>OZ037775.1:51383374-51868374 GCA_964035525.1 Porites cylindrica
AAAAAAGTGCTAAGTGTCACAAAACACGGTTTCGTCTTCTGAGCCCAGCGTAGGCCAAACACTAGACTTGAGATCTATAAAGCATTTCAGGATCGCTTGACTTGTCTTAATCGACATATGATAGTTTAGATTAGCTAGAATCTTTCCATTTTGTGAAATTTACTGATACTATGGGACTGCCGGCCATTTAGTGTTTTGAAAACCTTGACCGGTTACCGGCCATATAGCCACACAGCGTTTCATTTAACCAAAGGACGTCTGCCGGGAGGCTAGCGGTCACGGGCAGCCCAAACTCACGTTACGAGGAAAGGCTGTAAAGTTTAGCCCATTTCCGAGTTCCTGCATGATTGGAGACTGGTGCCGAAGTAACGCACGAGAGCGAGGCTTCGTGCGAAGAAATCCAACATGGACGCCACTCTTGACAGCAATGTTGCTTGTGCTGACGAAGATTTTTCGAAATTGAAAGTCCATGATTTAAAAAGATATTTAAAAGAGCGTGGTATCCAGTTAAGCGATGGGGGCAAAGGCAAGAGGAAGGCAGAGCTTGTCGATTTGTGCGAAAAAGCGGCAGCGATGAAACAAGCCAAGTTAGACGATACCGCCGAAGACCGCAACAAGCTGATGGAGGACAAACTGCGGACAAACGATGGTAAATTGCCAGATCCTAAAACCTTAACCGCTTGGACCAACAACTTTTCTAACATCCCGGAGTTTACCTTCGGAGACCTTTACAACTACCTAGTGGGGAAGGAAGATTACTCTGAGGAGAATCTCCGTTCGTTTAAAAGTTTGCTGGGCTTTAAATTATTTCGTGATGGCCATGTTATCGATTTAAAGTATTGTCCGCTAGAGAAGAACAACTTTTGTTTCTTCAAGTTTAAAGTTAAGCCCACTGAAAGAGCCAAAACGGAAGATGGACAGGCTACTTACAATGGTTTCACAATTCTAAAATCCAGCGGAGAGGTACACGCAGCATTTTGCCCGTGTAAAGGAGGGAGTGATGGTTGCTGCAGGCACGTTGCCGCTGTGTTGTTTGACCTCCAGGCCACAGTTAGCAATAATTTGATGTCAACGTGCACTTCTGGGAAATGTGAGTGGAAGAAAAGAAGTGGGAATAGTCAGTATGCTACCCTTTTAAAGAATTTAAAGATTGTTAAAGCTGAGTTTGGTAAAGCTGAAAAGGATCCTGTAAAACCACATAATTTTCAACCAGGACTCTCATCTTTTGATTCCAGCTCAATGAGAGAAAAGCTGAGGAGGGGTCTACAACAGTTATACCCTCAGTCAGTGGCCATTCACTTTCTCCCGAAGCCAGAAGATCCAGACACACCAGAACCATTAGTGAAAGAACACATTACCAATGATGCAAATGTTGAAAGGTTTGAAACTGTGGAGAATGTTACTGTTTACACTATGAAAGAATATGCAAACATTTTTAAATGTCAGAACAACATTGACAACAACATGGATATATCTGAAGACATTGTTGAGTCGTTTATGAAGTTTTTGTCTGTCAGTGAAAGTCAGTGTGATGTGATTTGCTCGAAAACAGTGCATCAGGGAAGTAGTCAGTTGTGGTTTGACCAGCGATCAGGCCGCATAACAGCTTCAAACTTTTACCGGGTGTGCCACATGAGAGACACAACAGACAAATCAAACATTGTCAAACTACTTATGAACTACTGCCCAATGGAGCATATACCTGAGCAGCTAGAGTGGGGCCATGAAAAGGAAATTGCTGCTTCAGAACTTTATTTAAAGAAGATTTCACTGAAACACAAGGAACTACACCTTCTTGAATCTGGCCTTGTTATTAATCAGAAGTGGCCTTTTCTTGGTGCAAGCCCCGATCGTATTCGTCACTGTGAATGTCATGGTAAGACATTAGTTGAGTGCAAGAGTTTGTTTGCCAAACGGAATCTGCTACCTGGAGTTGCAGCTTCTGACAAGTTGCTCAAAACAACGAAGGGCTTCAAGCTGAAGGAAGAAACTTCCTGGTATTACCAAATCCAGGGCCAAATGGCAATCTCTGGGATTCATGCCACTGATCTTGTAATTTATACAAACAAGGGGATTTTGATTGTTCATGTGGATTTTGACAAGGAGTTTTTTCTGCGAATGTTGGAAAAGTTACAACTGTTTTTTTCTAAGTTTATGGTGCCAGAGCTTCTCACTGGAAAAATATTAGGTGAAGTAAGGTCATAGCTTATTCCATAAGGTTTTATGTGTAGTTTTCCACAGAATGAAGTGATGTGAACTCTGTGAATACAAATGAACTGAACTTGTGACCATCACAGTGAATCGCAATTTAAGCAATTGTCAAAATAGCCCCAAAAAAAGTTTTTCGGGGCTTCAACGGGATTCGAACCTGTGGCCTCTGTGTTCATGCTGCAGTGCTCTGTACCAGCTGAGCTATGAAGACCCATACACTGGAGGCCGGCCACTTGAAATTTGAGTTCATCAAGCCGGTAAAGGAATGAAACACAGAATGAAATGAATGTGTAGTATGATGTTGATGATGTATTGTGTGTAGTTTTGTTGTAAATTACTTCACATATATGTTTTCATTTAAACTCAGGGCTTCCCATGTGGTGCAGCATACTTCTTTTGATAAATAACTTGAAAGCATGGTTTTATTGTAGTGATTGTGTGGTTTATGCAAAATCTGCAGTTTGATGTGGAACTACATAAATATTATTTAACTGGGTTGATGTGATGTCTTTATGTGTACATGCAAATTGTGTTATTATATTTGTATCCTTTTGCCTATAGTTGGAATAGAAATTGAATCCAGATTACAGCCAGATTTTCCAGAAATGTTTTCACTGCTTGAGTGCTAAAACATTTTACTTGAATCCTTTATTACACATACTCCTGCTATTTGTTGTTGTGAAGCAGTGCTAAATAAGAAAATATTCAACAATCCTTGTTGTAGGAATCTGGGATATGTTATCTGGCCAGTGGCTTAAGTAAATTACAAAGAGCTCCACAGACTATCAACATCTGGTCAGCAAGTGCAGCCAGGGTCAAAGGCAAATTCCCTTGAAATATCTTGAAGTCTTTCAATCTTTCGATGGCCCTTTCAACATGAATTCGCACTCTAGCAATTTGACGAGTGTTTTTTGTGGCTGCCCGTGATAGCTGTTTACCTGAAAAATAATGTGTTTTATTTATAAAAATATACCATAAAACTCCGATAATAAGCCCCCCCCCCAAAAAAAAAACCCAAAAAATTAATAATAATAATAATAATAATAAGCCATCCCAAAAATAAGCCCCCCAAATATCAGACACAAATCTCCTCCTGATAATAAGCCATCCCGAATATAAGCCCATAGACTGTTATGGTTAGCTTTTGTAGGCTGTCATCTTAGTGGTTTAAGCTGTTTTTATAGTCAAGCCCAGCCCATTTTGAATTGCAAAATTCCTTCCAATAATAAGCCCCTGCGAAAAAACCTTTTAGCAAATACAAGTCCAGGGCTTATTATCATAAGTTTATGGTATATGTGTTTTTTTAAGAATATTACATAGTTTGGTACCTACATTTATAAGGGCTTTTAAAGTCTAATGTTATTACAAAGGTAAGCTAAAGTGATATTTTGACAGCTTTTTCTTAGTATAAAATTGAGAATTATCAGTTGAACTCTGGGAAACCTTATTAGTGAAAATGTTAAATATACCAATTAAATCTTACCTTTTTTAGAAAAGGGAGGAATGTTAAGATAAACTTTCTTCTTTGTAAGGATGTCTCTAATGTTAAAACCCCTGTCAGCCATCACTGAATCGCCCTCCTCTAGCATGTCTACCAGTCCACTTTCCTGGGTGATTTTCCTGTCACTGGTACTTCCAGTCCAAAATTTGGAGAGAAAGCTAAAATAGCCAGAGGGGGTAATTCCAACAAGAGCCTTTATGGTATTGTGCCCCTTATATTCACTCCAAGTTGCTCTTTGTGCATAAGGAGAAGTGGGTTTTTCTATAAACATTTCTGTGCAATCAATTATTATTCGTGTATTGGGGTACTTGTTGAATGAGCGAGGGAGGTTTCGTTTAATTTCGTCTTTACTTGGCCAGAGTACTAGTACCTCTTGAAATATGGATGCAAGAAAGCAAACCCATGTTGTGAATACCCTGCTTAACTGTGACTGTGAAACAGAAAATGTGTCAGCCAGTTGTCTTCCCATCAATCCAAGTCTAAGCCTCACAAGAGTTAAAACCAATTCTTCAGTCAGTGTTAGACTTCTTTTAGGTCCAGGTTTGCTGTTGGATGTTGTCTGGTATTTCATTTGTTTATTCTTGTTTTTGTCCCAGTATTTGAGCTTTTCAGCTTCTGGCTTTATCAATTCTGAAATCAAATTGAAACATCCCAGTGTGGGAATTCCAGTGTAAAACTTCACTGAATCATCATTTTCAAGGACATCCTCCATGAACAAGTCACGTTTTAGTTTAGCTTTATCGTTAAGTCTATTTTTGAGGTTTTTAACTTCATTTTCCAGTTGTTCTAAATCGAACAAAGTCATGTCAGTTTGACAACCCACTGACCTTACCATCTCAGGTTCGGTATCTTGTAACAACACTGTCGAAGATCGATCATCTTCTGCTGAAAGGCAGTACGAATGGTCATGCTGAACATCGCAGAAATCAGCATTAGACGATCGAACATCCACCAGATCTGTAGTAATTTCTCCATCTGCATCAGCAAGCGAAACCTGGCTTGGCAAGAGAGTGTTTGTTTTGCAGTCGCTAAACTCCAGCCGTCTTCTCTTCCGTGCTGTTTCGTAACGAACACTTCTCGGTGTGCATTCATCGTTTGGTCGAAATATAGTTGGCAGAGCAGTGTTGTATGTTTTTCTCCTACCGTTCAAAGTTTTTCTATAGGCTTTGGGGTCAAAATGAGCGCTGCAAATCCGCAAATTGTTGCTCTTTCCTGCCTTTGCCTTCGCTGACTCCACTGAAAACTTTTTGTCCGCTCGGCGGCAGAATTTTATCCAACTTCCAAGCCTCTTGTCCGAAGGAAAAATAAAATATGACAGATCATTTCGATTGTGATTCCCATTATTGCAGCAGGCGACTGAGCAGTAGACCATCTCATAAATATTAAAACATTCAGAGCAGTGAAAACCCCTCAATCGCTTTTTATTTTTCGCGCCGCCAAGAGGGACTTCGCACGAAGCCTCGCTCCCGTGCGTTATTTCGGCACCAGTCTCCAATCATACAGGAACTCGGAAATGGGCTAAAAAGGTGACGCGTGACCTTTCTGCTGGACAGAAGTCTCTTATTTTCAACGGTCGCATGTATTAACTCCTCGTAGAGTGAGTTTGGGCGGCCTGTGGTTACATCACACTAAAAGAGAAGAGATAAAATGTTATCAGTTCCCGGTCGCTGAGCTAAGAGAGGGCTGTGAGGCTTTTTATTCGCGAAATATAAACTTAGGGAAATTTACAGTTTTACCCCCCACCCCCTGCCAGTGAAAGTCATAGTCCATGGTCCATATGTAATACTGCAGTGAAAAAGTGATGAATTACATTCTAGCCCCAGGGGGTAATCCCTTATATAAGCCATATACTGTAGGTATTTGCCGCTCCATAGAGTAGGGTTTTTGCGCCGTTTTCGTCCCGGGTTTTGGTCTGAAAACGGGTATAGACTTCGCCCACTTTGGACTGGTATCGGGTATTGTTTTAGAGGGAACTACGGAGGTGTATGAAGGTATTTATCGTTTCAATTCCAAATGAGTAAGAAAGAAAGAGAAATGTCCAAATTCGAAATGGATTTTAAGAAATCCTTTTTCTTGGTGTTCCAATCTTAGTAATGGTGACAGTTTCTTAGAAGCCGAGTCTGAACATGGTTGTGAAAAATGATATTTTTTAGTCTGAAATAGGGTTAGGATTTGGAGAACCGGGCGGCACACCCCCACCGAGAATTCGCAGGAGTACCTCCCCCGGGATTTTAACGTGTACTTTACCTGAGAAATCGTAGACGGCAAAGAAGTCCGCATTTTTGTGTATTCAAGTACGCGCGAAATGTGGGTGACCGTCTATCGCCAAGTTCACATCCTTTTCGCGGTTAGTATTAATTTTCGTGCAATCAGTAATTCCAATTTTCTGCTTTTTGATATTTCAAACGGATTAAAAATAAAATCTGAAATCCGGTTTGGAACTGACCTCACTGACCCTGGATTGAATTCGATTTCAAGTAAATGGGTGGTTTCAGGGAAACGAAAAAAAATCATGTAAAGACTAGGAACTGGAAAACAGTTACGATCCATGCACAATGCTACAGTGATAATGATAATATATATAGAATAATCAGAGATATACCTATATTTGACTTATTTCTCACCGTTTCGTGGTGGAGAAGGTATTAAAAGAGAACGCGAAGAAGAAAATACACATTGACTGCAGTGAAAAGATCTAAGTATATAGTAGTCACTGTCGACTCAGCAAAAGCCTGAACAGAATTGTTTTCTGCTTTTAACCTTTTCTTGTAGGCGCTGTTGCAGTGAGTAGGTGTTTCATAGTTTGTACCCGTTCCCCGTTCCCCATTCCCCATTCTCATTTTCCGATTCCCCGTTCCTTGTTTTAAAGATAGCCTTTTAAAAATAGCCGTCTGTAAAGGGCATTTTATTAGCAAAAACCAATTTTGATACGCTTGGTCGTTTCCGTGCACCCCCTGAGCCGGCTGTTTTCATAACAGAGATAACCGGCGGAAATACCAGTATTTCTTGTTTGACCTCGTTGATGGACATTGAATAAAAAAGACAGAACATTTATTTTCCAAAGGGAATATGTAAACAGTTACATTGGCGATGAATTTTGTCTCAGCAAACCTTTGTAAACAGGACTAAACTGACTAAAGATTCGTTGAAATTAAGGATTCAGAGAAAGACACGAATTCCTAGTCTATGCACAGGTGGCTCAAATTAGAAAAATGCGATGCGCAAAGATCAATTTGAAATTGATCTCTTCAAAGACTGATTTTTTTAAAATCTGTCCCGCTGCTTTTTAAGTTGTTACGAAATTTCACACCTCGAGACAGATCCTGTAACACAAAGGCACAAAGGATTATTCAACAGTTTGAAATCTTGTTAGATTGTGAACGCTTTTACAGTGACTAAATTGCACCAATTACGATTGGCCTTGATTTCTTCGCGCGCGGCTCGCGGCGCCCCACGCGAGTTAATATCGATCACGTTCTACGTCTCATGTGGGCGGGAGCCGAAAGCTTCTTGAGATTACAAAATTCGAATTCCCCAAGAGATCTCACGTCGCTGTTGCGCACATCGTTTAGGTTTGTTTAACATCTTGTGTAATACAGACCATTTGTCTAAAATAAAGCCATTTTTTGACAACTGTTAATGCTTTGGATCACGGAAAGTCCAGTGTAATGAATTTTTGTTACCGCCCCAAAAACCTAAGCCGCTGACCTTAATGACCCAAGGCATTTTCGCGGTCGTTTTTAGTGAAGTATCACAGAGGACATTCAATCAGTTGGACACGTACCGCGTAGTACACACACAAGACCTGAACAGCGTCGCGAATGAATAGTTTGATACGAATACTAGTTTAGGACAAGAGAAGTTTAACTTTTGCGAAATATTTAAACGACCAACGATGTCTTCCACTGGTGGAAGTAGTATGAATTATTTAGAAGCGAGTTCTCCATACAATGGTTGTACAGGTAGCCTTCGCAGTTGCAACTCGACCTCGTCACTGTATCCGCCGTCTTTTAGTGGTTCCGAACAAGTTTACATCAACGATGCCTATGATTATGGAGAGAGCAGCGGTGTAAGTTCCTGTTCAAGTCACGATTACGAAGATTTACAAAGTGTCAGAATAGAGGCTAAAAGCATTTCTGGTCCGAGAAAAAAGACAAACGAGCTTTACGAATCAACAGGAAACTCGAACCCCAGAAAGAAGATAAATGATGTCTATGAGCCTAGTAGGCCGCGGCGCGAGAGACAAATCACTGAATGTTCAGACATTTCAACTGCCTCGTCTACTCTGAGTGACGCTCTCCCATCCAAACATGATACCTGCCTCAGCAAACTGATCCTTTTTCTTATTCTTGCGATTTCTGTGTCTTCATTGATTTTAGTTGGTCTTCTTATGACTGGCAAAGTTTGTCCTAATTGTGGATGCTCACAAGGTATGTCCTGCTTGGAGGAGTCTTATTAAGTTATTGATAGACAGTGTATTTTCACACATATTATTTTCAAAAGTACTATTCTGTAGTCCAAAAGAAATCCTAAAAAAGAATCGCACGTTTGCGTGTAATCATGCCTCGTTATGCTCTGTGATCTTAAAGCAATCTGCGGTTCCAATTTCATTGAAGTGCATACTAACACGTACAAAGTTGTTCTGCGTAGTGTCAAGACTCGGGTGTTATGATTTATATCCAAGCTTGGTTGAAGTCTGAAATGAATGGCTCGGTAGTTCGCGTGGATTTACTCATCCATTCATGAACTTATTCATTGATTCGTTGATTCATTCATTCAGAAAGAATTCGCAAATGTCAATAACGTGTAAGGGATGCTATTTGCGATAGCAAGCCACCGGAAGTATTTGATGAAATGGAACCAACATTCTCACGAATTGCCTTAGAACGGTTAAAAGAAAGAAAGAACAGAATTTTAATTTAAAATTACTTACTGTGTTAATCACTGCGTCGTCTAAAAGTAAACCTCCTTTCTCCTTCTTCCTTTGCCCATCTTCTAGATGAAAATTGCCTCATCCGAAGCTTTTCACTCTTGTGAATCGCCTCGTTACTACATGGGAATCTGAATTGTAAAATTATATTTGTACTTTTTCAAATGCTTTGTTTAATCCGTGCTTCAAAGACGAGCAAAATGGAATCTTTTGGGCATGTAAAAGGGGCGTTGGTCTTCAAGGTCCTGACACTTAAAATTCTGTTACGTCAAGGGAAGTTAATTGGTCGGTAATATATTGAGTATGGACTATAATTCTTCTTAACGTGAAAAGATAAAGTATTTGGTATCTAGAAATCCATTGAAAATCAAGAGAAAAATCCATTATTTATCAGGTATCGTGATCCTACTGAGTAAAAGAAATGACCCGTCGATTTTTTTCGCAACGAGGTCACATGTTTAGAATCTATGGTATGACCGCATCCGCCGATCACTTGCAAGCATTCCGGGAAACTTCAAACACCTCGGCTTGGGTGGCGTTCTATTTCTGACGTTATGTCCGTGCCATTTTTTTGCCACACAAAGACCTTTTTACTGTGGTTAATCAGAGATTGTTTACAGTAGGATTAGAGTATTTATTTATTCTCCCTGTCGACCTAATAACAGGTTTTTTGGCATGAATAAATGATTTTAATCATTTTTCCCGCTATCTTACTAGTAGATGTCTGCATACTTTTGTTTATCAGCGATTTATTATTAAGTCGGTCGTTAATTTTTTTGGCGGCAAAGTTTTGGCGGGAATGTCGTGCGCGTTGTGACTGTGTGAATGATTTGGAAAGTTAATTATGTTGTTAATTTTACTGATGTCAGTTGTTTTTAGTGTCCTCAAACTTTTTTGCGCTCCACTTTCAAAGAGAATCTTAACGAACTGCTCGTCGTGTTGTTTTGTTTTTGACTGTAAAGAGTGACTCTGTTTTCAAGTGTTGAACAGGTTTAGTTACTCTCATTACACATAGATGCTTACATCTCACACGCAAATTTCCGAGTTTCCCTGAAAGCGTTTTCCGGGGTCCTGTGGGTTGGAATGGAGAATGTTTATTGTAGCATTTCTGGTATTGATTTCACTCAACAGAGAAGAATCTTCCCGCCCCAGTCGCTGGAGGTAGTGTATCCGTTCAAAGTCTGTTGAGGCAAATTGAAGTCTTGAAAAGTGATCTGCAGAGAATGCAACAAAAAATGGTAAAGCTCTTTTCGTAGAAATTCTTTTAACAAGCACCTTAACTGGGTGGAGAGGATGGCGGGGAAAGTAAAGCACATAAGATGTAATTCAAACCCACAGAATGCAACAGTGTTCTGTTTCTAGTAAATACGAATCGTGTGTGGCCTGGCGTCTGTCTGCATACCGATGAAAACTAATCAAAAAGCCGAAAGGAGAGTTGTTATTAACCTTGTTGTAAATTGCAAGTAGCGTAACTAGTTCTTTACACTGGGTCTCTTGTAAACGGCGACTTTGAACACAGGCCGACCAGCCTTTTTTACGTGTGGTTCTCGTCGTTTACTTCTACCCCCGGTCGAATGACTACATTGCAAAATAAGAAAAAAATCTTCTTAACTGATTTCATGAACGGCAACAGCTACACTCATAAAGGTTGGTGTGCCTGTGGTTTGAAATGTGGACTTGTAAATGAGTCCTTCAGGCATTCGTTCGTGGGTATGCTAAGTTTTAAGTTAAAAACGTGACTACAAATTCGAGCTCATTAAATACCGTGTCCAAATCCACTGCCGGTGGAAACTACTCTGTAACAGGAAGCACTTCGATTTTCTTAAGTAAGTCCTTTTCACGACTCATCCTAGGAAGATCGAAGGACCTTTGCTCGCTAGGTTGGTGGAAGCTGACAGCAAACGTCAGTATATTCTTAGGATTTGCAACGCTTTTATGAGCCATCCGTCGGTTCAATCTAATACGAAAAAGTCGCATTCTTAAATGACAGCTTTCGGTACACTTGCAGTCTTCGCATCTAATGGCGCCACTTTGTTAGAAACATCTTGTGTACCCTTTTTTATAAAACTGTGATATTATAAGTGCTATTATAGCTGTAATAACTAAACTATAAGAAAAAACCTTGTTTATTATAATTTTTTTGACCCCCCCTTTGAGTTTTGTTGATTTTTATTTTGTAGGATGATGGAGATAAAGCCGTGAAAATTTTCTTCGCAAAGAATGAAAACAAGGTTAGTTTCATATTTGGTTTATCGTTATCACTCTTGACCTCAGTGAAAAACAAACCATTCTCGAAATTTAAACTACGCTGGGAAAACGCAACTTCAGTACAAACTTCCACTTTGTTTATAAATAAACGGGAATATGACGGTTAACCATGTATATGACCCTCTGGAAATATCAAGGCCCCCAGTAACAATCAGTCGGCTCTGCTACACGCTTTGAAGTAAAGAACTGGTAGCATTTCAAATAGCTTTTGCCAAACTTGTTTTGGTTTATCGTAAACGACCCTCTCCTTCTTGCCGGGTGTTGACGATTTTTTGTTTTTATAGAAACAATTCGCTGTAAATCAAACTGGTTCAGCTTCTAGTGTGTTTCATTTCAGTTAGATTAAGTTAAATCTGAATTCTCTTTACCTTTCTTGAACTTTTTTTTTTAACAGATGGAATTTCTTCAGACGCAACTTTCTGCACAAAATAGGACTGTCAACGAAACAGCAGGCAAGGTAAGCATTCCAACGCAGAGGTGCGACTTGCAGTAGCGATACAGTTGCATAGATTTAAAAAGGGGGCAGGGATGTTGAAACTGCCTGCTTTTGCCAAAGATGTTCAATGAACATCAAGGGTTCTCACTTGGAAGCAATTTTGGTTCCTTTGCTATTTTTTGTTATCAATGAATGTAATCTACATTCTCCCTCTGATTTTCCTGCATTATATTTGTTTTAAGTGGCTTCAAAATAGGTAATTGATTTTTGTTTATATTGTTACAGGTAGAATTTCTTCAAGCGCAACTTTCTACACAACGTCTGATTATCAATGAAACTGCACACAAGGTAAGCGGTCATAGATCGTTATCAGCGATAAGCGCCCAAATGATGATGAAGCAGAATATTTATACTAGTGTAATAACGTGGCAAAGGCTTACTTTGCGAACCAAATTGAACACAATTGACTTATCCAAACTGATTACGTAATCACTTCTTTTTCATTTCTAATTGACATATCAGATGGTGTCTGCTGTGAATGGTGTGTGGGTAAACATGTCCAGTGCCGACAAAACTATGGAGAACAAGCTTGTCACTGGGCTCAAAGTGCTCAAAACATCGATAAAATCCCTTAATCAGAGCGATGGCAAATTAATCTCAGAAGTGAATGAGCTGGCACGAAATCAGATTGATACGACAGGAATGAACAAGAGACTGTGGAAGAATATAACGCAGCTGGAATCACGTGTCCAGGAACTAGGAAGATCAAGCCGGAATATAAGTAGAAGAGTTTGGAATCTGAAGCGAGGCTACGCCCAGATGAACACTTTAATGAAAAGAATTCAAGCAGTTAACGATGCACAGAACTTATCACATACATCACTGCGGACCGTGGTCAAACGCTTGAATGGTTCCCTGATAAACGTTAATGCAACATTGTACAATAAGGTAAGTTTTTATGGCTGATACGCCTTGTAACAGACTAACAACGCGTTTATTCATTCTGTCATTCATATTTTCTTTCTTTCGTTATTACGTTGTCATTTATAATTTATTTAAAGAGAAATATATTACCAAAGAATCAAACCATGATGTTTCTCGGTAGACGTTTTTGTTTCAACACAACTGCAGTGAAATATTTAAAGGTGCGTCTGGCAGGGAATATGTACACTAATTAAATTTGAACAAAATGGAAATTTTAAACTTTTGAGTATGGTTGGAGTGCTTTTTTTGCAAATTATTCTGTGGAGGTGCTTGAGGTTATAACTTAAAGTTGCCTTTTTGGTAATTTTCTTTTTTTTCTTTTTTGATGCTGAAGATGTCTGTTTCCAGTGCCGGCAATGCAGGAATAGATATCAGCAAATGTAAGCTCGAGAGAAAAACCGGAGTACCAGCATCGGCAGGATCGGCAGGATCGGCAGCGGCTTACTCTGACGCAAATTACACCGAACAGACGGTAAGTACACACCTGCATTGGCTTTCTGTGAAATTCAGAGACTATTGTTTGCTTCATGATGAGAATAAATAGGGTCACCTTTCATTGCCCTCGTATTGTTTCATGGTGTTTTGCTCCTCAACCTCTTTAAAATAACACGGTGTATTTTCATGGAAGAATTAAGATTAGATGTCCAATCTAGATCTCATGATTTCGTTACGACGAAAAAATACGAGAATTCAGAGAATGGTTATTAGACGAAAGACATGGAAACTCAGAAACTGAATTATTCACCAAGACAACACCAGGTGGGATTTCGTGGAAAGCGGAGAGAACATGGTGGAACTCTTGATCACTTGCCAGATGATCTCCTCGACTGATATGAGCCACGACTAATTTGTTCCTGTCCATTTTAATTTTCTTTGTGCTTAATGTAACGAACGATTCTTCTTTTCGCTTCTCTAACAGAATAAACGCATTATGGGAATGACATGCTCTACAGATTTTGCAAGAGAGTACAAGCTGACGTATTATCCACAACGTTCGTTGTACAAGTGTGAATGTAAGGGCGTATCCTTTGCTACGCCCAACAAAAAAACGATAACATGTTTCTTATATGTGTGGGAATGTCCGATGAGCTGAATTGATTGACCAGTCTAAGGGACGCTCACCGTTTCCACTTCCAAGAATCAAGTCTCACCTGAAACCTGTCTTAAAAATTGTGGAAAAGGACACCCACGCTCCTCCATCCCGCTCACCGTGTCGCCCAGTGTCTCGGCCTCCACCTCTGCTAGTTTGTCAGCCAGTGTGACGACCACTGCCTGCGACAGTTTTGCTTTGTCAAAGCACGCTTACGATAGAAGTCAAGTTAATTGGAATTCAAATTATTTAGAAGCAGTCAATTGAAACCTTTTTAATGCGTAGTATTGTATTTTCAGCAACGAAGACATTCCAAAATCACTTCGTTTTTTACTTTTTTGTTACTAAAAGGCTTCAATTTAAAAGTTAAAATAAGTTATTTCTTTGGGGGAGGTATATTGATTTTATTTTTTCATGAAACTGAAAGTAATAGCTGGGATAAGCCAGCTGATAATCTTTTCAGAATGGAGCATATTGTGCTTGTTTTTGTTTTTGTTTTTTCTTTTTCACTATATCATATTTAATTTCAAACATAGGACGAGCATCCGTCCATTCACAAGAATTTGCCCGTTTTACAGAGAAATTGACAAAATACGTTCATCGACGAAGCTTCATAGAGCGGATCACATGAAAAAAGTCGACGGTTCAACTTAATCGAGAACAGAAGTAGCGATGAAAAAAGAAATTATTTGAAAAAAGTGGCATTTAAAAGGCCATATTTAATATTACCTCTTTGCCTAATAAGGAAGTGTGGAGAGATTTTAATGTAGATTAACATTTTTTAATATGGGTATACATAATTGTTATTTCTCATAAATTTCTTAATTTTACAGAATAGCATTGCTAACGACACATAATTCTTCAGTTTAAATTAAATCATTAGTTCTGTGATATATTCCTTTATAAATGGCTTATAGTTACTTAAATTTAGGAATTTAATTTTTTAATGTAGCCTGCATCCTTGAAAACTTTCGAACCAGTTTGTTGATGTTTGGACAAAATAGAAAGAGCACAAATGTACTCGACAGCATCTCATTAATGCACAATCAGTCAGAACTAGTTTATGAGTACTATCGTTGGAATTAATTCACGGATATTTTCTTGTACATAAGTTGATAATTGTCGAAATTACTATATCAGCGTGATTGTGATAACAAAAAATTTCGTCTTGGGATATTTGTATCTGATATTCAGGAATATTATCGTAGACTCAAATTTGATGTTATTATAATTTGTACAGTTTACTTAACTATTAAAAATAATACTTCCACAGTTTATATATCTTCTATCAAATAAGTTTGGATGTAATAATACATTTTAATGAACAAAACTACAGGCGACTTCTTAGTTAAATAAAATCTAAACGATCAGTCGGGTACTTTTAAAATGTGTGCACACATGCAAAATTGCATTCATGACCCGCATTCCCGGATTAGTCTTTGCCAGTCTTTGGCATTTGAACCTTACAATCAAATGAGGCGTTGACCAATTACAGTAACGGCAAGAAAAAAAACCTATTAACTAAGAACTTAAGATCTCCACGAATTCATTCAGTATTTATCGACCCCTTTTCGTTTATGTCATTTTCAGCGTTACGGTTTTATCGCATACAAAGGTCTATCGCCGTCCGTTTAGCTCAGTTTGAAGATTGCCAGTACGCTAAGCGGGAGGGCTATGTCTAACCCCTGTCGGACCAGCAACCAAGGCCTTTAAAAAACTGGTCAGATCATACTCGCTGTGATTAAATCCTTTTCCAGTTACTGGAGGATGATAGCCTACGTAGTAGGGAGGAAGGGAAAATGGAGGGGGATTGGAAGGAGAAGGGATGGGACGCCTGCTATAAGAATCACCCCCTTGCAGCCTCGCAGGCCGCTATTATACATAATCGGATCACTAGAAAGTTGATGAGCGTCTCTCTCCCCGTCAGAGGCTCCGCAGAGGTCTATTGGTGTTGTAGGGAAGCTGGGGCGAAAGAAAAAGAAAGCGCGCGGGGCCCTTCTCTTTCCATCGTCCACCGCGCGCTTTCTATTTTACAATTAATGCTATCTTTATTGGGATACCAGAAACTCATAAGGGGTTGAAACGTGTAACTCGCGTTCAATGCTCGTGAATATTCACTTTTACCATATTTGGAAACCTTAGTGGCAGATATCCATTTTAAACAAATGGCTGCCACGCGATTACCATGCAGATTTTTTAAGATAAGAGTATACCTGCCAACTCTCACGCCTGCGGGTTGAAAAATTCGATCTCACGCCTGCAGGCCAATTTCTCACGCCTGACTGAAAAATGTGAGTTGTTGCCGTCTTGCTTGACACAATTTCCAAAAGTCAGACCCATGTAAGGAACGAAAACCATGTGTAAATGAATAAATAACAATACCTTTCTCGCGATCTCTGATTTTGTGGATAAGCGTTTTCTCGATAACTTCGCCTTCGGCAGACTTCGGACGTCTTCGGCAGACTTCGGACTTCTTCGGAAGACTTCGGACTTCTTCGGAAATCATCGGAAATGATCGTTTCGTCTGCAAAAATTCCAGAGCTCCCAGGATAAAAATCTCACACTTATATCTCAGAAAAAGTTGGCAGGTATATAAGAGTTCTGCATTTTAAGGTTAAAAATACACAGTTAAAAGACAAAAATGGAAAGAGAAGGTTCAAAAGAATGCTCAGCTTTTTTTTTGTGGAGGAAGGGAAGCTTTTGATCAAGAAATCGTCCTTCGAGGAATTCAACCTAGTTTTCTTTACGACGAAGTGAGTCGTCTGTTTTGAAATGCAACCAAGGCAGTGACGTTCTTGCTGAATTTTCAGGTACATTTTGCCAAGACAATTACGTTTTTGAAAGGGAATTTATGTATTTTTAAATGTTTCATAGACGTTTTATAAATTTTTCTCTTCGGCGCTAAAGAAAAATTTCAAAATGTGCCCCGATCTGAGATGGATTTTGTGTTGAATTTGGCCATGTGCTCAGCCGATCTCGCTTGCGTGAACGGATCCACGATCCAGATAGTGTTTTCCGAATTGCTTTAAAGGATTAACTTTATGGATTTTGAATAAAAATTTTCAAGAAACGGCTTCTCTGTCTATTGTTTTGAGTTTGTTCATTCATAAAATTAGCTCAAAACACGATCGTGACTAAACATTCAAGCTGAATTTAAGCTTAAATGTCTCTCACATTCATTACACGCATCACTTTTTGCGAAGATGTCAGGTTCAGGTTTTGGACACTTTCCGATACGCAGCTAATGAATTTTATTCGAAAATATTTTTTACTGTTTATTCTAGACTTTTAACATAAGAATTTTAAAAGTTTACTGTGCAGAGGGTCAACGAGGCATCGTTGTTTGCAGTGACAACTTCAGGAAGTTGCGAGGACGTCAATGGGTTTCATAATGTTATGTTTGGCCTGGGTGGTGAGGCAATAATATCCTGCTCAGTGTTTCGGTAAGATTCCTTGTTTCAACCTTTGAAAGCTTTCTCGGCTTTCGGGAGTTTTTCCTCCGTTTGTCGGTCATTTTTTTCAAGCGGGCGCGGGAACCTGAAGTAAAATTACGTCACGTTGTTTACGAAGTTTGATTGGTCAGTTATCTCTTCTTCTCGTTTCAAATATAGTACTTTCGAAAATGAATAATCACGAGCATCGGACAGAGCAAACATATGAGAGTTACACGTTTCAACCGGTTATGAGTTTCTGGGGATACCCAGCGGGAGCCTTTGCTAAAGAGAGAAGGTGGGCGTTACTAAAAAAAACGAGATTTTAAAGCAGGCGCTCACTTTCCTTTTTTCAGCCTTTCTCCCTTTCCGCTTCCCCCCTCCTTCCACGCAGGCTATTCAGATGGTCGCGTCATAGTGCAATTGTTTTCCCTAATAGTTATCCACTGGATATTGATTATTCCGGTGGATAAAGCTATCCAGAGTTTGAACAACCGGGGCTAGCTGCAAGGGGACGTAGGAGACCACGTGCCCTCGCGAGATTTAGAGTCACTTTTGCGACAAATGGCAAAAGTGAATTTGTACCACGTGACCAAGTTTTTCGTCCATTTGTCTCTTACTCACATTTGTCCTTATACACAACACGTTGCTGATTGACCAGAGGTGGTTTAGCCTCTGTAATTTTGATCTCATCGGCAATTTTTTTTACTCATAAAAACTGGTCGCAGATCACTAAACCACGTCAGTGAATTACCTAACAAACAAGGACGCGTCCTTCCAAAACACGCTTCCCGGCATAATACCACAGGTAGCACAAGTTGGAAATATGAGCATCTGCGAGCATCGGCATTGTTGCGTAACATTCAAAATATAAGGATTTGTATGGGGAAAAACCTATCGTTTCTGTAACCTACGAAAATGAAAGGATTTCAATAAAAAACAGCTTACCTTACTTAAAATGTGTTTTACGTCTCTCCTGTGTGGTCCACGGGCCGATTTATATCCGTTTTATGGGTTGTTATGTAAACGGTTTTCTCTCTATACTTTCGTTTGATTTTTCCTTCACTACAGAAAGTCTTTGCTAGAAGGTAAATCAAAATAAAACGCATATATGGCAAAGCCAGTCTTAGGCAAATCCGTGCGCTCTGATTGGTTCTTTCTAGGTCGGGATTTTGCTGTACGGACCGTTTCCATGAAAACAGTCGAAGGGTCCAAGCCATGTAGTTTTGGTTTGGAGCAAAGCCGGCAAATTCAAAATTTGCAACCAAAACAGCGAAAAAAAATGTGAATATTGTCATTCTTCATCGCGAAACTACCAGAAAAAAATAAAAACATTGAAATTTTACTGAGATTTCAAAGATGGATGAAGAAGACGAATATTCTCCGAGTGAGGTCAGTATTATCCTGAACATCTGGAGCTTTTGATTCAGAAACTGAAACGGTGCAAACACAAACAAGAAAAAGGTTACTGATGTGATTACTCTTATCCGCTACATTGAAGCTAATGATATGAAAAATGAGAAAATTGAAAGCTTACCTGCGTCCTAGCTTGACCACTATTTGTCGAAATTTGTTTGAACGGACGGTGGAAAAACGGAGAAGAATAAGAGCCAGCGACAGTCTCCAATTTTCAGCCTGGTATAAGATTACTGCGATACTTAGAAAAAATATCCGTTTAACATATCGAAGGAAAATGAGTTCTAAAAATCCAGAAAAGTCCTGCAGCGAAGCAAAAGTCACTTGTTCTGACACGAGCACGGCAAAGGAAACAAACCGCAAGCTGCTCAGGCCATCGACGAAGACGAAGAGGGTCCCCTTTTTTTAATTATGAATTCAGCGACCCCTATCCAGTTGCGCTTCAATGAACTGTAAGGTGGTTTTTATACAACACTTCGGTCTCCACCGCTCCAGTTTTTACAGGTGCAAACATAGGATCCATCAGCGGGTGCACATTCTAAATATTTCATGGTAATATGAAAAATGTCCAGAATGAAAGGAAGCGTCGAATTGTTATCAACAGCGATGAGGACGATTGACTTTGAAGCTATTTTTGTCAACGATGTCCAGTTTTGAATTAATTTTCACATCTTCGAACTTAGAGCCTGTTTACATGAAGGTGGGGGACCCCAGATAGGTGAGGTTCCCCGCTTAGGTGCATGTAAAGGAGGGTTATTTTTTTACCCCAATCTTATAACGCCGCCATCCTGGCGTACAATGTCTCAAGATTACTGAATGGCTAAGAACGTAAACAAGAAAAAAGCAGGCAAACTACGTTTTTTGGTGATTAATGCTATTCTACACTCACTTGCTGCTCTTGCTGCAACCTTCAGTGCAGTGGCTTTATATTGTTACCTTTAATAATGATGCAAAACTACTGCCAAAGTTAATTTTACGCGAATTCAATATCGCGAATCCGACCTCGGCTAGGTGGGTTACCCCACCTTGAAACGTTTACATGGCAAAATTTGACCCCGGCTGAGAGGGTTACCCGGTCAGGCAGACCAAGCTACCCGCCTTGGCGGGTCACCCCACCTATCATGTAAACGTGATCAAATTAAAATGAGACATTATATGGACAGGAGGGTTACCCCACCTTAGCGAGTTTCCTCAACTACCTGTCCCCCACCTCCATGTACACAGGCCGTTAGACTTTCACTTGACACTGACTTGATACATATTTCATATTTTGTAATCAAGAAAGTATTGTTTGATCGACAGAAAACCCTTCTCGAATTTTAGAATCAACAATTGCTTTTGTCAGATTCCTTTACAAGGCGATGAATTTGTTTTTCCGAACTCGTGGTAGCTTGCATTGTTTGCTTTCTCGCTGCGCACGGTCCGTACTGCCACGACCAAGGGCCAATTATTCCCCAGTACCGCTCGAGCAAGCTGGGTTAGTAAGCGGTAAATGTTCTTTTCAATCTTTACCTCTCAGATATCCTTTTTGCAGCTATTTTTCCCCATGCAGCTATTTTTCGCCATGGTTTTAAAAACATGTTATCTGGAATGATTGAAGTACACATATGATGAAAGTATGATGTGATCTCAAATTGGTCAAATAAAACTATGATTATTATAATAGGTCATATTTTGTAGTTCAGATATCTGGCATATACTCTTGGATAGTTACTAATGGCAATTTTATCAAAGTATATATGTTTCAAAGTAATCTTTATGGTAAAATATAGACTGCAAACGACTGAAAAAGGGAACTAATCAAAATTCTCTCTTTCTTTAACGAACCCGTTGGTTGTCGGTTATTATTAATAATGCATGTTTCATCTCATTTAGTTTTTAAATAATATAAAATCGTCCTTTGTTTCCGCCAGGTTTCGGCCACTCTATTAATAAAGCTGAAATTCTCTGAGAAAAAAATGTTTTTATTAGAAGGGTTTTCTTTCAGGGCGGTTTAGAAAATGAGAATACATAATTATTTTTTCTTTCATTTTAGTCTCCAGTTCAAGATCTTCGATTTTGAAGATCATCGAAAAGCCATTTGGTAACTTATTTTAGTCTTCTATCAATCTTTTTTAATTTCGAGCAGTGCTTTTACTTCTTTTAATGCCGAATATTTGTACTTTCAATTTAAGCGACTAGTCATAAACCATTAATCTCTTATGTCTGATTCCACGATCAATTTTATCCACACATTTTTAACACTTCTATCGTCTTGTCTATTTTCTGTCTTATCCTTTTGTTAGAACTGTAAAAAATTTCCAAGGTAAACCTTTACAGCGTCATGCCAGTGAATTCAGTGAATAAAAAAATGAAATAAATCTAACTAAAACAAAGATTCTGGTACATGAATTGTTGCCACGAAAGGGGCGTACATAATTTTATCTACCACTCGTTCAAATTTGTATCTAGGAAATTGTAAATCGCATTCAAAACATCCAAGACAAACAAACACCGTTATTGTTTTAGAATAATAAGTATTCGAAATAGACAAGTGATTGTAGTTGAGCGTCGGCGGAGAAGTATCTGTTATCATGGCAGCCTGTAAGGCAAAAACACTTTCAGTAAGTATTGAAATTGATTTATTTTCGACTTTTATTTCAGACGAAAAAGCTGGAATAATTTGCAAAAAAGAAAAGTAGATTAATTCTCAAAGTAATTTCATTCCGTTCAAAAATATTCTACACGCCTTTTTAATATTTAAGACTGAAGACGTCACTGGGGACTAACCACTTTTTAAACAGGACTCTGGCTTCTCTTGAAATGCCGCCATTGTTTCAATTCATTTTTTGCTTTGTTATTGCGCTTTTAGAAAGATCAAGAAATCTGTGAACTTTAAGAGATTTATAAAGGGACTGAGTGTCGAGTATTAAATATGAGCAGAGACACTGTGAAACAGGTGAATATTACTTTATTGCTTTGATTTAACCGCTAACAGTACCATGCCATTAGGCGATACACCGCTTTGTTACTTTGCTATTATTACCAACCATGTAGTGATTATTAGGAAGGAAGAAAAAACAGAGAAATGTTGATAACAGACCACTTTTAAGTTTTACTGAGGAATAAAAAGAGTCAGGAAAAAAAATGGCGGAGTGCATAAATACTACTGCTTTTCAGCAAAACAAAATCCTCAAACATCTTATAAGTTTCTTCATATGACAACAATATGCCGACAGTTGTCAAACAAGCCAGGTGATTCCCACTGTATTTCCTCATTATATATTAATACCTGTTTATTACGACCTTGAAGCGAAATTTTACGGCAACCAATAGACGACATTTTCTAAATTATAGTTTTTTTGTTTTAAGTGACAACGGAAAAGCTGCAAGTTCATTGGAATATTTGTAACGTGTGAGGTGAACTGTATAAAAACGGAGCCTCTGCGGCCTTTCACTCTCATCAGTCAACTACCAAACTTAAAACAAGGTAAGCCACTTGTTTAATATCTTAAATTTGTTTTGCTTAAACATTATGTTAAAAGAATACGTTTAAAAAAGCGGTGAGTACTTCTTGTCATTCTTTAATGACAAGAATAGTAATTTTAGTAGTTGGCTTTTTAACTTGGAACGTCAGGACAAGGGTGACGCCTTCACATCCTTTGACTTTTTTAGGACTGAAAGTATGTTTTTCTCTTTCCTGTGATCTTTTTGACCAATGCAAAACCTCCTGCTTTTTAATTCTGAGAAACAAATTCGAATTTGAAACCTACTTCTTGTTCAACGTTTTTTAAATCAGGCAGCGATACAAACAACCGAACTATAGAAAAGAAGTTTTTGAAATGTTTTAAATAATCGACATACAATATCATAAGGCAAACTTTGTAATATTATCTGATAGTGAATTCTGTAGAAGACGTAAAACTAGATTATTTTGAGCCATAGGCCGCCCATTAAAAAATGATAAGATAACGAATATTGGTTAGGGTTGTGACTAGATTGTATTTTCCTGCACTCCCCTTAGCCCCTCCTGATCAGTTAAACGAATGAAAATCACTTGTTTGCGGACCATGTCAATCCCACTGTTCAACCCTTCTGTGATGATTCAAAGACATAAAACCATTTGAATAGACAAACCAATCTTCTATTGATGATGCAATGTCTTTCTTTTAAGTGCACGAGCACTTTGTGAAACTTTGTCAAAAATTCTATATAGACTATGAAATTAAGAATTTACACTCCCATTAACTCGACTTCCAACAAATGTAGGCGATTTAAAATCACTCGTCTTTATTATCGGTAATGAGAAGTAGCGAGCACTGATTACAACAAGCAGATGGCAGAACAGGGTTGAATGAAAGAACAAAACCAAAGAATACAAGAGGCTTAATCATAAGTCACTTGCTAGGATCATTTTTTTTGGTACAGGCTAAAAACAAAGATAAATCCCGCTCTTCTTTTATCAGTTACCTTCAGCTCCGCTTACCATCGTACATTGTACCGGTCACTTGAAATATAGATCTTTTAAGAACAATGAATATAGGCTCAGTCATATTTCATAAGGTGTTGATGATCTTGTGCTACATCATGGAAATCAAACGGGAACTTGGGTTTTAACTCAGTTTGGTAAATGAAATTTCATTTTTGATCTCACATTGTTAAAAACACACCCTGAGTATCCCCCCTTGAGGATTTTCAGCACGAAGCTTTTGGTTTTTGAGCCATGGTGGCAGTCTGTGGGTAGTTATATGCCACTGTCTAGCACAATCGTCTTCAATGATAATTACACCGCCTAAAAACTCGTCATTATCCCTTTTTTACTTTAATGACTAGAAAAGCAGATGAAACTTTCAGAGAAAACACTAAGATCTAATTCTCGTTAGCTTTTGTCACTTCCTAATAATGAGAGACATTTTTGTATAATTTCCTATTGCCTTTTTTGGAGGCAATAACTGAGACAGATCACAATAATATTCAACTATCGATTATCGAGTTAACGGAAGCGAGCATATCCAATTACCAGATGTACAGTAGTTATGCCAAAAGGATGAATTCATTAACAACATAGAGTGAATAAAATCTCCGCCGTACGCGTTTCTCAGGAGTGCGTCTATTTTGCTACGTAATGCTGTCAAGAGTATAGACCTTGTCACGGTTTTCGACGCCATCTTGACGAGTAGGCAAACGCGTGAGAAATTACAGTGATTGTATGAGAATCTGATGTCGAATAATTTCCGTAGAACGGCTGTTCTGAAAAAAATATGATTTGTAAACTAAAGCTTCACTGCTAAGGATTCTCCTGAAAACATTTTAGGGCGTTACATGCACTAGAAGACCTAGAACCACTTTGTTAAATTTTCTATACATTTGTCTGTAAGAAAGTCCCGGGAAAATTACAGACAAATATATGGAAAATCTAAAACAAGCCTCTGGAGAAATTCAAGCACAGGTACGCCCCGCAAATTTTTTAGGACAATCCTTTGCTTTGTAGCTTTACAGGGGCGGATCCAGGATTTTTTTTAGGAGGGGGTGCACTCGTCTGTTGCTCTACTTCAACACCAATAAACCACATAGTTTTTTTTTTGGCAGAATACCAGTTGTATTAGAAAACCGCGGGTCATCTCAGGGGGGGGGGGGGGGTGCGCACCCCCTGCACCCTCCCCCTAGATCCGCCCCTGCTTTAGTTTGCAATTGATATTTTTTTCAGAACAGCCATTTTGCGGAAATTATTCGACATTAGATTCTCATACAAACACTGTAATTTCTCATGCGTTTGCCTACTCGTCAAGATGGCGTCGAAAACCGTGACAAGGTCTATTTTACCGAGCATCAAAGCGAACTTGAAGTCAACTGAAACATTTTGTTATCAGAAATTTACAAGCACGTGTGCAAATAACTAGTATATACTTGTTAATTAAAGTTGATAAATTTGTTGACATCTTGAATTAAGAAACTTTTCTTGTTTTGGAGTCCAAAGAATTTTCTTTGAACCGCTAACTAGTTCAGGAAACATTCTCGTTTTTTTCATTATGGGTGATGTGGCTTTTCATTTTCACAAATCTCAGACGTTATTGACTTGGCAATGTGACAATTAACTTCGCCAGTTATAAAAGTGTCACTTACTGCCCTGTTGCAGATAGCTAGATTTCTTAATTTCAGCGATTGATAAGTTGGGAGTCAAATACTTTCAAAGTACGAGACCCAGCAGATAAAGAATTTTAACATTTTCTAGCATGTTTTCATATTCTCACTGTATTCTCGCAAGTCTCCGGGAAATAAGTGGTTATTATGTACAGACCAGTTTTAATTGTATAAAATCGTCTGGATCATTTTGATCATCCTGGTCGTCCGAATGATCCCCAAACAATCAGTTTCTATAAGTGATGGATCGGATTCTCCACCGGTTAAATCATTATTCAGTGGTTAAGGGCTGTTTCTTGTTGCCAAAGAAACCATTGCTTTTTGTGGCTATTGTTCACTGTCTTTTCAATCTTTTAATCATTTAATTTGGTGTTAGCACCCATCCTTGACAACTGCGCCAGGCTTTAGACTGAACCGGCGGAACTGACTGAGCTGACTCTATTAAAAAAAAAATGTAACAATACTTTAAGCCATTTTATACTAGGATTTTAAAACATGTATTGCCGCAAAGTATGAGTTTCTTAAATAACAGAAACCTCCCTAAATTAAACCTAAGTAATTCACATCTGTTATGTTCAGCACTACAAATCGATTGATAATAACTAAAATCTAGTATGATGTCGTCATTTTTTCATTGAAATAATCAGGGGAATTTTTCACATCCAGGTTTTCCATCGTTGAAATTGAGGACGCAACATGAAGACGATAACACTAGTTCTGCTGGCGACTCTTCTGGTGGTTTGCTCCTCTCGATCTTTGGAGGATTCCGAGGATATGGACTCCCGTAAGCATAACTGTGTTTGATAATTACAACGGGTAAAATTCACCTGAAAAGAGTGTCCAAGCAAAGGTTTTCTTATGTATATATTAAATAGTATTTCATACATCATCAATTTCTCTGTCACTCTTTTTCTATTCACCTACTGCCATGTGAATGAGAATTCTTCGTGTACAGCAGGTTTGTTACGTTGCTGTTGACCACATGCTAATAAATAGATATAGCTAAGCCTAAGGCGAAACTTCATTGAATGATCTGAAATAGTACTGGTGAAAAAACATTGCAATGAAATCTACACTCTCACTGTTGCTTCTATCACGACATTAAGTAATTGCAGACTGACTTTGATGGGTGCTGATTTTTCTTATGAGGCCGACCTATGACGGCAAATTGCTTATTTTTTTAGGACTAAAATTTAAACCTAGTATCACTTCAGCCTTTCAAAAACTGTTGTACATGTCTGGGCACTTATCTCCATAGAGCACGTGCAAAAAGACCCAACTAAATAATCAATAAACTGAATAACTAGTAAATAAATCAATAATCAATGATCAAAAAACCCAACATCTCTCACAATTTTATTATGTTTTAAAGCTAAAATACTAAACTTGGAAAAGAGTCAAAATAGACCAGATTTTTACGCACTTGTATCTAGATCTTTTCTTATGTTTATCTACCAAGGATGCCTTTCGCGGCCCTTCAGCACTCCGAGCTCCGTTATATTTTCAACAGAACTTAATTGATATAAGGACGATGGGTTAATTTTAATTTGTTTGTCCTTCCTTCCACAGTTGTTCGTGAGCATCGCGCTTCTTGTTTTGAGTCCAGGTTTAAGTGCATACGTGCCAATCCTGCAACATGCGGGCGTAGTTATTTCCGAAAGTTTTGTCCTGCTTCATGTGGTATCTGCTGGTAAGTTGCTTTTTTCTCGCTTGACTCGTTTTTTCTTAAAAGCAGGATAGTGAGGAACGCGCTCACCCCTCACCGGTGGGGTCCGAGTACTTATTCTGAGGCAAAAGCGTATAAACTACGTTTGTTGTTTGTTAATTCTCTTCCTTATTATAGGAGATGCTTTTCTCTGCTGTGTCAGTTCGCAGTATTTTCAAAGGCCACTTCCACGTCTTTACTAGTTGTTTCGGGGGTAAACAAAATAGCTTTTTAAGCGAGTGGGTATTTAACAAATCGAGAACACTTTTTCAATGTTTTAATGTTTAAACTTGGCGGTGAAACCACTAACCTGTGGCTTGTGATTTCAGTCTTATGATCGAAAAGAATAGAGACCATGGAAAATTGTCGTTGATTGTTAAATGTTGCGCCATCGTCAAGTCGTTTCCATGGTCTCTATAGTCTCATCGACCAAAGCTCTCAAACAGCTAGCGCGCGAATAATCGCTTCGCCATTGTGAAACACTGTCTCTCATATCTTCTAAAGACAAAAATTAATACACTAATATACATTTATTGCATGGTTAGTTTCACATGGGCAATCTCGTTTCTTTTGCAGATTTGATTACTGCTGACGCAGTATAAAACATTCGACTGACTACATTCTCTAAAGACTGAAGTCACCCAGTACTACGTGCAATCGACCAGCTGCACATTTACATGTATTGTCCTTATTGCTCTTTATGTCAAGTTCCTCGAACGTTATTTTTCGTGTCTTAGTGTGATTTTACTGTACTCTTTATTGCAATAAAAATATCAGTGCCTTTGTAGGATCAGAAATTGGATTTCGTTTTCAGTTTGTTATTTTAAATTTCTTTATCGTCATGCTTTCATATTTGAATATGTCAACCTTGTAAAGCAAATAAAGAATTATCCTTAGTCCCTATCATAGTACATGATTTTCAGAGCTTTTAACAAACATAAGAATAAGAAATAGTTTTAAAAAGAAAAAGGTTGAATCGAAAACAACTTTTGAAATGCATTTTAGGGTGCCTAAAACAAGGTTCATAAATGTAAACCGCTGGTCGCCAACCGAAGGCTTTCGGTCCAAAAAGACACCCTGTACAATTGTATGCCCTGTTGACTCAAATCCTTTTCGGCGGCTCATCCACCTTCAGGCCAAATAAGGGAGAGACCCTGGGTTTTGACGACGCTAAACTAGACAACCAGACTGACAATTAAGGTTGCTTCAGAGAAGAATGATGCATGATCCATGTTTCATAGCCAGCGGTGCATTATTGTAGCAAGTCAAGTAAATTATGTGCCCGCAACGAGCCTAGAAACCTAGAAAGCAAACGCTGCTGACGCTTCTATGCCGTGTAAGTAGAACGTTAAGACAATGCATTTCAAAACACTGAATCCTAGGCATTTTAATTTAAGACAGTGATTTGAGGTTAGGTTTTTCTTTGTGCTAATATGCAAATGCTGAAAATTTCAACGAGTTTGCTTGGCTCGTGCATGCACGTGGGAATTTCAGGAATTTTGGATGGAGTTAAAAAAAATCAAATTCAAGCGTTTGTTGAACAACAATAAATAAATTAACATTACGTGTTTATCTATTTTTGAGGCAATTTTTTTAAAACTGAATAAAAAAAGAAGAGCGTTGATTGCTTTATTGAAATAACCAGCATTCTGGCCCATGCAAAAACGCAGCTTAATCAAGCGGTAAAACCCATATATTCATTAAATGTTGTTAAAAGAAGAGGCTTCTCTTAATAATTTTTTACTATGAGATTTTAAAAATGAAATTTTTCAGCTCACTCATGCTTAAAAATTTTAGCAGCCATTTGACATGAAAGCTCTCTTGAACGCCTTTTCACAAATGGTCTCCATTATTTCAATGAATGTGAACAAGACTAAACTTCCCGCTACAAAAGGGTTTACCATAGCGCACTGCAGGCTATGAAACATGGTTCACGGGAGCAACCTTAATTGAAATAGGTGTATAACGTGCACTCTGGTTGCTTGTCGCGTCGGGACCTTAAACAACTACGACGACGACGGTAGTGAAAACATCACTGAAAAAATGAATTTGCCTCCTTTCAAACTTTATCGCGTCTATTTGGAACCGCTCAATTCATCAAATTTAGGCTACTTTTCCTGGAGTTAATTCTTAAGGGCTTTATCCATGTTCAAATAGAGAAAGGAAAATTTGTCGTCGTATGTCCACGTCCTCTACAAAACGTCGCATTGGAAGGTTTCACGTCGTAGTCGTGAAGTGGACGTAAAAGAAATGTACTAAAAAGCGTGATGCACGTGCAGAGCTGTTGTTTTGGTCATAAAACCAATTGGTTTTTGACGTTGTTGTTGTCGTCGTCGTAGTAGTTGTTTAAAGGGAACCTCCACTTCAACAAAAAGATAACTTTAAATCACAGGAAATAACTGTTACAATCAAGTCAATCTAAAATATTTTTAAAGAAAGCGTTTGTATCCGAAAGAAATAACTTTTAGATTCGCCTATTTTTGTTTTCAAATTTTGCGGGCGTCGCCATCTTGAATAATTGTGACGTGTAATGGTTGCCCTATTGTTATTAAACAAAAGCTCTTTGTGTCAGAACAATAGAGCAACCATAACACGTCACAATTATTCAAGATGGCGGCGCCCGCGAAATTTGAAAGTGAAAATAAGCGATTTTAAAATTCACTTTTCCTGATATAACCACTTTTTTTAAAACAAATTTCAAACAAATTTGTTTATCAACATAATTTTATTCGATTTAAACTTATTCTGTAGTAAGAGTGGAGGTTCCCTTTAAGGTCCCTGATATTATCTGCCCAACGCAGCATTCAGTCCTTCTCAATATTTAAAAGGTGTTTTTTTTTTTTTTACCGTATATGGCTTACAGGGCTCCCTTTCTAATCACACTGAGTGATTCATGGTGATAATAAAGAGAATGAAGGCATATCCTTTGAAACAATACCTAAATTTCCATTGTTTATCGTTCAATTTAGGGGTGTTTGACATTCCTGTCCAAAGAGTTGCGAGCCTTCTGGTCAGCGGCACGGATCGAAAGCAGCAGTTTTCCATTTTGAACCCACTGGTAAAAGTCATTATTTCAAATTTCTCATAGCCAGAACCTTCGATCAATGGCTCTTGCAAAAAGAATCGCAGCTCTGGGGTGTTAAAACAGACGCCCACAACGGAGAAAATGGCCTTAAGCAACGTGCAAAAAACCGGTTGCCTACCGTCTACAAGGTCAGGCATCCCCCTAAGATTCTCTAAATTCAGATGCCATTAATTCAGCTTTTAAAAAATAGACATATTTTTGAAAAAGCTCAGAATCCGTTAGTAGCTGTATATTTTCTGCATGCTTAATGAGTAGTGAATTCACCCGCGAAAGCTAAGAGTAACGAAATTTCTACGAGCTCAGTTTTGTTACTCTAAAGTTGACTTCTTCAATTCATAGCAACTTTATTCCTTCAGAAATATTTCCATCTAAAAAAAAATACTGCGAAGTTGTAGTCAAAAATACACTATTTATTATACATGGGGAAATGCAGATTAGAATCATCCTTCATCCTTTCTTTAATAACCAATTCATTAAAAAAAGTCTATGGGGGTACGATTGGCCAGGATTGACTGATTTCAAAAGAAAAAGAGTTATTCAGTTTTACGGCAACAAGCAGTTTCAATTAAATGTTCGCGTTTGTTTTCCTTCTGCATTTGAAAAATATAAGCAGCAATTGACCGACAAACAAATTCAACAACCCTACTGAAAAAAGAAAATAGTATTCTCTGAAACCTGTGTTGTAGAAGTGCCTATTTCGCCGTAGATTTTTCTCGCATGACTTTTTGTAATTAAAAACGAGATGAATTCGATTTAATTGATTTAAATGGCAACAAAACCAAACACATCAGAAGATTCTCTGAGGTTTTGATTGACCTTTGCCCCTTTCAATACGTTTTGAATGTTCTCCAAAATCTTCTCCGAAATCTGTTTGTATAATTTTTACATGAAAAGTGTACTTTATGGCATTAAAAAAATAACAAAATATTCTCAAGAATGACAAGGGGCGCCAAAAAGGGCAAAGATTTGTTTAAAAATTTATTAACCATTTAAGCAATCGCAAATGGTTTTTTTTATCATTTAACACCTGACATTCTAGCGAAAATTAGTACAAAGTTTTCTAATATAAAAATCCCAATCGGTCTGTAAAATGTCGATGAAACAGTTTCCCTCTCTTTTCTACCGGAACAGTCAACATTAATCAGTTAAGTAATTTGAAAGCATATTATTTGTATTTAGTTGAAGCTATGACGCATCACATACAAAAATTCACGATAAAAATGTTTGCGAACCACTGTGCCGATAACGACGTCATGCCGTGTTGCCAACCAGAGGACCTGCAGACTTCCCCTAAACTCATTTCACCAACTGTTGAAACTCATCAATTTTTATTGTCATAGAGCAATATTTCCAATGAAATCAAAACAATAACCAAAACCTACGATTAACAGAAACCTCAGAAAATGATTCATCCGATCAGATTTAAACCTATCAGGATGTTCATTTCTAGGCATTCCTTGCATCTTGGCATTGTAGGCAGAAGTCAAAAGGTATAGAGGATTTTAAGCGTGCACCCCAAAAAGTTGATAATCATGAAGGTAGTTATTGTATTCTTTGCAGTGTTAGTAGTATGTACTGCATTCGATTTCAATTTTGAAGATTTTGATGACAAAGACGAATTTGAGGACTTGAATAGATGTGAGTAGAAAATTTGTATTTCTCGATTAGTTTTTGTTTTTGCACAGAGAAGAATGTAACAAGGAGGAGGAGATTTAAGAGTTTATGGAAACAACAACATTGGACGTAAATTTCCTAGAGAATTCAGAAAGTCAAACATTAACTGGCATTAGAAAAACGGTCGATGGATACTATCCAGAGAGAAAAGTGTTCCTCACTGCAGCCAAATAATTATACCTGGCAAGCACCTCTTCACTTGCAATCCTCTACTTCGAAACCTACCTAAATAATAAATGTCAAACCAAAAAATTGCACGCATGTTGCAAGAAAGACACACATTCAAACTGAAAAAGAAGAAAATGTAGACGTAAAGTAAGAAAATGTAGCTACCCTTGTAACTAATTTGAAACAAAATTAAGCGGATAAATCTGACCTAGTTACATAAGACAATACGCAAAATGAAGATCAGTAATTTGCGCCTATGAGAAAAAAAGAAAAAAAAAGGTTTTTTCACTCCTTTTTTAAATGAAAAAAACCTGGTTACCTTGAGTGTCGATGTATTAACAAGAAAGAACTAATGTTTTCCGAAATGGTACAGCCGCAGTTCTACTTGGTCCGGCACCTTAAACACGAGAAGCTGGGTCCGTTTTGAGAGCAAAGGCGGTACCTTATTCAGTGAAGACCCTCAGTCATGAAGTATTGGTCCGCTCAAGGAATCAAACCCGGAACATTCCGCTCTTAACAGACCACCGCTGTACCAACCAAGCTAATAAACCTCTTAAGCTTTTTTTTCTTCTCAGTGCAAATATTGTGATGATGCTCTAGAAAACCTTTTTTTTTTCTTAATTTCGTCTTATTCACCTGACCATGTGTGCCTAATTTATATGAAAAAAAAAAAACAAACAACAAAAAAACAAACAAAGAAAAACATGAGGAGGAATTTCTTGAGACTAATACATTAAAGAAACCAAAACATACAAGCCTAAGAGATCCACTATTCTGCTGCTCTTGAACATAAACTACAGCCTGTATGGGTTGTTATTAGTGTGACTACAAATTGTAGAGAGGACGTTTGCCAGGGCTAGTAAACCTTCATTTAAAATATTTCCAAGGTTTTTAACATCCTTACATTCTCGTAGATTGTCTTCGAAACATTCGCTTGCTCCTCGGCAGCTGCAGAGTTTGAACAGATATGTTTTTCTTGCAGATACTCATAAAACAGCTTTTAAAATCTGTGGATACTTTCCACTTATTTCCTGCACGAACAAATATACAAACGTAATTATATAGACGTACTTTTTGGTAGATGTTTTCAGGGTCCAAAATTTGTCAGTTCACTAAAGCGTAATTAATATAAAAGTGCTGCTACTATTTCTCTTTTTAATTCTCGATTAAAAGCATTTCTCCTTAGCTGATTCTCCACATTTAGCGTCTTTTTTTGCTTGCTTTTTTTCTTTACATTTATTTGAAAATGATTTCGCCGCTTTGTATTTATACTGTGAAGTTGGGGGAGGGGGGGAGCTCATAGTAATAACCCCTACGGTCCGTCAATTTGAGCTTCCTTGCCAGAAAAATATTTTTAATTATTTTACTTACCCCATTAATGGAAATTAGATCGTCATGAAATTAATGCGAATTTTAAAAATTCCCAATTCTCGATACCTTTCCGGAATTCTTGACACCTAAGAAAGAGGAATATTTTATCGAGGGGAAGATCCACCAGTAATAGTGAAGTTGTGAAGAACCTTCAAAGTGGCCAGATTTGTTCGCCAGGGAACTGGTACCACCAAAAAAGTTGTCATTTACTTCGGCTTATACCTTAAACTTTCTTCCTTTGTCTCAACAAGTTTTGTTTCTTTGGTTTCTTTGTGAAAGTCGCGTACATTTCCTTCATTTTGAAATTTTCCCCTCTATGTCGCGACCTCTGTCCTTTGTTCGAAAGTCTTATTCTACTTTTAATTCGCGTTAATTCAAGTTGTGTAAATTTCGAGTACATTTCATGGGGGTTTGAGTGACTGGCGTCAACGATGGTATAATCTAAGCATCTTTCAAATCTGTTTAGCGCCAGCTGTTTATGAGGACTTGACCGAGAGATAAGGTCCATCAGAAATGAATACGTATTTTGAATTAATAATAATCCCTTTACTCTTTTGAAAAAATGTGTCTGATTTGCTTTAATCCCTTGGCTGATTTTTTATAACCAACTGACGCTCACAAAATTTGAACCATATCTGTAGTTATTCCATCACTGACGCGAGGCCACTAACGTCAGTGATGGTATAACTGCAAAGTATCTACGATTAACCTCACGTAATAGACCATTTTACAGTTGTGAGCTTAATATCCTGGCTAGTTTTTGAGTGGACGAGACGCTGAGGCTGACCTTGGTTTGATACAATCCTCTTTTAATTATTTTTCGTATGGAAATTACGCTTAAAAATTCGTAGTTCGCACAACAAAAACATTATTTACATAATAAAGCAAGAATGGTTGTGTCAAAACAAGGTCAGCCCAACCCTCGTTTTCAGCTGTAACTTTAAAATGGGCTATTCTGCAACTGCTGAACAACAACCGAGGTAAATACTTTGAAGAGATTCTGCATGGAAGTGAAAATGTAATTTTTTTGTAGTGTGTGTAGAATTGGCAGATCTCAGAGATTATTCACCTCGGCCTCAACCTCATCGACTTGTATAATTCCGTTCATAACATATTCAACCTCGTAATTAATATTATTAACCATTAACTTCCTTGTTCCACAGTAATTCGAGAAACCCGTTCCTGTCGCGGCAAACCTCTCCACAGAATCTGTTTCAAATTTACTAAGTTTAGTAAATTGCCCCGGAGAAAAAGACTTTGCAATCTCTGCGAAAAATTTTGCGGGATGAAATGCTGGTAAGTAATAAATTAACAACGAAGTTCAAAGTCCAAGCTTTTTTAGTCCATGAATGGCACAATGTTCTTAATCATCGGATTTTTTATACTTAAGCGGTTAACCCTGACTCAGTAATCTGACAGTTAATACTGTTTGTTTGGGTTTTATTATTGGTTGGCACAAATTTACCATAGGACCTAATAATCTCATTCAGTGATCACCATTTCTAGTATTTCACCTTTTCAATAAGGTAACAACAAGAAAGATATTTTGTTTATTGCACTTAACCCTAACAGGTTAAATGTGCTTAAGTTAACAATCCATTAAGAATTAAAGGAAATTCAGAAAAGTTGCCTTTAATGTTGAGAGGTCGCAAGAATTGATGCTATTTGCGTGAGTTATTGTTAATCAATTACATCAGGCAATTTCTCCGTTCTCCGTTAAGGATTCAGGAAAAACAATGCTAAGCTCCCTCTTTTGAAGTCTCTCAATGTCACCTTACAGAAAACGGTGGTAATGAGTTGTGAAAAAATTCTCAAATGTATTTAAAATCAGGAGGAAATGTTTGGATGGAACATTGGCTTGTGTCAGCTTTCTGAGAGAAAGAGCTTTCTTTCTACATGCGCAATGCAACCTTTCCAGCGGCTTTTACGTGTTCTTTCCATTTTAGATCAGCCGAGATGTTAAGTCTAAGGACTTAACAAGATGAAATAGTCTCGATATGCTTCCCATTTTATGATTTATGACAATGAGATCTTACTTATTACTTGATTTTGAGAAACAGACACCCCTTTCCTTGCACTTGTTTTTATTAAGCTGAAATTTTTTCTGCCTCCTTTCCTTTTCGTTTACTATAATTATAAACAACCACGGGCCTAACTTAGTCCCCTGGCGTACACCTGCCGGAATGTCTCCTCATTTTTTATTTTCACCCTTCGTTTATAATTGGTTGGGAAATCAAAAATCCGACGAATAATGGATTTAGGGAACCTGTAGTAGAAAGTTTCTCATGCACAATGTGGTGGTCTAAGGTGTTGCTACGAGGTCAACTCCAACAAAACCTCCACTTTCATCGGTGCGCTCTGACTAAGAAGCATGACTTAGGTATCGTTCTAAATCGTCCATCATCAACCCTCTTCAATACAGCGGATTTAACACATATTTTAACCACAAAATCCTCCGAGGCTTTGGATACTACTTCTGTGAAATTGGCGCAAATGCTCATTTAAAACATTAACTGGAAATGTTTTCGGTATGGGCAAAATGCCCGCCCTTTTCCAGGCCTGAGGAAGGCGACCTTCGCGGTAAGAGAGGTTAAGATTTCGGCAATTGGCCTAGCTAGTGAATCGGGGTCATGTGTGCTTTGTGGAAGTTTCTTGTACACTGACTCAATTGCGACGCTAGGTGGGAACTTAGTGGCGAAACTTAAAATACGATCGTCCATTACATCAGCTGAAAGGGGGTCAAAAAAACTTATTGGGGAGAGGAAGGCCTTTTTTTGGAGAATCGGTTGCTGCCTCGATGTTTTTTAATGCCTCGGTTTCCATGAAAGTACCACTTGTGTTATTTCGGTATTAAGCTCCCCAGTGTCTCTTCATACAAATGCTATCGGTGAGGTCAGTCAATGCAAAGGGTACATGAAGAGTCAAAATTATAAACTACAGACCAAAAGACTCTAGCGTACGAGCTGGTATATTATTTTGTATAATGCCCAGACGTCTCACCTGATTCTTTCTCACGTACTGTAATCGTATATCACGTGACCTTATTGTCTCCTACTCAAGGTGTCTGAGATGTTGGTGATGTTATTGTGCACTCATTAAGGATTTTTTTAACCTTTTGCAGATAGATGTCGAAAAGAACCTTATAATGACGATCAAGTTATCTTAATGCACTGAATATCAAATGTGCTTTCAACTTATTTGCCAGTTCTAGTAAACTATTATTACGTACTCAAGTTTGCTTGCCTTTTAAAAGACATTTTTGTAAGAGTAACATGTAAACAAACAGTGATGATCAGAAACGTCTCTCCTACACCCGATGCGCATGTCCATATTAAAACGAATGTAAGGCCCGGGTTGTTTAAAGCAGGGACAAGATAACCCAGGGATAAAGCGAAATTTGAACTCAGAACTGAATGTATTCAAAGCAAATTCCTGTAAATTTTATTAGCGTACAGTCTGATGTCTGGATGCCGTACAGAACTTGACAAAATAATTGAAAGTGAAATAAGTACAGAAAATGGTTTTGAAGAAAGAAAAGAGAACCTTACTTGAACTTTACCCCGGGTTACCTTCTTATTGCCTGATCCGTTTCTGTTATCATAACTGAATTTCGGAATAAACGATTAAAAGGACTAACAATTCCAAGTACATATCTGTAGACAAGAAAACAAGGCTTAAAATTTGGCATACCCCAGATTAAACTTGACCATCTATCAAGGAAACGACAAGGCTACTATCTTCATGCTATTTACTCCCATATGAAAGCGACAGGGATGCTCTTCTTGTGAGTTAAAAATTACAGATTTTGGTCTCAGTATAAAAAAGGTTTCCAGGGCGGAAAGTCAATGTTTTGTATCCAGAAAGGTATCACTTATGGTTGAGGAACCAGCGCTGTCGGCATTCCGGGTTTTGACCCGTTGCATGTGGCAAAATATGCTCTTTCATGAAAAAAAATTCCGACAACGCTTGTCGCCTTTACATTAACCCGCCTGACGCAAAGCGGATACTGATGGTGGTTTTCCACTGTCAGGGCGTTGGGTGTGTACGTGCATACGGGCGTGAGCGACACTTCATATATTGCTTCTGTTTTATTTACGTGCGTACGCACGAAAAAATTGTTTCTTGGATGGTTACTGGGGTGGGTGCCTGTCAGCTACTGAGCAATTTTTTCCGCTTCCTAGAAGTCTTTGCTACAGTTAACTCGACCCAGTTTCCTTCTCGTATCTAAAGTGGCGAGTAGATGATATACGCCATCCATATAAAAGTCAATTAATTAACAATTAATGAATGAGGCTGAGTGTCTTATGGAGAATTATGGAGATCGAGGAGAGTGTTACGGCCTCGACGGATAACACCCTCCGAGATCTCCATAATTCTTCATATGATACGAGAACCGAATTCAATAATTGTTTTATTATTCATTCAAAATAATTCCTAGTTTAAAAACACAGCTAAAACATGCTTATCTCCATCGATGTTAGGGTTGTTCAGCGCCGTAAATATTCTCCAAATAGCAGATGTCGCCCTTCCAGTTGTGTTCTTGCTGTTCTTGACATGTTTTTAGCTATAATTTCGCCTAGTTCTTACTCTTGAAACGAGTGAAATATCCGCCATTTTTTGTTTTCACAACCAAAGCAACTCAACCTCGTCCCCAGGTCTTCTCGGTTAACGGTGCATTAACCTGCGAGGAAGCTGCACTTTTGACGCCATCAGTTGATTAATCGCAAAATTCTTCCAAATTTGGTCATCAGTAGCTAGTTATGGTGAATTATGCGTGTGCTCTTAGCTAATCAGAATCGGAAAAATACCTGACCTGTACCACAAGACCATATCGCAGGCTGAGGTTTACTACCTAACTTGTATTAATTATCACAGTCTTACGAAGGACACGGAACAAGGCAGTTACAATAAGTCATAGATTTAACTTCCACTCTGTGTGACAGCGATCGAGCTATACTGAAAATAAGTTTCGACAAAGTAAAGGTCAGATTTATCAATTCACCTCAAATAAAGTTGAATCACTCACATTAAAGAATTGCTTTGGACTTTCTGGTCGTTTCTTCCCATGTAATTCTTACATAAGCGACTCAAAACTCTCTAAAACTGTACCGGCCGCCAGCCATTCATGTAGTTTACTTCTTGGTAACCGCCCAAATCGCTGGCAAGGACGCTAAGCGCGCAAGTTATTGACGGGTCGGTGTTATTTTGGAAAAAGTGGTAACAGCCAGACGCTTTAAAGTGTTTACTGGGCTCCAGTTTTCCACATAAATATTTTCTTTAGTATGAAAATTGTTAAAATACAAGGTGTTTGCTCTACCTCGCTCAAGCGTAGTGACAACGAGGCAAAATGATCAACCATTAATTGATAAAATAATAATTAGCAATTATTAGAAAAGACCTAGTATGAACTGAAGCTGGTATTGGATCTTAAATTGTAAACAACTCTCTCCTTGAAAATTAAGTAGACAATGGCCACACGAAAGCGAACTCTGTGAACGAGTAGAAGTATTTTATACTGAATCCGGTTGGGCACTGGTAACCAATGAAGATCACAAAGGACTGGTGGGATGTCATTGAACTTGGGTATACCAGGCAGACAATGCGAACAGCTGCATTGAGAATCCTCTGCAACCGATCTTGTTGGTATTTTGGAATACTATAGAGCAGGGAGTTGCAGTAGTCGAGATTAGATGTCACAATGGCGTGTACCACGACTTTCTTGACTATACTGGATAGCTTTTGCACCGACACGAACACCATAGCGGGTGGGGCTTCTGTTCACACACATGAACGGTGATTACGGCCGAACTTCTGTAACGAAATGAAGCAGCCCTGCGCCGATCTCTAAGGTGGAGAGTCACATATCAGATAGGTGTTCATACTTAAGCAGGTAGCTTTTCGTCATGGTACGACTGCTATCCGATTTAATGTGAACATAGACACATCTTTTTAATGGAATACACCCGGACAATCAAACTCAACCTAATTTTGAAATGACTCCTGGGTTCAAACCTTGTACAGTTGTCCGGAATATAAACCGTTAAGACCCTAAAGCTCTACGCTGATTGATTGATAGATGTAGTATTTCATGTTGCAGCTGAACAAAATCTACGAGTGATAAGCAACGACGCTTGTATTCAAAAATTTGTTCCATGTTTGCATAGCTCTCAATTTAAACAGACAGGAAGCAACAAGACGAGATACCGGCCGACAAAGGCAGGGGAAGAAGTGATCAGATTGCTCCTTCTTTATATTAAGCTTAAGTTGTTACATATATTCTTTTTAAGTCTTTTTAAGTTCACTGAGTCGCTAGTCCCTTTGACATCATAACTTTAAATCGGCATTCAATTGAAGAAACAAAAAAATAATGAGGGTGGAAACTAGCGGGAATAAAATGGATACCAGGGGAGCTTGACTGTCCCTAACATTCTCCAGTTTTTTAAAAAAGATGCTCCAAATTTCTCAAAAAGTTGCTCGAAAGTTGCCCCAGAAATGCCAATATCTTTACGTGGCTTTTCATATTTTTTTTTCAACAATTGTTAATTAACCTATTAAAAAACACTTTTTCACTGTTATTGACTCCTGAGCATTAACTATTGTGCTATAACTACGTAGTTGTAGACAAATTAGGATCGGCTGTTCCACCGACGTTCTTGCCTGCACCAGCGGGATTGTTTTCTACGTTTTTTTTGGTCGGGATATGTCAGTATGTATGCTATAACTGTAGTCTCGCACTAGATGTGGCTGCTATCTCAAGTGGCATTAACTTTTGGCTTTTTGGTCAGCGGGGCAACGCCAGCAAAGCGCAGGAACTTCAAATATGATTTTTATGGTGTACCCTATAAATGTATATATGCACCGCATAGCCCTACACAGCCCTACACAGCCCTACACAGCCCTACACAGCCCTGATCAGCCATATGTAGCCATGCATAGTCCTACATAGCCATACACAGCTATACCTAGCCCTTCAAAGTCAGCCGTTGTGGGGCTGAACAAAATAGAGTTCTGGACGCCGTCATTAGCGGTTACAGGACAAAACATTGAGAATCCCTTTGCCTAAATCTCTTGCCGACCAGTCTTTGTTAGGACAGATGTTCCTTTGTGGATTTCTGCGAATACCAAGAAACATTGTGAAACTCCCCCGATGGAAAGCATTTTGAGTAGAGGAGCAACAACCATGTAAAATCCTGAAAATTGTCAACCAGCTCTCCTTTCTTTATCAGTCTTTTATACCCTTCTACCATGGTCACGGGCTGTTATCTCTCCTCCGACCTTAACGAGGTTTCCGTGTATCGACGAGGTTAACATGTTTTCAACGGCTTTAGTTTTGTTATTCTTGAAGTTGGAAATCTGGTTATGTAAGGTTATGTAGGGCTGTGTATTACTATGTAGGGCTGTGTAGGGTAATGCATGGCTATGTTGGGCTATGTATGGCTACGTGTGGGTTTGTAGGGCTATGTTGAGCTATGTAGGCCTATGTATGGCTATGTATTACTATGTAGGGCTATGTAGAGCCATGTAGGGCTATGTAGGACTATTTATGGCTATGTATTACTATGTAGACAAGCTTGGACAAGCTTGGAGTGCACTCAACAAAATGATGAAAGTGTGGAAATCAAATCTAAAAAATCATCTCAAAATAGGTTTCTTTCGGGCCACAGTTGAAAGTGTACTGCTTTATGGTGCTGAATGCTGGACGATGACTGGAAAGATGATGAATAGACTAGATGGTACGTACACAAGAATGCTCAGAGCAGTTCTTGGAGTTTCCTGGAAGGAGCATAAAACCAACAAAAAACTGTACGGCAACCTTCCTAAGATTACAGATACACTGATGATCAGGAGGCTGCGGTTTATAGGACACTGTTGGAGAAAAAAGGATGAGGTGATAAGTGATCTACTACTCTGGGAACCAAAGCACGGCGCAAGAAGGAGAGGAAGACCAGCATTAACATACGTAGACCAGCTGCAAAATGATACTGGTTTGAGCATTGCTGAACTGAAGAACATCATGGAAAACTGGAAGGAATGGATGAAGCTAGTTAATGGAGTTCGAGTTCGCTCGAAATAAAAAAAAAAAAAAAAAATTACTATGTAGGGTTATGTACGGCTATGTAGGGCCATGCAGGAGTATGTATGGCTGTGTATTACTATGAAGGGTTATGCAGGGCTATGTAGGAGTTTGTATGGCTATGTATGGCTGTGTATAGCTAAGCATGGCTAAGTATGGCTATGTAGGACAATGTAGCGCTATATAGGGCTCTGTAGGCCTATGTATCGCTATGTATTACTATGTAAGGTTATGCAAGGCTATGTATGGTCGTGTATGCCTATGTAGGGTGCATTATCTTGCAATATGTTTTACCTAATAGTATTGCAACTGGGATGCCTTAGTTACCTGACAAAGATGAACTTGTTTCCTTGAACCGCTTTTCTTCCCGAGGGCTTTGAAAATGATATAATATTTGGCGATTTCTAAACGGCGGCTAAGACATGAATGCAGCATTTCACTTTTCGCCGGTTTTCTCGAAAAAGAGAATTCTTTGGTAACTTTGATTGTGATTTTCGAAAATCTTTTACCAAAGGGTTTTTTCTGACAGAACATGAAGAATTTCGTAATTTCAGTTTTGACAACGAATTCTCGATATTTACAGACAGCCGCTCTTAATATACCAGATTCGATAACTTACTATCCAGTGATATAAACCTGTTTCGAACCTGTTCCCTGGAGGCATTTAACGAACAGAATGAAAAAGATGAGTGCGTTGGGGGGAGGGCCACTAACTGAACACCTAGAACTGGCTACAGTTAAACCTGTATTAAGTGTCAGGTGGAAACAAGTACATCCAAAAAACAATGATTCATATAATGTCACATGTCTGTAGTGGATATGAGTGGAGTAAAAATAACAAGGGTCCTTCAATGACTGTTTTGAGGTGTAGCAAAAAAATAATGTCGGAGCAAAACCTTAAAAATTGCTGAGCATCTTAGGGACAGTCTTGAGCTTGACTCCCTTGCATGGTGTGATCCAAATCATGCGCAGTGTGGATCCTCAGGGTACTGGCGATGCAGGGAAGTCTGTCTGTCATCTGGTTCACTAGAAACTTATTATTTTCCCCTTTGAATAGGCCACTTTTCTAATGAGAGCTAACTAAATTCTTCGGTTTGTTATTTTCTTGGGGCGAAAACGGCGGTACTATATATATGCTGCCACACAACCGTGCAAGGGCTTGTTGCATAAATAATAATAATAATAATAATAACAATAAAATTTAAAATCTTTATTACAAAACCTCAATTAAAATCCTATTTACAATCAACCTGCTGTTACAAAAAATCTAATTAATTCATCAAAACACTATCTACAATTCCTTCATTAGAGAACAAAAACAATCCTATATATAATAAGTGAAGAAAGAAAAAAACTATTCATTTACAAATTCTAAAAGATAGAAGTAACTTAACCTTACATAAAGGAAGAGGAAATAGATATAATTAATAATAAAAGTTCAAAATTCTATAGAATTAAGAATTCCATTATGCAGAGATATTAAGATCATACAATCGAATTATACTAATGACAGCTAAACCAGTGTCCATAAAAAGCCCTAAGTAAAAGCATATAGACACGTATTTCAGATATCCGCACTAGCGGCATTTATTTTACAGTCTAATGATTGTTCTATCTGGCTACGAAACGGCGTTCGCGAACCTCTGACACAAGCATGTACCGATCTTAAGAGTTCAAACGAGATCTGTGTCCTGAGCCAAGTGATTACAACATGATAAGGCTCGGTGTCTTTCTGAGCTATCTTGTCTGCGAGATGCTTTAAGAACCGCTGACACTCGTTTCCCATTCCGCCATTGGTTCCAAACACTAAAGGCGTAAACGAACCCATTTCTACATCTAACACCCGCTGCTGGTACTTGCGCTTCTTCTCTTCTTCTTGCTCTTTGAACACTTCCGATGTTGGCTTGCTCTGGTAACACTTGGAGTTGACGTGCGTAACTCTAACATCAAAAAATGCCGTAACTCCTCTTGCCCAGAAACCTCCCGCTTTGATAATAATAATAATAATAATAACAATACTTGTGATAACAGTCGCTGGGAAATACTATTTAAAAGCGGACAATGTAAAAGCACTTTGCCATGATAAATGTATTTGTAATTTATGTATGGAACCAGTCTGAACTACAATGGTTCAGTTCATTAAATAGATAAAAATATCACTGAACAATACCATTTCTAACATGATGGTTGAATTTTTTTTTCTTTTACTCTGAGACTAACTAGGCATTCTCAAGTGAATAAATTTGTTGTAAAAGCTTTTTTTGCCAGGGGCAAGAAAAAAAAATGCGTAAATTATTCATGATACCCCTAATGAAAACAGAACTTAAGTGGGAACACTGACCTGTGTTTGGGTGGTCATTGAATAGGATTTTTTCGCTTTAATTTCATCGCTAACAATGGGTTTTCAACAGGTGGTTGTAGAGGACATGGGATTTACATTGCAAACAAGAAATTCAAATCATACAAACATTGAGACTTAAGCTAGATTAATTGGGAAGGAGTGGTAAAGAATAGTGTACTGTAATGTAGTAAGGTTTTTACGGATCATATGAGAGGATGCAAGAAAATAAATTCTGAAACAAATTTTGGAGGTTAGCGTCTTTTTAAGGCTTTGTTTTTACCACAGGATAATATCTTATTCAATTATCACTTGAACCCCACTGATCGTCATATCTTCAATAAAACCTTGTTACATGTCGTTTGTGCTTCACTACTCTTAGCCAAATTACTTATTTCTAGTTTATTTTCAGTTTCAGAAGCAATCGCTATAAATATTCAATTATCCTCTGGCGTTTTAATTTGGAGACAAAGAATTAAAAACAAAACACAATACAATAGTGTTGGATTTTTCATGTATCCTATTAACTCTGTGTACCCCAACAGCTGCCCCTTTTCTTAAACCCTGCTCTCTCCAACGGCTCTTCACAAAACCTAACGCGTTACATGGCGCTTCATCGTGCGTTTCTGGTTTTCCTGTCGTTCTTTTGCTCTTCTGAAGCATTTTTGTCGTCTTCTCTGTTAACACTTGACAATGAAACTGCTCTTAAAACTCGCGACCATGGCATAATCACAACAATCGGCCTTTTACAAAGTACGGTAGAATATTTAAAGGAGAATCCCCAATATGTCGAACAAGGAAGTGAATCAACATTGGGAGATTTCTCAGAGTTTTTAATCTCGGCCGATAAACCAACACAGGTAGAAATGTTTTTTAGGCTAATGAAGTCAAGAATGCGTTTACAAAATGTCATTGCAGAGATACAAAGTTCAAATGCGGAAGTGAATTCAGCGCCTTTGAGGAACATCGCTGCCGCTCATTTCAGTGGAGAACAGTTTAAGGAAGGATCAAGGCGTCTCCAACAATTAAAATCAGCAGTGATCGCAACATTGTTAAAAGGCGTTAAGTTTGAACACGCTCGCCAGCTTGCTGGTCGATATTTGCACACTTTGCAAGATTTCTACAGTCACTCGAACTGGATCGAACTCGGATATCGTCTTAGCAGAGATAACAATGTTCCTCTAGAATCAGTCAGTTCTAACGGAAATGAAGCTACTTGTATTCCCTGTTCAATGGCGGCTATGGAATCAAACGATGACTGTAACGAGAGCTTGACAACAGAGAAACTTACAAGTGGATATCAGGAAGGGCAAGACATTTTAAAGCCAGCAAACGCTAGCAAATGTGACCATGGTGGTTTTATAGACAGTAGAACCGCCACAAGGGGCGGAATAAATAAAGATACGGCGTCAAGGCTGTGGTCACCTCACTATGAGTAAGTAACGAAAGGTAATTTGATATATTTTCAAATGTAGTGAAACGGCGGTATCTTTTTTACGAAAGAAAATTTTGACTTATAAATACAGTATTAAATTTACCTGTTTGATTCTCCTATTGTTCAAGGATATAGCAGCGTGAAATTTAAATAATAAACTCGCATTTATTACTTACTAAAAACTAAGTGTTCTTAATCTATTTGCACACACTACTCAATCGTGAATTCAGTAACATATGTACACTCCTCCCATTCCAAGACCAGTTGATAGCCGCTCTGACTACTTTACGCGATCAAACGTGATAAAGAATCAAAAAAACGAAGATCACCAACCTAGCTAATCCAGATAGCTAAGATCACATTAATAATTTACAACGAACGCTGCGTCTGCAATTTTACATCTTACCTTTTTCTCCGGAGGCAAAAGTAAAAAAAATAGAAAAAAGGAGGGGAACACTGAAATTGTAGGTGAAATTTTCTTGACTCAAAAAATATTTTGTGACAGAACTTCAAGAAAAATCTGAAAACAAACAATATAATGGTCTATATTTTAGACTTCATGTTTGTTTCTTGCGGCAATTATTTTTCTAGTAGGCTTCTACAGATGTATTGCAGCTGTAACCAGGGTATTTTACCATTATTTTACAAGAAAATTTTTGAACTGAGTCGATGAAACTACTCGGAATAGCCCACGTTCGATACATTAAAATTCCAACGCGACTTCGAGGCTTTCTGGTTTTTTTTCTTATTATATTGGGATTAGTTTTCTTTGTGCTCAATTTTCTTCTGGGAATTGAGAGACAATGGAGTCGGTCAAAATTTGCAATTTTGCCCCTAAAACCTCATGTTAGAATTTTAATGCATCGAACGTGGGCTATTAATTATCCAATGCCTGCGGCGCTTTCTCAATCATGATTGAAAATCCCAAAGAATTCATTAGCAATTCAAATTACAGAGACAAAACAACAATGTTTAAAAAAGTGAGCCGTAGGCTTATTTTCAAATGAATAAAGTTAGATATTATATTCATGTTAACATCGAATTATCCACGAAGGCAGCAAAAAATTGAAGTGCAAATTTATGCTCTAAAACGAATAAACAATTGTGTCATTTGACAACTCCTATCAGTCATCACTTTGTAAACTCTTTACGTATCATTAAGTTGTTCTAAAGACCAGTCAAACTGATCAGTTAATTTTTAGAAGTTATGAAGAGGGAAGTACTAAAAGTTGCTTTAATTGCAAAAAAAAAAATGATGATGATGATGATAATAATAATAATAATAATAATAATAATAATAATAATAATAATAATAATAACAAATAAAAGTGAAAAAAAGATGTATTTGATCGAGTAAACCTATCTTATTTTATGATTAAATTGCGTGATAACTTTGCGAACACCAATGCCACACTTACCTAGCCAGCGAGCAAGCTTTCCTAGGGACCCACCCCAGGAAGGTTTGCTCGCCGGCTAACACTTTCCTTTCACTTTCCATTACCAGACTTCACGCGATTGCCGCAGAAGTTGCCATTGAAGCAACAAAGGTGTTCTTCGAAGATGTACGAAATGTGGTTGGTGACGAAATATTTGCACGCTTTTTAGATCTTCTGGCGGTACGAACATTGGTGCTTGTCATAGATGATACTGGCAGCATGGGAGGTATGTCTGGAAATTTACCATATTTACACTGCTTGATCAGTTGTAAAATGGTTGCAGTCAAAATGGTTTCAGTAACAAATAAATCTGTAACTAAATGACTAACCAAAAAGGAGAGAAAGAAAGAAAGAAAGAAATGTGGAAGAAGTACTTCGAATGAGAATGATGTATCCATCTTAGAGATGCGTAGTTCGCTTTTCAACACATGTAGTTAGCTTTCTTACAAACGAATTAGAAAGTAAGCCTGAAAGGAAAAAAAACTCACAATGTTTACGCTTTTTGTCACCAGAGGAGATCAAGTCAGTAAGGAAACTATCGACTGAGTTTGTGCGCAAGAGTAACAATTCTTCGTCCAATACTGGCTTTGTCTATATTCTCGTACCGTTTAACGAGCCAGGTACGTAAAATGTTTCTCCCTTTTTTTCACATTGTAAGAAACTAAAAAATAAATAGTCTCAGTAACTTATACAGAGGAAAAAAAGGCCGCTCACTTGAAGCTGTATACGAAGCGAGGCCTTGACTTTGAAGCAGGGCCGGCCGGGAAGTTGTTTCTCGTTATATTAAAATTAAGCATTCTCATCTGACGTATTGAAATGTTGTTGATTGCTCTCATAGACGTGGGTCCAGTAACGGTAACTAGTGTCCCGGATGAAGTGATAGAAGCTGTCAATTCTCTCAAAACCAACAGAGGAGGAGACTGTCCTGAACTAGGCATGACCGGATTGTACAAGGCACTTCTTCAAAGTCTCCACGATTCTGTGATATATTACTTCTCTGATGCTGATGCAAAAGATGTTAACTTGGCACCAGTGGTTCTGATATTGGCAAAACAAAAGAGAGTGAAATTGAATTTTATATTGACTGGACAGTGCTCGTTTAATCGTAAAAGAAGATCTACCGGTGACAGTCCTCAACTAGGGTCACAAGCTCTGTATAACAGCTTAGCTACAGCTACTGGTGGACAAGTACTTAAGATTCAAAAGAGCAAGGTTAGGGTGTTTGTGGATATCATTGGATCGAAAATTTCAGAAAGAGATTCTAACGATCTAATCGAGGTAAGAATTGTACTATTCTCTCATGCTTGTTATTTTCAGTGATGTACAGTCGACTCCCGATAACTCGAACCTTCGAGGGAAATCGAAGAAAAAGTCGAGTTATCGATAGTTCAAAGCAAATAACCAGAAATAAGAAAATAAGCGCGAGGTTCGGGTTATTGGGAGTCGACTGTACCACTCTACGATGCCTGGTCATATGAGCTGTCTGTAAAGTTTTCGACATATCCTTCGAAGCTGAAGGCGAATTTGCTAGGAGTTTTTCTAGTTCTCCATAACATACGAATAGTACGAATTGTTACATTATTCGTTAAAATATTTCCGAGCTAAAATATCCATACCACTGTGTAAAATGTCCTCAAAACATTTGCCAGTTTCTCAGAACTTTCAGAGTATGATCAGATGTCGTCGTCTTACAGAGTATTCTTGACATTCTTCAAAAGTCAGTTGTCATTTTTCAAGTGGCATGCTTGTGTCGATTTGTGCAGTTTTGTAAAATTTTTTCTTTATGGATCACTTGTTAAGCCGCAGTGCCGAAAGGGTCGATAACACCCTCCTTTCAGCATATTTTTCATATCATATCAGGGCTTATCCCGTAATTTATAATCAAACAGATTGTGGAGCGTGTTTTCTGCGCGTTCCGCAAAGTCAATTACTGGAAAACGTCACTAAAGGCTCGTGTCATAGTTTGATGCGAGATTTGTCTTTTGTAATCACTCATTTGAATCGTTTCAGGTAGTGTTACTGCATGCGAGTAGCGAGTCAAAAGAAGAAGTCCGAGGTGTATCATATTTCATTGAGGTGGACGATACTTTAAAAGATATTCTTATAGTGCTTTCTGCTGAAGGAGGTCCCAGCGTAATACTGATCAACCCATCAGGTAAGATGACTTAGTACCCTCAGTGTAGTCATCAGTGAAATGTAATTATTACGCCTCATCAAATCAACTCAGTTTATTCATAGAGCATCATGTTGAAGTGTGTGTCCCCAGTTTTAAACACGGTTGGTGATTCTTTCCTCAGTAGGGAGAACTTTTTTCTGACGACTTAGATTATTGCTTTGTCAGAGAACTGGTTCCTCTACGGCTGAGCGAACCATGATTATGTGAAACTACAAGAGTTATGGAAGGAACGCGTCGTTGCAGCTTACAAATTTTGCAACTTATAATAAATAATGTTACGCTGCTAGACTATATATTTATCCCTGTACAAACTTGTACCATATAGATACAGCTTTAGAGAAAGGTAACTAAATCAGTACTTTCTTTAGTTGGGGAACATGGTGTAAACTAAACCGTAATCGCAAACCAACTCTTCACCTCCATGACTACCCGCCGGTAGTAACCATGCATAATACCTAAAGAATGAATGATAAATCATGGAGGTATCATAAACCTGAAGTCTGAACACTATTTGAGAAATAAAACAGCACCGAAAATTGCAGCCATTTGACTAAATAAGAGGCCAAAATAACAAGTTTGTTCCATCCAATAAAACCCGAAAGAGTAAAAAAACGCAAACTAGAGAAAGCGAAAAGGAAAGGAGGGCAGAAGAAAAAAAAGCAACCCTTTCACTATCATTTTTGTTTAACGAAAAAACATACTTGACGGAAGAGGTCTATTTTGACGTTTTACTTACGTTGCTGCGAAACGAATACCATCGCATACTTTCATGATACTCCAGGTTCTGATGTTACTTTCATGTGGCAGGACTCCACAGATCTGACAGATTAGTCTTTTTGTTGTTCCCTGGTAACCAATTAGTTTCAGCTTTATTTGTACAAAAAATCCAAAGTTTGAATGGTTGACAGTCGATTAGAGCTATCGGCAATCCTTGTGAGACAAGCTTTGTTCATGAATAAAATCGAACTTTTGTTCTAGATGGCCAGCCAATAAAAGCAAAGACGAATCCTTTCAAACGCGTTCGTGTGACTGAAGTTGGAAGTTTTAAGAGCGGCCCCTTGGAGGTTCGAGTGCAGTGTACTGGGCCCTATAGTCTACAAGTGACTGGCCGCAGTGTCCTGGACTTCAGTTATCAGCTGACCACGGTACATGATACAGAAACAGCTCAAACCAAGCGTCTACTTGGTAGTCCTGTGAAAGGTAACGCTCCGTCTTTGCCTGAAAATTGCCTTTGGTTTGGTTACCTGACTTTTTTTGTCTCAGTATCATTTGAGTTTTTGTTGCTGTGATATTGCTAACCAGGCTTTCAGAGACTTGATGACAAAATTGATTGGATTTTTTTAGTGATACTTTGGCTTAGCTTTGATTCTGACTGTCATTTACTGATATAAACGCTATGAGCTCCACACTGACTTTACAGGACAATTAATTTGCAACAATCAAAGGGAAAAAAAGTGTAGTTATGTACCCTAAATGAATTCTTAATCGTTACTCATTGCGCTGTGTGCTGAATTGTTCAAAGAAACGTAAACAAACGCGGGATATATTCTCATTGTTTCTCTCTTTGGTTTGACTGGACTGAATTGTTTTTTGCTGTGTACTTTACAGGTCAAACATTGCTGATTAACATGGCTTTTACACATCCAGAGCTTGTGAATGAAGTGAATTCGCTGTCATTAGTGAATGTGAATGGTACAGTTATGGAGACGTTTACTGTGAAGAAAGGTCAAGGAATGTACAGCGGTTCATTTTATGCTCTGTTCATTCCATCTGTTGAAAGATTCCGCTTCCAACTGACTGGAAGAACAACACATGGAAAATTACTGAAGAGAGTAAAACCAACTGAAATCAAAATAGAGACAGTTGAACTTGGCTTTGATGGCCTTCAACTGCTTGATAACTTGAGCAGAATTTACCCTGGCGTGAGAAGCAAAATTCCACTTAAGATAACAAACAAAGGATCCGCCCAGAACTTTACTTTAAAGGCTGTTGATGACTTAGGATTTGTTAAGTCTCTGGTACCTAGTAATTGTGTTGTTCCTAAGAATGCGACAGTTGATTTTTCTTTATTCGTGGAAGCACCAAGTAATGCTTCACAAGGAGAGACCAGTACTATTGCCATTTATGCAACACCAAAAGGCAGCCATCAGCCGTCCAACTACATCTTGTTTTATGTTGGTGTCACAGTTCAGGTGAGAAAGAGGCTAACCACGTCATATCTTGAGATAGAGCATGATATCGGGGGTTTCATAAGGATTCAAAAGATTGACTTTGCTGTCTAGTAAAACAGAAGTCCAAGCTAAGACAACAGAGCTAGAGTTCTCGATAAGTGCGTAATGTTGAGACAACATGCGTGTACACCAACTCAAGCTATTGCCAATCACAATTTTAACCATCAATATCACAAGTTAGTTTCGTACAATGGTGATATATCAAACACTTGAGCAAAGAGGATGAAACAGCGATATGGAACATTACACGTCTCAGGTTGCTGGGCCGTTTACCGCTCCATGGGTAAAACAACAAAGAAGTCGTCAATGACGAAAGACAAATAGCCCGCGAGCCGAAGCTCTCGACGGGCAAAGCAAGGGGAGGAAAGTTCCTTCACCATTGCCCCCTTCGAGAGTTTGCACGCAGGTTACAAATCAGACACCGTCTCGTTTTTGTTTTTTCTTTTTTAGGAAAATGACATCTTTCCACCAATATGCGAAGTTGTAAGCCAAGAAGAAAAAAATTGTGATGCTATATACAGCCTATCAAATTGTTCAAGTAGGACTTGGAATGCATCCATAAACGTTTCTGACACGGGACAAGGATTACTCAAAATAACGGCTAAGGACTCCAACACTGGAAATTTAAACGGTATGGCTTTAATTTTGTCTTAGGAAACACAGTAGTTGTCTGAAAAATACAAGTTGTGACACGTACAGGGTGTCCCAAAAGTTCGTTCCTCTACTTTATAAGTCTGTATTATTAATGCCGTACGGTTGGACTTATTAAGCAAATCTTTTCAACGAAAGTTATGTGTCTTTCAATATAATGTATTATTTCATTCTTTTTGTTCCATTTTTTGACTTGTATATACCATTTCTGTACTTTCGCGCCCAAGGTGCGCATGCGCGAGTATATTTTCCCGCCACATCTTTTTGTATTTTGTAGCCCGAAATTCTCGAACTCCTTCCTTGTTTTTTGCAAATATCATGAAAGATAAAACCCTCTTAACGCAAATACGTTTCTCTAAGTCTGGAGCAGGTTCATGAAAAGCGAAGGTTGGAGGCCCCTGAGATGGCTTTTAAATAAAAGAACTCGGCTCACGAGGTTGATAATGTCATTTTCCATGACGTTATCATTACGGTAGTATTGGACAACATTTGCTTCCAATACATATCTACCATAAGTCTGGCAAAATAAATCTTTCATTTTTCTGCCAACAGTTACGCCATTTGAGGAGGGGATCCCCAACTCGTCTGTGACAGCCATCTATACGTCTACATGTTGCCATCCAACAGCCAATATCATAGCAGTTGATGTAGTCGGTAACGCAGGTTCGTGTAAATTAAGTGCAGTAACGCGGGTTTTAAAGATTCAAGCCCAGACCAAGTACACAGAACTAAAGCTCATGCCAGGAGAAACAACCAGACTTGAGTTTAAAATAAAAAACTTTGGTACCAAAGGGTCTTTTACCACACTCGCGTCTGAAAGCAAACATTTTACTGGCTATGTTATTCCACTCAAGTTTGAAAACTTAGATCATAAACAGGAAGCAAGAGGTGAAATTGTTATAACTGGTCAGAAAGAGACAGGATCTAAGAAGGCAAGTCTTGTGATTAACGCTGAACCGCTGATAAAAACGACGAATGTTACACGCGTGCAGTTATTTGAAATTACTGTGATTGTGAGAGCAAAAGAAGAGAGAACGCCTCAATTCACAGTGAACAAGGATGCTGTTCTCAAGAGCCTGGTACCTAACAGAAAGGTGAACATCAGCGCTGGAGCCAAAGTGACAATCAACTTTACTGTTATAAATGAAGGTGCGGAGAATAATTTCACCCTCAAGGTAAGATACTGAACTTTAAAACTACCGCCTTGAACCTCTATTAAATGGCCATCCTCAGGGTACCAGCAAGCGGCAACTAGTCGATCAATAAAGGGTCGTCATAAATTATAGCGATCTTTAGCAGAAACATCAAGAGACGGGAGCGGCATCACTGGTTCACCATCACTCGCTACCTTGTATTTCGGACTGTATTTTGGTTACTCATGATATTAATGAGATAAAGCTGAACTAAAGGCTTGTTTACATGGAGGTGAGGGGCCCCAGGTAGGTGAGGTAACCCGCGGCGGGTCACCCCACCTATCATGTAAACGTGATCAAATTAAAATAGGAGATTATATGGACAGGCGGGTTACTTCACCTATCTGTGGTCCCCCTCCTCCGTGTAAACAGGCCCTAAGAGTATCAAGCGCTTGGTGACCGCTTAACAGAAGCTAACAGAGGTGACAACTTTAGGAGAACTGTCTACAGGTTGGCCAAAAGGTAGCCGTGTTTAAAAGACGTTTCATTTACAATTCTTTCTTTAATCTTTTCCGGGACTTTGAGTGCCTGCTGCTTAATGGAGGCTCAATGATAGATCAGTTAATACACCTTTAAAAGTACTTCATCACAGCAAATGATTTCTTATTTGATAGCAAGCATCGCAGCTTATATTGCAGGGCTGGTATATCGATTACACAACCACGAATAACAGTTTGAATCATCAACCACTTACAAAAACGTTATCCAATCCTACTAAGATAGGTATGCCGGTATGGATAGAAACTGAATTTAGAACAGGCTGTTTGAGAAACACTTGGCGACCTAAAGCAAAACACCTCTGCAGAAGACCTTTCACGAAACTTCTAAGATTGCTGTAATTTCCATTTCACTTGATGTAAGATTAAAAAAACGATAAACATGTAGTATAATGTAAATGCGTTACAAGAGCGTTTAGGACGAGAAATAGTATTAAATCATCTCCGGGTTGTGTAAGGTAGCCAACGGGTTTTAATGGGGTAATAGTGCGGGGTATTTCTAGCCTAACAAGCTAGGCAAATTTTGTGTAAGTATTCGATCCGTGGTTTGCAGGAGTATCCATGAATGATAAAGATGTTCTGTTTTGCATGAACGGTGAAGAAACCTTGTCTTTTTCTATAGTATCCTGTCCTTTGTACTACCTACTGGCGGTTAGCCCTAAGACACCAACCCTTTCAGCGGTTGTTATCTCATCTTTATTTTTGGCATTTTTCTTTTGCTGAACCTAATGACGTGCTAGGCTTGTGAGATATGAGGAGTGGGTGTGACATCATGGGGTCTATATGAAGTTACTTTACCAATTAAACCACATACCGCACATACACAAGAAGTACTTTGAGCTTACATGAAGTTCTAAGTTAAATAAAGGGGAGTTCAAACACAAATTTTGGCGTTATATTCTTACTTTCAGGTTTCAAGTCCTCATGTTTTCCTGAAATGTAACGTTACTCCAAAGTCAGCCTACTTACAGCAAAATGAGACTATTTTAGGACATCTAATGGTCAAGGCGTTACTTTCTGCAGAGCCTCAGAGCAGCAGGCGAGTCACTGTGTCAGCGGTATCTTCAACAGAAAATACAGAAAAGGTTATATTCACTGTTGAAGTAACTATTCAAGAGAAAAGAATTGTAGAAAACGAAAAGGAAAGAGAGAAGGAAATGGCGGAGGCGGAGAAGAAAATGGGATTTTTCCTAATAATTGGAATTGTACTCGGAGTTTTAATATTGCTTGCTTTGATTTTGTTCGTTATGTGTCTACGAAATAAGAGAAAACGAGGATCCTGGACTGTCTGGAAGTCAAAACATACAGACTTGCAAAAAGTAAGGGTGAGAGTGGAGATCTCAAAGTCAGAAAAAAGTGTTAGTAAACCTGAAATAGTCTGAATTTTTCAATGAAGTACGTTAACTTACTGCTGCCGCCATGTTAAATCTGTTGATCAAACTGTCGTATCATCTTCAAATGGTCAAGCATGAAGGCAATCCAACTGACACGAAGTAACCTCATTGGTTTAGCAAATGGAGGAAAAACAGCCGCACAGAGGTTGCTAAAGATACCACATGCAGCCAAAGCAAAAGTGAGCTGGAAAGCTATTGAGTGCTATCTTTTCGAGACCACACATTTTTCATCTGCGGCTAAATTGTTCAAACATCACAGCGATAGCCAACCTTTTAGAGTTTCTAACCCTGAGAAAGCGAAGAGCTTATTTTGAGAGTCGTTTAACAAAAATACAGAAACTAACAGTCCGGCGAACACTCTCTCAAGATCCTGATTCGGAAGTGGCGCTGTTTGACCGTACAGTTAGCCGATATCGTCGTCCTCTCTTATATATTTTAGTTGTAATCTCATTTAAACATTTGTACAAGTAAAAAATACCTTGAAGTATTCTGGTTCAATTGTTCTAGTGCCCAATTATTTAGTATAACCATTTTTGGCTCTCGAAAGTGGTCCGGCCGGAAATCATGCTTTTAGGGCCGATCATATCAACAAACCTTATTTTGGCGTATTCATAATATTTTAAGGTGACATTTGGCAAGGAATGCAAACCACGTTGCAATGTAAAGGAAATGCTGAGCCCTCCCGTCTCTGTTTAAGGAGCAAAAGGAACAGAGTTCAAACGGCCTATTTGTATGAATGATGTGATCCGGAGCCAGCCTGCAGGTGAACTGGCCTCATGCCTTGTTTCCTCATAAAACATGTCTTGTTTTTATATGAGAAGGCGGGCTGACCCGCTTGCCGAGATTTTTTTTGTTCGATCCTTTTTTCTCGCTCTCTGTTTTCCCTTTGCCTTTCTCTTTTTATATCCAGTTTTGTTGCCCATTCTATCGTCTTTCTTTCCCATGGAATTGTGGCTCGTTATTTTTTAGGAAAGGGACAAATTTAATCTGGCCGCAAAGGGTAGTAGGTGAATAGCGAAACTGGCAGCGGATTTTCCCCCAAAATGTTACTAGGTTTTGTGTGGGTAACTTTGTCACGATTAGTCAGAATCGGCTCCACTAAAAAAAAACGAGATATCGTTGCAAAGATCTCTTTGCGAACGTCGCTGCTTACCACGCTAATAGCTTAAACTGAAAGCTAAATGGGTTCAGGAAGGAAAATATACATTGTCATGGGAACAAAACGACTAAAGCGCTCTTCAAAGGGTTAATTAACACGTCAAGTGCTAATTGGTACTACGAGCGGCGCGATCGCCTCTGCGAAAAAAGCTTTGATTTCAAAGCGAAGTACATTGAATACAACAGAAATTCAGTGTTTCTGAAACGGTTATCTTCACTTGCTTTCTTATTATCTTACCATCTATTACTGAAAGGCTGGAAGAATTTATTTACGCTGTTAAGGGCGTTGGTTAGTCGACTGAACAACTGGACGGAATGTATGTCCAGACAAGTGAAATGCGAAGCTTTGAATAACCTGGCTTGTGGTTCGTCTTCTGGTTTGAATTTTTTGATATCTTTAGTTGTTTTACACAGTAACTGCCTCTTAGCACTCGACAGTGGTCATAGCTTCTAAAGCAGTTTTCTGTTTTAATAATGAGCTCTTCCTCCCTTTCTGTATAACTTCGTCGAAATTTCTTCAACTGTGAATAGTCTGCAATACTGGACGCTAAAATCACGTAGAAAAAACAAACACATCTCATAAAGTCAACTAAGGGGGGGGGGGAGGGGGAAGTCTGTTCTCTAATCCATGTTAGATACTGAATGACTAGTTGAAAGTGTACGAAAAAGGCACCATATTAATATCACGACCGGGCTGCAGACAAGGGTGGCCTACCTAGAAACATACTAAAAATCCGTTCGGTGGAACATGTCAAAATTAAGCGTTAAACATTTTGAGCTTTAACACAGGGCACCCACTTTAGGTGATATTATACATTCAACAAAAAAAGCACAAAATGTGTTTGTTACTTTATGGAAAAGTGAAAGAAGAAAGAATAACTTTTTTTCAAAAACGATAAATATTAAACAGGTTTGGCTTTTGAACAGGAAGCCCATGCTTTATTCAAGGAACCCCAAAATAACAGGAGGCTTACAGAGTAAGTAAGAGTGAACTGTTGGCTGTAAAACTACAACAAACTTAGTCTTAAGACTTTATATCTGAAAAATGAAAGCTATTACTTAATCATTAGCTTTTAAAATAAATCCTTTTTTATCAGATTTCTGTTAGTCGCAAGGGAAAAAAAATATGTATCAGAGCTGGATTTTTGATTAACGTTACAGCCAAAATAGAGCTCTCCCCTCAAACAGTTTTTTTTCTTTCAAAGGAAGTCAACATAAAAACTAAGAGTGCAACCATTGCTTTTTTTTTCCCTTCTCCTCCTTTCTTTCTCCTCTCCGTTTCTATTTTCCCTTTCCTCGTTCTTTTCTAGGAGGATTTTCTGGCTCATTTTGCCTTCGCTTTTGGTCTTTTTCCCAGTCAAAAGACTGCAATTTTCGTTCGGCACGTTTTCAAAAATCCGGCAAGATAATGCTTTGACTTTTACGGTTACCCATATTTTACAGTTACCTATACTTCAACTTTCGTTAACGTACCGACATCCTCAAATATATGTTTCACTTTTTTGAAGCTTTTCGTTTTCTTTTTGTTAAATTTGAATTAGAGAGGAGGGGAGGATAGTTTTACTAATTGTCTACGATGCACAACAATGCAGAGTTTTTGAGCAGGTTAAGCTCCAATGCCTATGAATTTGATAAGAGGGAATGCGTTTTCATTTAAGGAAAAGTACTGTTACCTTCGCCCCCCCCCCCCCCCCCCAAAAAAAAAAAAAAAATTATAAAGGTGAACGGAACGTTCATCGCATAAGAACTTTGGTTCCAGCAAACGTTTGTTTCAACGAAACGAAATAGTATAATAGGGAATCGAAGCTGGTTTTCAAGGGAAAGATTAACTCTGATTAGCCAAAACAATGCGTATGTGAAAATATCTTGTAAGAGTCTATGGAGTAATGGAAATTCTCCACGCAGAGCGTAATTCACACAACTCAGTCAGAAGGTTAACATGCAGCAAGGGACTGTGCAATAATTACCTGGAGGTGGGGCTGCGTAGCAGGCTTCAAAAGGGGTAGGGGACAGGGACGCAGGCTAGTTCGGAGAAGCAAACATGCCACTCTTCCATAGGGCAAAGTCCAATAATTCCACGGAAATTTTTTCCGTGTCAACTGGAGTCATATGAAATAAATCCCAGCAATAAAAGTGGTAGGGCAGTACTTTCGCGCCTTCCTTGACCACTATAATTATTTTCAGACGTATAAGATCCCATGATCGTTATAGAAAAAGAGGTCTTCATTTGCCAGTGGACGACAAAAACTGGTCAAGGTTCTGGGTTGTTCTCAAAACGAAACGCAAGGAAGGAAAATAAACGCTTTTAGACCTCAAAGCGATTAATCTACTTATTCATCTTACCAAGAAACGAAGAGCTGCGACAGAAAATACAAACTGAACACACAGATACAGTTAAATAAATCCCAGACTCGCTACAAGAAGAAGATAAAAAAGAGCTATCACACTGCGTTGGTTTTCTGGATTTCCCCTACAACAGATTACCGTAGGCCGCATGTAATGAAAAGCGCAGAGCGTTACGATCTAGGAAAAACCAAATAGACCGAGTCCTTAGCAGAATATTTATTCACTCACATTGTAAAGTACGGAGTCATAATCCTAAAGCAGGCTGCGAAGTCGCGAGAAAAAATAAGAATGCCTGATTTCCATCACACATATTGTGTCCCAAGGTTTGAACACAACTACCTCACAAAACTCGATTACAGAATACGGGAGTAGGTTAAACAGTTTGTACTGATACAAAGCTATCGTCCGTTGCACACATTTAGTCGCACGTATCCTGCAGCATGGATGCAAATTTAGCAGGATATAAAAAATTACTGGCCTGTAAAACTGCTAAAATTCTTACTACATTTCTGATATTGCGCAAAAAAAATCAATTATTAATATTTTTAACACAGACTGACTAATAATTTTCCTTTAAATACCGTCATAGAAAAAAAAATAAAGCTTGGAAAACAGAATGTGAAGACAGACGAGTGGCTGGGTAAACTGTGCAAAGCAGTCAAGGCGAAACACTGACCCAGGTGTTTCTCACACATTTAGTCGGCGTTTTTAGCGATCGATGTTGTATCGGAAATTCTTGAGGAAGAAAAAAAAACAATTATCAGATGTTTTGTCTGAATTTGCGATCTTCCTGAAATTGCGTTTCCTGTGGTGAAAGTTGAAAATCTTTATTGCCAATTTTTCTCATGTGTCACCGAACCGATTTTGGCGGATTTTTAGTATGTTGTTAAATAGCCATCCAACGATTAAAATGGCGTTGAAAAAAATCCTGTTGCAATTTGTTTGATGCTAAACCACAATTTGACTGGACTATACTAATTGCTGACATTTATGTCGCAGTAATTTATTTAGGTCATCCTATTCGTTTACAATCACACATCATTCACTTTAACAACGATTATCATTAAGTTAAACTCCGTCATATAGTTTCTTTTTTTAAAAAAAATACTATCCTGGTACATTCTTAAGAATTACTTAGTTAAACCGTCTCACCCTTGATTTCCTAGGGATGGAAATGTTTAAAGATACCATGTTTTTAACATATGCACCGATCACATGAACACAACATGCAGATAATTTATTACTACATGGCGAACACCACTCATAATTTATGAGACCAACGAGCACCTTAACATGCCTAGCTTGGGTAAATACCACAAAAATATGGTCTTACTTGTTACTAAACAATTGCCTTTTTATCTGACTCAAGTAGAACTTTCATTTATGTCTTCATTCACTCGTTCGTTCGTTCATTTACTCATTAATTCAAGAGTCTCAGTACAATAACAGAAATTTCACTTCTCACAAAACAAGTATTGGAATTATAGCTATTTTCTTCAGAATGTGTAAGTAATGTACGCATTTTAGATAGTGTAATGGTTTGGAATTCTAACGTAGTAAGTACCACCAAAAAATATAGATATTTTCCACCAGTGGCGGTAACAGGTGACGAAATTGTCTGAAAATATCACTCAATTTAACTCTCAGCCAGTTGAAGTATCGGAGTGTAGCTGCCGTAGTGACAGATGAAGGCAGCAATCTTCTTAGCACCAAGGAGGTCACCATGGCAACCCTGCCACAGTCTACCTCCAGTCACTTGAGAAACCAGTGTGTGAAATGAATACTTCACTTTTAACAGCAGTTTTGGAACAAGAGTGGACTTCCTCCAATTTATTATTGCTAAGATTTACTGTTGTGTTAACTAGCTATTGTCATTATTATAAATTATATTTTCTTTATAGAAACAACCATTCAGGATGCGAAGAGAAACGTGCTTTAGAATAACTGCTATCAGCACATAATTAGTTTATAAATAATTTGGAATTGTTTCATGTCCACAGAAATCATGTACAGATGGTTTAATTATCACATAAATAAACTTTGGATTAAAATTATTCATACACTCGACCATTCCTGTACAACACCTCGTGTAACTGAGCCAACACCAACTTCTTGGTATTAAGGTTGTTGCTTAAGGAAGGTTCGATTGTTTTTTCGCACTACTTTATTTCAAAAGCTATCTGTTTAGTTATTATGATCTCTTTCATAGACGACGTGAACCCCATTCGGTTCTTCTGAGTCGGCCTTGAAATGACTTGTTATTTGCTCAATGGTTCTTCCTTTTGTTTCCGGTACATAAATTAGAGTAAAGACAAAGAAAAACGCCACAAGCACCATGAAAACCAGGAAGGTATAAGGCGTCAAGGCTGCCTAAACAAAACATTAAAGACACTGTTAATAACACTTTAGAGCGGTTTTCACTTGACTGTCGTAAAACCAAAACCAAAGTAAATACACTAGCCAACGAAAGGGCGTAGTAAAACCAAAACCAAACCAATTCCTCAATTACTTTCGACAGTCAAGTGAAAACCGCTCTATAACAAGGAACAAAGTTCAACCTGAATACTGACCTGCATTGAGGGAAACACAAGTCCAACGATAAAGTTTGCGAGCCAGTTAACCACCCCTGCTATAGCAACCGCGGCGGGCCTGGGACCCTGGGAGAACAGTTCAGCTGTAATGAACCATGGGATTGGACCTACAGACAAATAAACAAAACAAAAGGATTCATTCACAGATACAACGACTACAACGTGCAAGTTACTTAACACATTCACCCCTGAACCGCTCGTAACCGCCCGTGCGGATCCACTTCCCTTCTACCTCTTGTGATGTCACCAGTTTTAACGGTTAAGGAAAAGTTTGTCCGCTAACTTGTGCAGAGTGAAGAGATCTTTCAAACCATACCAGAATGAGCACAATTCAGTCAAGGACAACGGAGAAAAAGGGAAAAAACCCTGTAACATTGACCCGAAAATTTCCATGAAAATCTAGCTCCACTCCCCACCTACCTTTCCTTTCAACCTATCCCAAGATCCTAAAAGAATTTCCAAAAACTTCTCTCACCAAAATGAATCCTACTAAGTGACCAGAGAAAGGAAAAAATGAAGCGAGAAAATCGAAAGAAGAGGGGAGGAAAGAAAGCGAAAAGAAAACGTCAAGCATCTCGAAACTTTACTTTCTGCGCATGTCCGAACTTCGCCAGCTAATATTTTGCATCTGAATCAGAAGGCCGCGAATGTACGACCTGTAAACGGCTTTGTGGTAAGTTTTAGCTCTTTATAGCCAGACAGTGACTAGAAAACCGCCCAACTATGCTTTTTTCGGCAAAATTCACGAGGGCGAATGGGCTAAAAACGCGTACTTTGTGATTTGATTTTAAAGGAAATCTTGTTTCAAGCTTCAGGGCACTTTCATCCTCATTAGTCATTTCGACTCATTCTCCACAAAAAGTTAACCAAGTTTACAAAATAAACGTCAATGATTTATTAAATAATTAATTAAATAACAGTCAGTCGTATTCCCGTCCTAATCTCCAAGGTTTCCCATACTACAGGATTACTAACATTACGGCGAGAAGACGATCTACAAGTAAAACAGTCCTGGGAACTTTACCTGGACCAAGTTGGAAAAAGGTCACAGTCAACAACGTTGCTACCACTGACACATAATTCATTCCGGATAAATCCTGCAATCACCAAGAGCAACAAACGTCATTTACAGTTTAAATTGCACTAGAATTTACCTCAACTTATCGCACTGCATAACAATGTATACTACAACAAATTCAGTTGCCATGGTCGTTGTAGACAGTACCAAACTGTACAGTCATTGAGACAGACGACGTCCACTGAATATATTATCTTCAAACATGATCTTTCATCACAGTCCTACTCAGTTTACAATCACGTTCAGTTTGAACACTCAAATGCCATCTTTTTCTAGCAAAAAGACACAAAGTTTTGATAAGTCTTACCTCAAAACGGAAGGATATTGTCATCACTGCATAAAACACAAACATGCCAGCTTGACCAAACAGCAGTAATGATCGCCGTCCCATAACTTCTACTACTTTTACCTGCAATTTTAAAAAAATCGTGAGAGTACTCTAAGATCAAACAACAAGACACATATAAGACTGATATGGCGAAAACTGAAAAAAAAAACATTTGGGCTCAGCAGGATCCAAAACTCTACAGATATGCTGTTTCAAGGGTAGGTTATTAGCAACCTTTAGTTACCCTCGCAGTGATGAGTATTTATAGCACAAAGGCTAGTTTGGCCAAGGAAGTGGCTTGAACAGATAAATCAAACAAAGTAACGCAACAAGCTAAAGAAACTCAACTAACAGGAGGCAAACAAGTTAGTTATTTGCAAGTGTGCTGGGCCGTGGGGTTAAATTCAGTAGTACTGTGAACAAATCCTTGAAAGATCTTTCTTGAGTCTCTAACTTGCATAAGTACCTGGCAGGATTAGAGGATTAGGAGCCAGTAAAACTGATTTTCCCTCGCGACTCCGCCGTTTGCTTTGAGTGACGGCATCGCCATCAAGTAAGTATCCCAGAAGTAATAATCCCGCCAGCTACGCAGGCTAGTCACTTACTAGACTGAAAGTAGGCCGACAGCTCACTAGGAGAGCCTGACTATATAGCAGTAAAGGCAAACCACCCTCTATTGATGTCAGGCATTGTTGATACTGAAACTGAGCATCAACCTATGGTATTTAACAAATAGGAATGAACATTTCCGTGGTTTCAATTTGTTCCAGAATATAAAGTATAGGAGGAAAAGAGTTTTTCAGCTTTATCTTTCATTTGGCGGTGGAAAAAGATCTCACAAATTGACGCTTGAGATGGCAAAATATATGAATTAAGTCAGTCAGTCAGTAATGACAATAAACTTGTGGCCTTCAGAAAACAAGTTGAAGACACTTTAAATGATACATTTACAGTGAAATTTGTATTTTGGAGCAAATAGAGCCGCCGTAATGTTTCTCTCTAATAATTTTCTTCTATACAGGTACAGTATAGATCGATGCTCAGCTTCCGATGACAACAGCAGCCACATGAATATGGGATGGTCTGCCTATGCAATGAGCAACTTACAGTAACAGCAGTCATGACCAAACTAGTAACACCAACAAACACAGATGCTACACGGCCCTCTTTCACACCAGCTGATGCAAATATTGATGTTGAATAATAAAATACCTACAAGGAAATGAAAATTGCTTGATGGTTTATCATTCCTCTTAGATCATCTCACATCGGTCATACCAGCATGATGGTGACAAGAATTGGAGACTTGTCACACTCTTTGTTGAATCGAATCCATGTGAAAAAATATTAGTTATGGACTACACATAACTCTACTAAGTAATTATACCGGAGAGAGAGAGAGTGTGTGTCAGTCTGTCTTTATATCTGCATACTGTTCATTAGTGACATTTTCAGTAGGTAGTAATGATGAACTTACTGTACCAAGTTTACATGTACAGAGCATAATGCGTAATTAAGATGTTAACGAGGCAGATCAGGCAAAACGGATATAATTATGTTGAATTCTTGACTGCTTTCTTTTTGCTGAGGGAGGTAATATAGATAGGCGGTAAGATCTCGCATGAATGGCTTGGAAACCTTTGAAAAGCCAAAACAAGGCCCCTGTACCCCAAAGCAAAGGTACAGTTGAGGTTCAAGAGGTAAAAATTTGGTGAAAGGAAATTCTCTTGTCGAAATTTCTGAGATCTTTGTATAGATCCTTCTGTTTACTCAAAAAATATTATAAGTGCTCTTTAGTGGGGTTGCCACTTCTTTTTAGAGAAACAAATGGCCAAAAATGTGAGTCTGAAAGAGATCTAGAGGATACAAACACCTACAAACAGTATGTTAAATGTTTTTTGTGATTTACAAAATCATTTATTGATACCAGCCACACTTTTTTGCCTTTTATCTTGTGTTTACTAGCAATTAAATTACCATAGCTTGTAGCACAGGTATATTTTGGAGCATGCAAAAGCAGTTTATTTATGTTTTGGCTACCTTGGCTAATAATAATAACAATCTTTTAATAGGATGCTCCATCACAAGAGTGGTTTACATAGAGGTCCTAATTACGAGATGTATATTATATAATACAATTAAAATATAAAAAGGTTAAGCTAAAATCGATATATATGATCCAAAAAAAAAAAAATAAAAAAAAAAAAAAAAAAAAATAATAATAATAATAATTCAAGCTAAAATCGAGTTACAGAAATAATTAAAACATACACACTACAAGTACTCAATTATAAAAAGCAGAAAAAAGACACTTCTTAAAAATTGGAAAACTTGCTGAGTTTCTTACAGTTCTCTCTAATTCATTAAAGTCTTTGAAACAGTGGTACCGCGATCGTTGTTTTCCCCAATTATATTTAATTTTGGGGAGCTTGATAGTATCGTTATTACGCGTATTGTAGGAATGTATATCACTCTTTCTTACAATGTCCAAAGAATGATTAAGTTGGCCATTAATACACTTGTATGCATATATACATCGATGACATTTCCTACGTTCTTCAAGATTCAGCCATCTCAAGACAATCAATGCATCGGTGGATGAGGAGTGAGGTGATCTATCTAATATCAACTTAGCTGCTTTGTTTTGGAGAATTTGCAATTCCTTCATAAGTGAGACATTGTCCTTGTCACCCCAGACTAAATCAGCATAATCAAAAATAGGTAGCACCAAGCTATTATAAAAAAGTAACCGGGCATCATAAGGTAAATAATACTTAATCCTACGTAGAAGACCAAGGTTTTTATTAACCTTACATGAAATATACTCAATATGGTCGGACCATGTGAAAGTTGAAGACAACATAACTCCCAAATATTTAAAACTACTTACAGAATTTATATCAGTGTCAAAAATAGATAACGTGAAAGAGGAAATACCAACAAGTTTCCTGTTACTGCCTATAATCATGGATTTCGTCTTAGTAAGATTTAAAGTTAACTTATTTCCATGTAACCACTGGGCAACTTTCAAGAGATCATCATTCAGTGCCTCTTCTAACAGGTGTGGCTCTTTAGCAAAGTAGTACAGGACCGTGTCATCAGCATACAAAGTCACTTCGCAATTCTTTATAACCAGCGGAAGGTCATTAATATAAACCAAGAAGAGAAGCGGTCCTAGAATGCTCCCCTGTGGCACCCCAAAGGTCATCGGGAGAGGGTCAGACACAGCATCGCTACAGGCAGTCCGCTGTTTACGATGATTCAGGTAAGACTTGAACCACTGTAGAGTGCTGGGCGAGACACCGATAGCCGACAATTTAGATAGCAAGATCGTATGGTCAACGGTATCGAATGCCTTGGTCAGATCTAGGAACACTGCACCGCACAGTTCTCCACTCTCCATATGCAATAGGACCTCATCTGCAAAACTGGTGAGAGCCGATGTTGTAGACAGTTTGGGACGGAAGCCAAATTGTTTGCTTGAAAGGAGATTATTTGAATTCAGAAAGTCATAGAATTGGGAATGGACGACTTTTTCCAGAATTTTACTCATTGTTGGCAGAATAGAAATTGGGCGATAATTTGACGCATCTCTCCTATCTCCAGTTTTAAAAAGTGCAGCCACTTTCGAGCATTTCCATATTTCAGGAAAATTGCCAGTGCGAATAGAGAGATTCAGTAACTTGGTGATCGAGGGACAAATAGCACGCGCGCCACACTTTAAAAGTCTCGCACTGATGTTGTCCAAGCCAATAGCTTTATTTGTCTTTAGAGAAAGCAGATGCTTGAGTACTGTTTTCTCATCAACTTCGTCAAGCGAGAAAGACTGTAGCATCGTGGCCGATCTGACTGGGAACATAGCAGCAGCTGATATTTTATTTGCAAGACTTCTGCCAATGGATGAGAAATAACAGTTGAGCACGGATGCAATAGAGGCTGGGGTGGTGTGTTCAACACCATCAACTACGATACATTGTGGGCTCGAGGATTTAGTCGTGCGCGAAGACACCTCATTCACCGCCTTCCAGATCTTTCCTGAATCCCCTTTAGCCTCTAAAATCAAGTCACAATAATACTTGGATTTTGCTGCCTTGACTTCACGATTGACCCTATTTCTTAACTTTCTATAGCGAGCCCAGTGAAAAGCAGAATTGGTTTTCACGGCTTTACGATGGTGAAAATCACGATCCTTCATCACCTCACTGATTGTATCATTCAACCACGGGAGCGGAACACCTCGTATTCTTCGCCTTTTCACGGGCACATGCAGGTCAGCTATTTCAGAAAACAAGTGATTCCAAATAAACACGGCGTCGTCGATGTCTTCCTCGTTTTCAATGATGTGCCATGGGACGTTATTCAAGTCCGCTAGGAAGGTGTTCACATCAAAGTTTTTATAAGAGCGGTATTCAATTGTCTTCGGTGGTGCCTTAATTACACCTGCTTTTAAAACACAATAGACGAGGTAGTGATCACTCAGCGAAACAGGAACAACACCGGAGTCATTGATGCGGTGATCATTGTTCACTAAAATCACGTCAAGCAAGGATTGACAGGTTTCCGTCACTCGGGTGGCCTCAGTAATGAGTTGCGTAAGATCGTGTGAAGTTGCAAATTTTTTAAGCTCTTGTTTTTCTTTCTTTCTTGAAAATGGCAGCATATTTGCATTTAGGTCGCCAAGAAGCACGAAATCACATTTTTCCAGGTTAACTTTCGTCATAGATATCTCCAAGTTTGAAATAAAGTTCGCAAAGTCAAAACCGGGGGCTCTATATGCACAACAAATCAATACTGGGCGACATTTAGTGCGCGATAGCTCAATCCATAGACATTCATTTGCGGCTGAGTAAAGATCATTCCTAACACGAAACGGCAAGCCTTCCTTTACATAGATTGCTACTCCACCAAAACCTTCTTTGGCTCCAGACCTATCCAGGCGAATGCAATTATATCCTGGAATAATAACATGAGAGTCTTCATAGCAGTCATCCAGCCAAGTCTCACTGAGTGTAAGAATATCGATCGTTCTGTTATCCAGACCCTCCAGGCGCAGCGAGTCTGATTTGTTCCTCAAGCTTCGAATATTTAGATGAGCAAGCCTCAATCCTCGTGAACTCCTAACATCCTCCAAACTCCTATATCCAGGGTTGAGTTCAACATCTCCGGCAAGCGCTATTAGAGCCAAGGCTAGAGAGCCATGAAGTATAAGCTTGCACGTAATAAAGCCTTTCTGGAAAGCTCCGACTGCTTGGTGTTTTGCTGGACGCCGTGCCAGAGAGTGAAAAGATTGAATTTTAATCCTGCAAGCTTCTTGGGAAGCAAAATATAGGTTGCTACTATTGCTTAGTGGCTTCGTTGATGATTTGTTTTGTTTTATGCCATTCAAGATAAGAAACAGGCAGAGCAGGAGGCCAAAATTAACGGACAACGTGGTAACGCATCCAGCCATCTTGATATGCAAATTAATTCAATTAATTGGCTACCATGTCTATCAATGAGAAGATTGAGGAGAGTAGAAATATTGTCCCTAAAGGGATGTTAGGGTTAAAGTAACAGAAGGGGAGAGGGGAGGGGAGAAGAAAACATGTTTTTTTCTCTTTTCTTTCCCAGTCCCCCTTCCCCACCCCCTTTGGTGGACTTTTGCAGACCCGAAGAAGATGCATGTTATGCAGGCACCTTCCATAATAATCCAGTAATAATATTACACTTTACAACATGGCACAAACTTAATAATGTATCAGGATGTGTTAACATACAGCATTAATTCCACTGAACTGCTGGGCCAGCTGTAACACCACACTTATCACAAGAGGTTTTCTTAGTTCTTTGATTTGAACCAATCTTAACACACTGACTTTTTCTTCTCTCAGATGATTCTCCTGCTCACCCTGTTGAAATGAAAGTAATACATGCTAACAGTCTTCATGCCTGTACTCATGGTTTTGGAACACTATTCACAATGGCTACTAGTGAATCAAATACTGTATGCACAGGCTACCCAAGCTCAATGGAGTACAGTTGTTCACTTTGTGTGGTGCTTTACCTGTTACAACACATCACAACCAATTCAATTTTAGAAGTAAAATTATTGTTAATTCATTTAATATGTTAAGGTATTTGCACTGATCTTTTAAAATCAAATTGGTTATGATCCCATACAAACCTTCATAACCTTTGAACTGATCTTTGGAAAACAACGACTCACACATGCCATGTGCATTCTACGCTCAGTTGAGCTTGGGCTACCTCTGCTGTAGATTACACACTTTCTTTATAGGTCACCCCTCAAATGTCACAAGTACCACATCAGTTAAAGGATACATTTACTCAAAGAAACCCAGCAAGAGGAACAGTCATGTACACAAATAATCACATTCACTTTATAAAATAGTAATCAAAAAGGATGGAGAGGAAATCTGTTAAAAAGTGAGCATAAGTGGCATCATCTCTTAACCTTATTTATTATTTAGTGATGATTGTAAGTTGGCGAGCCTGTCAATGAGAGTTGCAGTACTCTTTTAGTACCCCCAATATTCTTATAATTAATAACCAAACAATTAAGTCAAGCTATTACAACACTGCCTCTTAAAATTAGTTGCAAAATAAATGTTTGATGAGTAACATACCCTCATTTCTTCAATGTCCTCACTCACATCGGAAGTTCCCCTTAGTTTTATCAAGGCTGTGTCAAAAAAATTAATGATTTCACCTTAATTAACACTGACTAAATTTACTTTCATTAATGCACTGAAGATTTTCAAGTTTAACAGTACTGTGAGTGTGAAAATAAAAGAAAACCTGCCTGCCATTATACTCATCAACTGACACCAGAAATGACCATTAAATGAGTTAAGTAGGTAGGTAATGCATACTCCTTATGGTGTCAACACTTTTTAGGCAAAAAAATATGACTTTCACACATACAGGACAGGACAAAACACAAAAGAAAAATGAAAAGTGAAGGCAAATGAATAGAGATAGAGGGAGTAAAAAAAAAAAAAAAACAAAGCATCTAACTGTAACATACAGGATAGCAGAATTACCTGACTGCATGTAGGTATCTGTTTTCAAAGTAAGTGTTTTTTGTTGGGGGATATATATATATATATTTAAATAAATTGGAAAATGGTTGACCATATTTGCCTGAATGGGGACCCAGGCCTGTCGACGACAGTGTTTGACTGACCAAGGGAAATCAGATTACGGCTCGAATTTTCAGGAGTTCTGGGAAATAGGATGTTAAGAAAAATCAGAATTCTACTGTAGGTACATCAATGTTGTTTTTATCAAGGCAATGTCAAATGCAAAATAAGCAAAATAAAGTATATTACCTTCTACAGTTTCAGGTTCTTTGTTTAGCTTAAGTAACAAATAACGTGGGCTTCTTGGACAAAATGGCAGGGTAAACAGTTGAAGCATGGCAACAAGAAATCCAAATCCAAGTAAGTAAGGCCAGCCTGTGTCTGTACCAAGAACCTGCCACCGGTAAAACAAAATCATACAGTTAACACAACATCCATTACATTAACAAAGCCACAAATTAGGGCACAGTCAGAAATTAATGCCTGGATGTTTACAATGACTTACGCCTACAGTATAAAGTTGTCATCCACTAATTCGTTTCACAGTCTTAAGTAATATGCACCAGCTTTTATTATTCAATGCCAAAGCATTAATTTCAGGATGTTTTACACTGTATTACTGAATTGTTTGGCAAAGACATTTAAGCCAAAACATAAGGAATGGGGAGTACATGCACATACAGATGAAATACCCTGGTTAGAGACACAATTTAAAGATGTGACAATTAGTGGCATAATTTATGCTCTCATGGACCAGACATGACACAACACAAGGGTTTAAACAAGCCACAAAATGACAAATTTTATATCAAATTATATATTTAGGTGCATAGTTACATAAGGATATGGCCTCCAGAGCAGGCATTCTTTTAAATAAAAGCTTAAAGGTACATTGATTGCGGCCACCATCGTGAAAGCAATTGAAAAACTTAAAGGGAGGAGGGGCACTGGCAACCTCTCCCTCTTTGTCAGTTTCCACATCCAAGATGGCAGGAGAATATAAGTATAGTATCACGATCATAACTATAGTATTATCCTTTGCAATGCAAAATATGCCTACAGCACTTTGTAGGCTAAAAGGACATTACGATGTCATGATCAGTATGTCAGTCAAAAAGTAGACACATTGACTTAAAAAAATAATAAATAGCAACAATAATAACAAATCAAAGTAGACAGACTGCAAATTATATTAGTTGCTAAAAAAAATATATCTACGTGTCACAACTGTTCATCAGTAGGATGCCTAAAATGCGTGCCATTCCACAATTGGTTTTGGCTCCATTAAATCCTATACCAATTGCAGAAATGGTGTTTAGAAAAACTAAACTTTTCTTAAAGTACAAACTGTAAGCATTTATGTATTTTCAATCCTTCACTTGTCATGATGTTGTCAGTGAATTTCATGATCTTCTCTTTGCTTTTGCATATATCTGATATCTGGTGCAAGATTGATTTTAAACTGAGTGCAGCCTAAATTTGTTCCTTTTCTGCCTTTCTCCAAATGTGAAATAGATAAAGGATAAACAAACAATTATTGTTCGCTTATCTTTTATCAACAGAATGGACCGCTTTCGTTGCATAGACATGGCCGTGATTTGAGTTTACGATCGATTGTTCATGTGTTTACATAACTAATGCAGAATCAAGAATGGCATTCCCTCAGAATGCAGCTGAATGCATCAGATAATTGTCCATCTCTTGCCGCTCATGCTTTTTCAAAGCGAACCCGATTAAATCACTGTTTCAAACACATGTTTGGAAGGGTAATTGAGCTTTTAATCAATTCAATTTTTCAATATCACATCTTATTAACATTTATGAAAAAAACGGGACCAGGGAAACAAGTCCGGATAATCAAAAAGTCCAGATAACCGAGCTCCAGATAATCGAGGTTCGACTGTACTAGAATTTCTGGTACAGTGAACCCCTGCAAATGTGGTCACCAATGGGTCAAAGAAATTTAGCTGTATTAATGGGGTGGCCATATTACTAGGGAAGGGTCAAATTTCATGACTCAAGGGCCATAATGACAAATACACCATACATTGCTTTCTCACTTCAGTTGAACAACTGTTTGCTTTAATTCTAATTAAACTGGAATGCAGATATTGCGTACTGTATATAATTTGTAAAAACTACTTGAAACTTTCCTTCAGTATATTAAACACTCTTAAAAATTGACTATTAAACCACCACAAATACATCTTAAGTGTAGTTGAAAAACAATACAAGAACAGGCTCAGCTTGTTAGGTCAATTGAATGGACTTTCGTAGGTGATTCAATTTTCTAAATTTCAAGTGAGTGACCATATTAACAGGTTGAAATTATAAAAGATTCTACTGTTTAGGATTTTTAGATATGGCCTTTGGCAGTATTAACGGGTGACCATATTAACAAGGGTTTTTTATAAGAAAATGTATGGCCGTTTTGCCAACCTGAAAAAATGTGGCAATATTACGAAGTGACCGTATTACCCGATGGTAGTAAGACGGGGTTCCACTGTAATTTTTTTCATTTATAAACTTTGTTATGTTAATGATTTTTTTTTTTAAACTGAAGAATATTGACTATCTAAGGATATTTAAAAGCTTGAGCAAACATACTTCTTTAAGCCCCAAAATATAGCCTACAAGCATTCCTGTGACTATTCCAAACTGATTGAGTACCCCAAGAGCACCTCGTATTCTGATGGGAGCTATTTCTGATAAGTATACTGGAGCAACGGCAGTGTTTATACCTAAAGTAAACCAAAAATCAAAATCAATACAATAATACATATTAAAAGATTGTCTTGCCCAATTTATAAAGCTTGAAATTGATTTAAATTTACTATTCTGAAGATAAAATCACACCAGCAAAAATATAGTTTAATAAATAAGTAAGCAAATAACATAATAAGTAAATATAATGTAAATAAATAAAAATGAATAATCATAAAAAAATAAAAATTAAAAAAATAATAATAAATTGTACTGATCAAAACAATATTACTACACTGTATCTTATCTAACCTGTGTTAATACACCCTGTATATATATCAACTTTACCAAGTCAAAAACTAACGACCTAGATGAGTTAAGAGAGCAAATAATGTCCAACTCCTAAGATATTTACAGTGTACAGCATGTATCTGTAATTTTCAAAGGAGGATCTTGAACAGGTCTAGGGTGTCCTGCTATTCTTTTATTGTACAATGTATCTGCTGTGTAAGCATTATTTTAAAACAAAGAAAAACAAAAAAAAGCAATTTGGAAAAATAGTTAATTAAATCAATAGATGAATACTTTATGGAACTCTTTATATTGCCAACTTATTTGGTGCTGTAGCAAAATCACAACTACAAGCATCATAAAGAAAATGAACAACATAGATGCAGCAAAACCCTTACCATTATTAAATCCAAAAATAAGTCGTCCAATAATGAGTAAGGCTGGTCCCTTAGCATAGTATGAAGAAAATATCATCAAGGAGCCAATAATTGCTGGTATATTGTTTAGCAACAGGGTTCTTTTACTGTCAAGGAAAATCAGAAAAAAATATTTTAAAAATGTGTCAAGAAAATAATTTTAGACTGGAGGACAGAGACTTGCTGTTGCAATGCTTGATAACACGAAAATTGACCATGTACCTTCCTAGGAAATTAGCTATGATTTGACCAATAACTGAACCAAACATTCCACCAACTGCAAATATGGCCACTGCTGTTGACCACATCAGTTCAGTAAATGTTCCATACTTTCTGAAATAATCTTTAATGTTCTGTTATGAAAGAAAAACACAATCAAATTTAATTTAACCTTAAAAAACCCTTCACATACACCAGACAATATAACTAAACAAACAACATGCAGGAAGAGTTGTAGGAATCAACAGGTACTCAAATACTGTATATCTTTCCATAATGAACACTAGTAATTTTATGTATTTCAATAGCACATGAATTGATTCATGTACAGAGGTCAATCGGGCTCCAATCTCTGGCACACTGCCTGCTATAACTGACCAAAAAATAAAATCCTACACGTATGTCCACTCACAAATAATATTATTGCTCAATAGCTTAGCAAGTCTATCCCACAAAAGTTTTGCATTTAAGAACTAGGACTTAATAGTAACTCGCGATCGGGGAATTTAAAAGTGCGGTCGCGATGTGAATGTGTGTGTCGAAGAGGAGGGACTAAAAATTAATGTGTTGATAAAAATAATTTTTATCAACACAGTTTACTATAATTATTATAGTAAACTCTGAGAATTATGTTTTGTATGTAGTTGAAAAGAGTGCAAAGAGTGTTTATTTTTAGAGAGTTGTGTGAAGAACACCCACAGTTGCCTTGAGATGGACCCCAACTGGAAAGGGGATTGATTGATTGATTGCTGAACTACAACCACACAAACATGAATTTCAATAGTATTGAAATTTATCTCCTCGTCATATAAAGCAAATTTCCAACTTGACAAAATTCATGAGTGTAAATTTCTTTATTAATTCTGTGGCCATTCCATTTGTTTCTGTGAGCTTTGCATCTTATGATTAGGACACTGGCCTAAATAACATTTGTAGCATTGTAAATTATACCTCAAATAACGTTGATATTAATGAAAACATGCTAAAGGTGGCATGTTATATGTCTTTTACGTTCACTTCATTTATAAATGAAGTTGAACCAAACATTTTGGACATGCAGTTTTGCATTTTGGACAATCAAAATTTCTATGATGGTTGTCCAAAGTACAAGTAGATTACAAAATTTTTCTCTTACTCTGAAAACTTGGTAGACTGTTGGCCTACTGTCGACTGAAAGTTGACCAACATGCAGTTGACTAACAGTCGGTTGACTGTTGGCTAACTGTCGGCTGACTATTGCTGACAGTTGATTGATTGTCAGTCAACTGTTGGTTGTTTGTATATTAAGGGGTACTGTTCTTCACAATTACATATATTTGGAGGTACGTGGAAAGTATCTGTTGTACATAGCAATTAATTTTAGGCTATTTTCCCTCAGTATTACCCTGCTAGCAGAGTCGCTTTGATCTTTCCTAGATAAGTCAGGAAAGAGAAAGCGACTCTGCCGACATCTTCAAATTCCTTTGATTTGCTGATCATTCTGCGATTTGGATGAGTCAGACAAGTTTCTTACTGAATAAACCAGTTTTCTCTGTGCACGCATGCGTATTCTGGAGTATTGCTGACTCTTTCTGCACTCATGCTCTATAACAAAACAAACAGCTGCCGCTTTAATTTCATGCAGGAATTTTGAAAAAATTATAGATCGAACATTCAGTTTTAGAAAAATTGGAAAATGCACCCCGATCTGAGATGGATTTTGTTTTGCATTCAATCAAGAGCTTAGCCAATTTTACTTGCATGAGCGGATCCACAATCCAGTAAGAGTTACACAAAGTTCTTGGCAGGATAAACTAATGGGTTCTGACTAAAAATACAGTTTAAGAAACAATATCTATGCCTATTCTCTTGTGTTTGCTCATTCATAACATTAATTCAAAATAAGATCATGAGGCTGTAGAATCCAAGTTGCATTTAAATGATTGGTGCTTTTACAGCTAGATAACACACCCCCTGTGATGTAAAAAACGTCTTTGAATTTTGGGTTTTTCTGCAACGTCAATCATAATCTGAAGAATTGGCGCCTTTATATCTTAGCAAACCTCTTAGGAAACAAAAGGTCATGGTTTGTGATTGGTGGATTTTGATGATCTGTTTTGTGTGTTTCTGTGTTTCAAGGCTCGTTGCTTTTGAACTTAAGTGTTCGGTCGCATGTCTTTGAAAAGCACAGTAATTATTACCTTAGCTCTTAGTTTTATTGTCTTCTTTATACTGAAACATGGCAAGTTTAGACTCCCAGCGGAAACACAGTCAATAAGGGCCGGTAGCTGGCCAAAGCACACGGCTAGTTAGTCATCCTTAGCTGACTACTTTCATCCCCTTTTACCATAACTGCTAACAAAAAATAAGCACCATCGAATAAAATTGTGAAGCATTCGAGTTCCAGTTTTGAATGACATTGAACGCATATTTGAACAGGTTTAGATCTGTGAAACGCTTGAGCCGTGCGATGTCGTGGAATGCCTGCTACATTTTGATGGCATTGTTCCCAGTGTTGTGAGTGTAGTGATGAAACAACATAGCATCTGCATTGGAAAATGCCTCTTGAAACCCCTGGAAATGCCATTTCTAAGACTCCAGATTTCAAAATGTCCCTAGATGCCTCGGCCCTCAAGAACTTGCGCCTTTGGTGCGAGTTCCAAAGCTGCCTACCATTCATTATCAGCCTGCTACTTGAAAGCTTTTTGACAGCCCTGGATACTGAAGAGTGAAAATGAACCGGTATGTTCCCGGTAACATTTACAATTGCAGCTTCTATTCGTTTATATTAATTGGTGCCTTTATTTGACAAACACAGTGGTAACAGTTTGATTGACGTTGCATAAAAATTTGAATTTGGAGCATGCTCAATATGAATTGTCAAGGAAGTCAGCAGAGCTTCCTTCCTCTTTCTGACTTATCTAGGAAGATCAAAGGAGGCACTGTTTGCAGGGTACCTCAGCATTTGCATTCCACTGCCTTGAAAAGTACCCAGCCTCACTCAGGAAGAGAGCAAACTGGTTGCACTAGGGCTCAAGTATAGGAACACATTAACTAAGTGAGGTAGGCCCAAGTTTCTACCAAAATCGTTTTCACACATATTTATGTAGGGTTTAGAAACCATGCAAATCCTCAGATTTGGGAAATTATTACGCAACAGTCGGTGAACATTTGGGCTACCTGTGACTGGGTTGCTAGCGTTTCGTTGGGCAATATTATACTAAATTAAATTTGCAAGTACCTGCTTTGTCTAGGGTTGCGGTTCTAGGTTTAGTTTTCATTCACATTAAAAAGACAGTTGACTCGGTTAATTAATTTCATCTAAAGCTAAATTTTGTCACGGGATCGGATTAACACAATTACAGCCCGAATGGAGAATGTGCGGCTTCACAATTCAAGCAAGCACCGATTTCTTTAACTCGAAGGCCACTAAATAAAACCATAAATTTCAGAGTTTACCTTCTCTGGCGCATTCATACAGGTCGTGCCGAATCCAAATTGGAAAGAGGATCCAAGCACAACCACAGCTGTCGTATAAACCAACCAACACGTCCATGCTGACCTGGTTGAGGAATATTTTGAACGGCTTGGAAGAAGCTCATCTTTCTCTGAATTCAGCAAAGATTCTGAACTACTTCCCTTGTCGCCCATTTTCCCAAGCTTTCTCACTTTTCTAATACAATAATAATATATTATTGCCACTACAGAATTTGTGCTCTCATCATCTCCTTTAATTTCGAGTCGATCAAAACGTTCTTCGTTTATGTGTTAACGAAATGTACCTCATCCCAGTCCACGCGCAAGACGCATTTCAATATGGCGGATGAACCAACTCGGACTTGCGTTAAACAAACAGAATGCCATTTTTCTCGTATCCCTGTCGAGATTGTGGAGAAAATCATGTCTTATTTGTCACCGTATGGAGACTTTTTTGACGCTAAGTGTGTCTGTCGTTTGTGGTATCGTTTGATTGTAAGAATTTGCAAGCAACGGTTACAAAATTTTCATTCCGCCGTGAGAACTGGTAATTTGCGGATTCGAACCTTGACTACAAAATCAAGAATATCACCTTTACCTCGATTCTCGCACGGCTGCTGTATTATAGGAGAAAAGATGTACGTACACGGAGGTTGTTCGTCGTCAAATACAGCTTTTAATGATCTTTATTTCCTGGATCTAAGAGAACAACGTTGGATTAGGCCCAGAACATCTGGTTCCCCTCCACCCCCTAAAGAATGTGCTACCGCTGTGGTTTATGACAACAGAGATATCGTCATATTCGGTGGCTGGTGTCAACCGAGCAGAACTGGAATTAATTCTGTGGCGAAATTCTTTGATGATCTTTATATTTTCAATATTGTTAACTTGTCATGGAGAAGTCCTGCGGTTAATAGGGATTTGCCGAGACCCTGCAAGAGAGCTGGACATGGTGCATGTGTTTTGGGCCATAAAATGGTAGTGTTTGGAGGCGCTCAAAGAGAGCTAAGGTTAGGTTTGTTGAACATCAGGCAAATTCTCCACTTTGGGAAACTACATACATGTATATGTTGTAGTTTTATTTTACTTTATTAGCATACATTACCATACCCAAAAACAAAAAACAAAAAATTACCTGAGAAAAAAAGTTACCTATAACTTATATATGAATCCCTCAACAGTACATAATTTTAAGGGTGAGATAAATATTATTAAGAAAATTCAGTTCCTGTTTGGGCAAGCTGTTGCTGAAGTTGCAGGGAGAGGGGAAGCTAAGTACCATTTATTTATCCTTAACATGCTTTCTTGAGGGGTCACTCCACTAGCCCAGAGCTCTTGGGAACACTTTTGCTGCACCATGTTTTCTACCAATATGTATGCAAATCAGAATGCGCGTACTATCTTAGTTATTTTATAACATGTAAATGTGAGGAACCTTAAATTTATCCTGCTTTACTCATGGAAATCATGTTGGCCAATTATGCTTGTTTCATAAGTCTTTATGAAATGAAAAGCCTAAGAAAAGAAGAAGGGTTGTATCCAACCATTGTCAATTTAATCCTGGCTTATTCACAACTCAGATCTGGTAACTAAGTTTCATCATAATTGATTAGTTAAGATGGTTTGCTCAGGGTATATTACCATGATGGTCCTATACTTTGACTGAGAGCTTAAATCATGTCTTTGAATGTGTTAAACTATGACTGTGGCCTCGGCAGGATTTTAAAATTATCCAAAAATTCAGTACAAAAAGAGAGAAAAATGTGTTAAAAAATGTTTCACTGAAAGATGAGACAGAGATAGGTCAATAATATAATAGGCCACTTGCACTAAGAAGTCACGTGACCAATGCTTCCTTTAAACAATGAGTTGGAATCTTGCTGATGCCAAAAATTGACAGAGCACATGGCTGCCAAAAGTACTTTTTGCTTATATCTTGTTAAACTTTTGATAGTTACGCTCAGATGTGCTGTAAACATTATCACATCGTCTTTTAAACATTTTCCTTGACCTTTAAGTGCAAAATTTGTGTTCAGAAAGAGGTAATTCATAATTTTAAAAATCAAATTTTGGTCACGTGACCAGCTACAAACTTACTCATTTTAAGAAAATGGTGCGGGTTTGAAAAACCAAATCACTATTATTTTGTTTAAGATATGACCCACTAATCATTTTTCGAAAGCAAAATCATATAACTTTCATTTTCATGAAAACAATGTCACATGACCTCTTAGTGCAAATGGCCTATTATCTCCTATGGCCACTTTAAGTGTTTTTGCTTGTCCAAAGGGAAATTTGGAGATTTTCTGTGACAACTGACTGTTGAAGATCATACTTCCTCTTTGCCTGACTGTAAAGGACACTTCAAAGGCATATTTGGTCTGTGTTATTCTGGCTTCCTTTTGAAAGTTGCTTGAAATATTGTTTCAGGTTCAATGATGTATGGGTATTGGACATGATAGAAATGACTTGGAGTTGCCCCAACATTAGAGGCAAGAAACCTTCTGGGAGATTTGGTCATTCTCAGGTATTTGGATTTAGGTCTTACCCTTAATTTTTGTTGTTTGCCATTATTTTGATCTTTGCAAGTTGGTACAAAGGATAAGGTGTCATGTGTAAATGTCATAATGTCTTGAAGTCATTTTTTGTCAGTATGTTACATGTATACAAAATTGTATTTGAATTTAGAAAATTATGATAACGATGGAGTACATTTCATCCAACACTTCATCTTCTCTTGCCTCCCATATTCAGAAAAATTAAAGAAGCACCTTAGGTGCTAATTTAGCAGTAATTAACATAGCTTATTATGTATTATGTTTCAGATGGCAATAGATGATCATACAGTACTGATACTTGGAGGATGTGGTGGACCAAACTTGGTAAGTATGATCTCCTTATTCCTTTATCTTAGGGAAGCAAGGTTGGTACAGAGGTGTGAACAATCACCTCCCACAAATGTGGCCAGTGTTCTTCATATCTCAGCATCGATGCCATACATGGGTTGGGTTCATTTTTGGTTCTCTCCCTTGCTCTGAGAGGTTTTTCTCACTGGGTACTCTGGTTTTCCCATCTTCTCTTCTTATTCTCTCTTCTTATTGTTACCAATTATCGGGAGGCTTGAAAAATGGGGGTTGCAACTACAGTGTTTGACTCTAACAACAACAACAACAACAAATTTTGCCCTAACAACAACAAGGAAAGTTAGCTTTGGTTCAAATTATTGGAGAATTTCTAAAAACCAAGGGTTAGGAAATGGGAATTTTGCTGTGGGCATGCATGTATGTACTGACCTAAAATTGGCCAATTGCATAATTTGATGACAGTCAAACGCTGCTTTATGGACATCTGCTTAATAGGGACACCTCAGTAATACATTGTATGTACAGTTTGCTTTGTCCCTGGGGAAAGAAAGCCCTTACGTTTTCTCTTAACTCAACCTGCTTAATACGGACACCCCTTTTAATACAAACACTTTCTTTGGCCCTATCAGTGTCTGATTAACAGGTTTGATTGTACATCAAAAATCAAATGTTGTAAATTTATTTTAGGTGTACATGTAAGATACATGTAGGATGATTTCATGTGGTGGGCCTATTTTGAATGGCACACTGTCCCTCGTATAATTTTTCAATCCCCAATAAGTTCAACAAATGAAGACACTACTCTCTCTGTTGAAGTTGTTTGGAGATGTGTGGATCCTGGATACAAATGATTGGATCTGGCAGGAACTAGAAGTGAAGAACCGTCAATGGGAAGCACCTCAACTCTGGTGCCATCCAGCTGTCCGCATCAATGATATGATTGTTGTGTTTAGTGTACCACGCAATCAAGCACATGTACTAACTCCTTCATCTAATGAACAACGAGGAATTGGACACCAGCGTCCAGGGCTAGATGGCTTGCTGCCCATGCAGATATTCATACTAGACTGCAGTCAAATCCGATCTCATTTCTCATGTTCTTGGAATCCTCCCCCCATCACTCAGGGATCCTCCCCTGCCACCTCACTGCATTCTGTTGTGGTAGCCAGGGGGGAGATTCTCATTTTTGGTGGCATGTTTGCGAGATGGACAGAATCGAGTCCAGAAACAAGTAGTAATCTTGTAGCTATTTCATCAAACATTTTAGAATAAACATTTTATAAAATCCCACAACAAAAATATCTGAACATGTGCATTATCCGTACTTCATCACTGCATAAAGACTTCAATGTATCAGAGAGTAACATACATATAATTCATTTTATTATAAGATTATAGGTAACAGGTTTGGCAGTCTCCAGGTCTAGTCCCTTGTTCAAATCTGCAAATACTGCTCCCCTCCCAAGGGGTGGTGGTCGGGGCAGTGTAAACCTGCTATTGGATTTAAATTAGACCCCGTATCTCCGCATGTTGTGATAACTTATGCAGTCAAATATTTAAAGTAGATGCATAAACAGAAAGTTACTGAGTTGAGATCCCGAAAATTACATTTTCCCCAAAGTGACTAAGATGGGGTCTATATTTGGCCACAGAATAGACTATGATGGGGTAGGGGCTCTGAGAGGCCAGCGGCAGATACCCAGCAAATATTAACCCAAGTACTCCCTCCCCCCCCCCCAGGTTCCAGTAAGATGCCTGCACACGCATTACTTCATATTCAAACTTTATACATTTCACGGCATCCTGGAAGTTCGTTGGATGAATAATTTATGTTATTGGACTATATATTCCGAAAATGAACGCGGAAATTTTTTGTATTATCTTTCCGTTGAAAGCCTCTTGCGATTTATTTGCGTCTCTACTTGAAATAAAGTGGGCTTTTAAATTTAGCTAAAAATCGTCACCTTTGTTATTGTAAAGCACTCAGTCGGTAAAATGAATAGAAGAGAGTTCGACTTCTTGTTAGCTTGCAGAATACGTGTTGTATTTTGTATTTTTCATGCACGCAAAGGCAAGCGCGAAGCAAGCGCCCTGGTGCATGAAAAACGCAACTCTTTCTATTCAAATTGAGTGCAAAGGCGACGAAAACACCTCACTGGCAGGAGGCAACCAGTTGGCTATTTACATTTTAGTAAAATCTAACTAGTGGTCTATTATCAATGCTGCGTTCTGATTGGTTGAGCTACAACTAGGCTATATGTTATAGCCCACTAGTAGAGAAGCGAAAAGCGCGCGCTCTTTGATGGCAAAAAAGGACTAAAGTCTAGCTTTAACGGGCTAAAATTTTTTTATTCTCGATATTTTTGACCAACTAGTTGGATTTTACTAAAACAATTATTCCTCTCGCCCTCATGGCCTCTGAGTCAATAGCCCATTCGGCCTTGGGCCTTATGGGCTATTGACTCAGAGCCCATTCGGGCTCGAGGAATAATTGTTAAACAAGCGTGGTCAGCAAGTTGACCACCAAGCAAATTCAGCCGTTGTGGTCAAAGCAGGACTCGAGCCTGGGCGGTTCTGAAGCGCTGACCACTCGGCCATGCTGCCCTCATATTAATTTCCTGTCATGAAACTCTTCGAAACCTCTTATACATACTAATAATTGCTTGTTTGTCCTGCTTAATAAAATGTGTATTTAAAGGCTCGCTTCATTGCCACCTGTGTGACCGGCTTTCCTGCTCTGAGCCTAGTGAAAGTTTTGTCTGTATTTTTTTCTACTTGCTCAGTCTTGGTGAAAAAAGGCCTTGTTTGCGAACACTATTCCTTTTGCTGTTTTTGGTTGACTTGAATCTCCGAGCTCCAATTAATGCGAATGAAAGACCCCGAAATCCGTTTGGTTTTTCAATAATGATTTCCTTGTCCTTTGCGTGAAAGTGAATAACATAAAGGCGATATATCATCAACATAAGAGAAATTATGTTCTTTCCGATATAAAAAAGAAACGTTGATTTGAAGAAGTCGTAGGTAAACACAAGATAAAGTCGGAGAATCAAGAAGGGAACATCTTGCATAAACATGGCTGCTAGGATCCCATATCGGTCTCCTTGCAGCTCTAACTTTCTCATTTCTTTTTCGGCTTCCTCATTTTCAAATTGTAGCTGGCGAAGCTTTTGTTTTTGCTTTTCCTTAGCTTCGACAGCTTTTCGGAGATATTTTCTGGATAAGCCAGAAACTTCCACTCCTACCTGAAAGTCAGAAAAAAAAGTATGATAAGTATTGGAAGAGAGTCGGGCGCCAGTAGAACTTCGACTCAGTTCGGGTGTCAGGGTCCATTGTACTTTTGTTTCATTTTGTGTTTGACTGTTTTTGTCAGGGGAAAACAACTGAAAATGAAACAAGAACACTGAACTCCGACCTCTCTCCCAAGTCGGCATTTTACTGACACTCAAGAGAGCTCACCAGCTTATGGGATGGCTTTTGGACTCTAACCACTTCACCCATGAACTATCGGTGCGTCAATAATGCGACAAAACAACAACGAAACGAACAAACAAAAAATACAAAAAATCCCGTTCATGTTAAATTATCAAATATGAAGTTAATAGGTGGGGCAAGCCTGCGAATACAGCCGTTTCTCCTAGCTCCTCGCCGCCAGGGACGCCTGGCGAAACATCGTTAGCGGCGAGGAGCAAGGAGAAAGGGCTGTATTCGCAGGCTATAGGTGGGGCCGGCGGGGCTAACCATATCCCGTTTTTAACTTGGTTTGCAGCTGTGGAAGCTTGCAGAATAGGCCAGTTTCGAATCAAAATTCATACAGTAAACACCCGCATATAAGAACAAGCGGATTAAGAACACCAGGCTGAAATTTGGCCAATAAAGCCCCATTTTTATAAGAACAAGATTAACCTGAAAATTGTAACTTGTTCTTATAAAATGGAAAAAGTGTCATGATTACAAAGCATGTAAGTTTATGATATAATATAATATATAATATGATCACATTGCTGGATAATTATTTATTTTATTTTGCTAAAATATGCTTAAAATATACCTCTAGCAACATGTTTTGGATAGTATTACTTAATAAAAATTTAAGAACATTTTGAGGCTGATTTGTCATTAAGCACCCGATAAATAAGAACTCAATCAGCCTGACCTCCAAAATCGTGTGTTCTTATATGCGGGTGTTTACTGTACTTGGCTTCGAGGCTGAGGGGAATAAAACAAAAGCAATGAATTATTAATCACTGATTCTCAATGCGATTCTTTTGTTTTATACCCTTCCCCGGTGCCAAGTGGGAATTTTAATAATTGGAAACTGGTCTATTGTTTCAACACAGCCCTAGTTATTGCTGTTTTTCAAGCCTTTCCCTCTCAGGGGCACGCAACGACGGTTTTCTGTAAAATATCTGTTCGGAGAAGCAAATACTGCCTAGAATGTTCTAACACCTTTTGCCCTTCATTACCAGGAAATAAATTTTCATTAGCATCAAAATGTCAGTCAATATAATGAATGTGTAATCACTGCAGAAAAATAGACAATCGCTTTAATTGTTTGTGAGATCAATAAAGCATTTTATTATATAGACACAAGTGTTTTACTGGAAAATATACCACTCGTAAATTTCATAAAAACTACATCCGGGACCCGAGTGGTTTATTTTCCATAATCTCACACGTGAGTTTAATCGATGACGTAATTTCGGTCATTTCCCTCTACTATTTTATCGATGTCTTTTTGTCTATATAATAGGGAGCTTAAGCAAGGACGTTTTCGAGCGACGCACGTCAACCGGAAGTGGGGTCTTCTCCCTTTTTAAGTCCTTGACACTAAGAAATTTGCCTTGCTAAGTTTCTTTTCTCTTATAAAGACCATTTACCCAAGAGTTTGAACCAAACCACTGCTCAATGATGCAAAAAGTCCACTTCCGGTTGACGTCCGTCGCTCAAAAACGCTGTTGCTTAAGCTCCCTAATAAAAAGAACATTACGCGGCGGCTTGAAGATATGAATTTTATTTTCTCGTGGCAAAAACAATATTTTACTCACTCGCTGCGCTCGTTCGTAAAATATTGTTTTGCCACTCGAAAATAAAATTCATGTCTTCGTGCACCGTGTAATATCCTCTATTTACATAGGCATGAACATTCATTAATGCCAATATAGTTTCAACTCGGTGAAAATAACAATCTTTTAGAAAAAATAATCAAACATTTGAGGCATCTTAATGTTCTTTAACAAGAAAAAAAATTCATTACCAGAAAAGATATGGTGTTTTTTAACAATCAAGTTTTTGCTTGTTTATCCTTCAATGTTTTCGCCTTTCAAACATCGCGGGATATAGGTCTGCATAGGTATGTACAGACTTATATATATTGGTCTGTATACGTCTAAACCACGCAGCAAATTTTCTGACCTTTATTATTTATCCTCCTGCTTCCTGATTTTGTACATGTATTGACTAAGCATTGTGCACATCGCGTGTTTGTTTGTGGAAGCTTAGCAGCAAATTACAGTATGATGTACACTGTATAAGCCTAACGAAATGACCCCCACTTCTGCAATACTAGCTAGTGTTAGGTTATTGTAAAATCCGCACGAATTAAAGCATACCTCCAAATTTAACGCAATATTGGCAAGATAATGCTCGTAATAATAATAATAATTGTTATTGATATTCTATTCTCATAAACGAACATCCACCTGACGAAAATGAAACTTCATTTGCACTAAAGAATGATGTTTTTGATAAAATGGTATAGAAATTGGCCTTAATGATTGTTCTTCTTGATGTAAAAATCTTTAATGACTATGCCACAAACTTAAATGTTTGCTTCCTTGGCTAAACTGTTTTTACATTAGTTAAAATGAATAATATTTTAACGTTAATAGAAACTTATCTCCCGGTAATAAAGGGCAAAAGGTGTATTCGAGGACAGCTAAAAGTTTCTAAATGACCGTTCCATTCATGGACAATTTTCCAAGCTTATCTAATAAATTCCCTATGATTTTCTGAAGTTTAATATTTTCACATTTCATTCCCTAGGTTGGGCTATTTTTCGTAGAAAAAAGGAAACTTAAAATTTCCGGATTCAAAAATGTGATGGAGAGAGGAATCAGAAAAATTCTTCATTTTCTTAATACGTTAAATTGCATCTAAAATTTTCGGGAAATTAATAATTCTAATAAGACTCTAATAATTAAGACTCAAACTCCCCTAGGATGACCGAACAGATACAAATTTTATAGCACAGCTTAAAATGCAATTCTAGAGATCTAAAAGCACTCTGGATAGTCTAAAAAGTATTTTTAATGTATTTAGGAGGAAATCGTCGTTAGGTGCCCCTGCCTTCTGCTTTTGATGCCTGTCACGCTGGCTTGTTTTATGCGACGAGTAAGAAATTAAGCGAAAAATTCAACGTTTTTGTGTTCTTTTTCACCTTTTCTTCTTCTATGTCAGCCTCGTATTGTTGGCTTTTATCGCTACCCATTGACGTGGTAACCAGGGTGAATTGCAAAAGACTCCATGAAAAGACTCCAAGTGTAAACAATGTTATCTCTCTATTGTTCGAAACCTGAAATCAATCATAGCTTTAACAAGCGTTCTCATTTCAAATCAGTGAACATTTAAGGCAAGCCTAAAAGCGAAACTCTTGATTCACAACATTAGTCAACAAGACCATAACGATCACCGCGCATTTACATCAGTATCTTGCCAACTACTAGAGTGATGACGGTCCTCATCGACTATAAGAGTCACTGCTCAATTACGTTGAACTATGTCGACTAGAGCAGAATGAAATTAGACTGATGGGGTTGCCGGATGATTGCTTCGTAAGAAGCATGAAACTCTGAGTAGCAATAAATGTTCATCAGTCTACCTTCATTAGTATTCTATGTGCGTGTGTCTCTGCCTTAAGGTGGCTGAACACAGTTTTGGCAGTTTGTGAGTATATGTCATTTGCCGAAACATGGCAAGAGAAAGTTTACAGCTCACAAACAACTTTGCAAGTGAAAAATATACCGACGAAAGATCTTGATTGACAGGTAAAATTGACGTTTTCTTAGTTTCCATGGCAACATGAACGTTTTAATACAACCTTAAAATTTCACTTTTGCTCAGTTTACATAAAATTCGTCCATTAGATTTTCCTATAAACTTGCACACAGCTTACTATAACTAGTCATTACCATTTGAAACTTATTTGACCAAATTTTAACAGACGGGTTTTTAGATAATCAATAATATAATTGTACTGTAATTATTAAATGTGTCTCAAAATTCGTCGGTTCATCTTCCATTTTAAAGTTCTCATTATTTAGAATACGATAAAAGTAAAATATTCTGCCAAATATCACAAAATTTTAATGAGTAGATTTTCTAATCGTCTTCTGTATGCCATTACTTTTTCGCCGCCATGTTTGTTTGTCTAAGTTAAACAAGAACGCTCTAGATCCCTGACTCTAGGAGAGTGAAAGCCTCGCTTGCTTGGAGATAGATCAGAAGTGAGGAGGCGATTTATTCTTCACAAAACAGGATTTCCTTGCTAAAGGTTTTTCATTTCCTTGACGATGATTGAGTCGTGTTTTAATAAACGGAAATCGAGAGAAATTACATCATTGCAAGAGAGAAAAAATAGTCCTTTGGGAGGACATGAGCTTACTGGCAATGAATAGTCTGAACGAAGAAAAGGACAATGACGGATACCATGGTGCGAAGAATAAACGTTTAACGTCGTGTGCCACAAGAAAGCTACGAGAACAATTATTTTCCAAAGAGAAAATTTAAATTATGGTGGAAGGAGCGCAACGTCCGCCCTAGGTTTGCTGGTCAGATGATCACAATTTTGAACCACTGACGAATGATAAGGTCTTTTAATCGGCCACTGCGTGGTTAGTGGGCAACTGGGTCACAATAGTCAGCCTAACATTCCTTTAGTTCATTTCAACATAGAATCGCCGTTGGATTTGTTTTCACTGAAGCGAATAATTTATTTAAAAAAACAGTATACAGATAAATACCTGTTCTTCTTCAAAAGCTTCAAACAACTCAAGAATATCAGCAGCAATGGCTACGTACTCGAGGAGCAACAGCGACAGCTGATCGCGCGTGATGGAGCCACGAGGAAGCAACCAACGGCTTAAAATAATGATCAGCATAAGCCCAATCTCACAAAACTTTTTTAATTCTTCTTGACTGACACGGATCTGGGAAATTAATGTAGAAAGCAAATAGGTTTGTCTACCTTTAAATATTTACGTTTATCCTCCCTTGGTGAAATATATGTATAAACAGTGAAAAAATCCGCTGACTAACTTCTTCCCAATGCTCCCTACCCTAACCTCATGCGACACCACTTTGGTGAATTATTTCCGTTCTTACCCCTCCCGGCATGGTTTTCTTTGCGTCCATAGTTTCATTGTTGAGTCTGCCTTCCAAAAGTCGAAGCTCCGCAGTCCATGTAATGGGCACAAGTGTTCCTAAATAGAAGAAACAACTTGGCCAGAAGCTGAAACAAATTAAGAGAAGGTGTTATGGTAAGCTTATAATATATTTAGCTGATTTTTTGAAAACGAACCTATTGTAGCGAAATTTGAAGTCATTTGAGTGGAAAAGGGCCAAACGGCAGATTTTTTTTTTGGGGGGGGGGGGGGGAGGGGGGGGGGGGTGTGTCTGGGATAAGCTCGAAAATCACACCAGCGAAAAAAAAGCACTTTTTTAGACCAGACCTCTAAAATCCACACCCGATTTCAGACCCGGCCTGTCTGCAGAAATTATGTCATCAGTACTTGTCATCTTTTTTTTTCTTCAAATCCATTTAGAATTCGCATATTTCTCTTTCTTTCCTACCTCTCTTGCTCCTACTTATTTGGAATTGAAACAATAAAAACGTTCATACACTCCTTTAGTTCCCTCGAAAACCATATATTTGTTTTCAGACCAAAAAGGTGCAAAAACCCTATCCAATGGGGCGGCACATTCCTATATAGCTTATATAAGGGAGTAACCCCCCCCCCACCCCCCGGGCATCAAATAATACACCAAGAGACTTGGTCGATTGTCTGAGTATGAAGAGAGCAATCAGTTCGTAGGTATTTCCTTTGGTTCCATATGAATTTAGTTTGGATAATAAAATATAGTGGTTGACTGTGTCAAATGTTTTTTTTCGATCTAAAAAGACAACGGCGTTAACGTAACTATTATAGCGAATAATCCAAGGATGGTCCACGGTTCCAACTCGTCTTTATTACAGTTATAACGAATTACGATTACGGTTGCTAAAAGCGAAACAAAAAAATACAAATTACTAAGGAATACAAATGACAGCTATGAGACGACGAAAATACAGGAAACGGAAAGAAACTAAGCGAAAATACTTACAAACGTTGTGTGACTAGAAAGTTGAACGGAAAAAAATGTACGATGGCTAACAAGACTGGACGAAAAAACTGCGATGATGTTGCCGTGAACGCTAAAAGCGAAATGAATTAGAATAAACGATGAAACTTACAAAATGATCTAAGAACAAAGAAAGTTATGCAGAGAAATCTAACAGAATATGAATAGCGATAACTGAAAAGAATGTGAAAGGAATGTGCAACTATACAAAGAACTAAACGCTAAACATATTGACGTGGAATGCGGCCGTAACAGTAACCACGATCTATTTTAAACGCCCAATTACCAGTGGCTTCCAGAAAAGCGGTCACAGTTGAGTGAAGGGATCGAAAACAGATTGATATTTTGACATAATACTACTTTCGGATAAATAGAAAGAAAGTTGATTATGAACTATTTTCACAAAGACTTTTGCTATTGCTGAAATCACTGAAACTGAGCGATAATTATTCATGTCACTTCTATCACCCTCTTTGAATATAGGGGTTACTTTGGCTAATTTCAAGTCATCAAGGAATACGAGGTCATATTATGCCGGTAGTTAAACCCCGGAGCTAAGCAGCAATTAAAAATAATTGAATAATATGGCGAAATAAAGTCAGCGCATTCTCGAATAAACTGACATGATATTTTATCGAGACCAGCCCCTTTAGTTTATTGAGTTTGTTCAGTAGCTTTAAAACCTGTCTACTATAGAGCGTTTTCACATGACGTCACGGCGGCCATATTGGTGTTCCAAAACGATGAAACGGCGGCCATGTTGGTGTACCAAGACAATCCTGTGGGAGTTGAACTCTTTTCTTATGCAAACGCTTTCTTTTCTTCCAATGAGTGAAAACGCTCTATTAGTAGGGCGAAATTCAATTCGGAGCATGTTTGTCAACAATTTGTAGAAATTTTGGTTTTCTACTCTCTCCAGATTTGGTTGAGATTAACAGCTAAATTTAAAAATTCCCAGTTAAAGTTTCTGTTGACTTTGAGTAATTTCTCTGAGTATATCGAGATATCGTGTAATGAAACTCTTCAGCGATAATAAAATAAATAGCCTTGTCCAGACACCGAACCAAGACTGAGGTTTTCAATGAAACGTTCGACCCAACCAAAGCCATTTAGAGGGTACCCAATAGGGTTCTTAAATCCCGCCATCCCGATCAAAATTTCCCTTTCATCCCGAAATCCCGAACGTTTTCATCCGCCATTCCCGATCCCGGTCATATCTATTGATCATATTACGTCACAGCAAGATGTCCAAATCTCCTCGTCAATTACAATTACAGTTGGTTAAGAAGAAGCCTTGAAAAATTAAAATGATTTTTTGAACCTAGGTATGGATTTTAGACATCGAGTTGCAACATTATTACAGAGGTCTTTGCAAGAGCTGATTTAGGTCTTTATACGCAGCACTACCTTACAAACTTGTCACGCCGCGAATTTCATTTCAGCTCTTTACAAAAAAGTTGTTTTTAAACTGGTATGTGCAAATCAAGATCTTCTCTCCCTCCGCCACCCCTTCCCCGAAGAAAAATATAGTTTTAAAAAGCCTTTTTGACAAAAGCCGGTCTAAAACATTAAGTTATATAATACTGCTGAGGAAGCACCTCCCAATAATGGACTTTGTAAACCCTAAAATCAGTCTGCATATCAAGACAAATCCCAACTTAGAGCGTGTTAGAGTGAAATGGCCAAGTAAAAGCTCTCTTTGAATGAAAGATTTAAGACTTCCAGGTAATCAAGTTGTGTTTTGATTTATTCTGCACGTGCCTAACTCACTGGCGTTGTATGTTTTTGACAGCGAGTGTAAAACATTGCACACCTGTAACCCAGTAAGAAGAGATCGGAGACTCGCTAAGCCTGTAGCTAAAGCCCAACACATTCTTTCTAGAGGCCATAGCGCAACCTACTATGAATTTGTTGATGGCCTTGCTTTTTGGAATTTAGGCCTGGTTTCAGACGCCGATGGCTTTTCATGAACCGAACCTGATACATTGAATTAAGTACATGAAAAGTTCGGCGTCTGAATCAATTAGGAACGCCTATTTCAATTTGGAACGGATCATCCGTTCTTCACGCCTAGGACGGCCGGAAATTTCAACTTTGCAACGGCTTTGATTCAGACGCCGAACTTTTTATGTACCGAACCTAATGCATAAATTATAATAACGTATTTTGCAAGCAGTTTAACCAAAATGAAGATTTTTCTTCTTTTGAATTTTGTTCGGCTGGAATTAAGATCAGCGCCTGAATCAATTCAGGCGATCTAAATAGTTTGGGTCGGCCTTTATGCGAATAAAGTTCGGCTCATTAAAAGTTCGGCGTCCGAACCGGGTCTATTACGCAACTTTTATCAGAGGGGAAACTGGGAAAATGAAGAAACACTTAAAGTGGTATCATGACGTTAGCAAGTGGAGCCAGACACTATAATGCATAGCATATTGAAAATGTTGTTATAAGATCTTTTGAACGCCAATGCTTCAGTATTTTCTTTGTGCAAGCTCCAAGAGAAACATACGTTCAAACGGCTGAGAAGTATAGAATCTAGTCTCTAAAAAAATAGGCAAGGAGCAACAACATCCAAGCCTTGAAAATTATTAACTCATATAGAACGAATACTTACTATTTATATTCTACACCCTTGCGGAAGATAACAGTGTATATAGACTCCAGAAACAGGCATCCCAAACCAATACAGAAAGGCCAGAATATCGTCTGGTTAGGATTGAGCTGTACAAGAAGCCACAAGGCTAGAATACTGTGACCTGAGAAGAGAATTCGTGGCAAAATAGCAGCAATGTACTCTAAAACGGTCGCCATCGAAATTAACGATAACAGCCAAACTTTGCAATACATTATATTGAATAAGGCTTTTATAATTGATTTGTATTCATCTAGTTCTTCCCGAGGGATAAACCTTTCATTGAAAGAAAGAAAAGAACGTTTGATGTGAACTTATGGAAATCTATTGTTATTCAAAATTTGGGACTAATTAATAGAGTGAAGTTTTGACAAATAGACGTTTGTCAATTGTTACTTGAAGCTACTTGAGAGAATCGAGACTTAACAAATGTTTTGCTTCATTTAGTTTCGGTGAGGTCACAGTATTCTTAATTGAATCAGCTGTTGTTTTCCTGAATTTAAGAATTGTCGTTGTCCGCCTATCTTAAGCTGTGAAATAAGCCTCTTGCCTAATTTCTGTTAGTAAATACGTGTTTTAATTGTTTAATTTTAGTAGGAAAACTGTGGGTGTACAAATTGGTCTGCGCGCCAGACATTGAAGCAGTAACCTGAATGTTAATGTTCCGGGTTTAGTAGTGTCTCGGTCTTGGACGGGTTTGCGCTCATACACCTCTCTAGCTGACCTTGAACAAGAGACTAACTGTTGGCTAAAAGCCAATAAGCTTAGTCTTACTGTTGCGCAAACCGAGTTTATGGTTATTGGCTCTCGCCAGAAGCTTGAGATAAGGGAGGGTGAGCGGGGGTCTCCAAAACTTTTTTCCTTCCTTCGGGACGAAAAATAAGGGGAGTGCCGGGGGCTCCCCTGGCCCCCCCTCCCCTGAATCCGCCACTGTGTTTGAATGAGTTTGTTACCCCCAGTTGATAATGGTAAAATTCAAACAAAGCGGAGATCCGATTCGGTCTAGAATCACACGGCTGAGTAAAAGACAATTTCGCCGTTCATTCAACAAGACGAAGCACCGTTACCAATTAATCATAACTAAGCAAAGTTTCATATAACAATTTATGATTAATGATTTATCATGTAAGGGACCCGGATTCCGGCGCTCCGGGAAAGTTTTTGCTTCACGGGAAAATTTTGCTAGTGAATCACGGAATGCTGCGTTTGGGATCCGCAATCCCACTAAATTTAAGAATCTAGAATCCAAGTTCAAACAAAGGCTGGAATCCAGTACCTGGAATCCGGAATCCACGGCCTGGAATCCAGAGTCCAAGACTGTATTGGATTCTCTTGCAAAGGGCGAATTGTGTGGCACATTCAAAGTACTGTAAAGGAAATCAAAAAATAAAATGCGAACAAAAATGCCGTGTTTATATGAGTTAAATTTCTAAGTTTTGATTTGTAACATTTTTTTTTAAAAGACTATTACACATGGTGCTCTGAAGTATCACAAATTTATTTATTTTAACATTTTAGCCATTGGAAACTTTGTAAGCCATAGATTAGTATGTCCCTGATGCCGTAAAGGGGTCTAAAGGTAAAGGCTGACTCTATGGCGTTCACTGGCTTGTTGTATCTCGGGGTCTATCAGTTGTAGGAGTTTTTTTGAAAAAGCTACTGGATTTATACTAGAAACAGTAAAACGTATATGAACTGCGATATACATGGCATAACCGCTAACCTGAGTGTCAGGCCTTCCTAAGGGGCTAGGGGAGAGGAGATTTTAGATGGGGGAGGGGGAGGGGGAGGGAGAGAAGAGAGAGGAAGGCCTGACACAAAACCATTCAGCAAATCGTGTGACACATCCAAAATCTGGATGTGGCAGTGATTGGATAACACACAATACCCCCTGACGTCACTGACCGCAAGAGCGATCGGCAAGGAGGCGGTCATTGAAATTTTTCATACACGTTTTGATTTCATGTTACCGGTATGTGATACTTTTACAGACAGAGACGCAGAGAGGAATTCAAAAAGGCTCTAGAGGGCACTCTCAAGTTCTTTTCTGGAATAAAAATAAAACCCGAGCAAGAATTGTGTTTTCAAGGCCTCGTAGTTTAAAGGAAAGATGTACTCGGAGTGTGGAAAAGCCTCATATCATGTCATATGGTTTCACAAGACCGGGACAAAGAAGACAATATCAGTGTTTCAGATATCTAAGTTCAGATTTACAACATCCTGCCGTTAAAAGGGTATTGTTACTGTAAATGAAAATAGAGCGAGGTAGCCATGTATTGAGATAGCCGACAGCACAAATGCTTTTAAAAAGCTTGACTTTGCTTGTTGCGGTTACGATAGCGTACGTGTGATTGGAATTCGTTCGCTTCCTCTTCCAAAATTTTCTCACTTTTGAAATGTCTTAAGCTCAAGCGGGCGCCATCATATTTCGCCAACGAGATTGACTTTTGCTATAGGCTCTCACTTCTTTTTGAACTTGTAACAGCTTTCACGAGCTCTCTGTGAAGTGGTGGAATTTGCTGCTGCTTGATAATTTCTAGGCATAGGTGTTTCATCATCGCACCTTCCTATTTATTCTTGCAGCTCCTTTCAACCACCCGAGAATACGAGGGATAACATCAGCTTTTTAGCTGCCAGACAAGCGGCTGATTTTTAACTCTGTAAACAAAAGCAATTTACAATTTTCCGGGCACACGTTTATTTACAAACAGAGCGTTGGCGATCTTACACTAGCACAATTCCCAAAACATGTTATAATTCCTCATAAATGGCAGGTTTTACAGTACAAGTATTCGAAAACTCCTCATTGGAGGTTTCAGAAAAAAAGCGAAATCGTAGCAACACGAGCAACGGAGCTCGGCCAGACCGTAAATTGAGATTTATTTTAGGCGAGCTTTTTGACACGTGAAGCTGACAACCCAATGACCGGAAGTGATTTTGATTGGATGGTATCGAATCATGCTGCGTGGGGGTGGAAGGCTCCAGTAAAAGCATCTGTGTCAGGCGTTTCTCTCCTTCACCTCTCTCCCTTTTTCGCTTCCATCTTTCCCCTTTTCCCCAGAAACGCCTGATACTCAGGCTACATAACCGCTGAATACTCGAACTCTTGACCCGTTTTGTTCGTTAGAGGTTGAGATACTAATTCAGTCATTAAAATAGAAACTGAAGAAAAAATACTTTTGACAAATAAGCTGCTTGATATAGTCTCTCACTGTGGTCGGTTGTTCGGTTATCAAAACAGGGCGCAGGCTCGTTAGTCTCCATTGATGTGACTACTACCAACCTCGTCCCCAGGGCTTTTCCCTCAAAAAATGGGTGGGGACGAGGTTGGACTACTACATGTTTAAAATTTCCTTGTATTCACTATTTTGTTAAAAAAAATCCTCATAGATTAGCGTTAGGGAAAAAGCTTTTTAAAATAACTTTGGTGTTGATGTGGCATCAAAAAAGAGGACTTCAACAAAACCTAGTTTTGAGCGGGATCAGATCATGGGACTTTTGATATGTCAGTTATAAAGAAGAAGGACACGAAATAAAATGACTGGAATTTCTGTATTCAATGAACGAGGAAGTTAATTTCTATAGAAACTGCGATGTTTCAGGTGTTGTAAAGTCGCGTAAGGGGATTGAAATACAAAGATTAAGTGAAAATCGCCTATTGCCAATTTTTTCAGCCGATTTGGCATTAAATAGCCAGATTTGGTGTTGTTTTATGCTGAAAATTAAAGTGGATTTTCTCAAAAAACTTGGTACTTTGCTTTATATATACTCGAGTTGATCAGGTATATCGTCCGCCACCATAGGGAAATCAGCCTCGTAACCAGGCCAGTTCGCGCTATCCGAGTGACCAGAAGGTGACGTCACATCCAAAATTGTCGAGGACGACTGGGAACGAGGCTGCAAATATTGGTATTTCAGTACATAGGGGGCGCTTTCCATTTAGTCAAAATTTCCGGAATTTCCGGTTCGGCGGTAAATGGAACACGTTTCGTCGGTTCGTCGGACTGGAAAATTCCCAGAAAAAGTGGAAAATCTAAAAAGGTGGGCCCGTTTTCCCGGCTGGAATTTCCGAACGGAATGTCGTGTTCCATTTACGTTTCTCGTAGTTTGTACCAGTTCCAGGTCCACGGTCGGGCACCGCCACGTACCGGGGTTTACGACCAAATGGAACAACTTTTTACCAATTGGAAATTCCACTTTTGCTACCACCCAAATTTCCGGGTTTTTTTCCTAAATGGAAAGCGCCCAGGGTGGTGTGCCTAGGTTAAAGTTCGGCAACCTCGTCCCCAGGGCACTTTTCCCTGGCTTTGGAGGATCCAAAGCCAGGGACAAGCGCCCTGGGACGAGGTTGAAATTCGGTTGTTATCATGATTTCCCTACGATCATTCTACAAGAGTACTTGAAGAATTGAAAACAATAAAAATGTCTGAAAACGACGGAAGCTAGAAATTCGACAGGTACTGTACAATGTTGTGTTATGTGGCTTAAGAAGAACTAAGGGAACAGTATAGTAATTTTCTTCCATACACAGTCAGTGAAATCTATTTATAGTGTTTTATACGAAATATTTGTTTTGTCGTCGAGGAAATAACGCAATAAAAGATAAACGTCAATGTACTTGAGTGCTCTGGCTGAAATGTAAGATGTGTAGTTGAGTTGTGTATAAACATATTGTAGATTTTCCAAGATTTTTACTTTATATCTTTTTTCAGCTGCATCCTTTTTTTCCTTTTATTGGCATTCATTACAAATGAACAAATCTCTTCTGATGACAATCACTTAACGTTTCCTGCTGTATAAATTTGAATGCGGTAAATGACTAAGAATGAGGGAGATCGAGCGTGCCATGACGTAATAATGACATAGTAAACAAAACAAAAAATACATGGAATAAGTTTTGTTGCCATGTAATGAATCTGTAGTATTCACTTGTTATGCAAATTTTGCGCAGTGATATTGAGGCATCGTTATATCTTTTCGTGTCTGTTTCTCGTATTTCGGAGTCTTTTTTCTCCGTTAGTCATCAAAGGTAATAGTTCATGTATTATTTCGTGCAGTATTTAGTCGAATCCAAATCGTGAGTGCGTTCACGGAACTTGAGATTTAAGCGTTAATCCTATATCACTTTTCCATTTTTTCGATTCCCAACATAGCCATAATCAAACAATTTCCATTTTTCTGTAGGTCTTGAAATCGCTTGTATCTTATTGAACCTGTCCTTTTCCTGTGTGGGAAATTTCTGATAGGCAACTGCAAACGACGATTACAGCCAAGTGAAACGATTAGAGGGCCGTCATCAGTACTTGTCAGCTACGTGACCTAAACACTCGTGAGAGAGACAGAAAAGCAACGTCAGTTATCACAGTATGCAGAATAAACGTCGAGTTGGCCCAAGACCAGCTTCCCCAGAGGATCCATCAACATGCATAAAGTACACGCTGTTTTTCATGAATGTCTTCTTCTGGTTGGCCGCAGTGTTAATTCTTGCTGTTGGTGTTTACATCATGGTTGAGAAGAAAGACGCTTACCAGAATTTAAGTGATCTATCGTTTGATCCTGCAGTACTTTTCGTGATTCTTGGTGGAACTCTGTTTTTAATTACCTTCTTGGGCTGCCTTGGTGCTTTGCGAGAGAATACATGCATGCTTTGCTGTTACGCTAGCATAATAGGCATACTTCTACTCATTGAAGTCGCTTGCGGAGTGCTAGGTTTTGTGTTCCGTAATATGTTGCAGACCAGGATTGAAGACAAGTTGAAGAAGGCGATTGTTTTGTACCGCGACAACCCCGACTTACAGTTAGTCATAGAAACGACCCAAACAGAGTTCGAATGTTGTGGAATTAATTCCTATACGGATTGGCAGGCAAATATTTATTTCAACTGCTCTTCGAAGGGACCTGAAGCCTGCGGAGTTCCTCGAACGTGCTGCAACACAGAGGAGGAGAGGATAAACAGCCAGTGCGGATTTGGAGTTGGAAAAATGGAGGATATCGAACGAGACAAAAAGATCTATAAAACAGGCTGTCTTACCACTGCTGTGGAATGGTTTCAGAATAATTTGATCACCATTGGCGTTGTTTCATTTGGAATCCTGTTTTTACAGATCTTAACGATTTGGTTGGCCACGACACTGCGAGGCCAGGTGGCCGATATTAAGGCGACCTTCAACGATCCTCGATACAACAGACGATAATATCGTCGCCCAGCTTGTACTTAATTTGGTTTATTTTGTAATCTTCTTGTTTTCACTAGATTTTGGCGTTGGTGAAATTCGGAAGCACCTGACCAAAGATGTTTCGAAGAACTTTACAAGGTGTACACTTACATTGAAATTTCTTCTTTGTTAGAATAGTTCAGTTTTAAATGTTTAGAACAGAGAAAAATATCTTGCAACAAAACAGGAAATATCCAAAGATGTATTATAAGCACGGAAAAATTATGAAAAAACACCGTCAAAACTGAGGCTACAAAGCACACGCGAGTTTTCGCATTTTACACTTCGCTATTTATCAAAAATGATAAATCCAGCTGACATAATCAGTATTGCTAGAATATGTCGATTATGATTAAAACAGTACGTATTTGGAAATTAGTCTCTCCTGGGATGTGATCAAAAGTTTAGACTTGAATGAAATGTGAATGAATTCCCTCCGTGGTACCCGTAGCCAAGGAGCGCTATCGCCTTTTGATACACAGTGTTATGTCAGATATAAAATGTACTTGTTTAGCCAAGTCACGAAAAGGTCGCTTTGGGAGAAAATGTCAATACAATTGTAACTAAACTACACAAATTCAATACACTCAGCAGGTTAAATGTACAATGTTGAAACAACAATATTTAAATATGTTTGCAAGAAATATATTGCTAATAAAGCGTTTCAATTTGTATACCGTGATCTCCAATTAAATCATGTTAAATGACTCGTCGATTGCAAATAACCACACAGGCGGACATAGATGACTAAAACGCTTACGTGGTTTCCATAAAGTAAAGGTACCGCAAGTCGGTGGTGGTAGCGTTGAACAAAGGAACTTCCAGAGGAGTTGTAAGTTCAAACGGCCAAACTGAATGACGGAATAAGTGAAGTAAATGTACTACTCTCCCAAATGACGGGATAAGTATGCAGCGGGGAAGTATCCTCACACTAGCCAAGCTTGAGGGAGAACGAAAGTTGTGACATCACGGACTGCCGGAAGACGGAGTAGACGCCTTGGCTTCTCCTTTGTCTGTCATTTTCAATTTAGCTATCGGCCAACAAAACGTGATCCCGGCGAAATGGAAAAAGGCGAAGGTGACCCCTCCCTGGTATGCCGTGAAAGCCTTCCGTGGTTTAAGAACTATTTTTTCGGGAAGAAAGCAGTTCATGTGCATTGATTCTCAATCTTCTGCATGAAGAGCTTGTCGTTTTTACTTCTGGAGTGCCACAGGGGTCCATCCAAGGACCTCTGTTGTTCATTGTATAGATCAATGACCTACCACGTTGTGTAGAACACTGTTCATTTAATATGTTCGCTGACGACACAGTATTATATCTTGGTGGTTCAACTGTACTCACTTTAAGCAAGGGTGAACAGGGTGTACTCGCCCCCCGCCAATGTGGCCCGGGTTCGAATCCTGGTGTCGACGTCACATGTGAGTTGAAATTGTTGTTGGGTTTCTCCAGTCCTTTGCCTCAAGAGTTTTTTTTTCTTGTACTTCGGTTTTTCCCTCTCCTTAAAAACCAACACTTTCAAATTTCAATAAGATCTGGAACGCCAGGACACGTTTCAACGAGTTCTTAAGAACTCCTTATCGTAGGTAAACCAATTACATTTTGTTAAAATATTAATAAAGATCTTCAGTGTTTAACCCTTTCCCTCCCAGAGTAAAAGTTGGAGAATTGAAAGGTGGTCCTAATCTTTGAGTCTGTGGTCAAAGTGCTGTGTAAACATTCAAATTGAACCTCTTTGTCAGTACCCTCACATGGTATTTGAAAAATTAAATTTTGACTTCGGCAACTTTTGGGAATTAAAGGTTCACTGAATGGTTAGAGGCAAGAGAGGATAAGTTTTATCCTCTCTTGTTAAGGGACAATGATCTTGTTTTAAATGTTTCAAAAACTAAGTACTTATTATTTACATGTCAAAGGCATAAAAAGCGCGATTGTAATTTCAGTCTGAATCTTCTCGAAAAGGCGATATCTTGCGCAACTACCTTCAAATACTTAGGCGTAGTGTTTGACAACTTTATGATTTGGAAAGCTCACGCGGAATATGTGTGTAAGAAGGTGGCAACAACAGTTGGAATCCTGGGTCATATTAGAAGTTTCGCGACAGAAGAGGCAGCGATACTTTTGTTTAAAACATAATAATTGTCCCATTATTTGATTACTGCGACGTTTCCTGGAGCAGTTTGCTATAACAAGATATGGATAGACTATAGCACCTACAAAATAGAGCAGCCCCTTCGGATAATCACAGGTTGTGCACGCTCTTCTGAAGCTATACACTGTAAGGTATTTGCAATGGCCGATTCTTTCTGGCAGACGCTCCTACCACAAGGCTAACCTTGTCAGTTTTCTATCAATGTCTTACTTCATTTATTCCACGCAATTTTTTTTATCATATTTTCCTTGATTTGCTAACATTCATACCTACTATACTACGAGACAGAACATTAGACTATCCTTACCAAACTTCTTTTTCGCGACGCGAAATTTGTTATTGAACTCGAGAGCGTACAGAATTTCTGCCGCAGAGCAAGAAATTTTTTCTTAGCCTTCGAGCTGAATGGACCACCCTGTCGAAATAAGTTTTCCTTTACTTTTTGTACTTTACTTCGTGGTTTAAACAGGTTTACTAGACTTACTAGTCAACAACTGAATCAACTACGAAGTTAAAGAAACAAAACATAGTCACCTTTAATAATGTACTTTTTAGGGTAGTTAGTCTTGTTTGTGGTAAATTGTACCTCAAATAGTTTCTTTTTTCAAACTGCAATTATACCTTGCAGCTCTAATAAAATGACTTTTTAAAAACTTTGGTTAGAGTCACAACCTTTTACAGCAGTCTGTAGGACTGGCTAATCATAGACATTTTCTCCATCAGTCAATAACTAAAGCTGTCTCAACAACAAAACACGGCATCTGTTCGTGAGAAAAAAAAATGAAAAGCGACTTCAAGAAAAGAAATAATTATTGCAAGTAAGCAAAGGCTAAAACAGGGGACCTGCCCTTTAATAAATTCCACTGTTTTGCTCTAACGTTTCCTTCATTCCAAAATTGTTTTTTAATCACTTTGACTTGCTTCTTTTTGATTTCAGCCATTTCTCTATTTGCACCTTGAGTTCAGTAGCTGCAAACGAACAAAATCAATGTTAAACAGGCAAGGGCTGCATCTTATACAGAAAATTCTTTTTGACAAAATGCCATTGTGTATTTACTGAAGAAGAAAACGGCAAAGGAGCAATTGTGCGTTATCACAAAAATATCTTGATAGAATTATAACAACTGGTAAATCCATACTGACCTGGTTTCAGCATATCAGTGGTAAGTGGTTGTCTGTTAAATGGATCAGTGTCTGAGTTTAGTAAGTGCCGTGTAATAACTGGACGATCCATGATTTTTCCGCTGGTTGGTAGGATTACAGGCTCTTGCATGAGAGTCATCATCAACGGGTCTGTCACAAAACAGGGACACAAATAACTGTCACAACTCAAAGAAATATCTTAATCAATGATGCAGAAGTTGTATTGCTACTGATGCTGAGGCTCCATTGTAAGCCGCTGGCCGATCACTTGGGTATAGCTTTTACGGTTTGTCAGTGCTATGCGAGCACCATACCATATAGTGGTCTACAGATGATCATGGGTGCCACGGAGGTCCAAACACTATTTAACAAGCCAAGTTGGCGAGGGGGGGAGGCGGGGGGAGGAGGTTGTACAGTGTAGTTTACAACACTAATTTGATTTAACTAGATTTTCAGGGTGGCAATAGATAACACACTCACCTTTAAACTCGTCCGGTGCATCGTCATAATCCTCTTCTAAGGCAGCGTTTTCTGCCACTTTTCTTTCCACTTTAGCCGCAAAAGCCTTGAAACGACAAATTTCTGACTGGAAAATGCAGATGAAAAATACACTGTTAATTTTTGCGATACAACTTGTGACTGAGAAATACTGAAGAATATTAAACTCAACTCAAACTGGCAGCAAAAGTTCTCGCTGTGAGACATACCCGATAAAGCGCCGGGTCGCGTAGACGAAATCTGATTACAGCGACGAATCAAATTCCTTAAAAACTGGTCTGCTTTATGCTACCGATAGCAAAATGTCTCACATTTTGCCAGTCGCATTTGCTTTCTCGTCTGCGCATTAGGCGTTCTTTTTTCGCCTTTTTCAGGCGAACAAAGGCAAGCCCAAGACGCCGGGCGTGGAGCGCGCCTCTCTCGTTCTCCACGCTCGACTCGCGCAAAAATAAAAGCCTGTCCCGCAGGCTCAGGTTGTCTATCTCTGCTACAAATAATTTACATACTTACAGGACTGAGGAGTATTTTACCCTAATGATTAGACTTCACCCTTGGGTATTGTGGCAGCATCATACTTGTCGCTGCAACATGTCTTCGAGTGTGTAGCGAGGTCTTAAGATGTAAACCTAGTACCACCTAAAAAATAAGATCTCACTGGTACTATACAGAGCCAAACTTACCTCTGTCTTCAGTAACGTTTTTTGAAGATGTTTTGCGGCGTCGTCAAACAATTCTTTCTTGTAAGATCGCTAAACGAAACAATGAAACAGAATGCAATGTAAAAGCTGAAACGTCCTCAGTGGACGAAAAGAAAATGTTGGTTTTTTTTTACCTGATCGCCGGCAACAGCCTGCGCAAATTCTTCTGAATCAAGATTCACATAAAGTTGTGTCAGTCTATCAAGCAGATTCTTAGGCTCAAATCCATACTTTTCAGGATTTTTTACCTGCAAACACAAAAACAACCACACGCCAACGATCGCTCAGTACTGCATTAACAATCATGATCAGAAGAAGCCATTTTTCCTGGACAAAATGACTCTTCGATGGTGATTAGTATTTTGGGATGCCAAATTTTGCAAGAAGCTGATAACATAAGTTCTGAAATTTTTTCATGTTTTTACGCAATTGCATAAATTACGTTCACAACTGCCAGGATCATTCTTCATTTGATTTCATTTCCGCAGTTCTTATATGATTTATTTCATATACATCTATCACATTCATCTCTTTCAGGGGAACATATGAACACAACCTCAGATGGTTAGAGCAACGCACCGGTATCGCGGGGTCACGGGTTCAAACCCCGTTTAAGTCCTGAAATTTTTTCAGGCTTCTTACGCAACTGCATAAATTGCGTTCACAACTCCAAGGATCATTCTTCATTTGATACGTTATACTGTCAATTACAAATGGCTGTTCTTCTCATTCTTTTCATGAAGAAACAAAGAAAACTACAGTATGCTCCTAAAGTTTCCAACTACTTCCTTCTTCCAATTCAGTCCATTCTGCTAGTTAGCATTAATTTTTCTAGGGGTAGATTCATTTACAGCATACGCTTATAGCCTTCGAATTGCCTGTTGGAATTTTCATTATTTGTGAGGTTAAAAACAATGAAAATCCCAACAGGCAATTGCGAAGGCTATATCCCTGAGAGTTACCCATATGCTATAAATGAATCAAAGCTATATATCATTTAAACAAGGAACACCTCTCACAACGTTTCTTTAACAGATACGAAAAAAAGGTTCTTTTAGTTCAATTGATGAAATTATAAGGCTGCCGTACAGAGGCTCAAAGCGGACGTTTCAAACGCTTTATTTGATTATCCCAGTCAATAAAACTACGACGATTATTACTAAAAGTGAAAAAAGAAGTTGCACAGTACCTTCAGATTTCTGCATTTTGGTCCACAAAGTTGCTGAAGGTTAAAATTTAACATAGCTGCTATACGATCGATCAGTTCCTGCAAGAAAGGTTACACTTATCAACTGACCACTATCATCATCATCATCACTACTGTATCATTATAATCACCCATCATAACCACCACCACCACCACCACTATCATCATCATCACTTACACTATCGTCACCCATCAAAAGCACCGCAGCCACCGCCTTCATTATCATTACATTATTTTTAGGTGAACTGCGTGTAGATTCTGAATACAGTCAAAAACCGCCTTACGAATACGTCATTATGATGGACAGTTTGCTTTGTCCCTGAGGAAAGAAAGCCCTTACTTTTTCTCTATTAAAATTCAACCCGCTTAATACGGACACTTTCTATGGCCACCTCAGCGTCTGCATATACGTTGTACTACTGAATAATCGCAGGCAGCTTGCCATTGGAGAGTAGGCGATACGTATGCTCAAGTATATCAAGTGATTAGGCAATAAGCACTGATACTCACAGGTCTGAGGAAAGGTCCTTGTACATGTCTCGTAAGGTAGAACATCATTTCCAAAGTTTCAGTAGCAAGAGTTAGGTATGAGCGACACTGACGTTCATCTGTTGCTAGCTGCCTCAGCCGAGAAGTACGCACTTCCTATGACAGCAAAATACTGCTGTTACTACGGAAAATCTCAAGTTCTTACAATGCCTAACGTTGATCATCAGGACACTTACTCTTGGTTGTCCTTCCCACTCGGCCACATTAGCCATCATCTGTTGAGTTTCATTGATACTCTTCAGTGAATCTAGTGATTCATCCAACAGGAACGTCGTGTCATTGATCAACATGTTCACAAAACGAACGAACTGATCCGTCCTACGACAAACAAGCGTTGATTTACCAAACATCACTATACGCATAATGCTTTGAATATAGGCTCAGGAAGAAAGCAGACTCTTGTGATAGTAACCTGTGCAAACAATTATGTAACACGAAAAACCTCCTCATATGATGGTAAAAAGATGCTTTCATAGCGTAAATATTCAGTCTTAGCGAAGTACTCGAAGCCTTCGTCAATTCAGTTTAGGGAGACTCTGTACGCATGAACACTGAAAAAATGAACCGTAACTCGACTTAAGCTGCCGATTAATTGACCTTTGAGGAAGAGAATTTTTCCAACATCCACAACAATGGACGATTTTTCCTTATTTTATAGTGCAACTGTACGACAATTAACTCCACGCAAGAATTTTTAACGTTCCATGTCTGTTTACAGGACACTCTTTCCAGAAATCACCCACTCCTCCATAGAAAGTCAATTGCTCAGTCTCTCAATCGAGTTGCTGTGCATTATTTCAGTGCTCACGCGTACATAATTGCGCTGAATTAAATGAGCCTGCGGTCACACAAAAAGACACAGCGCAGGTGCATTAGGCTCTCAGACCAACTGGCGAATTTAGGCTTTGACCCGAGTTATACAGAAGTTCAACATCAAAAGCCATAAGCAAGGCTTGACAGCTTAACTAACCTGCTTTGCTTCATAATTGCCTGCCTATGAGTCAAATTGTCCCATAAACTTTTCATTATGATAGAGATGTGATATCGTATACTGAATTTATCGTAAAACTCATTTGAGCTGCCGGTTGTTTCGACATCTGTAAAGAAGAAATTAAGTGGAAATTATCAGTTAAACGAAGTGAGAGCCAATCATTAACATGTATATCAACTAATATGATAAGAAGTGGATAGAGATTTACGCAGTGGACAATGATTTCCGACTTTTTACTTAACCGATGCCAGGATAGAAAACAGCTTACAGCCGACAATGATAAACTGTGTAAATGTAACTACAATGACCACCAGTTTGTGCGTCTTTCAAGGGCAAATATGGTGCCCTGGAAATGGCGATGTTAATACCCACACTATCGTAGTAAGCAACCAAGCGAGCATGTAGGAAGGCCGGTGGGAAGGTAATTAGGTAGGTAGGTAAGAGTGTAAGTAGGTTGGTAGGAGGATAGGTAGGTTAAAGTCGGTCTGTCAGTAGGGTAGGTAAGCAGGTACGTAGTTAGGTAGGTAGGAAGGTAAGTAGGTAGGTAGGTAGATAAGTAGGTAAGTAGTTAGGTAGGCAGGCAGGTAAGTAAGTAGGTAGGTAAGTAGATTGGTAGGTAGGTAGGTAGGTTAGGTAGGTAGGCAGGCAGGCAGGTAAGTTAGGTAGATAAGTAGGTAGGTAGGTAGGTAAGTAGGTTGTTAGGTAGGTAGGTAGTTAGGTAGTTAGGTAGGTAGGTAGGTAGGTAGGTAGGTAGACAGGCAGCTACGTAGGTAGGTAGGTAGGTAGGTAAGTAGGTAGGTACGTAAGTAGTTAGGTGGGTAGGTACCGGTAGGTAGGTAGGTAAGTAGGTAGTTAGGTAGTTAGGTAGGTAGGTAGACAGGAAGGTAAGTAGGTAGGTAGGTAGGTAGGTAGGTAAGTAGGTAGGTAGGTTGGTAGGAAGGTAAGTAGGTAAGTAGTTAGTTACGTAGATAGGTAGGCAGGCAGGTACGTAATTAGGTTGGTAGGTAGTTAGTTAGTTAGGTTAGGCAGGTAGGCAGGTAGGCAGGTAAGTAAATAGATAGGTAAGTAGGTAGGTAGGTAGGTAGGTGGGAAGGTAGGTAAAGTATGAGTAAGTAACCAATCAACCTTTATTTTGACATAATAAGACTTTTAGCTGAAAGTCTGTGTGGTCATGTATGACCAACTACATTGCATTTCATTTAAGCCCATTGTAGTCCGAGACAAAAGAGAGATCTACAGTGGAAAATTGATGAAAATATTACATTTAATATTCTTCAACTTTCTAGCGATGGTATGTGTAAATTGACAACGAGTTATGAAAGCTGAGTACCCACATACCTGTGTAAAAATTCATTAGCGCTGGAGCCAAGTTATCCATGGCCAGTGGATGAGAGAGGATCATCTCATGAATCTTCAAAGCAGCTGGTTGAATATTGGGATTCATAACAAACAAAACCTGAAACATTATTCAAAACAGTGAAAATATCCCACTCTGCAGGCTTGGAAGAGGCTGGGGTTAGGTTGGTGAATATACTACACGACTGAACGCTTTTCGTCAAATTTAGCACAATCTCAAAGTTTACAGACCAGGGCGAGATATTGGTTTAAAAAAATAAAAATTGATCAAACCGCAGGCAGGCTACAAAAATTACTGAAACAAAATAAAGTTAATTTTGACATTCATAAAAGCTTTTTTCCTCTAAGAGCGAAGGAACAATAGTATGCCTGTGTCCAATCAAAATAGCAGTACCAAAATTAACAACCCCTGATCTATCATATCGTTAATCAGAGTCTCACTGACTGCTATCATGGTCGGTCAAGTGAAGGTTGCCGGTGTTAAAAAGGAAATGAATTGTAAATCAAACTTACATACCTCAACAATTTTTGCCACAAGATAAGGATTGGATATGTAGTTTGGTGAACACACAAACACCAGAAGGAAAGTAACAATGTCATTCATAACAGGATCCTCAAGGACTGAAAAGGCATGCCTAATAAACAACAAACAATACATTCAGTTGTAGTTATTAAGAGCGAATCCATGCAAAAATCGACCAAAATCGCCGATTCGTGGCAAGGCTCAAAAAATCAAAATCGCTCTTCTTTTGCTGACTGGTAGACATTAGTAAGTCTACAAACACTATGTAGTTTTTTCTTAGAAAGATCTGTTCGTTTCCGAGAAAAACGAAAAAAACCGTTTCAAGCCCCACCGTCGATTTCGCAAGCCAAAAACAGGGTTGAAATTCATCATGATTCGCTGGACTCGCGTTCCAATACAGCCGCGCTAGGAAACAAACTTATTGCTAAAATTTTAAGTTTAGCTCGTCGTTGATCAAAATAAATAATATTTTTAGCATTACAACAGTCTAAGTAATTATAAAAAAGCTAAAGCGTACGACTACCTGATGGTTAGCCACGAAAGGGCGTTGAAAACAGCGACGATTTTCATCATGTGCCTTTGATCAGAATTTTTTCAGATTGCAGGCAAATACACTACAGGAATCAAACTATTATGTTATGCAAAAATTATTTTGGGGAAATCATTTTGAGTTTCTCAGAAATTATTTGAAAATCGTTTTACAGACAACATAAAGTAACGCCATCTTTAACATATGCGTGACCATCGTCAGTCGACCAGGCAAAGGTCATGAAACGTCTCTTGGAAAAAGTCTTGGTAAAATTCACGCACAAAGTTCTAAATGTTAAAGTACTCACCCTGTTCTTTGTTTCAGGTCTAGTTTTACGGCAAAATGTAAAATGTTTCCCGTTGCCATCTGTTCAAATTTGCCATTCTATATTAAACTTTGTTTGAGACTCATAACCAATTGCAACAGGCATGCTTTCTAACGAAGTTCGCTTAGTAAACACGTAGTAAACCCTCACTTCCTTATCTGTCAACAACTTTTGTCTCAAAATGCTGCTAGACACGGCAGAAGGAAGCGCCAATCTGAAGGATAAAGCGCCCATGCGAACGTTTTGTGACTCAGTATGCAAATTACTGTCAACAGTAATATCAGATTACAGCTGTCAAGATCCCGGGGCCCGGGATCTGGATCCGCTAAAAGCAGGCGAAAAGCAAACGTACAACCTGGTATAATATAAAATTTTTGAAAATGAAGAATTTAATTGGTAGCCTCAATGAAGATTTTCATTGCTTCGAGACGTGGGCATTATCAAATCAACAGATGTCTTAACAAAAAATTGTGTACATGTTTTCTTCCCATCTTCACAGGAACTTCCAGTTGTTGGCTGCACGTGGGCAATCCTGGCCTGCACGTGCGGTATTTCAGAGTGCCTTCTTAATATACGACAAATGTAATTTCTGCTGTGCTAAATGCCACTTTTCGTGAATTGAGACAAACATTATTGGGGGGGGGGGGGGGGGGGAGCGGCGGGCGAAGTACAGATTAGTACAATTAAATGAAAAAAATTTATGCACGCCAATTAACCCTAAAAAATATTCATGCTACGGCCTAAAACTGAAATTCATGAAGGAATTTGATAACAAAAAAAATTTCCGCAGAGAAAAAGTGAAAGGTTTATTTTCTCGGACAGATTAGGTGGATTGGTACCGTACCCGGGAGACTCTGGGTTATCTAAGAGAGTTGACAACTATGATAAACTTTATACAGTATTCGTGGATTGAATCTAAGTGACTAATTAGAATATAATACAGTGAATAAACCAAGAGTACCTGAACCTGAAGGAATGAGGATACCGGTTTGCTAATAGATATATTCTGAAATGTTCTTCCTCTAACTCTTTTGTCGGCTTTAACAGGTTTCCCTCTTCTTTCAATTATGTGATTGGCGCTTTCCTGTGGAACTTGGCACGAACTGGAATAACTGTTCCGTCGCCATCCAATACCAAGCTCAGAACGATGGAAAGGGGATATATTAAAGGAACTTAGGGCGCTTTCCATTTGTCAGAACTGGCCGGCTGGACCTTTGCCTGAGTTTTGCCTAAAAACGTTCTCTTTCGAGTATACCATTGCGGATTTGACTGATCTAGCTGAAGAGTTTGATTAAAAGGGAAATTATCATTGCAACGGGAATGGTCTGGCTGGTCAGTTCTGAGCTAAAATAACTCGAAGGAGCACGAACCTTCCATAGCTTCATCGAAGAAGAGCGCACACAAACAGTGTTTTTGCAAAGATCTTTTTTTCTTTTTCAAGTGGCAATGAACGGTTCAGAATCAAAATAAACTAAATTTAATTCGATAATGTTAATCAAATGCCTAAAATGTCAAAATATTAAAGATAATTCTCAGGTAAAATAATGTCAACTGCAGTATTTTTGAAGAAGGAGGATTATAAAAGATGAATCTTCTTCAGTGTACTGGAAGTAACGGGTGAAAGTCGGTGAAGCTCGTCACGTGTATACTCGGCACCGGAAGTAGACCCTTGGCACACTCCTATGCAAATCAGATTACCTTGAAGTGAACGGATCCACGAGCAAGCAACTTCGCTTTGTTGACAGTTAAACTACCGAGCTTTGTTTTATAGACGGCTTTTTTAAGGTCCAGGGTTCTCAAAATTTTTAACAAACATGAGATGTTAACTTGAAAACATTAGAGAACACAGAGGGATGAAGAAATTACCAGGAAGCTGTCACGCACCTCCAACGCACACATTCCAGCGGACTTCACGACTACGGTAAGATAGGTGATAAGGCGGCAAAATGAAACAACTTGGAGCTTGAAGTACAACAGATACAGGTTAAGGTGAGCTTTTTTAAAAAGTTGTTCTATATATCAAGGCTACCAGCGTTGTAAAAGGAAACCTAAAGTCAAATCGTTGGTGGTGGTTGTGTGACTCGTGTGTTAGATGCCGTTATTTTATGTTGTCTGTAACACGAATTTCAAATTATTTCTGAGAAGCTCAAAATGATTTCCCCAAAATAATTTTAACATAACATAATAGTTTGATGCTTGTAGTATTTTCCCCTTCAATCTTGAAAAATTCTGATCAAAGGCACATGACGAAAATCGTCGCTTTTTTCAACTACCTTCCGTGGTTGAACAACAGGTAGACATACGCTTTAGCTTTTTTATAATTACTGAGACTGTTGTAATGCTAAAAATATTATATATTTTGATAAACGACTAGTTATACTTACAATTTTAGCAACAAGCTTTTTTTCTAGCGCGGTTGTTTTGAAATGCAAGTCGAGCGAATCATGATGAATTTCAACCCTGTTTTCGGCTTGCGAAATCGACCGCGGGGCTTGAAACGGTTTTCTTATTTTTCTCGGAAACGAACAGATCTTTCGAAGAAAAAACTACATGGCGTTTGTACACTTACTAAAGTCTATCAGTATGCCAAAGAAGAGCGATTTTTATTTTTTGAGCCTTGCCGCACTTTGGTCGATATTTGCGTGGAGTTGCTCTTAACAACAATACTTATCTACATTGTGTACGCATTGAGAGGAATAGCTTAAAAGTGTACTTCAGTATATTCAAACGATAAAAGTAGTCTTCCATTTGCGAAGATGATAGGTCTTCATGAACAATATTCTCTTAAAACTTTCCCCCTTCAATACATTTAGAAGTTCTAACATTTTATCTGGGGTCAATTCAATAAAACATTTACAAGTATAGCTATTGTTTTCAGACCCTTCAACAATGGCTACACTTGTTAAAGCTTTATTACATTGACCCCTAGTTTAGTGTCTACTTTGGTGAGTTGTTGAACAATATAATGTATAGACAGTACTATCATAGCTTTAATTATTCTGTAAAGAAGAGTAAACAAAGGAATAATAATGTACTTACATGTTGACAAATAGAAGAAACTCTGCCACATCACTAACATAGTAATCAGGAAGCGATGCAAGTTCCATTGCAATGTTTTGTGGAAGAGGAAGTCTGAGTCTGGACGATGAACAGAGACATAAATTACAACTGCTGTACACCACCATGTAACATACTTTGTTTGCTTATTCATGAGAACAGATTCAGGTATAACGGTAATACACAAAGCAATACACAAACATTTTCTTCCCGGCATAGTTCATTTTCCCTTATTTGAAGTACCCTAGCAACCGTGCCTTGATGTTGTGAGAATGGACTCCATAGGAACGCCACAAAAATAATTTAGCAGGAAGAAACAAGGAGTATCATAGGATGCCCAGGCGGCATGAGCACATTTTGTTTGTTTGTTTGTACGAGCGCCTTTCGGGAAATTTTTTCTTAACATTTTCTTAGAATAAGATTCTAATGGGAAAAAAGATAATTATGCTGTGTTTGGATGTAATAATCATCGCCTTTCTCTAGCTTAGTATTAGAAATATGGTCTTTCACTGTATATTTCTCGGGAAAAAGGCGATCATTATTATATCCAAAAACGGCACAACGATCTTTCTTCCCACTACAATCTTATTCTAACAAAACTTTGAGAAAAAATGCCCCGAAAAACGCTCGTAAAATACAAACGAAATGTGCTCATGCCCCCTGGGCATCCTATAATACTCCTTAAATCGAATTAATTCAATATGGCCGCCGAATCGGTAAAAAGGTCTATTCTTAAAAACCTTTTACAATTCAGAAGTATAAACATGCTAAATTAAGAAGGGAATTATTACCACCATATACCATAATCTGGAGTGTGGGTGAGAGCAGCAGAAAACACTATTCTGATACAAATATTAACAAAATCAATCTTTTTCCCAAAAACGGACAAGAAAACTGAGAACTCTGACCTACACTAACACACCTGGTTTCAGGCTTTATACCTGTCTATCTGCTATTGATGCAATGAACTTACTCATTTTTACTCGGGTTGAGGAGCTTTAAAATCCAAGTAACCAAAAATGAATAGAATTTTAAACAACCACGCAAAAGTTCTTCATCTTGGAGAACAACGTCCGAACAGGCCTTTCCATTCTCAATTTTCTGCAAAAAATACAACATAGATTGGAAACAATAGTTTTATTCGCTAAACAACAGAGTAGGTATGGTCCAAAGAAACCCTTTCCTTTTAGGGTATCCCTGTTTTTAATATGTGGTTCTCGGCTAAACCCAGTCTCGTTCAGCTCTTAATGGCTACCACTCTAGCAGGACTAGCCTCCCTCGCAGCCGTTGTTGGCGTGACGGGACAAACATCGTTGCGAGGGAGACTACGACAGGGCTCTCATTAGCGGCAGGGGGCTTTAGCAACGACAACGGTGACAGAAGCGAAAACGTTAGTGTTAAAACATCTTCGCATTTTTTCAGATTTTGTCGTAAATATTTCAGCTTGTTTAAAACGTCAAATGTTGCTAAATTTTCCTGGAACTGAATTATCGGGGACCAAACACAATTTAGAAGGAGAAAGAAAAGAGTGATTTGTTGTTGTGACCATGTGTTTACGTCCTCCAAAAAAATAAAACTCCCTATTACGTTTGGAAGCAGCTGTAGAAAATGAAGACTCACCTGTTACATCTCACCAAAAATTTATAGCGTTATTTTTAGCTTTCCGTTCTGAGCACCCGTAACATCATGTGAGCTTAGCCGTAGAAGGTGTTTTTAAGAGAAACCTTACGAAACTAAGGGCGCTTTCCAAAAGTCAGAACTGACCGGCCGGACCAGTCATTTTGATAATGATAACTGCTTTTTCCAAGAGTTATTGTGCATGCTATTTGGGATCTGACTGATCTGACTGGATTGTTTTTATTAAACGTGAAATTCTCATTATGACTGGAATGGTCCTGGCCGGTCAGTTCTAACAAATGGAAAGCGCCCTGAGACGGTGACCTCAACGGGAAGGTCAATGAGAAAAGTAAGCAACAACACTGCACATATATTACGCTTTTCTCTAAATTTCTTTGCCGACGTGAAATGACCAAATTTTAAGTTCACCTTAAAATGCGAACAGCTCTGCCGTTTATGACCATGCACAATAATCGTCTTTAAAGACAACATTATTTTAAGGTAAAACTTTACTTGTTTGTAAAGTAAAACTATAATTTTGTCTAGTCGATATCTGAACTAATCATTGAAAAACATGGAAATGGAAATCCTCCTTAGACTTTTAGTTAAATACTTAACCCATTCGCCCCTGAACCGCCCGTAACCGCCCGTGCGGATCCAGGTCCTTTCTACCCTTTGTGACGTCATCAGTTTTAACGGTCAAGGACAACTTTCTTCGCTAACTTGTGCAGAGTGAAGAGATCTTTCAAACCATACCAGAATGAGCACAATTCAGTCAAGGACACCGGAGAAAGAAGCAAAAAACCACGTGACAAGGACCTGAAAATCTCCATGAAAATCTTGTTCCATTACCCACCTACCTTTCCTTTCACCTAATCCTAAGATCCTAAAAGATTTCCTAAAAACTCTTCCCACCAAAATGAAGCCTACTAAATGCCCAGCAAGAGAAAAAAAAAATGAGGCAAGAAAAGCGAAAAAAGAAGGGAGGAGAGAAAGCGAAAAGTAAAAGTCAAGACTGCTGTGTCTCCAAATTTTGCTTTCTGCGCATGCCCGAACTTCGCAAGCTGATATTTTGCATCTGGATCAGAAGGCCGCCAAGTGCACGACCTGTAAACCGGTTTGTGGTAAGTTTTAGCTCTTTATGGCACGACAGTGACCAGAAAACCACTCGACTAGCATAAAAACGCGTTTTTGGGCAAAATCTCCAGGAGCGAATGGGTTAAATAGGTAATAAAAAAAACATTCAGTTCAGAAAACAAAACCTGGAAGTACCTTGATTTGTTCTCTCCATTTTTTCAACAAGCTTTTATTTCGAGAGGCCATCGGCGTTTCCATCCATTCACTCTCATGTGATTCTAGATGCTCAATCATGCGTGTTAAGTCACGGTGAGCTCTCTGCCTGCGTGAATGTCTTCTACATGCCGGCAACAGAGCCAAATGATGTGCTTCAATCGCCATAAAGAAACATTCTGTAGGAAATTTGGGCTCCAACCATGAATTTTTTTTGGCTGTTGATATTGAATATAACCTCTGTGAGTTACAAATGTTTATTCTGGATGACTAGCTACTTTTTGACCCAAGTATGGGTCCAGGATATAAGTACAGGATCAAGAGTAGTGTGTTTTCTGCTGTACTACAAACAATCTGGTGTATTTTTTCCGAATTGAGTGAAGTGGCATTGGAAAAATGTGAGCAGCAGCAAGAGGCCATGAAGCCGTAGGACATGAGAAGCTAAGCGAGGGCACCAGCACAAGGAAAAACGCTAAATTATCTCCTTTTTGCAACTCAACCAGCATTGTGCCCTCAGTTGCATTTCAAGGATTTTTTCTAATTGACCAATAAAAGCCATATGGACGCTCTTGTTAAGTTATACAGGCCCCTTTTTAAAGAAACAGGGCCAAAATACATGAATTTTTTTTGGTATTACTTGGTTTGAAACAGGGCCAAACTATTTGACCTTTTTTTATACCACTCGGTTTGAAATTCCTTTTCTTGTTTGACCTACTCCCTTTTTTTAGTATTTGTTGAATTATCATTGTGCTCATGTTCAACATCCCTGCCATTTGACTTCTGGGAAAGTTCTGGTCATTCCTTTGGTTAACTGTATTTGGTTACATTATTTTCAACACAACGAACTGTTCAGATGTAAGGTTCCATTATCGAAAAACAAAACCACCCAGAATTATGTTGCATTATCGAAAAACAAAACCACCCAGAATTATGTTTCCTTGTATCCCCTTTGCACCACACCTAAGATAAAGTCAATTCCAAATTTATGCACTTAAAACAAAACCATATTATTGGGTAGCATTATCCATATCGGCCAAGCCGGCCATTTACCAGGACATGTGTCAACAGGTTTGTTGATAACCTATCTTGGGTGTCCCTACCTAATTCTTGTTTCCAATCTGCAACTTGTTGTGATGTAAGTTTTAGTCTTGTTTCCTGTGTAACATCTACTCTTGACTTAGGATGATGGAGATACAGACTGTCTACCTGTTTACAAACAAAACAAAACAAGTTCTAAGTGTTTAAGTACTAGAAATTCTGCTGCAAGATATCATTTAAGTAATATATCAAGCAAGAGATGCAGAGTTTCATCACCAGATGAAACACCAAGAAGAGAGTTGAAAATACGACGCGCAGAGGAGCATTTTTGACGAACATCTGTTGATGAAACACTGTGTCAAATGCTTGATATTACTTCTCAAACAAAATGATTTTAGAAGGAGAAATTAAGGATGCAAAAATGAGCAGTTTTTCATCTGATTTCCAAACACTCATTAAACATTAACTTCCTTTGTATTTTCTTTATGAATTATTAATGAGTTTGAGAAGTAAAGAAGAAAAAATGACAATATTCCCTGAGGTAAATAACAGAATGTTGAGGTCACTGAAACAAGCAAATGAAGCGAACAAATTGCATGACATAAATGCTGCACTCTCACTACTCCATGAGAAAATAACAGCTAGTATTAAGGTAAAAAAAAGGTGTCATCAATAAGACTGGAGGATAGAAGGGAAGGTACAGTAAAATTCCGAAAATAAGCCCCTCCATGTATAAGCTCCTCCAAAAATAAGCCCCCCAAACTGGTAACGCAAAAAACCCTCCGTTAAATCGCCCCTCCAAATATAAGCCACCCGGGGACTTGTACTTGGAAAATTACCCTCAAATACAAAGTAAAACAAAGCCAAAACAGTAAATTTACTTTCAACTATAAGGCTAGCCCAATCGATTTTGAAACGCAAATTTTCCTCCGTAGATAAGCCCCTCAAAAAGAGCCTTTGAAAAATATAAGCCCCAGGGCTTATTTTCGGAATTTTACGGTATTTCATGTGTTTCGAGTCCTGTATATCTACTTAGTTTAGGCCATGAGACCCACACGGGTGCCCTTTAGCCCAGGTCTCTAAGCACAAAGGACCTATGAATATTAATACACCACCACCCCCACCACCCCCCCCCTCCCCCCAGAAGGGATGCTAGTCCATTGCAGGGTTACCCCTGGTAGTATATCGCCAATAGCTATTTATAAACCCGGGTGAATAGAGACAGAGAGGAGCAAAGTTTTTAATCTAGGGAAAAAAACACGGCAGTGAGGGTCGAACTCAGCTGACTTCCAGTTCATAAGCTGGAGCTGTTAACCACACTCAGCTCACAAAAATGTAGTAGTTTCCAAGCTACTTTTTCCCTTCCTAACCTAGGACAAAATGCAGAAAACGTCCTTTCTAGCAAACACCAGGCTAGGTTTTCATGACTTACTTTTTCAATTTTAACCTTTCCACAAAGCTGCTGTAAGACTGTCATGAAATTCAGCATAAATCCATCAGAAGCAACTTGTCTATCATCAACCTGAACCAAACATACATGTACAAAGAAAGACAATTCTTATTTTAGTTGACTAGTACAGGGATAGCACTATCTGCTGTAATATCACTGCAATATCTATTCACAAAAATTGCAACTACAAATTTTGACTGACCTGCATTTGTGCTTTGCGGTGATTTCTTTGTAAAACTGCTCCCATGAACGTTAAACAAGAATCACGACTCTCCATTGACACTAACATGCTATGAATAATCTTGAACACTTCTGTCTGTAAACAAGTTGGCATAATAAACTAAAAATGGCAAATGCAACAACGACGATGCAAATCTTATGGTAGAGAGGCAAATTGCCACATTGCTAGGAAATTTTTGATCTCAGAGTCAGGGCTACCAACTGATGCATGTTCAAACCTGTTATTCAATAAATAATTATACGGATACATTGTTAAGTTTCATTACTGCAGTAGACAAATGCAAGTGTATATGACAATATTAATTTATGAACATTCCAAGGATTAATTTTCCATTCTGAGCCCTAAATGAGAGAAGACAAGCCATGTATTAAATGTGCATTAGCATAATATACATGTAAGCACATTTTTGCATGGATGTACAATCAAATTATTGTTGATTATAACTTTTGATTAGCACATCACCAGAAACTAAGAGAAAAACAGTTATGAGGACACCAGTAAACTTATTTCTGAACCTTTTTTTATAAATAACGTAAAATAAATGAGAAAAATTAATTATAAGTCATAAATTATATACTTACTCTAACTAAAAGAAGGGCACTCCTCAGAGTCACATTCACAAGCTTTACACTGTCAGAGCACTCAGAAAAGTAGCGCTCCACAATTTGAGGCTGTAGAATAACCACAACATAAACATCACTGAGTAAACATGGATGTTCCATGGACAGCTTGCTAGCTAGCAGGCTACAACATTGTTCTTACTGCACTTTTCAACAACATGCAACCTCTCAAGTCAAGGATTTAGAAACAAGTTAGTTTTTCAATTCTGTCAATCACGATTACGCCATACTCAATTAACTTTAACTTTATGGAATTCATTGCATGTTATTAATTCCACTAATATGAACATAAAAAATATGTACATAAATAAAATATAAAATACCTTAGTTAGAGAAAACAAATGGAATAAAACCATAGATAATGGAACCGCCACTGCCCCAACATTAAATGGAACCCCACTACTCCACCCCCCCCCCCAACATTAACCACTTTTTGCTCCCCTTTCCATTAAAAACAGACAGATAAGTATCAGCCTATACCCCACTGGCTGAGCTGGGAGGACATAAGATAAAGTATTGCAAGTGTAAATATCTAAAATCCTTTTTCTTAAAACTAGAAAGTGACTGATTTGTGCTTTTGACGTCTACAGGTAGTTTGTTCCAAGTAGCTGTTGATCTATAATAAAATGAGTCTTTCAAATAATTTTGTTTCACATAGGGTAAATGGTAGTGTTAAATTTTCATGCAATGGTGTATTTCAGTTTGCTGAAAAAAGTATTGATGGCTGAGATCTACGTGGCCTGCTTTGGATTTAAAAATAAGGACTAGGTCTTTCAAATCTCTTCTATAATCCAGTGGCAACAGGTTAAGTTTGACCAACCGATCCTTGCTTGTAAGACATGTCTTTCGGATAAATCATCCGAAAGAAATTCAAAATAAACTTCACAGCTCTGCGCTGGACATTTTCTAACAAACGTTTGTCCTTACAAGTGTAAGGGGACCAAAGTTCACTAGCATATTCTAATTTGGGGCGAACAATTGAACAGTGTAAAAGTTTCCTAGTGTAAGTGTCACTGATGTCTCTGCAGATTTGGCGAATAAGGCCAAAAGTACGGTTTGCTTACAGGAAGATCTGATGTATGTCTGTAGACCACTGAAGTTGTCTGTAGTGGTTATGCCCAAGTTGATGGTTTCGCTAGCTGTGGTTAGTACGGTCCCATCTAGGTGGTATAATTTCTCTGTTTGAGCAGTTTTTTCCTGACCAACCGATCCTTGCTTGTAAGACATGTCTTTCGGATAAATCATCCGAAAGAAATTCAAAATAAACTTCACAGCTCTGCGCTGGACATTTTCTAACAAAAGTTTGTCCTTACAAGTGTAAGGGGACCAAAGTTCACTAGCATATTCTAATTCGGGGCAAACAATTGAACAGTGTAAAAGTTTCCTAGTGTAAGTGTCACTGATGTCTCTGCAGATTTGGCCAATAAGGCCAAAAGTACGGTTTACTTGCAGGAAGATCTGATGTATGTCTGTAGACCACTGAAGTTGTCTGTAGTGGTTATGCCCAAGTTGATGGTTTCGCTAGCTGTGGTTAGTACGGTCCCATCTAGGTGGTATTCTCTGTTTGACAGCAGTTTTTTCCTGGAGATGTTTAGGGTCTTGCACTTAAGTGTGCTGAGGCTCATTGCCCAGGTGTGACTCCAGTTGGAGAGCTGAGTCAAGTCTTACTGAAGAGAGATCTTATCAGACGGCTTCAAAATTATCTTGTACAATTCGGAGTCATCAGCGAAAATTCCTATTTTCGACTCACGTTGGATGCAGAATATCATTGATATAGGTGAGAAAGAGTAGTGGGCTTAATGTGGAGCCTTGAGGTACTCCAGAAGTAACTTGTAGCCAGTTGGAAATATGGGTACCCTGTAGAACTACTCGCTGATATCTGTTGGAGAGAAACGTCTGTTGGAACCATTGTCTCAACTGGCCGGATACACCAAAGTGAGACAACTTGTTGATCAAGGCTGAGTGGGGGACTTTGTCGAATTTTTTGGCAAAGTCTAAATAAATCACATCAATCTCTTTGCCTTCAGCTAAGGCATTAATGACTTCGTGATGATAGACTTGAAGAAGCTGAGTGACAGGGGACCTTCCTCTGAGAAGTCTGTGTTGCAGGTGATATAGCTGAGATGAAATGTGTGGATAACAATATTATAACTGAAAACACATCTTTCAAAGCATTTGGACAAGATGGATAATAAGAAATCAGATGATAGTTTTTGGCTAGCGTTGAATCACCTTTTTTGAAAATAGGACAAACACTTGCCAGTTTCCACTGATCTGGGCATTTGCCCAGTGACAGCAAAGGTTGAGCAGGTGGTAGAGAGAGACTGTAATTTAGGGCACAATTTCCTTTATTAATTTACCTGGAATGTTGTCTGGACCAGGCCCTTTGGTTGGATTGATGTTATTCAAAACTTTTGCCACCTCAGATGATGATAAAGAAAGTTTGCTTAGATGGTCAGTGAGTATAGCAGTTGTCTCCTGGGGGAATTCAATTGTTCCATTGTTTGCAGAAAAGACTGATTGAAAAAAGCAGTTTAATAAGCCTGCTTTGTTTTTTTATTAAAGACAAAACGTTTGCCGTCTCTCAGAAAGGTAGGTGCCGACTTTGTTTTGTCATACATTTGACGAAGGACCAAAAGCGCTTAGTGTTAAATAAGAAGAGATCCTTTCAGATTGGTGGAATAGTGCCGCTTTTTTTTATCCTGATCAATAAGCGCTTTAACCTCACGTCTTATTTGTTTGAACTTGTTTTGATCATTGGTGCTGCCACTTTTTTGCTGCAGTTCTCACTTTGTTTTTGACTTTAATTAATTTAAGCAATTTGTGATTAATCCAGGGATGCTCATTTACATTTTGTGCTTCGTTTTTGGGAATGTGTTGGTCAACAGAGAAATTCATCAGACCAGTTGACAAGCGAAGCATTGATCAATATCATTTTCCCCACAACATAAACCCAGTCATTTCAACTGAGTGTACGTTTGAGGCCTGACCAGCCAGCTTTCTTGAAATTATGTAGTTGTCGTGTGACTTGGTGGTTTCTTGTGATGCGAAGGTCAATGCGAAATTCAATGAGTTTGTGGACTGAGTCCAAAATATCATAAAATTCTTTGATGTCAACAATCTTATCAGAAATGTTTGTGAGGACCAAATGCAGTAAATTCTCCTGTCATGTTGGAAAACTGACAACAACTTGCCAGGAAAAGTGATCCTTGATTGACTTGGTGAAGATGTTATGTTATACCGGTATGTTGCTATGGGTAGAAGAGGTCATAATGGACCAGTCAATTGATCAAAATCTACCAATTAAAACCTACAAATGTGACCTTTTGAACCCACTGTAGAAAATTTAGGTTTCCTGAGAGGTCAATAAGGGTGATTGATGGCTGGACAGCCAAAAATGTAAATGTTAGAATAAAATTTAATACTTTGGAGGTTGCACATTACTGAAAAGCACAATAATCTGCTGGGAATAATTGATATTGGTGTAGGATTTCTGCAATATTATGAATTTACAAACAAGAGCATATTACTGAGGCCACAACTCTTAGGGAGGAATATATGTCCCTAATGTGAATTTCAAAACTGTGTTTTGCGTATTGAGTGCTAAGTTAATCCTAATCCCTGTTCGTATTTTATTATTGTATTTGTGCTTCTCTTCATTGCTGTGTTGCAGTTATAACCCATCTTTGTATTGTTGGCCACCATTTCAGTTTTCTTATGTCCCTGTTTCATGGCCATGTGCCCATGTTGAAATTTACCCTCGTTAACAGGGCTTCATTACTAGCCTCTGTACATCAGTGTACTGTAATTAAATTTCAAAAACTTACACAGTCTTCAGAAAACACAGACAGGCTAAGAAAAGGACCAAGGAGTGAGAGTTTTTCAATCTCCTTCCCTTCAGCTCTTGATAATGGAGATGGCATCCACAGATCAGGCAAAGTCACCATCTAATAACGAAAGTATTTCAACAAATTCACACTTACACTATTTTAACTTTAGGTTGTTGGTCTAATCATTAATTTTTTAAAAAGGAATAATATTTTACTAGAAAACCAGTTGTGCTCTCAGGGTTATTGATTTAACTTACTGAGCAAATAACACAAAAAAATAACATAACCCCCCACATTAAGCCTAAGTATGAGCCAGGTTTTTAAGACCTTCCCTGTAAATATAAACATTTACTTGAAATTATTTTTGAAAAAAGTAAAATATTAATTCTGTTAAATTCCAGTAACACCCTCACTAGCAGACAAATACTGTAATACTCTGCTAAACTCCCCCCCCCCCCCACCCCCCTCCTGCTCATCTACACAATGGAACACAACATATATGTTGTCGTTAATTTTTTATCTCACATAACTTTTCTTTTTCCTTTGTTTCAACTTCATTAGCATACATTACCATACCCAAAAACAAAAAAATTAACTACAACATATATGTTATCGCTAGACATGCAACAAGGGCATGGAAAAATGTGGTTTTTTTTGTAAGTTCTACTGTGTGTTTTCTAATCAACTTACAATATTTTCTGGGTAATAAGGCCTTAAACCATTATGAAGTTCAAGTTGTATCAACCCAGGGTTAGTGAGGAGAATTAATATCAAGACTTCAAGGGATAAGAAATAGGGGTTTCATTATCATACCAGATTGCAGATGGGTCTAACAGAAGCTGTTCCAAGACGTATATCACACAACCTAGAGAGTGCCTGATTCCAAAGGAAAATGAAAAAAATAGCAATATAAAATAATATTGTTCACAGTCATATACAAACAAACCTTCTATAAAATATTTATGTATAACAATGAATTGCCTAGGTAACTAGAAAGAGAAAGATTTCATATGTCATGAAAAGAGTATCATAAAATTTTTTATTCCGCTTTATATATTTCCTGCAAGTGCAAACAGTGCTTAATATACGGCAAAAGCTGTTGTTATATATATCACTGCTACAAAAGGTGCTAGAAGACTACTGAAAACAACTGCTGCAATACTGACAAAGTAGCGGTGCTCTGTATAATTTATGTGAGCCTTTACCAGGAGCATTGATCAGAAGATGTCACTAAGCTCATCACGGTCAGCTATATTAGAAGTGTACAGTGTATGTGAATGTAATAAAATATAGTTAACCCATTCACCCCTGAACTGCCAATGCAGATTCATGACCCTTGTATATGTTGTGGTTCAAATTTATCCTTGGTTTAAATTTTATTTTCTTTTGTTTCAAAGTCATTATCATAAATTACCATACCCAAAAACAAAAAGAAAAGAAAATTTATTAAAACCAAGGATAAAATTAAACCACAACATATATTTAACTGCTAGGTGTCGAGTCCATTTCCAAAAATAGTTATAGGGATTTTAAGCTACCTTGTATAAAAGCTCGGGTAGAGCTGTCAATCATCTTTGGTTATGACTATGAAATGAGCTCAGACGGCAGTTCTGCAAGGAATTCTCACCTCAGCTAGGGGATGAACAACAATGATGCCCATGCCCACAAAGCGATTTGTATATCACAAAGTAAAATATGATAATCAAGAAAAGTATCACCCATTCATTAAAGAAAGAAGTCAAGAGATTTTTAAAGTTTTAAAATTTTACACGGAAAGTATTTTTCTTGATACATTTATTTGGCCTTTTGATAAAGTTTGGTTCACGGGCATGGACATCATTGTTGTTTGTCCCAGCAGCTGAGGTGCGGTTGTGCTCATTTCACAGTCATAAACAAACTAAGATTCCTGGCAGTACTACCTGAGTTCTGGTACAAGGTAACAATTTTATAATCCAACAACTAGCCGAAAGTCTTGTACTTTCTATAAATCTATATTATAACAACTTCTATCCATTTTTATGTACATAAATATATATCTTCTTTTAAAGTTCTACCTTTAAAAAAAATCCAGTTTATTTGAGTGTCAATGTATTTAGCACGAAACAACTAATTGAGGACACTATTTTTACGTCTCCTACTGGAGACGGGACCGCCATTTTATGTGGTCATTCGAGTCAGGTGAAGGTCTGGCCATTTGCAGGGCAAAGGCAGTATCTTCATTTCTCAGTTATTTTAAGACCCTGAGTATTGGTCTGGCTCCTGGAATTGAACCCGTGACCTCCCGCTCTGCAGTCAAGCACTCTACCGACTAAGCTAATCCTGCCCAGTCTACCTTTGTTCAAATCTTATTGTTTGTTTTAATAGTTAGTAATGTAGCATAGAAGAGCCATTTTTATGGAATACTAATAAACCATGATTATTATAATTATTGTTGTTATTATTATTATTATTAATCCCAATACCTATTTTTTCATTGGAAGCAACGCACAGCAGTAAAAGCCGATGAAGATGCTTTGTAATATATTAAAATGTATGTAACAGGAGTTTCAGCCAAAACTCGAAAAATATTGTAGAAAAATTGATTTGACATCACAGCAAGGTTTGGAGCAATTCATAGTGTTTCTAAAACTAGAGAGTACTTCTCAATTAAAGAATAGCAGAGAATAGGCCTTGGTTGTAAGAATTAGCAAATTAGAATTACTTGTCTTGAAAATTCAAATTGGTGGCTTGTTCTTCCAGCAATTCATTATCAAAATTCAAAAACAATTTCACCATTTAATTTTGAAGGGCTTGCCAGTTTAGGACTTCTGCTCCAACGACTTCTCTGAGGTTGATACCAGAAATCTCAGTCAAAAATATCAGCAAAATGTTTTTACTAGATGTGATTTTCTTTGAAAAGTAGAGTCCACTTAAGGGATAATTTTGTAAAAAATATTCACCACCAGTAATTCATATTATTGCTGAATATCTGTAGTTCTTTCCAAAGTTTTGTAGCCATGGCGTTAAAACCAACAAAGTTATGACAAAAAGTTCATCATAGCTCAACACCCCTGTATTAATGACAGAGCCACCTCAACATTATGCTATAAAAAAAAAAAATAAATAAAAAAAATAAATGTGCTTACTTGTAATGGAGCCTTGTATTCATCACTTGCTAAATGCTGCTTTTGCATTTCACGATTCAAACCCAACAACACTGGTACAAACACCTAATGATGATAAAAGAGCAACAAATAAAGGGTTCAATAATGATGTTATTTAATTCTTTAAGTCACAATATCCACATACAAATTGTTCAAAGTGATCTCCATACAATTGCTTAAAAAATAAGTGGAGACAATTGGATAAAAGATCAAAGCCCTTGGTGAGCATTTATACAAAACAAACATAACAATCATAATATTATAGACAACTAAATCATGTAAAAAGTGTTACAATCAGTTAAGGAGGGAACAAGTCATTTTTAGAAAAAGGATTAGAAACTTTAGGGTTGATCATATCTTTGTTCCAATGAAATTGCTTGCTTTAATTGGAACATGACTTGCCTAAACCCTTGCTCAGGAAGGTTTTTAAAATTACTAGCCTGGCAGGAAAATCTACTAGTCCTGAGCTGACTACCGGACAGGACTTTTCTAAAGCTTCGAGAAAGCCTGAAATTTCCAATAAAATGTTTCCTTTGCTGGGATCAGTACACTAAAAAAATAACGCAGTTGCCTGTGTGTCACAAGATAAATGTAAAAGAGAGCTGTAAAAACTACAAACAGGCCTTTTTATCTGTGTAAGAAGCCCTATACTGTGATTATCAGGGGGACAAAAAAATCACTTACATGTATATGGAGCTTCATTAATTTCAATAATAATTATCAGCCGCAGAAAAGATTAAAATTATCACTGTGGCCTTAAAGTGGACTGCTGGCTAAGGTAAAAGAGATAAATAAGCAATGAAAAAGTTTTGTTTACAAAGTTTACCTGTTTTAGAGTATCAGAGTCCTTTGCAGCCAAAGCAACAAGATCAACCAAAAACAACCAGGGAATGTCACACTCTTCACTGATAAGCAGATGCACCAGTGGAGATTTCTTTATCACAGATCTATAAATTAAAGTAACAAGGTTCACAAAAATGTCTGGTTCATTGTTGTTTCCAATTCAGTTCTTTTCCATCAGTACCTAGTAATAAGATTGCATTAATCCAACAAGAGAATTTTCACAAGTCAGCAGCCTGGTTAATTAATATTACCTCTGTTGAGAGAAGTATCCCTGAAGAACACATAATGAAAATGAAACACATTGACGTCGAGCTTGGGTTATGGCAGTCACCCATCTCTCTTCCTGGGATCGCTAAAGCAAATAAAGTCAAATAAGATAATATATATAAAAATTGCAATCCTTTGTACTTGTTAGGTGCTATGATGACTTGTAATAAGTATTTAATAACAAGATATGGCTACATTAATTGGTATTATTAAAATAATATTTCATTAAACTTGTAGAATTCAATGGTTAAATGTCTTTATGAGAAGTTGCACCCTACAAGATCAGTCTTTCTAGTTCCCATTTCAAGAGTCAAATTAAATGCCTTCCTCTGTCTAAGAACCTGTTTGCATTGTTGTTTCAAAGTTGAGCACTTTTCCCCCTATTAATTTTTTCTTTTTTTGTGTGTGTGATTACCACACCTGATAAGCTTCAGCCCTACTTTGAGGCCACTTTTGTGTCTTCGCTCAATTCTTTTGTATGCCGGAGTCATAAGGACCTCCATTTAAGACATGCCTGAAGTCCCAAATGATCTATGATAAACTACCAGTTTCTCCTTTCAATTTTCCTTGTATATTCTTGTAATTCAAAGGGAGAATTTGACATTCGAGCATAGGTCACTTAGGACCTTATTCCATGCACCTATCAATAATAATGGTACATGTATCCAAGTTGAAACCCAATGCTGTTATTTAATGGTAAAACGTAACATAAGTGTGAACATGGCTTATTTCACACATTATAATATTGTATAAACACATTTCAAACCATTTTATTGCAATGCCAGTAAAAATCACCTTTGTAAAATTCTTTTCTTCATTCATTGTGCGGTTATAACTGTCAGCCAAAAACTTGAGTTGCTTTGTTTGACACATGAATGGTGTCTCTCTTAAGGCAAGAAAATCAGTTTTTTCTTCTGTCAGCAAACTGCTACATTCTGAAGATCTACTCTCTGATGATCCATCATCAATGGCCATTTGAGAAGTCTCTTCAGCAATAGTAAGTGTTGCACTCAAACTTGTTTGGCCTTCACTACTAACATGTGATTGTGTTAGTCTCTCCGTGATCAGTTCACTTATAAGATTGACAGCAGTTTCTAGGAATAATTTAAATAAACAGCATTTTCATCATAAAGGTAAGAAAATTGAAACCAAATGTGTCAGTGTGGCATTAATGTTAGGAAGAGCTTTTAGAAAAAATACAGTTACAAGTAAAACATACATCTGTCCAGTTTAATTTTGTAAGTAAATTGGAGCCAAAAAGTGAGCTTATACAGTGTTGTTTTTGTTCTACATTGTGTACAGTCATTTATCAAACGTAACTGAATTGTAAAAGACATAGATCTCAGCAGCTCACATTAATACATCTCACAATATGTTTAATTTTGAATTTGCTTGAGTGAAACAGCCCTGCGACCAAAGCCAACAAGCAAGCAACAAGCCAAAGCTGGGTGGAATAACAATGTGACAAAAGTGTGCAAATTGTGACAGCAAGAAATGTGAAATGAGACATTGAGCCATTTCTGAGGGCAGAAAAAAGGAGAATTTATTTGTACCCTCTTCTTTTGCTTTTCTTGCCCCATTTTTTTACTGAGCATTTTACTAGGCTTCACTTTGGTAGGAAAAGTTTTAGGATCACAGGATTAGATGGAAGGAAGTGTAGGTGGGTTTGTAGTGGGACAAGATTTTCATTAAAACTTCCACGTCAACTTTACACAAAACAAAACACAATACCTTATTTGAGAGGGCAGTCTTATTTAATTTAAAAAAAGATGATGGTATCAGTAATCCATAAAGAACTGGAATACAAAGTGGAAAAGCTCAAGTACAGGAAGTTGGAGGTCATCTGATCATGCAGCCAAGGATCAAAAACAAATCTGAACTTCCAGTTGGTGAATAAACCATCCTGGATCAGTCCACACAAAGTCCCACATGAAGTTTTACAGTCACTATCCATTAATACAGTCTATCATTTATTAAGGAAGAATAATTAGAGAAGAGGAGGGGGGCTTAAAAGAGAGGAGCCTTATTAACAGGGGAGGGCTTATCAGAGAGGGGGAACTTAATAAAGGATTTACATAATATATTGTTAGGCATTAAAACTAAATGTAGTTAAAAGTTTTAAAGATGGAATCCACCAGGAAATTGATTAATTTTAATTTTCAGGGAACAAAAACCTTGTACCAGAATAATTTAAAGAATATTGCGTTCTCTCTTTACAGTTTTCAAGGACTATAGATGTAATAATATATTAGTTTTCATTAATATTACCAAAGAAAATTTCTCATGGGAGCCCAAGAAAATAAATGTCAAATTTCACAATTGTGAAAACACAGGTAAAATTCTGAAAATTTGTGAAGTTTGACATTTATTTTCTCAGGCTCCCATAAGAAATTTTCTTTGGTGTTATTACACATAACTATTTTCACCTTTAAGAATGTCCACTGAAATTTAAAATTAGTCAATTTCCTGATGGTTTCTGTCTTATAATGTTTTAACTACAAAGTACATGTAGGCTGATTCCCAATTTCCCTTGTCTCCTAGCCCTTATTCATTAATATTCAGGGTTCAGGAGACAAAGACAATTCAGAATCAACCTCCATTTCACCGGAATTATACTGTTACTAGTGTAACTGCTACCAATTCCAATACCTGAGGTAAGATTCATTCTTGCAAGATCCTTTGCTAATGAAGGCAAGTAAACTGTTTCTGGAGATAGTTCATTATTCTAAGAGCAAAAAGAATGACGTACATAATTTGGTAAGTTCATATAAATTAAAATAAAAACACAGACAACCTGAGTGTAAAACTCATCTCCTCTTTGATTGCCTTTCTTTGTACCTTTTTTCAAACAAACGAACAAACAAATATACATTCATATTCATGCAGTCCAGCACATAACAAGACACATGCTGTGAATTTCAAGCATCAAGTGAAAAGGTTCAATAAAAATAATACTGATTTAACTATCACTTTTATATAACATAGCACATTACAATATTATTATGTTGAGAACAAACATCACCTTCAATGAAACTTTAAATATGTTACAAAGGCTTTTTACAATTTGTTCATCGGTTACATATACATGTACCTGCAAGAGCAAGAATAGAAAATACTTTTAATTAAATTCCACCATTTCCACCATCAATAACTTCCTGACACTAAATAATATTATTCCAGTTAAAATTTAAAATCACAACATCTGTTGCTTCTAAGAGCAGCACCCTTCCCTGCCACAATGACCTCCATAAACACAATAATAAACCCACTTCGATACAGTGAACCTCTATGTCTATTCAAGGAAGTCCTCTGTACAACAAAAGACATTCTTTGCTCCAGTAATATTAGTAAAATTTTATTAGGAACAGAACCTCCACAACAAAACCTTATTATACTGAACATATTTTGCTACTCTCTTAACTCTTCAACAAAGGTTGATTCCATTGTATGTGCTGTATCATAATTATGATCATATTTAAATAATACAATCTTACATGTATTATTTATTCAAATATTCCTGCATAATTTTCTCATTGGCTCAAATCCCCTGACTACTTCTAAATAACCAGCTATTGTTGAACAAATTTGGAGGTGAGATGTAAAGGGTCTGACTGCAGAAGGCAAGAGCTGTAGATAATGGGAGAAGATTTCACATGTTATGCGAAGAAGAAATAGCTGCCTAAAATCATAGAAAAAGAAGCACAAATACTGCAGTGTACTCAACAGATAATTGCTAGCATGAACAGCTCCTCATAATCTTAAACTGCCTGGGAACAGGCAGTTTGAGTTTTAAGTTGGAAATATTTTGTATGGATAATAATGATGATAATAATAATAATAATAATAATAATAATAAAAAGCAATATAATATTGGATTCAGTTTTGTATCATTATGATGAATTACGCAGAGGGTGTTACAGTGCAGGCCATGGGAATTGCAGTATTTACACATGTGGTGGATTAACACGCAAAATACAGGCAAATAAAGTTTGACACAAACAATATTACAAGAACAAGGCGCTTGTATTTACTGTAGGAAAACTTCCTTTTACTTTTACATGCACGTTATATGTATTTTTTTTAACGGCATATCTAAAAGAAATTGTAAGATGCTGATCAAATTCACAGTCTCTTCACATTTTAGATTCCAGTAAGAACTGACGCATCAAAAAGGAAACTTTTTATAACTTAGAACTGAAAAGTTGAAGTCTACTTTATACACTTAGTCAGCAGTTACACTGTGTGTTTTCTTTTAGTTTGTTATTGTATGACCATTTTGCTCCACCAAATCCAAGCAAAGCCAAATGTTTACCAGATAGTCATTCCACAACATAGTAAGTATAAACCATGACAAATAATGTCAAGTAAACCATGAAAAATACAGCATACATTGGATAACTCTATAAACTCACCCCTGCATGATTAGCACCATGTTTATCAAATCCATCCCTTGTTTTCTTGAATTTAAAACCTTCTGAAGGAGAAGACAAACTAGTTGGTGAAGTACGCTTGCCATATTTATCCCCTGTCTCTTGGGAGTTATCATCAAACTCAAAGGATTGTGGCAAAGAACCATAGCCACTGTCTTGAGTATTAACTGCTGAATCTTCTGCATCCACAGGTTTCAGGCTAGTTCTCATTGGAATGGTTTGGCCATCTGATGTCGGGGATGTGGACAAGGCACCTTGGTTCAATCTGGCCAGGCGACGACGCCTGATCTGAAAATCCGCAATACATCAGTAATGAATTAAATCAACAGTACTATACCAATAGCTATGCTCATTACTGTGTAATTAATAGTTTTTAGAGAGAGCACTGTACACAAAATGGTAAATGGTAATTTACAGAATCAAAGATTTTTCATGTAAGACATGGATAAAATCATTTTAGCACCACGAACAAGTTACTTACAGTTTTACTATGAGAAACCTTGTTTTTTAAAATGTCCAAAGTACATACCAATTCACAAAGTTAAGTATTAACAGGTTTTCCACCAGCCATTGACATTCAGTAATTGACTTTAACAATCACTTGCAGGGCTGTCATTAAGAGGCAGGGCCGGGGATTTCCCCCGGCTACTATGAACATGGCCCCCAGGTACTTTCAAAGGAAAATAGAAGAAAAATAGAACCAAAAGAAATCCCTAGCTGTTTGATTCCCTGCCTACTCGTTGTATTTACCCAGTAACTTGAAATGTTAGTGACAACGTAACCCTGACTTGGAAATACAGTCTATTATGTAATTGTTGGTCAGCTATTATTGTTTCTCACTCATTATAACACATTATTTTTCGCAATTACTAATTCAACCAATACATACATGTATCAGTCATGAACTGTCCTGAAGTACATTGGTTCCAAGATAAGCTCTAATCAAGCCATATACTAGCATGGAAACATGATACATTTCAATGCTTTTTGCATTTGGGTACGAAGGTCTCATATTTACCAGTTTCAAACTTCGATTATTTTACAGAATAAGCTAACTACAGCACATAAATATATTCTTCAAAACCAAAACCTGTAAAATATACAGCATGCAATAATTATTATATTATGATTTACCTCATCTTTATTATCAGGAATTATTAATATTAACCCATTCACCCCTGGAAATTTTACCGAAAAATGCATTTTGAAGCTAGTCGAGCAGTTTTCTGGTCACCGTCGTGCTACATTTAAATAAAGAGCTAAAACTTACTATGAAGCCATTTACAGGTCATAAACTTTGCAGCCTTCTGATCCAGATGCAAAATATTAGCTTGCGAAAGGAAAGGTAGGTGGGTAGTGGAACAAGATTTTCATGGAAATTTTCAGGTCAATGTTACGTGTTTTTTTTTTCCTTTTTCTCCGGTGTCCTTCACTGAATTGTACTCATTCTGGTATGGTTTGAAAGATCTCTTCACCCTGCACAAGTTAGTGGACAAACTAGTCCTTGACCATTAAAACTGATGATGTCACAAGCAGTAGAAGGGACGCCTATCTGCATGGACGGTTAAGGGTGAATCAGGGGTGAATGGGTTAAACAATAATAATAATAATATTATTATTGTCATTGTTTAATACATGTACTATATTATAACATGTATTATCATTGATATTTTCAATATTAGTGAAATTTACTCTCACGTGACTGTATTATGTATTGGTCAAATTGAAGCTTCAACATGCCCCCCCCCCCCCCCCCCCCCGGCATACCCCGGGCATTTGACAACTTTACCATCCAAGGGAGGAGGGAATTTGATTATCAGAGTCTTCCAGGGGGTGGGGAATTTGATCCCCATGTTTTAGGGTTGAGGAATTTGAACTGCACCCTCTATTTCATGTAAAATCTTTTGCATCGCGAGCTATCATGGGGGACATGGTGTTAGAGGATTTTCGTGGAAAAGATTGTGCCTTTGTGGCCAATTGGTTGCGAGGAAAGGGCTAAAACAAGCTTTGTGCCGTATTTGAAGTATTTAAATTTTAAAATTTTTAATATTGGATACAGGCTTTGAATGTATGAATGTATTTCATTGTTGTGTTTACAATGAAATACAATACCAATATCGGCAATTCAATACAACAACATAAAATAAAATAAAAAGCTCAGGTCAACTACTTTCACCTACTGCAAGTATATTAATTAATAAGGTGAACGATGATGCGTGCCAGTGAAATGGTCATGATGTAGTAATCTCAATAGGTGGGATATTTTTTTATAGAACGCTTTGTATGTTGCATGACGAAGAAAAGCTGAGCATTCAGTGACCTTGTAGCAGCGATTTCCGTCACTTTGCACGAGACTTTTGTTTGTAGTAAATATGCTAACAGTGTTTCTCAGTTTTTGTTATATTTATAAATTAATATTTTGTTCGACAACTGAAGGTGTTTCCGCTGTCTTTCTGTCATTTTTGTGCCTGTGAAATGTCCCCGGGGTGGGGGCATTTGATCACCTGAATGGACCCTAGTGTGGGGGATTTGAACGGCATTTTGTCCCGGGTAGGGGGGAATTTGAACAATAATTTTAAAAAAAGTCAAATGCCCGAGTGGTTGCCCGGGGGGGTGGGGGGGTGGGGGGCATGTTGAAGCTTCAATTTGACCGATACATTACTACAAGCAAGATATGCTCAGATCCACTTGATAAGCTATCTAAAATTAATAAACTTATTTAAACTGTAAATTACCCAAATTAAAAAAAGGTTTCAGATTATGTTCTGTCCATAAAGTAGTTAATTGTAAGTATAATGTGTAACAATATTATCTTATTTAAGGCTTTGGCTTAGCCTCTGTCCCAAGGAACAAACTCTTCACTCATTATAATGATGTCATGGTAATTAATACAGCTGGACAAGCTACACTGTATACTAGGAAGAAAATGGAAAATTTTACTCATTGAATCTAGCAAGAGATTGAGTGTTCCATTGGGAAGCAGTTAGATGAATAATCAAGGATCTGAATGAAATGAAATGAATGAAATATATGAATGAAGTCATTCGCAAAAGCTCTCAAAACGTAAGCGACATGTATAAAAGTTTAAGAACTCTTCACTAGCTAGTGTAGGGTTGGGCACTACGAACAAAACCATATTAAATGTAGCCGAATCTGAGATTTCCCAGCCAACAACACTTCAAAATTCACTTACAGGCTGCCTGATAGAGTTCGCGATGAATTTAAACCAAAGTGAAAAGTATGAATGTATAGCTTACAATAAATGGCTCTATTCATGCATGTGTACGTGATACATTGGTACGTAAAAGCATCTTTTTTTGTGCTGTTTTCCTATCGGGATCTTGCGTTAATAAAAGGTTTGTTGACTTATTGTATAACTAGTGATTCCTACCTCATCAGGTGTTAAGTCGCTCATTCTAGCAAATCTTTATGTTTTTTTCCACCATCGTTACATAAAGTATATTTTTCCACAAAGAGAATCAACAACTTTTTGAAGCAAGTTTTTCTTTTCCCGGAGCCCGCGATCATAGGCTTTGATTATGCGCCACGTCATGCGCGATAAGTAATAAGGCCTCATGGGATAGCATCCTTGCCCTTCATTTGTCTACCATCTTGCTGTGGTGGTTGCTGTGTCCTTTCGTTTCCTTGCAGTTTATCACAAAAATCATGAGCAGAGACAGAGCTCCTAGAGTGTTCCTAGGACGATTACCTAGAGATGCAAGAGAGAGAGACGTTGAGAAGTTTTTTCGTGGTTTTGGGCGTATTAGGGAGATAAATTTAAAGAACGGATTCGGTTTTGTGGTAAGTACTGAATTCGAAAGCGTGCTAAAAAGCTTAAATTGCACATTAATTTGAAATGGAAATCTGCTGTAAAAGGGTACCTTTGGAAGCATACTGTGTTTCTTCGCCTGTCTGTTGGCTAAAAAGGTATCAAATAAATTTTGTGTCTTACTTCAGACACTTTCGTAAAGAATTAATCGAACGCACGTTTAATTCCTCCGGCTGAAAAAGCAAGCTGTACTCTCCCGGTTTACATTAAACTTGCCCAAATTCGCCTGTCTCGAAACAATTTTCACACTTTTCCCCTACATGTCTATGCAGTGACTGCCCTTCAGCTTTTACTCCGTAACTTGTTAAAAGCATGAAATTAACTTTTTCTTTTTTAGTGCCCACTTGGTTCCTAAATTTTTGAGAATTGTGGCCAGTTTGAAAAAAAATGTGTCATCAGGCTCCAGTTGTTCAAAAGCAGGATAGGGCAGCACTCTCCAGAGGGTAATGGAATGATAGCCTGGTTTTCCTAACACTTATCCCTTAGTAATTGGTGGACAGTTTGTAGCTCTGGAAAAGCTAGGCAGGTCAAGCTGGCTTTTTTTACTCAACTGTACCTGCAATATTACCCTATATCTTTGTTTTCCAGAGTGATTTGACCTGGTGGTAAGCTCTTTTTCACCTGGTGAGATTAGCAAGTAGCCAACTCTTGGCAACATCCCTCTATCAAACCTTTTAGGCCATCCTCTTTTTTTCTCCGTTGAGCATCGTCAGGCCGACCCAAATTTTTGGCATTTTCAAAAAGAAAAGTAACGACATAGTTAAACCGTTTTTCACTTAAGTAGAAAATGGTTTTAGTCTTTTAGTCTGAAAAATGAACATACTTTTCTATTGCTTAAAAACTACCCTTTCCAAATGAAATATTTGTGACCGGGCACAGGATTTTGTACACTAATGCTTTACTGCCTAACGGAAAAATTTGTTTACTGTCTGTTTACCATCCGTTTAAAACAGATCACGAAAGCTTCTCAAAGCTTTGTTCATCTGTTTACTAGAAGCCTGAATCCGTTTTATGCTTTAGACAAACCGTTTAAAAGAAATTTGTATCTTTTTAATGTTTTGGAGAAAATGTTTAAACAGTTAGCTTATCTGTTTCTGCATGACGTGCTTGACTACACTCTGCAGTACTTATCACCATCGTCCCATCATACAGAGCAACTTGGTTTAAAATTTCCCATTCTTCAAGAAGTATTCAATGGCAAAACATTTTGCTACTGTTTCATTTATTGTTTACTGTTCCTGTGTCCAATGCTGGGTTGGAGAGGTTCTTCAACAATTTGTGCTATGTAAAGAGTGTGAACAGAGCTTTGCTCTGCCTAGCAAACTCTTGAAGGTATATCCTGAGGATCTAGAATCACCAATGCTATGACTCATGACCCTACCAGTCCCATCAAGGGGTTGGAAAGGGCAAAAGGAGGACAGCCAAATCAGAAAAGAAGGAAATACCACAAACAAACGGTCACATAAAAAAGCCATCACTCTTAAATAGACTCTCATGAGGAACTTTCATCAGAAGAATGTCCTCGGGAGAATGTCTGACTGTTCTCTGTTAAAGCAGTGAAATTAAAAAGGTTGTTGTGAATTTTTCTTTGTTTTTTGTCCGACCAGGCTGCTCCTTGTCAGGTTAGGTGTGGTCTCTCTGACAAATGACGTACTTATTTTAAAAATCATTTTCACACTTCAGATCTATCTCAGTTAAAGAAAATTGCTTCTTTCAATGCTCAGTGAACTTTATCATCATCTCAAAGTTTTCTAGTCCCCCTGTCATGATTGACATCCAAAAATGACAGGCCTTGCAAATGAAAGTACTTAGTTTTCCTGACCTCTATGTGTTCATTACTAATATGTGTCATGTTGGGAACCTCATGCACTTTGATCTTAATCCCATTCCCCCCTGCAAAGGAAAAACTTGAAATTTGTCAATGCCCCTTAACCCGCCATCCTTTGCTTGCTGTCCAAAAGTGTCCCTCCTTTCCCTTTTCAAACGCACCATTTGAACAACTCCAATTGTAATAAAGGATTTATAGCATCCTGTAATGCAACCCTTATGTACATATATCTCTATGTAGTTTTATAAAATATACGCAATCTAGAGAATAAATTTTATTATTATTATTATTATCATTATTATTATTATTATTATTATTATTAATATACCAGACTTACATGTAAAGGTGGTTGTTAAGTATTGGGCACGCTACCTAATTTTTACATGCAAGTTTCTTCAAATGTACTTCTTTCCTTGCCAGGAATTTGATGACTACAAGGATGCTGATGATGCTGTTTACGAACTGAATCACAAAGAGTTTCTGGGAGAAAGGTACACATTTATGTAACTAGACACATGAGTGCATTTGAAGTTGGCCCATGGTCTTGGTCCTATGTTGCAATATAAAGGTACCTTTCAAGTGTAGCAGGCACCTGATACAAAGAAGGTGCAAAATAAGAATGATGACACTGACCAGGACAACCCTCCAAGTTGCTAACATTTTGCTCCCCAGGGTGCCCAAGATTTTGGAGCTGGTGACTTGATTTGTAAAAAACTCTCCTTAAACCAAAAGAGTTGGTTGCCAAATGGTGACTGGGAAAAAACTTTAACTTGGAGGGTTGCAGGATGGTGAAGGATACATGTGGGAAGAGAGGATGCACCTGTCCAAGAAACCCTAAAAAATCATTTATAACCCCTCTACCATACTGTTACGGGTTAAAAATTGTTATTAAGTGAGATGAAACACACCTTGTCAGCGTTCTCCCTAAATTTTAGCTCAGCAGGTAAGGGACCATTCATCGCCGGTAAGGCAAAAAATATGTGCGCACTTTCCTGGGGAGGGGGGTAGTAGAGTGAAGGACATGGCTTCGACCTCGGTGTGAAATTAAGGCGTTAAGTTCTCTGAAACGTCATTGCCCCTCATTTGAAGTCCTATATTTTACGCAAATCAGCCGTTGTTATCACAATTCAAAACGTTTGATTCTAATAATTGTACTCTGTCTTCAAATGCTCTCTTTCCAAAATGCGTGGCCCATAAAAAGAAAACCTGTGTATACTTTAGTACACTTCCATGTATTCTTGATCGGATCGGATCAAAACTTGGGTATTCTTTAAAACAACTTACTTAAGTTTAGTAACCTTCAAGCAGTTGCAGGCGGTAAGAAGTGTTACTTCAGACAGTAAATTTTACCAGTTACCGCCTGGTAAGGAGAACACTGCTTGTGTTTGAAATTTTCATATTTCTTCAAAACAACAAAGCTCATTCCGTGAACACGATATAAGTTTGCATAATAAACACAGTAGACAATTTGTTAGCCAGTTAAACCACTGGTTCTTTGAGCTACGTGTATGTGACAGTTAAACTTACAACTCCTAAGTAAAGGTTTATGTATGCAAGTTAATTAAATACTGAATGGGTCAAGTATTAGTTACGTGTACTGTATCTGCTGCTTGTACATTGTATAATAGTTATACAATTATTATTATTATTATTATTATTATTATTATGATTATTATTATTGTTATTATTATTATTATAAAGAAACCTCATTTTTTAATGCTTCACTACATGCCATCCACAGTATGGCTGGGCTTTACAGGAGTAAGCCTTCTGTCTGTTTCAAATGTAAACAGAATAATTATTTCATTCACTCAGTTGCAAATCTCCCAAGCAATATTTAGGAAAGTAAATTGTATTAACATTTAATCATAATGACCCACAATAATCTATTTACCAAGAGCCTCATTTTAGTTATCTGTTAAAGAAAAAAGAAAAAAAGACAGACTTGTAGCACGATACACATGTACATTAGTGGTTGCTCCAATATATTTTCCTATATCTTTGCAAGCTAATGACGGATTTCGTTTAAACTTTATACCTTACTTCAACAAGGATTGTAGTTAAGTGATATGTTAAAAAAATATCATTTGGAGGAACCTAGGAATCAAAAAATCTTGAAGATGAAAGAAAATAGTTACAAAATCAGCGTGTAACGCGTAACAGCTAATTCGCAAGAAATAGTTAAAAAAGTAAAATTTCACCCTTAACACTATCTCATCAAGAAAATTCAACACAGCAGAAATATTAAATAGGAAAAAACGACACCATACGCAAAATTACAGTTCTCTTCATTTATTTTTGAAATAAAGAGAATTATAATTCTAGGGACGGTTGCCATTAAATGCCTGTGTAACGCTCAAGGTCCAACAGCGCTCCATGCCTTACAAATATAAGGCTAGCGACTTCCAAACGCACCTACAAAAGAAGATAATTCGTCTGAGTAAAGTTCATAACATTGTTTACCATCAAGTAAGAAAGGTTTTTAAAGATTACTCACGGCGATGAAGAAATAAAGAATTTTCGTGTTCGGAAACTAAACTGTTGTGTACTTTTGATGTGTGAAATTAAATATTACTTACCCAAAAGAAAACCTGTATCTCAGCCTCTAGTTAACAACGGTCGCTGATACACAGCTACAACACAGTTCAGTTACTGGTCTTCAAATCCTGGTAATGTTTTTAGTCTTCAATAGGCTTAAAACGAAGAAATTCTACAAATGGTGAATCGGAAACATATTTCCAGTTGAATGCCATGTTTGTCTAAGCGTTACGATCGAATTACCACCACACTCGCAGCAGAGAACTTCCCAAATGAAACTTGAATTCAAGCCATTTTCCAGCCGAAATCCACAAGAAACATCGAAGGAGTCCTGTGTAACCTCTCCTTAGTATCTGGGGGGTGTTTTTATAACAAATCAGGGGCAAAAAGCGGGAAAACGTGAGGTAAAAATAGAGTGGACGTCACGATTGCGTTACACAAATACAGAGATGAATACCGAGAAGAAAAGCATTTCAAATAAATGTAGAGGGAAGAAAAGATCAAGAAAAAGAAAGAGGCAGACAAAAAGCACTTCGAGCTTAATAAATTTGTTGTATTTTAGCGATAATAGTCATGCTAAGCAAGCCAAAAAGTCAGATGCCACGCCCAAAAAGGATTCTGGGTAATTTCTAAAATAAGCTGTAGACAAGAATTATACCATGAAAATTTTCCAAAAATGTTTCTTTGATGTTAATTACTTAATATCTGGCAAGTAATGATGGTTTGGGAATATTTTACTCATTTTCATAAAAGTGCCCTATGTTACACTGATGTACATGTGTATCGTGCTACAAGTCACACAAAAGGTTTCAAATGTTTCACATCTGTGGATCATAGGACCTGTTTCTCTGGTTGCCATACATATGCATTACCTTTTCTCTTTTAGGATGTTGTTGGGTAACAGAAATTCTCTGCTCTCTCAGAGAGTAGAACAGTCCATTTTTGTATAATTTATGCCTTTTGGGCAGGCATTACCCTCTCCTCTTTTTGTCCTTCACATGTAACATCACTTACCTTGCACCCATTGCTTATTTTGCTTGTGCCCTTTATTTCCTTTGTGCCCACACAAAAATTATTTACTGCCTTGTTTTGGCATTTTTAGGATAACAGTGGAACATGCTCGTCCAACATCAAGAAGTGGAAGTAGTGGTGGGGGTGGAGGAGGAGGAGGAGGAAGTGGAATGAGAAGAGGTGGTGGATTTAGATTTCGAGACAGGTTTGTAGGATAGGAAGCATCTCATATCATCTCCTTTCCTGTACAGCAGTGGGATTCAGTTTACATGTACATCCAGTCCTAGAAGAAAGAAGAGTGCAGTGGTGCATTATAGTACACAGTATATCTGTACAGCTAGTATTGTTGCATTGTTCATTTACAACATGAGTACATTTCCAGGGTAAGAATGGGCAAAAACAAATTTGATGGCTGCAAGCAACTTTTGAAGGAAAATACCAGAGTGTAGAAATTACAGATTTCTTGCCATAAAACATTGTGGCAGTGCTTCAAGCTTCGACCAACTTAGCTGCTACAGAGAGTAGATAGAAACTGTGGCAATTAAAATTGGTGAGGTGTTTAAAGCGGTCATGTTCCAAGCTTTAGTCATTGTCATTAACATTGTGTTACCATACACAAAAGCAAAGAAAAATAAAAAAACAACATATGAACCCTTTTTGAATGGTCATTTAGTGTCATGGAAAACTATTGCCTGTCCATCATAGTTTTGAAAACAATAATTCTCTGTAATGAAATTTTACATTGTGTATATTTTCTTTAACACTTCTCAAAAACTTTCTTAGATTGTCCATGTAGCTTTTATGGGATTGTTTTGTATAGCAGTGTAGACTTCTGTGATAGTTTTTGTCATTCATGCTTTTTTGATCACTTGCTTTGGTCTTGTAATATGTGGTTGTTGTGTTGACTTGTGCATGCTTGGTAGATATGGTGCACCATACAACACAGAGTGGAAGGTAACTGTGGATAATCTATCATCCCGTGCAAGTTGGCAGGTGAGAATTCCAAACAATCTGATAAATGTACAGTATGCCGTGACTGTTTTGTTGTTAGGATATAATATGCAGTACAGTAATAACAGTATTTACCTTTTCACTTTCATGTAGCATTTTTTATTCTAGCAAAGTTGTAGCTTCTTCAAGTGTGTATGCTAATACTTGCACTTGCAGTGTAACATTATTGTTAATTGGTGATCAGAGAGCCAGAAAGCTGTTCAGTTCTACTGTAGTCTGTTTGTCCTGAATTACTTTTCCTCTCTTTTATGTGCTAATAAACTTCTTGTTATGACCAAAATATTTATATGCATTGAATGGGAAAAGCAAATAGCAGTGCTACAGCAGCCTTGCCTTCTCCTTTTGTGGTGCACCAAAATAAAATGTTTTGGGAACATGAAAGTCAAGTCAGTGGATTTTTTAAGAGGAAACGTGTGTAATCATTTAATTTACTAGACATACATGTATGTTAACAAAATTTCAAAACCCCACCATTACTTCATAAATAACGTTCAGGGTTCGAAAATAACAGTTGTCCAGTTGGCCCGGACAACCAAAATTATCAATGGGGCAACCAATTTGTCTTAATAGTTGCCCCTTGAACAACCCAATCTGCTGAGGCAGTTGTCCCTAAAAAGAAATAATTATCACAGCTTTTTGCTGTGGAAGGGTTCTTGACACCAAAAAGTTAGTTGAAAGTAAAACAAATGCAAAAAAAAAATAAACTCCCAAATCAATGTTTGGCCTGAATGAGCCTGTGTTGCTGTGCGTGCTATGTATGTAAACGTATATATACATTATAGCCTGTTGATTCTTTGTGCAGTTGTAAAATACAAAATGTACGAGCTTCCTTCACTACTTCAATTTGGAATCCATAGCTACAGCACAGTAGGGGTGCAAGAATTTGAAAGCTTAGGAAAAGTGTTCATTATCAGAGATTTTAAGAGTCAGGGAGGACTCCGTAGTTATGGGCGCAAGAAAAGACAGGTTGCTCGAGAGAGTTCTTTTTGCATACACTGTATACTTCCAAGCAAGGACTATGCGGTCGTGCTGTTAATTGTTGCAAAAGAAAACAGTTTGTTTTGTAGTTATCACAGATGGTTTTTGAAAGATAAATCCCCATTTGGAAGTCAAACAGGCAGCAACTCTTTTCACCTTGAGGGAGAAAAGAAAAAACATATGAAACAAGTGAGGCACACTAATTTTTTATCGTGAAAAACAGTCACCAATAAAACTCTTAATAACTTGAGCTACCTCAGTGTTTTATTTTCTTGGATTGAGCTGGGCTAAGAGGTTGACTTGGAAATCAAAATATTCCTTGGCCAACCAAACCAAGACTTGTGGTTGCCTGAGGGGCAACTGGACATAAAAGTACATTTCGAACCCTGTATTTCGTCAGAATGTGTCATATTTGGTAGGCAGAAGTAAGCTACCTGTGAGATAGGGTGTAAGTTAGACTGACAGAATATATTGAAGAGAACAGGTGGTTGCAGTTTTAACTGTTAATGTCTAAAGTACATTGCAGGGCTAAGTTTTTGCTTTTTTGATTGACATTTGTGTCTAGTTTTTTTTTGTATGCTCTTTGTAGATTGCACATGCACTGTGGAAATTTGTTGAAAGTGCACATTTTGTACATCTTTTTGAGGCAGAAACCAACCAATTCCAATGCACATGGCTAGAAATTGAGCTGAAGAAAAAATGAAGGCATCTATACTGTTGACTGTTTATTTACTGAAACAAAATGGCCCCTTGTTTGAATAAACTCCTAACTGTAAAATTTCACAGACTTGCTGTTGTTTCCAACTAAAATACACATAGCCCTTACCCAAATATTGTATTTGAGTTTCAAGTGAGATGCTTTAAACAGGCTCGATTTTATTTTAAACTGTCATCACCTCTATTTCCAATCATGGGTTGAACATTTCATAATTATTTTTTGTTATTCAAAGATTTGCACATATCTCAAGTAAAAGCCATCATTGAGGTTTTGTGAGAGGTTCATTGTCTACCTGAATGTACACTACCACAATGCAATATCAGTAAAATATCACCTTGATCATAACAATGTTTTCCCAGTTGGAAGATTTTAATGCAGGGTATTTACATTTTTTTCCTGCTTCTTCAGTTTTGAATTGTAGCTATGATTTTTACTGGCACCAAATTGTACAGAATATTGTAATTTTCCTTCTGACATTTGTTAGCATCATCATTTTGGTGTCATGACAGTAATAGTGGGAGGATACATTAATAGAATGATAGTATCCATGTGGAGCTACATACCAAGCCTATGTTTATTGTTTAGTCTTTGGAGCTATGCTGAGGCTGTTACTGAAAGCTTACAAATCATTAGACCAGTGGATTTATTTTAGTAACTTCTTCCTTGCATTTCTCTCACCTTTAGCTACAGTAGTGGTAAAATACTTTATGGGAGATGGTTTAGTGAGATTTCAATTCCTGGTCTGTAATCTGGTCTGTACGTTAAAAGGGGGAAATTATTGGCTGTGGCAAAAATTTGGCACTTGGCCTTCCGCCTTTAAGATTGTGTTGATCATCATTGATCATTCGATTCCTGGTCTGGTAACTTGGTGAGTGGCCCTGTTTACCTTGGTGCTACTGGTGCTGTTTTGCAAGCTGAACTGAGATTCTCAGCTGTCATGGCATGAACGCCTTGGTTATCCACTGGGTAAAAATCCCCATGCAATTTTCATAAAGCATCTTTGGTCTTGGTCTTAATAGCTAGTTGTACAAAGGTAAGGTTTATGTAACTTAATACAGACTTCCTTCCGGTGTCTTATAATCATGGTATTTTCAGGATGTACTGTACTTTCTTATTGTTATAATGTTGTTGTCAGAGATACCGTTATTTTGGAAGCCAGCATGTGCTTTGAACATTTCAATTTTAGTTATCTTCAATTTAGTTTCAGTTTATGTTAAAGGAGCTGTGTCACCAAATTTGTCAACTGAAATTCAAACAGTAAGAACGACCACCAAACTGGATGAAATATAAAAATAATTGCAGAAAACATTCAAAGAAGGTGTAAATAACATGTGTAGCGAATACAAAAGGAGGCACGGATGGACAAGAAATTGAAGAAGATTGAAACGGATTGTAATTGTGTTTTTGGAAAACTTGTCAGCCTAAGAGTTTTTCAAAGTTCAGTTTTGTTGTTTGTAACATTTAATATATTGCTTGGGAGACATATTCGTTTGAGGAGAAACAGTGATTTTGTCATTCACTGGTAATTTCTCAAGGAGTAAGGACAGGTACACTGTAATTGGTATTATTTACAAAATGAGCCAGGCAGCCCGCTGCTGTCACACAGCCCCTTCAACATACACATTTGAAACTATCCACTTACTACCATTGTGTGGTAAGATGGTTTGTGTTGTAAAGATTAATGACTCATGAGTTGTTCTTTTACAGGATTTGAAAGATTACATGCGGCAGGCAGGAGAAGTGACCTTTGTTCAGTGCCATAGAGATAGAGTAGGAGAAGGGTAGGTTGGCTTTCAAGATTCATTTCTCAACTTGTGGTGTAAGATTATTATTACACTGTGCAAAAGGCAATCTTAAACCCTTTGACTGTAAGAGTAAATGATCATGAAGTCTTGTAAGGTGGCTTTAACTTTTGAGTGCAAGGATGGTTTGACGTTTCAAATGAAACCCCTTTGCCAGTCGGTACTGTTTCTTGGTAATTAATGTTTTAAAAGAAAATTTTAAAAAATGTTGAATTTTGATATTGGCCACTTTTGAAAGGATTTTAGTAGTGTCTTACTAATGTAATTACGCCCTCATCGGGGTTTAGAATAACTTGTTCAACGATTTTGCCATTTCTGTAAACTTAAAACAAGCTTCAATATCGAAACATGCAGGCACACTTTGTCTTTGAATTTACCACTAAAAGTTGTATCACAACGTACATAGATATAGAGGATGGTATATGGCGGCAAGGAGATATGAAATGTCTCTTCTCATGTTAAAAAATACTTTTCAACACTCAAAGAGATATTTTGTATCCCCAAGCGACCATGTAATGTCCTTTTTTATATAAACACCAATGAAATATCAAACCATTTCACTTAAATTTATTTTGCACGTGTGAAGATGATACGGTATGTCCTTTTCACGAAAGAATATTATTAATTATTAAGTTTTCTTGCAAAAGATCACATTCCTTTTCATTGGTGTTTATATATTTCATGCTTATGTAAACTGTAGTTTTGTTTATTCTTTTCTTTCTTTTTTTTGTTCTTAGGGTTGTTGAGTTTGCATCAATGAATGATATGCAAAGAGCTATTAAACGCTTGGATGGCACAGAGTTGATGGGAAAGCGTATTCGGCTTACTGAGGTTTGTTGGCAGACTGAAGTGCAGGGCAGCCCATTGCCTTGTCTGAGATATTTTAGTTGTTAAATGTTTAATAAAAGTTTCTTTGGTTTTCTTGTATCTCCCTTCCTTGTTTCTGTTTGTGTGTGTTTGGTTTTTAGTATAATCAAATCAAATCACTGGTTCAATGTCCCTTTTGCAGTCGGAAGACTGAATTGTAGGATACCTTACAAGCTGTGATATATATACTAATAAGCTACATTTATTGACAAGATTGATATTTAACACTAACAAAATTTGAGAAACGTTCAGTCCTTGTGGCCTGCTAGAATTCCCTGATCTTAGACACACACTGGTAGATATAGGTACCACTCTGTTGTGTATTAGTGGGTATAACGGGGTACCTGGCCGAACCTTACCTATAAATTTAATACAGGAGACTGCCCGACGGTCAGAAAGAGCGGATTATGCAGCTTTGTTGAGTGCTGTTTCATACGAAATACCAGGCCAAATGATGGAAAGGGCCCCTTTTTGCCCGTTCTCGAGATAGCAAGCAAGATACTTAGGCAAGCCAGCAAAGACAGCCGAGGTATGCTCAGAACATCAGCACAACCATTTTTTTAAATTTTTCTTTATGTCTTACAGAGAGGTCGACCACGAAGATCGTCTCGCTCATTATCACCACGGCGCCGTGCAAGGTAAACATTCATTGACTCGGTACTGTAGAGCTGTACAGTCACTTGATTCCGAGTCAAATTGTTCCATGGTAGCGAATATAAAGAGCGAAAAATACTTGGGCACCAACGCAAGTAGGGTTCATTAACAGATGTGGCAGTTAATTTAACCAACATACTTGGTTTCTCTGCTACATGCTTACTTGCCATGAACTGAGTGATTCAAATAGACCGTTTTCACATGATGGCCATATTAGTGTACAAACCAATGGAACAGCGGCGATGTTGGTGTACAGAAAAAATCCTGAGGGTATTAAAACTTTCTTGGTCCAGCAAATTTGCATAGTTGATGATTACGTGAGTGAAAACGATCTATACTTGGTTTTTCTGACACTCGTCCACTTGTCAAGAACTGGTTGTTACATTCGTTTTTCTGACCCTCGCTTCTGATTTTTATGGGGAACAAGCAGTCTCTTGCATACAACAATGCGACGATAACATGGAACGAAATGACCATGGAACAAAGTGTCCGGATGGCATTGTAAAGTGATTTTATGTACTGCAGAGGAGTCTAACTGTAAACTCTGTGTTTCTAAAGCAGGTCCAGATCTCGCTCACCCAGAAGGTCCCGCTCACCTGTTAGACGTCACTCACGCTCTCCTTTAGCAGGACGTGGACGCTCTCTGTCACCACGCCCAGGGGACAGTCCAGGAAGACGGCCATACTCCAACTAAACCCCCCAATCAATATTAACAATCTTAATACAAATGTTTTGTTCAGGAAGTTTAGCTTTCCATATCCTATGACCTAAATTTTCCCAAATAGTATGTACTTTTAGAAAATTAGCAATTTGAGTGAAACGTGTAACCACCTGTTTAGCGTCCCGTCAGATCAGAAAAGGCTCGAACTGTATCAGCCATCTATCTTTTAGTTTTCCACTATATGAAAAGCTTGTTAGGGTAACCGAAGGTTGTTTAGCTATCCAGGACCGTTTTGTGTAAATTGGCCTTTATTCAAGCTCGGCAACAACACTTTTAAATAAAGGCCAACGGCGTTGCATTACTCACAACATAAGTACATTTATGTGCGCACTAATCTGAAAATATACTGGGCTTGCTTAGCAAATCCCGTGTTCATTGGTGTGACTTTTCCTTTTTTGTTTTAGAACACGAGGGGCCTATTTTGATAAGGTCATTTTAGCATTTTAGGAACTGTACTTGTTTCAAAGCGTGTACTCTCTTTGCAAAAAATACCGTACGTTCATAGAAGAGAAACAAAACTGTAACTCGTTTACTTGTTTTAATAAACTGGAGTCGTCTAGTTGAGTTTGTTTACCAGAACTGTTTTGACTTCGGAGGATGCTTCTCCATTTACCTGTGTCCACAACGAGTAGGTTTGAGTTTGTAGACACATACAGTCGTATTCCTTCCGTCCACACGTGAGCGTTTTAAGCATGGGTACAGCCGTGGACGCATCAGTGTGTGTGCGTGTACAAATGTAGACGGACTCGTTTCGGACATAACACGGGTGTCGTTTCTTAGGGCAACTGGGTCCAAAACAACCTGCTAACAAATCGGGGAATACAGTTGACCATCGATAACTCGAACTTTCCAAAAAAAAGTTCGAGTTATCAGGAGTTCGAAGCAAATAACCAGAAATAGGGAAATGGCATGGGGAAGGAATGCAAGTATCATGCGCACTTCATGATCACATTGATTTTTGAAACAGGTAGGCATGGTTGTTTTGAATTAAATGCAATATTTCGGATTGTGGCACAATTTTTTTTTCGACTTGTGTGCTTAAAATGTGGTTCGAGTTATCGAGGGTAAAATTTTATAGAAATGATCTGAAGGGAAACAAAGATTACAGTTGGCGGAAGGTTCGAGTTACCGAGGGTAAAAGTGCAGTGAATGTATGAAGGAAATCAAGGCGAAATCGATTTTGGTTCGAGTTAGCGAAGGTTCGAGTTATCGGGACTGTCGACTGTCGACGCCTTTTCATAAACAGTTTAAAGTGTTCTTTGGAACCGTATGACAATTAGATCATATTCATATGCTAGTTTGGAGAGTTGGTTGTTGGTCCTCTATTTGCGTCCAGAGTTTTAGTTTTTTATGAGCCCGGGCCACATTTGTGAGAGGGTCCACCCTTGCATCTCTCCAGCAGAAAAAAGAGATGTGTGAAACTCGGCGAATTACGCAAGAAGGAAAAGTTATGTCCTCGCCAACTTAAAAATTACAAATTATTTCTTTTCTAATTATTGGAATACCAGTGGAGAAGGCGGAAGAGGGAGGGAGATGGAGGTGTTGATGTTAGAGGATATTAAAAAAGACAGATGAAAGACAAGAATAGCGGTCATTTGGTTTCCAAAGCTATTTTGCTTGTCCGAAAGGAAGAAAAAATTGTTTCGGTGGATCGAAGTCACTCTATTACGATGGAAAAATTGTGTGACTGTAGATCTCGTTTGGGGGAGTAGCGTCCATATGCGCTTCTACGACCGTGTGAACAAATGAAATCTGGAAACATTTCTTTTACTTCGCGAAAACCTTTGTATCATGAAATCGGTTCTGCAAGGTTCAACTTCTACGTTTACGAGCGAAATAAATAGAGACACTGTATGGCAGGCTACGCGTAAACGTAAGAGTTGCACGTCGCTCAACTTTTAGTAATTTACGTCTTCGCGTGGCCTTTCATGCATCGCCTCTTTTTCATTTACGCACGTAAATTTTACCCGCGTGCATTCGCATGGAAAAATTATGCGATAGTGGAAATCAACCCATAGTTTGAAGGGTAGACGTCTCTCCCTTTGCTTGTAACGTACTTGATACTGTTTTACCCTTTTTACCTGTAAACACTGCACCTTGCCCATATATAACACTGGAAATGGGTAAAATAAACGACCAACTACTACATTTCCCTTCGTATTCATGGCATTTCCGAAATCCTCAACTTAGAAATTTTGTGGGAGAGCATGCCACCAGAACCCCCTAATTAACACGTCTTCGGCGGTCTAACTTTTCGTCCCGTGCATACACCTTCAAAAGCTCACGCTACCCTACCCCCCCCCCCCCCCACCCTACCCCTATGTCGTTATAAAGTGTACAATGGATGGATGGATTAAATCGAATTCAACGATGATGCTGCGTCGGTTATGGAGTGAATCCGGTAAAGTACATTTAGTGCATTTACGTCATCAATTGTGCAATGCAATTTGTTCTCAGCGCCCTTCGCATGCTTTAGAACACTTATAAAGGATTAAGGAAGCCCTTGAAAGATGAAAAGCCGCTCGTTTTGGGGGGTTATTTTCTTCTGCCATGACTTATTTGTTTTTTCTTCTACGTTGGTGGTTTTAGAATGGGTTACTACTTCCTAAGCGCTGGATTCCGAGCTATTCCGGATCCTTCCTGCTGCGGTGTTTCTTGGGCAAAACACATTAGAGATGGAAACTTAGCAGGAAGGGGAAACGACAAAAACAATATTCCTATGAGGGAAAATCAACTGAAAACAAAATTCAAGCACGCCAAGTTACCCTAACAAATATTCATGCACTGGCCTAAAAAAATCACACAAGGGAAATGTTAAGCTGCTTGTTTTGGGGGGTTATTTTCTTCTGCCATGACTTATTTGTTATTTCTTCTACGTTGGTAATTTTAGGATGGGTTACTACTTGCTAAGCGCTGGATTCCGGATCCTTCCTAATGCAAAACGCATTAGAGATGGAAACTTAGCAAGCGGGTGGGGGGGACGACAAAAACAATATTCCTACGAGGGAAAATCAACTGAAAACAAAATTCATGCACGCCATTTAACCCTAAAAAATATTCATGCACTGGCCTAAAAAAATTCACACAAGGAAAATGTTAAGGACCCGCCCCCATAACTTTTCTAATGTTCCGACCGCGCGTCCCTTTTAAAATCTGCAACACACCAGGGCTGGGCCGGGAACTGGTTACCGAGAGGGTAACCAAGCCGCGAAAGACTAAAATTCCGCCTAGCGGAGAGGGTGGGGGGCCCAGCGGGAGTACTCGGGATTTCAAGTGACGGGGATGATCGAATGGAGCCAAAAGTCAAGACCCAAAAAAATCCCTAGGGCTTCCAGCAAAACCCAAAAAAATCCAGTGACGGAAAAGCCAATTGACTGAATTGAAGCGACATGCATACATAAACTTTATTAAAGTGTCAAGGTATTTAGCTAGAAGCTAATTGTGGACACACACTTGCGATTGAAGTCTTGTACACGGACGGGCACCACGGGACAATGCAGACTATTGTATAACACGTGCGATGTAAAGTGACACCATAGTTAACCATAAACAACAGCAAAACACGTTTGTTTGTACTTTATTCGCAGAACTACGCAGCCAGGGCACTACCGATTCTTTTTAATACCCCCAAAGAATCCCTACTCAAATCAAGCTACCCCAAAAAATACTTGCCAAATTTTCGTACTCAAAAAAATCCCGGAATCGAAAATTTCAAACCCAAAAAAATCCTTCGATCATCCCCGTCACTTAAAATCCCGAGTACCCCCCCTGGGGTGGGGGGAGGTATTTAAAAAAAATCTAGTGGCTTTACAGAAACGGAAATTGAGATAAACTCTGACCTAACAGGCCACGCAGACTTAGTAACCTTTATTTCTTATACATATGCAAATAAATGTCATATTTGATATATGAATATTGCTATCATATAGTTTATCTAGCCGATTTTTTGAACACGAACCTAGCGAAATTTGCAGCCATTTGACTGAAGAAGGGCCAAAAGGCAAGGTTTCTTGCGTCCGATAAGCTCCATAATCACACCAGCGAAGGAAATGGAAGGGAAAAATAGAAAGAGCCAGGAGGAGAAGAGAATCGGAAAAAGCAGTACGTGGTTGCACCCTTCGTTTTTATATTGGCAACGGGCATAACATTGACCGAAAAAAAACTGATTGATGGAAGAGGTGTATTTGACGGTAACGTTTTCAAAAATCAGGCTAGATATACCCATTATATATTAATATACTGATATACATTCAAATTTGTTGGTTAAACACTGAAATGTGCTTTTTTTAAAGCTCAGCACAAAGTTTTAAAGTATCGATTATAATTTATAAATGTAGTTTGTAACCAACTGGACAAACTTCTTATATATTTGACACTCTATTATGCTTATACCTACAATTATTGACGACTGGCTTTCATCTCACCCAGCCGTTACTAACTAAAATGTAGGTAATTTGGAAGACTAAACAGCGGTTTGAGAGATGATATCAGTCGTTTAATATTGGCATATACAGTTATTTCAATTCACGTTGCGACGATGTGGCATAGCCAAAAAATTTACCCAACTCAGCCAAGAAGCAAATCGTTTGTCATAAAAGTGTAAACGTTTATGACGTTTTTAACCATTCTGTGTTACTGAAGGCAAAGTTATGACCGAAGTACAAGGCCTCGGCTACTCACATGATTTTTCCTAGGATTCAAATGATTAATCATTGCTCTCTGAAAGACTTACTACTTCTTAAGTGTCATCGTCATCATCATTATCATCATCATCATCATCATCATCATTATCGTCACCATCAGACTTGTCATCATCATCACGTGGGAAGGGGCGTGGCGTAAATGCCAAAAAAACCTTCTAGCAGTACTAGTGCAGATAAGAGCCTACTCTTACTTTATAAAATAGTATAAGAAAATGAGTTTTTTTTTCTTTTTCTTTGCATATACATTCCGTGAATGTGGATTCTCTGAGGGCCATATTACAGTTAACAGTATTAGTACTGTGCGGTTAACACTGAGACTGAAAAACACTTCAAATAAAAACTTTTTAACAGTTACTAATATTTATACTCTTTAGAGTGACTGCTCATGAACTTAAAATATAAATATACTAAGTAAATACAAGTCCGGGCCCCGGTTTTTCAAACGTTGGATAGCGCCATCCTCCGGATAAATCGATAACAATTATTCACCGAAGTGGAGGTGGCTAGAGAGCGTTATCCACCTACTGAACAACAGGGGTAAAGTATATATCAGTTCAATATTTCCTTAATGTTGTCTTTTCTAAACAAAGCATCTGTTGTTGGGCTTAGTGAACAGTACACGTGATAAAATGTTCAGTTGAATCGAAATCACATCCCTTCTAAGAGAAGGTTGAATTAATATAAATGTTATCAAGAGCATAAATCAGTAACCTGAGATAAGGCTCAATTTTCGTTTCGCTTTGTAATAACATTCCGGCGGGCAAGGCGAAACGAAAACGGCGGTAGCCGTTAGAGAGAATGAATTGACAAAGCCATATTAAGCTAAGATGTATCTCAAGTATTGTCTCAACACAATGGGCCGTTGTAAAGAAACAAAACTTGGGAGACTATTATGGTAGGACGTTTTCGCAAATTTGACTCCAGGATTTTATTCATTCACAGTAACGCTCAATAACGAGCTAACTTTGGCCAAAAACGAAAAGTTTACGGGATTCGTCGAATAGTGTTTAATATTTGGTAGATTGACATCATTTTTGCCATAACATAAAACTATTGGACGAGTGACGTCGTGCAACAGTCAGCGGTGGCTTTGTGCATGGTTGGCAGTGCAGAACCAGAGCGCGAGAAAATGGACGGAAGATTTTAAACGCTTAGCAAGGACAAAATAGCCAAATTATAGAATTAACTAAAAAAATATATAGCGAGAGGTCACAAAAGCCCCTCGAAAAAATTTCGAAAAGCTGCTGACGGACTGGATAAAAATGCTTTGAAAAAAAAATTCTACTCAAAGGTAAGGATGATGTGAGTTTGGAAATACTTTGCATGAACTAGTGTTTGAATAGTTATTGAATTTGGATTCGCATGATATTGAAGAACAACTGATGCAGGTTTAGCCGTCTCAATCTCCTGCTTTTGCAGATTTTCCTTCCTTGCAGCTTGAAAAATTCCCCTTCATACCATATACTCAGTATTGTCAAATACTATTGTTACTTGTACATAATAAACCATAATACGATTAGTGCGGTTGCCTCTAAGGACCTCTATATTCTCTAAGACTATAACAGTGACAGTTTTTTTGAAACTATCCCATTTTACAGACCTTTATTTGAACAGCGATACCGTTTGACCGAGCGTTGAAAAGCGTAAACATTGGCCTTAAAAAATTTACATATATGCATTGCAAATTGCATTTTAAAGCTAAAATGTGCAGCTTGTTTTCCTTTCGGAATACTTCGATTACCATAAATTCTTAGAAGCGCCGCAAAAATTGAAATTATTTTTGAAATGGCCAGATACTAGTACCGGTCAGATATTGGGTAATACTGTACTTGAGAGCATATGTAAGGTGAATATTGTAAATTATTGCTCTTTTAAGAATGGCACTTATGCAATGTGCTTTACAGTTTGGTATCAAATGTCTTATTGTCGAAAGAAAAGTGAACGTTTTCTGAACGTTCAAGGTTTCCTTGGCCGTTGTCATGGCTCACCTTGCTGATGTTGACTTGTTTGGTCAGTTTCCCAGCCGGGTCATTCTTGACAGTGCTTGTACGAGATCTCACCTTTGTGTCTGTTCTACTCACTACGGAATTCTTCGTGCTACTGCTGCTACTGCCAGAATAATTATGCTTATGATCTTGATCTCCGCCTGAAGTGATCGTTTCCAAACAAACTTTCCGCAAAGAATCCCTTCGAAAGTTTGGACTATTGAAAAAATAAATGAACGGGTTGCAAACTGAATTAAAAAGGCCAAAAGCATAAGTGATAACTCGAACAGGGTCTGCAGGATTTGGGAATGGAGCCACCCAACGCTCGATAAATCCAGTGTATACAACAAAAGGTGCCCAACAGAGAAGAAAGCATATGACAACAATTAGAAGCATACGTGTCACTCTTTTCCTTGTTTTGTCCATAGTTTCTGCATTTGCTCTGGAAACTGTTCCTGTACGAGAAATCTTTCTCTCTCTGCTCCAGATTGCTTTGCCTACTCTGCTATAGAGGACTATTATGGTAATCAACTGAATTCCGAAACCAAAGATAAAAAGAAAAATTAGGTATACGAAACCAGGGAGTGTGTTGTTAGGAATCGTGCCACAATACCAAAAGCTTTGGCTTTCAGTTGATACTTTCGCAGTCTCAGCAAAGTAAAATGTGGGAAGAAATATGGCGCCTCCATAAATCCAGGCTGTTGTGATAAGAATTCTTGGACGAAGCCAAGTTTTCATCGCTTGCAAAGGGCGAACCAGAGAGTAATAACGATCAATACTGATAACAGTTAACAAGCATATGGAGCTTGACGGCGCCAGAAACTAAAAAAAAGAAAAAAATAGGAATTCCTGTCAAGTTCAAGTGGGGAAATTTTTGTAGCCTCAATGAGAACCATAAACAAATATAATAGCAACACAAATCAACGAATTATATAAAATCACACAATAACAGATTCCAGTTTATAGCTTTTTTTTGCCCCTTGCGGGCCAAAATTGACAGACAAAAATACCGTAAATCCTATACTATGCCCCCGGGAGGGCTTATTTATCTCAAACAAATTCGAGGGGGCGGGGGAGCGTATTTAATTTCAAAAAGACGATGGAATCATAAAGGAAAATAAAGGGAGATGTAAAGAATCAACCATAAGAGGACACAGAAAAAATCTGAGCCCCAGATGGGATTCGAACCCACGACCCTCCGTGATGGAGGAATCAGTGTCCACAAGAGCCATAATGGCTCCCATTATGGCTCTTGGTCTCCATAAAAAATGAGAATGCAAAGTGGGAAAGCTCAAGAACAAGAAGTTGGAGCGCTTGGAGGTCACGCAGCCAAAGATCAAAAACAAATTCGAACTTTAGGAGGTGAATAAAATATCCCAGGTCAGTCTACACGTAGTTTCACAGTGATGATTGATTAATACAGTCTATAATTCATTAGTGAATGGAGGGGAGGCTGGGATTAAAAGAGCTTATTAACTTTCTTCCTCTGAAAACTGGGAACTTATAAAAGAGGGGGGAGGCCTTATTAGAGGATTTACGGTAGTGCTGTGTTGTACCAGAAGCCTGGTCTTACTAAGCATCAATTGAGGAAATCGCAAACTAAATAACCAGCGATCAAGCGTTCTTCTTTCGGGGATAGCGCGAAAACAAAAAAGGAAGAAGGACAGCCTGATCGCAAGTTATTCGGAAGTTATTTATCCTTTATTGTAACTGAGTTATTACCCTTTTGCTAACTCACCTGAACAAACCTTGCAAGCTTACATACACCATTAGCACCGGACTTGTCTTCATCCGGGTAATAAAAATTGACCCATAAGGTCAGCGGTATACATACTATGCATACAAGCAGATCAGAAATGGCCAAATGCAGAAGAAACAGCTGCACATTAGACCGCTGACCGCGACGACGACTTGATGCGATGATTGAAATGACAAAGGTGTTGCCTAATAAACCAACTAGCGATACAAGTCCTGAAAGATAAAAAGTAGTCACTAAGACAAAAAGAAAAAAGGATAAGACAACCTGACCCTTCTTGTTCCGTGTTTTTTGTATTTTCTGTTCTTCGTTTCTCGGAAAAGTTTGGTAGACAAGCGGACGAGGAAGTAATGATCGCCTTCCATAGGGTTCATTATCAAATGATGCTGTAGAAAATTTGAAAATAAAATAAATCCTATTTAATTATATCGACATCAAAGCCTCTGCAATATGGAGGTGTCTACTTATGGTATGGATTTAGCAATTGCGTGTGTGCATACATTCCATAAATAGAGAAGTGTAAGTTTTGCGGAGTTATTTACAGTGTGTAGGAAGAAACGATAATTTGATTCAAATATCAAAAGAAAGTTTGTCTTAATTTTAAGAAAGCGGGGTTAGTGCAGACATTAATCTAAATCAACAGAGAATGAGTCATTCTGTCTTGTCTACATCTACATGAAGAGGTGTTCTCTACAGAATGCCTGTACAAGTGCATTCAGAAATAGATTTATTATTGTTTATAAACAAACTGCGAAGAACCTCTCCTATAAGTACAAAAAATTTCGAAAGAGTTCGCCGAGAGCTTCTCCTCCAATAGTAGGATATATTTCATCATTCATAAAAAATATTCCCGTGTTCTGATTAGCTCCATTATCCCGGTTAATTCTTTATAATCAACTAGCGTTGACCAAATTTAGAAGACGTTTGGATTATCCGGTAAATAAAATTACAATGACGTCAACAGTACAACGGGCTAACGCTAGAAAGGGAGTTGGTGACCGAGAAGCACTGAAGTTGCGTTAATTAGCTCAGTTGATTAGGTAGAGCTGGTAAAAACGGGTGGAAAAGAAACACGTTTCGCGAAGAAGAAATAGCCAAACTTTTGCTTACACGCAAGTTAGGAAAAACAGCAAAACTACAACCCAACGGATGATGACTTATATTTGAAGAATATCTGTGGGATATATAACAGTCTTCCTTTTTCGATGAAAACAACAACAACAACAACAGTTTATTTAATTTGAAAATAATTAAAAATTATGTTATCCACTATTAGTGGACCCATTCTCGGTGGGTGACAACAGGTACAATAGTAGTCTCCTCGTAATAATTTAAAAGGTCAAAATAAAATCAGAAAAAAAAAGAAATTGAATAGAGAGAAAGAAAAAATGTAGATCAATTAGAAATAATCCTAGAAAATGGTAAAACATAACCTCAGAAGAAATAATATCAAGCAAGCTCAGTCTAAACCATTAATTACTAAATATGTAAAAAAAAAATTGTCCTTTGAAGATAAAATTGAAATGCAGATACATGACACTGCACAGTAAATAAGTTAAACGAATATCTGTATCTCAATTTGAATTTAAAGTTTTTGAATTCCAGTTAAAATATTCGATAAATTTAACCAAATGGAAAACTAAACAGTTTATAGTTGCTGTAGTTGGTTGGAGCCGCCATATTCTCGCTAGATAGCAGAAAGAATAAATGGATGCTAAAATATCAGAAGACCGTCTCTATGAAATCAACCTTTTGCCGACCAGTAAGTGGGCCAGTAACCAGTATTGAATTAATCAGCTAAAAAATATTGATGATGATTCGCTAATATATAGATTTAGCCAAGGCTAAAAGTGAAGCGTGCCGTTATGTACTTTTAAGAAAACCAAAAAAAATTAGAATTAAAAGGAATAAGCTTCAGCCTATGAAAATCCAGGAATTTATACTTAACTGATTTTAAAACCAAAAGAGAAGATTACAAATTTATTTTTTCGATCACAGTAATGGTCCTGGAAAAGATTTCTTTCCTTTACGTGTGCATCTCTAAACCCTCTCACCCCAATCCCAACCACCCACCCACCCACCACACCCCTTTGAGAAACTACAGTCATAGCCTATGAAATTTTAAATGTTTTATAAAGGATGGTTGTCATTCAGGAAACTCTTTGACTGCGTGCAGTTCACAGTTAATGTTCAGCAGGAGCGTGAATTTTGCATTTCAAGCACCCTCGCTTTTGGGCGGTAAATGGCATGGCCACCCAGACTTTTAGAGAGAGAAAAAACAACAACAACAACAACAAGACTAAAATTCGTTCTTCACGTGACTCAGTTCGTAAAGCCAGGGAGTCGCATTTGATAGATAAGGCCATGACTCTTCTCAAACTCATTAATAATTCATTAAGAAAATACAAAGGAAATTAATGTTTAATGAGTGTTTGGAAATCGGATGAAACACTGCTTAGTATTTGCATCCTTAATTTCTCCTTCAAAAATGATTTTGTTTGAGAAGAAATAGCAAGCACTCGACACAGTGTTTCATCACCAGATGAAACACCTCGAAGTTCGTCAAAAATACTCCGCTGCGCGTCGTATTTTCAACTCTCTTCTCGGTGTTTCATCTGGTGATGAAACACTGCATCTCATGTTTGATATATTACTTGAACCTCATGGCCTAAACCGCCGTGACGAATTATTGTAATCCATATCCTTAGTATTTTTTCCTTTCCAGTTTTTATGTTGTACGTCATTTCCGCCTCTCCCTTTTAAACAATTTTTATTGCGACACTCTCCATCTATATAATATTGTGATTCCTACGTAAGTTCAGTAACATCTGTAAACCTGAAGAAGGCTGGTATGGCCAGCCGAAATATTGTTATTAGTCTTATTATAAAAAAACAATACACGTTCTTTTAACTCAGCTTTTCCGTAGTCTTTGGACTTCTCGTTCTTAACAACAACAAAGGCGATTCTTTCTTTCGACTAAATTTTGGAAGTGAACAGGAAGACATACGACATTTTCTCCATAAAACGTGTAACTGGCAAGTTTCTACAAGTTTCACGTTGTTGTCGTACAAAACAACGGCAAAGTGAATGAACAAAAAAAGTGTTCTGCACATGCAAAGTAGCTTTTTTACTAATTCGACGGCCTTTAGAGGCTCCTGGAGCCGAAATACGTCCCTCACTGTTGATTTAGGGATCGTTACTGAGGACGTACCGCGGTCAACTATTGGCCATTTTTTCAGCCACGTCATGTCCCCAGTAACCGTTCCATAAGTCTTTGCCAATTAAGACTCGGTCCATTCTAAAGTGGTAAATAGACCATTAATAACGTTTTGATCAAACATAACACTTGAATTTCTTGTTTATGAAAACAAAAAGGGTCATGATTGTTTCGAGAATCCTTAAACGTGCATTTCACGCAATTTTTGGTTCCTGTGAAAATTAAAGATGCAACCGCGGCATACTAGCTTCTAGTAATTATCTTTGTGAAAAGATTCTTAATTTTAAGTCTAAAATTAAGAATATGAACAAAAAAAGAAACAAATGACATATTATACGTTTACGTTATCACGGGGATATCTTAGCTGGATATAGAGCTAATTCTAACGATTGTTATGAAAAATAAACTCCTAAGTTTTAATCCAAGCATTACTGCCCGCGATATTTTTCGATTTGCACAACATGCGTAAATTTGAAATAGAGTTATTTTCCTTTGTTTATATTATCTCTTTATTCGCATCAAAGAACTGTTTGTTTTAAATTCCTAATAGTTAATAGTTGGGTGAAAAACGCCTCCTAAAGCAAAGCAAACAGACTTTATAATGTATTTTAGGGTTTAAAATTTGAGCAAGTAAGCTAAATGAAATCGCACGCGTTGAAAAATCATGATTCAGTTTTAATGTTAGGTCTTTTATAAAATATAATTTTCCCTGACTAACACCCAGCATATTTCTTCTTAAAAAAACTGGCCTCTTTTGCGGCACAACTTGTCAAAGATGTGTACGGTTTTTTATCATAAAAATACCAAAATGTAATAAATGTCTTATATTTTATAAAATAATGCTAAGAGTTCAGCTCCAAATTTCATTGCCAGAATACTTCAAAACCGTTAGAGATTGGAAAAATAAATTAGGAATCTCGAAGTTCGCGGTCGGCTTAACGCCTCAGCCCTTTACATAACATTCCTAAGAAAATATTTTGAAACACTGGCTTGCTCGTAATAGCTACGGTGACTTGCTATTCGTTACTTGAGTTTTGTGCCATGAAAACGCACTTATTTTTGCCGCTTTTGATCTTAGTAAAATTTTGTCTTTTCTGCCAAAGTACCGTACCCTGGATACTGAGAAATAGCTAAGATACTGTCTCAGTCTAATTCAAACTTACCCAACAAAACTACAGCTGCAACGAATTCACCTCCATCAGTTGTCCAAAGGTCATAAATGGTACTCATGTTAGAGGATGCCATGTCTCTGGTCCCGGATTCCCACCCTAAAATGTCATGAAATAAATCAGTCGATTAAAAAAAAACCTTTCCTGATGGGCTTAGCTCAGTTGCGTGCTTACTGAACAGCTCAACGAGTCCGTGTCACGATCGGTTCTGCTTCACGCAGCACAACTTTCACGCTAACTTTTTTTTGTTCATCTTTCAACTCCGGTCGTTATTAGGAATTCCCTGTGGAAATATCAACCGTTTCTAAGTGGTGTCAATATGGCTATCAAATAAAATTAGCATTGTCGGTATTATTCTGTAAACTAACTAAAAAAGCTAAAAAAGATTCATGACATCCCTGACTGAAGATTTTGTTGCCGTGGTACTCGATGACAAACACTGACGCAGTGTTATAAAGTCTTCACGGGACAGCTAATGTGGAGACATTGTGACTTTGAGCTACATGGGGAGTTTGTGACCTTCTGAAAGCTTGTTTTCTAGTCTGTCCGGCTAGAAGAAACTCGTCTCAAGAAACTCTATATATTTACTTTAACAGAGTGTTTCGCGGAGTGTTGGTGTGGGGAAACTAAATTTATGTAGTTATCTAAAGACAAATCCCTACAATCTTAGTTAGAACTAACCTGAGTGAAACCAACTGTTTATGCTTTTAAAAGTGTCTCCCGGCTTTCTCAAAGCTGTTGTTGAGCGTGTTGTTAGCCTTTCGTTTTATATGGATGAGTGAGTCTAATATAATCTTAGCGGAACCGAAATCATATTGCTGAGGCTATGCAAATTGACTTACCGTGGGCCGAAGACTTAAAAACCATTTGAAAATTAGAAATCAAATGAAAATTCTAGCTGAGAAAGTTAATTACTTGCTTTAAGGCCATTAATCAATTGAAATAGAAATAAATGATAATGAAACTTTCGACCAAATGAAGGCAATAGTTGACAGGAAGAACCATTAGCACAAAGCACTGTTGGCAAATAAAATAAATACTTAACAATAAAAACCTCTTAGTGACATGGATCAAAGAGGAGCCAAATAACAATCAAAATACTTATTCAACATGCTTAAGATAATGACAACTGACAAGAACACATTACTGTTTGGAAAGCAATATCAAAAGTGAGTTTTTAATGCTTCTAAAAGCCGTTCTTAAAAAGGTCACGTGTAAGTGGGATGATTACAGCCTTTTAAAAAATGCAGTGTAATAAATTTGCAATTAAAATATGCTGTGGTTATTAAACTTTTGTCTGCTATTAGCAAAGTTATCTTTCACTACATATGACATTTAGTCATCTGTCAGGTAACACAAAAAGTGCCAAAAGTCTGGATATTACTTACCGTATATGCAGTCAGATTTTTCGCATCCTTTGTACTGATTCCGACATTCGGTCTTGCAACTACTGCAATCGGTACAAACACATGAGAAACGATAAGCACAAACTGGCCGCATAACCGGCCCATGATTGGGCTGGGACTTCCTCATATACTATTTTGTCTCACTTGCATTTTATGGGCTCCATCCGTACATGTTTCCAGAAGAGAAAATTTCTTTTAGCATTTCGCTTAACTTTGGGTTAAAGTTACAAAAGTCTAGTTTACAATAAGGGGAAACCGATAATGCCCCAGTCATGCCCCGTTTGTACCATATAGCGACGCATTACATCAAGCCAACTTGGAGACGCTCTCTCGACGCAGGCAGTCTATCACAACTAAGCTTTTTGATTCCATCACTTGTAACTCAGACCATAAACTGCATGAGCTCTTGCCACCTCGTAACAATTGTGAATCCAATTTAAGACGAAAGAGGAATTTTTATGTCCCTCTGGCTAAGACGAAGAGACTTTATATATAGCAACTGTAATTAAATTTTTAGCTACAAATGTGTACATTTTTCTTATATTTTTTCTCATATTTTTTTCTCTTTTATTACATTTTATTATTGTAACGATTAATCTAATTCAGCTTTTGGCTGCGATTTAATCAGAATAAACAATCTATCTATCTATCTATCTATCTCTCTATCTATCTATCTATCTATCTATCTATCTATCTATCTATCTATCTATCTATCTATCTATCTATCTATCCAGTCAAATGTAAAGTAAATACCTTTCTGTTCATACTTTATACCCATTAAAAACAGGCTTTTCCCAACAATATGGCGCCTTTCTTTTTAAGTACAAGTCGCCATTGCACCTCAACACTTTTACAAGGCCCTTGTCGCCTTTCAGAGGCTTCAGACACTGAATACCTGACTGGCCTTATTCTAATACACCGCTAAGAGTCTTATACTGAACTAGTACATAAGCTTCAATTGATGAAAAGTTGCAAGTTAGTTAACTGTTACCTGGAGTTCCACAACAAGTAGTAATATGATCTAATATGTATATATGAATCTTTAAGCAATCGTACTCAATGCTTTGCCATAAATTTCTAAGACTTGTCTCTGACTTGTGAGAAGTCAGTTCCACATTTCCGCCGGCCGGGTATTTTTTAGAACAAGAAAATTATTAACATATATGGTTTGGCGATAATGTTTTTTCCACTGGTATTATATACTCTTTTTTCCCCAAACATTCAAATAGAACAAGTTTATGAGTTTCAAGTTTATATATTATATATATCAATCTGTTTAAATCAAACTTACTGACCTGCATGTAGTTAAACTGATCGAGGCAGGTCAGTCTCACAAGTTCTAATATTACAGATTTCAAAGAAGAGTTTGAAAAAAAGAGATTAACAAGGTAACCGTCGAGAAAATCTTAACAAAATCAGCAAAATTCAATACAGTAGTTCGCGGAGCTCAAGCTAGCGCACGCGACAGAGACGCGTGTCTCCCTCGCGCGCGCCCGTTCTTTCTTGCGCCCATTTATTTCCTAGCGCCTGCCACACTAGCCTCCCACGCAGGCTATATTCATCTTCCATTTCTACTTTACAAATCAGGGAGTTTGTAAACAGTCGCAGTATTGTTAGAGTAATCTTCTGAAGGCTATTGGTGACCAGTTCGGAAATCAATTAAGTTAATCTTTACATTTCAGAATTGTCTATCGTTCTGAATTTTCCGCGTTATGGTTTGGAAAACATCTTTGTAATTCGATATCCTTAGACTCTTTCCCCGAACCACTATCCTAACCCAAGAGCCATTACTTGCCTAACCCCATTGGCGTAATAATCTTTTGATTTTTTTTTCTCCAGGACCCAGTTGTTTCATCACCTTAAAGAAGAGATGCTGTCTCAAGATTTTTTGAAAAAATTCCCTTCCAGATGACGATGAGACGATCGATGAGACAAGACTTATGTCACGTGACGTTTTGCCCAGACCCAAGGCCCTGTTTGCAAAAAAATTCCGCGAAGTACTGGATTATCACAACAAAATGGCAGCCGAGAACGACGATGAATCGGGTGAAGACAGCACATTAAGAAAGCTCTCAGATTTGAGCAAGTACTCTTATGCAAGTGTTTGTAGTATTATACTGTCAAACTTGTTTGAGACATCAGCTGATAGGTAGGTCCTTAGATGCAGTGTTGACTGTAAACTTAATTTTAAATTGAAGAAGCTGCTGATCTTTTTAATTTGGCTGTTTGTTTACTATGTTAGATGTTAAACCACAAATTATTATTTTTTAACTTTTGTCTAGGGAAAAGTATATCATTTTTGTTACTGGAAAAAACACGTTTTTGCGGTCCCTACATAATCCCTGGCTTAAGATTTAAAGTGGCTTATAAAATGCTCCTATCTTAGTTTGCAACGACGTGACATCGATAAGGCGGCCATGTTGGGGGTCAATACAATAAAATTTTTCTTGAAGAATTTACATGAAAATGGCCAACACGGCTACCATGATGCGACGTACAAACCAGCAATTGAGCGACAGACCTATCATGTAAATAATAAACAATTAACAACTGTTCTTTAAAGTGGAGGTAAATATTCTTAAGGCTACTTACTATTCACCGAGATTGGTAAGAATAATTGTTTTAGTATATACTCATAAAGTGATCTCAACAGAATGAAAAAGGAAATCATTAACAAATGACTTTACAACTTGACTGTGAGTGTCAAGCAAATGTGTGAAAAATGCATACTATGAAAAAATGGGATTAATCATTAATTCATTTCATACATTCACAGTGCCAAGAGCCAACTCTAAAACTTTGTAGCAAAAATCTGAGTTCACAATGGCAATTTTGTTTTGCCTTGCATTCACTGTCTATTGCAGTGAATAAAACGTCATAGTTCGAAAATATAGCAAACCAATCAGATTGCTCAGAATACCAAGATCACTGAGTTTGCATGTACTAATACAAAATACTGGGTAAAATGTCTGAGAAACGACCTTCAGATAAATAATATAAGTTATGTTATCATTCATTCAAATTATTTTATTTCTCCATAATTTTTTCTAATGAATTCAAATCCCCCAGTTTATTCAACATATAACCAGCCGGTGTTTATCGTATTAATATTTGAGTGTATGCATGGAGACAGGGGCTCAGTAGCCTAGCTGTTTTGGCATGAGTGATCTAGACAAAAAGATGGAAATGTTTATGGCCATCTTAAGATAATAGCCAAATAATCTTTTATTTACCAAAACTCAACAAAGAAACCACAAGAACATTAAAATAATATTGCTGGATGAATGACATCTATTTTATTAAGAGTGTCTACAAGGAAAAAAAACATCTGTTCTTGTGAAAATAAAACGGTGCCAAGAAACAGGCAAATGTTTTGAATAAAGTCTTGGAGTAGGTAAGGGTGTTAGGCACTTAGAAATAAAATTTTGAAAGAATAATATAGCAATTATTGAATTGGGCTTTTATATTGAAGTGTTATGCACCTCTTGGAGACTGTTATCCACCTTGTTATTAATAATTCTTTATATCATGTTCAGCCTCATTTAGTTATTATTTTGAATTAGTTTCTTATGAGCTAAATTTAAATAAATTTGAAATTGCAGCTGTTAAGTTCAGAGCTCCTCTCCTCAACTTCATCTTCTTGTGATGTTACAGCTGTTTCAGATAACACGCGACCTACATAATTGACAAAAACATTTCAGAATTTTAGGTTTGTCTTCAATGTCAATAATTAAACCATTACTATACTATTCAATCCTTGCTTGTCAATTAAACGAGGTAATATTGAGCAGAAACTGCAAATGAAATGTCATTTCATCTAGCCCCAAAAGCTTTTTGATGAGCAGAATTGTGGATGGCTATTTCCACTGGATCATGTCAATGAAGTTGGTAAGATACCCCCTTTTGGCTTGCTCCATATAGATGGTTAATGCAAGAGTCTGTAAAGTTTAGTCTGTCAGATTCAAGCTTAGTTTTCTCTTAATCCGTTCATGTTTCTGGCATAACTGTTTTGCTGCGTTGATCTTGTTGTTAAACCTTTGGACGCGTGGGCCCACTTTCATGGTCTTCTTCATAACAAGAACATGAATGAAGATGATATATGGTTGTCATGGTGGAGTAGCATTGCTTTAAATCTCTATCACAGGTCTTATTCTCTATCAAATCCTCAACGAGAATTTTTTCACTTCTGCTTTTCTTTTTGTATTATTTGTGAATTAATACTACTATTATGATTATCTTTATTTACTTCAACAAATCCCTATTATTGAATGAGTGGCCACTAATTCATGAAGACATGCATCAGTTAGTAGCTCACGTGACTGAGCTAGTCTTCCAGCTCAGCCTCATTGAGATGCATCCAAGCCTTTTTCTCAGATTTTGTCTTCCCATCTCTGTCTCTTCCTGCCTCATGATTTTGTCCTTGGTACTTATTCCTTCCAATACAAACTTTTCCAAAGAATCAGGCCTCTTTATGTGCCCAAAGGACCATAATATATGATGTTCACATCTGGACCATCATTGTGGGCATTCACGCTCCTTATGGAGGCATCCACCCCCCTCTAAGCCCCCTGCACATGCATAACTGCTCTGTAATATTTAACATTAGAGATTGAATGCTGTGATTTACTGTCTTTGTATCGCACTGGTACAATATATTGCAGGCTTGTAAGATTCACATGAGAATTCAAGACTATAGTTTTGTTGTGTTCTCATGCTGATATGAGTTGTCTTCTGATCTCCTGAGTACACTTCCCATCCTGAGATATCTAGGAGCCCTATTAAAGTACAATGTATTATTCAAAATTTTTGTCATCCTGCAAATTTTCACCATTGACTTGAATATGTAATTAAAATTCATTTTGTCAGTCTTCATAACTTCAGCTTTCTTTCCTCTATCATTATTAGGCCCAAGTTAACTAAGTGCCTTGTTATTGATTCAAATGACTGACACTCTGGGTTAAGTTTTGTTCTGATAATTCAGGGTTCATCTTTGTTAACTTTCTTTTTTGCTACAAAGTTCAGCTCCGACCTTGACAAACAGGAACGCTCTTACAGTGGCATTCAGTCTCCCTTGCTTGGAGATTAGATCGAGAAATGAGAAGGCGATTAATTCTACATGAAACAGCATTTACTCGCTGAAGGTTTTTTACTTCCTACTATGTCGACGTTGATACTTTTTATTTGTTTCTGAATTAATTCAGTACGCATGTTAGCAACAACCGGAAATATGTCTGCAGTCACAGGCTACAGGCATGTATAAATACATGAAAATTCAAGGGCCTCGATTCCAGAGAAATTACATCATTGCCAGAGATCAAAAAAGTGATTTACATGGCACTTCATTTCAGTCATCGCCCAAAATAAACTGCATGTTCATCACAAGAGCCATTTGCATACAATGAAAGTTTACAACACGTACCTGACCATTGCAGTTTTGCTAAGTAAGATTCTTATTTTTTTTGACCACTCAGTAGTGTTAATAACTTAATTGTTTCAAAGTAATCAATGCTTTCAAGCTATAGAATTCTTGGACTGACATGTTTTGGAAAAAGCTCCAAGTTTAATCTTTCCTAAGCTAATGTGTGGCTTCTAATCACGCAACAATTTATTCTTAGTCCCAGTTTCCACTGTCTCCACAAGGAATGCCAGTGGCACAATGACCCCATTTGTGTACAAAAATAATACCACAAAAATCAAGTCGCAGATTATGAGTCTTGCTGCTTACGCAAGTGAGACTGATAACCGTGTGGAAAGAGTTGTAAACCATCATTTTGCAAGCTGTTCTTTTGTGCTTGATTTTAGGAAATGGAGTGAACAAGTTATTAAAGCAGTTGTAAAGCACCTTGATCTGCCACAACAAGGTACTGGTAGTACTTATACAGATCTCAGCTTATAATGTTTCCCTAAATACTATACACATGTATGAGTCCCTCTAAGGTAGAAGGGGGGGGTGGGGGGGGGAGGGGTTGGGTATGTATTTTGCTAGTCTGAATTTCAAATACAGTCATTTCAGGTTTTGAGGTGGAGTAGACCATTTCCCTGTCGGTATTCACTCCATCTTATGTCATTTGTTGTCATTTTATGCGGTCTTATGTGGCTATTTCAAAGTCATGTCACTTGTCGAAATTTTACCCAAACAGGCGAGGACCTCACATATTGCCTTTTGTTAGAATAATCCTGATTCTAACCATCTTAATATACAAATCAACATATACACCATCCTAACTTCAGTGGAACCTTGTAATCCTATTTTTAGTAGCTTTTAAGTTTAAAAGTTAGGTCTTGTATTAAATATAGACAGCAGTTTTTGGCAAACAGTTGAAGACTTGTTGTTAATTTTTGTCCATTAGTTCTCTCAACACTCCTGCATTTGGTTCAAACTGAAAATTGTGAGGATGAAGCAGAGAAAATTGATATGCAGATGGCACCTCTTATAGCTGCTCTCAAGACCGAATCACAGTTGCAAGACACACTTGTACTACTTCCGAAGGTACTTGTAACACATTTACATTCAAGTTTCTCTTATTTCCACCCATCCTCCTCCCTTTCCTTTGGAAAGAAAGAGAGGATTAACAAGGAATGGAAAAACTACTGACAGGTTTTTTTTGCTGTACTGGTTCCATATTGGAAGAAATGTGAGGTACATGCAATGTATTATTATTATATAATTAAGGGATTATATAATTTTAAAGAATTGGCTGTAAACATAGCTGCTAAAACGTGATGTGGTGCCCATATATATACGGTAAATTTAAAAACCTCAAGAAGTCACTAATTGGAAATGTTTTGTGAACCTGACTATTCTCTATAAATTAAGCTAATTCTGACATACACATAAGCTACTTTGCTTATGCAGTTGTAAATAAATTTCCAGGCCTGGTTCCTGATCTGAAAGCTTGATTTGCGCTAATCCAGGATTAAAATTTTGTTTGGTTTTTGTTTCTTACCTTCCTATGTATTGCTTAGAGTAATATTTTGTATCATCATTACCCTTACCACAGTAAAGGCTCAACAGTATGTTATAAGCTTGAGTTGAGTGTTCTTTTCAAATACAATCCTTAAAATACAAGAAAATACTTAATCCTGGGTTAAAGTTAACTATCTCTATTGGTAAGTAGCTTTGTAAGTAGTTTAAATTATACAAAAGAGCTACAGTGAAACATCTTTAGGCTGACACCATAACCCCATTGTTATTTGTAGTATTATATATATGGAAACATGGCTGCCATGAGAATTATATGCACTTTACAACAAAGGTACCAAATATAACAAATATAATAACATAAGAACTACTTAACATAAGAACTTTATAAGTGCAAATGTATTTAGCTGTACTAAATAGAAGACAGCTAACTGGGGACACAAATCTAAAAATACATAAAAATAATAATAGTAATAATAATAATCTATGATAATAATAAATAATAATAATAATAATAATAATGATAATAATAATAATAATAATTGGGCACACTAATCTAAAATACATAATAATTCATAATAATACACATTAAAATCTTCAAAATCTTGAAATCACAAAATCAGGATCTGCAAAGGTCACAACAGTCACGGTTATTTACTAAAATACCAGAAAAATGATAGTATTCTTGAAAGACTGAAGACTAGGTGATTGCTTGATCTTGTTGTTTAGATTGTTCCATAGTTCATGTCCAAAGTAATGAATTGAATGTTTCCTCTAGGTTATAGAATAGCTTCGCCAACAGGCAGTGCCTGCGGCATTGTGTTATATTATATCTGCGTGCCGGTTTTCCCTCGTGTGTGTGATTATCGCATCCATCTTGTTGTACGAGCGATTTTGTTGACATTAAAGCTATTAGAGTTTCTTCGTTGTGACGCTCCTGTCTCTTCAACATTGGCGCTTTAATTTTTTAACTTGAAAAGTTCTGCTATGTTGCTGGCCGGGGGCGAGGTTGTTCTTGACTTTGTACATAGGTATAGCTATATCTCCTGCAATCTACAATTCTGCAATATGGGGTAGTCCTGATTGTTTTAGTAGTGTCTGGTGGGAGGCAGACTTACCTCTCTATGCTGCTTTTAAGGCACGTTCTTGAAGGCATTCTATTTTCCTGCTGTCGAAGGCCTTACAGAAGTGCCATACCATGTGGCAGTATGTAATTAAGGTAAGGCAGGATGGAAGACTTATAAATGGTTAACTTAGCTGAACAGGGAATAAGATTGTGCAGGCGCATTAGAATCTTTACTTTCTTACTGATATTACACAGTTCGCTAATATGGCCACTAAAGTTCATACTGTAATCAATGTGGATGCCAAGTAGTTTGATGTAATCTGTGTTTGTAATGACCCTGCCATCTATGCTTATGTCAGTGTATTAGCCTCCAAGGTCAATGTTTCTAGGATTAAGGATCATCGCCTGGAATTTGTCAGGATTTGTGAGTAGATAGTTATCATGATACCAAGATGCAGGAAGTTGACCTTCCTACTCTAAGGCTTCCCTTACAGCTGTAAAATTAGTTCTTGACGTGTACAACTGGTGGTTGTCCACATACATCGAAAGTTTAGTGGTAGTTACGGAGCATGGCAGGTAATTCTGAAATAAGTTCCAAAGCAAGGGGCAGAAGGAAGACCCCTGAGGACACCCACTGCTCATTTGATACCAGCTGCTTTCCCCAATCTTACTCTATTTTGACGGTTGTTAAAGAATTATCGCATGAGGTCTAACGCTGAGGACTCAAAACTGTATACTTCAAGCTTTGTTAGTGTCAGTGAGTGGCTGAAAGAGTCAAACGCTTAACTCATATCAGTCTATAGAATACATACTAGCTCTTTTCTGTCAGTTAGACGTAGTAGAGTGGTCTAACAGCTGTGTCCCTTTCTGTAAGCACTGCTTGGGCTTAAGAAAACATGTGGTTGAGTTTCACAGTCACTTGTTTACAGAGCAGTTGCTGAAATACTTTGTCAATGGTTAAGAGGAACATAATTCGGTCTGTAATTCTTGACCTCTTGGGTATCACCAGTAACAACAACAACAACAACAATGTGAACATTAAATGAACCCTGATTCTATTAAAACTAATATTGTTGACTTAAATTCCTAATGTAGCTGCATTAAATCATTAAGATCAATTTTTATAATTATTATAAAAATTGATCTTATAGTTGATCATTTAATGCAGTTATTTTGCAAATGATTAATTAACTCAAAACATTAAACGTGCTTAAAACAAGTTTTTACGTGTATCTTTTAGTAACATGATTATAGAGCTACAAGAAGATCATTCCTTAGAGTTTTGCGAACACTTGCTAATTTCCAATACATTCTTACTAGGATTTGCTGAGTCTTATTCAGGAATTAGGTAAGCTGTGCATCATTAGAATTTGTTAATAAATTAAATAAATTCTGTATAAACTCACCAAGTCTGATTTTGGACTTGTGCCTTCAATTTTATTGTTTTAGGTAAAACAACCTCTTAATCCTGAAAAATTTAAAGGAATAGTCAAGTTTTGTGATTAAAGTGGCATAGATCTCAAAGTTACAGTATAGTTTAGAAACTCTCATCTGCCCCCGGTTGTTCAAAAGTTGGATAGCGCTATCCAGCAGATAGTGCAATTGATTTCCGTAATACTTATCCGCTGGATAGTGATTTATGCGGTAGATAGCGTTATCCAACGTTTGAACAACAGGGGCCTGGCTTATAACCCATTCAATTACTAACAACTCTCTCTACATTGGTAACTTGTTCAGTGTGCCATGCATCTTAGAGAAGTGTGTGCGTTATAAAGAGTAAAAGATTGACCAAAGAAATATAGAGGTAGACATGCAGTACAGCAATTGTAGGTGTCCAATTTAGGAAGGTGTCTTTCTTTAAAATGTATCCTTTATTATAACAGGAGAGCTATAAGTATCTGTGCTTCTTGCTGCAAAGGTTTTTGATTTCATGGAAAGTAAGGTCAAATAAAATCCAGTATTATGCTGTCCACGCAAAGAGTTCTTAGAAATTAGGGAAGGTAGGGGTGGGGGGGGGGGGATTTGAATGTTATAATATGGACTTTACTCCCTGATCAGACTTTTCTTTATGTACAGAGTGAAATATCAGCTCTTATAATCACGATTTTATTTCACTGCAGGTGGTTATGATGCCAGGTTAAGAGTTTTGATATTTCATTTGGGGGATCAGCTACTGGTACAGCGTTCAGTGCTGAAAAATCATGAAAATAACCTTGTTGAAAGATTAAAACAACTGAAAAATTGTGAACCAAGGTAGGGAAAACATGTCTGAATGCTCAAGATATAATTTTACAGCAAATATAAGAACATTTCATCAGGACAAAAGATGCGGGTGTCCATAGAGCACAGTTTCACTGTTTTACATAAAGAATACAATGATTTAATGAACCTATGTAAAATAAAGTCCGTTGATATAACTCGATATAACAAAGTCCTCGTTAAAATATAGACTTCAAAACAGTCAATTTTTTCCTCAAAATCAGTAAATAAATCGGTAAAGCGTGGCGTAAGAGTCTGTAAAGCATGAAGACTCTTTTGTAAGTAAAGATCATGCCCGTAAGGGCTTGTCAGGCGAGAGAAGAAAAAACGTATTTTTAGCGTCTCTCCCCACTCTCGCTCTCTGTTTTCAGCCTCATTTCAGACCTTTTGTTGGACTGCTCGCGCGTACTTGAATAAGCAAAAATACAGACTGTTTTGCACTCTAGTTTGAATACAATCTAGAAGCGCAAATGTATAGTATGTACCTCGGTGAAATTGTTTAGATCTGGAAATCCTAGGCATGGAGAATAATAATGTAATATAGTTAATATACCTAACTGTGTCCCTTGGTTTGCAATAGAATGATTGAACCCTTTTTATAATGAACAAATTTCCCTAGTCCCTTGGCACTTTGTTAAATCGAGGTTCCACTCTATGTGTGGATAAAGGTGATTTTTTTGCTGGTTATGAAGAATAAGTACCTGGGTGATTTAAGCTAATCAGGAATGGAGAAATTTTTTGGAATGAATACAATGTAACTGATGTAACTCTTTTTATTGTTCCTGAAAAGCCCCCTTAGGAAGGAGGCAATACTGTAGGTACATATGAACAGTATAAAAGAGTGTTGGCCAAACGTGTATCAAAAGTGCCTCATGGGGAATAATTAGGGGCAATGTGAATGCCAATATCAGGGAACTGGCAATGCATACAACATATTTTACAAATGCAAAAGTAGAGAGGGAGTTTTCATTTATCCTGATGTTTGTTTGTTGCTGTCCCGTCACTGATGTCAAGCAAGAGCAACCAGAAACAACTTTTAAGATAAACAGTTACTTAATTAATGACCTAATACCCAATTGCTGCAGGTCGGAGCTGAGGTTTCATCAGTTAAGACTATAAAAGTTCAGTGCCGGCTCCAGACTTTGAGGCAATGTAATTCAAAGTTCTTGTCCCTAAAACCAGACTCCCATAAATGCTTTCATACCTTTCTTAGATTCCAGACTATCACTTGGTTATCACTCTTCTTGAAAGAGAGCTACATAACAAGCGTCATATTAATAATGTTAATAGCAAATCTTACACTGCACTATTTGTACATGTACAGCTGTAATATGTAGTTGTTATGTCTCAGGATGACTTTTTATGTTGAAGTTTTGGTTTCACCAAGCCTTTCTCATGAGAGTTGTTTTCTTTTTTAGTGAAGATGCTGAGGTACAAAGGAAAAAGAAAGTTACAAGGCAAAGGAAAAAAGCTTTTATGATTGCACTGGGAGCAATAGGTGGAGGAGCTTTAATTGGTATGTATTGTACATGTCCCTTATAACGTGTATAACCTGCGACCGCAGACGTTTTTCCAGTCGTCGCTAACACGCGTACTAAGAAGTACTAAATCAATTCAGAAACAAATAAAAAGTAAATATCCTGAAGAATACTCGACATCGATAAGGTAGGAAGTAAAAATCCTTTAGCAAGGCAATCCTGTTTCGTGTAGAATTAATCGCTTCCTCCAAGCAAGCCAGACTGACGGCCGCTGTAAGAGTGTTCTTGTTTTAAGACAGAAATTCAGATGTATGGCCTTCATATAGCCATGAAGTTTTTCACTAACAGCTAAGCTTGCGCGTCACTTTCTTATCTTGTGTGATGTCAAAATGGTTGTATATTGCGTGCATCCTCCAAATTTGATCAGCACTGGTTGGTTACGAAGAATAAGCTTGGGAATTAAAGCCAATCACAAATGGAGAAATATTTTGAATAACACCATCATCATCTATGTTTTCATAATATCAAAGAGCTTTACATTGAGTATGTTAACAGATGTGCGTAAAGTCAAGGAGAGTCGCAGTATGCTTGAGGTGTTCAGTGGTTGGATTAGCTTTTTCACAACCTTTCCTTACAAAAGGAAATTAAGGAAGAATACAGTACAGTACAACTCTAGTTACATAATTCAAACGCGCGTTTTTTGATTTTGTGGCCAGAGTGCAAACAAGCAAAAGTACAGACAGAAAAGAATTTTACATCCTATTAATCTAAGTTTGTGGCTTCTAAGGAGCATTATTTGTTTTGTGTATTGAGTAAGCAAAAGTAACTTGAATATTTGGTTCACCGTCACCATTAATTCGCCACCATCACCTACCATCATCATCATCATCATCATCATTATCATTGTTGTCGTCGTCGTCCTTGTCATCATTAGGGAGTTTAAGATACCGCGACGGTGACGGCCACGAAAACGTTGCTTCAAAAGTGAATTTGCGTTCTTTCGATCTCTATCGCGATCACTCGAACTCATTTACTTTGTCAAATGCAAGCGAACTCTTTTTGAGCCGAATTCCTAAGAATCATATTCAAGTTCAGAAAGAGAAAGAAAATTTAGTCGTCGCTTGTTTACGTCCTCCATAAAACGTGAAAATAGGCATTTTCCCGTCGTAGTCGTGCAGTGGCGGGAAAGAAATGTGCATAAAAGCGTGATGCACGTGCAGAGTTGTTGTTTTGCCGTTTCAACGTATTGATTTTTTTAAAATTGTCGTTGTCCTCGCTGTTGTGACATCTTAAAGTCCCTATTGTGAACTTCACCGTCACCACCGCCCTTAACATTGTTATCCTCAGAATTGTGATCATTTATTGTTGTTGTTGTTATTCTTGTCTTTTCTCTAGGTGTTACTGGAGGACTGGCAGCACCGTTAGTAGCAGCAGGTGCCGGTGCTGTAATTGGGGCCAGCAGTGCAGCTGTCCTGGGTACCACAGCAGGCGTGGCAGTTATTGCTTCCTTATTTGGAGCTGCTGGAGCTGGATTAACTGGTATGATGTGTATAGATCCAGTGATATCCACTCATCTCTTTTTTCCTCTGCTCTCCTTCCTCCTTCTCTTTCTTCTTTCATTCCTTTCTTCCTTCTTTTCACTCTCCTTGCCTCTCACCCATCTGACGATTTGACTTCCGCTTTAGCTTCTTTCCTTCATTTCTTTCGTGTTGTTAACAGGCTGAATCAGAACCAAGGATAACTCTCTCTCCTCAGTCGAAGGTCTTATAAGTCACTGCCATATTTTTTCATTTTTGTAGTGGGTACTAAACTGCCAAAATTTGGTTGTTTATGGTAAATGGTAGCTTGTGGCAGGTTCCCACGGACTGTCCTTTGGACAAGCAGCTTTCACATTTTACTAGGCGAGGGCCATTACTTGCTTCCAAGTCTTGGTCAATGATTAAGTCATATGATGACTTGCCAGAAGTTAGCTTAAAAAGTTACTTGCCCAGCAAGATAATTTATTTGTCACGGAGAACAACGTTAACCGAACGGGAAAAAGCTAATAAATAAATAAATAATAAAAAAAAGTTAACTAAAAGTTTCCCAAGCACTGGGTAGCAATTACAGCTGTATAGTGCTTTCACGGAAAAATTATGATTTCGTATTTTCTCAGTGGACAGGTTGTTACCTACAAAAGGTTTAGTTTTATTCCTCGCAAATATGCTAAAAGAGGAGTTTGGGCGTGCGCAGCGGAAATTTATTGCTATGGAAGTTGGAAACCTATCGATGCGAGAAAATTTGGATTTGACGTCAGCGTACGGCCGCCTGCCCTACAGGCTTTAGTGGGTGGCAGAGTGGCTGAGTGGGTGGAGGAGAAGAGACTCAGTAAGGGAGGTGAAGGAAGGGTCAGACATGTACCTTCGGTCTGTCCTGTTGTAAAATTATCCAGTTTATAGAGGCAACCATTGGAGTTGCTTTTGTTATCGACAAGTGAAGCTTTGTCTAATTTTATGTTTGTAGTATTTCGTGTTCCTCTATTGCGCTGCTACAAAATAAACTACAACAGCTATCAAGATTCTTCTGTTATTTACAGCTGGTTTGATGGTTTGTTTATTGTATTTGGGTTGAGGAAAGCGTTGCATTAAGTCAATGGAATGGCTCTGAAGCTTTTAAATTCATGGACGCAGTTTATTTTATCGTAGATTTCTCTCAAAGTCGATCTGCAAGAAACAAGAAGGCTACTGCAGTGAAAGACGTCGAGTGGCCAAACGACGTAGTTACTAAAACCCGGAACGACCCACAACGACCCACAACGACCCACAACGATCCACAACGATCCACAACGACCCACAACGATCCCACAACGATCCACAACGATCCACAACGTTGCGTTACATAAACCGGAACTGACTGAGAACAATTTACGCCCATGTGATTTTGTTATATAATACGTTTTCCCTCAAGTGTGGCACGGAATGTACTAGGTTTTTCAACAAGGATTTTATGAAGATGTTTTTAAGTTGGCGAGTTTCTTAACTCTATGTTTTTACGAGGCTGGACAAATGTAAGTTTTCTGCAATTTGTCTTCGTTTATTTGACTGTCTTTTCGCTAGCTACGGATTCCCATCTAATTTTGTATCATTTCGCAAATTTTAGCTTCAGATTACTACATTACTACGTTCTACCGCGTTGTTTTAATAAATACTGAAAATCCAGCCTTTGCCGTGGTTTTGCTCCTTTGACCCATCCCAGCAGTTCGCTTCGCTAGCCCAGAAATGTTTACGGAGAACAAAGCTGATGAAACTTTTCATGTGTCTTATACATATCTTTATTCGATGGCCGGCCGAAGAGACATCGATCGTACTTACAAATGTGTCTCTGAATGGAGATTCTTTCTCGTGAAAAGTTGCATTTGCCCATTTATTTTGTCCTTTTTTTGACAACCCTATGAATGTGTTACCGGACTATCAAAGGTATTCTGGGTAGTTGTGAGTCGTTATGTTTGCTATTCAGTATGCTTTTCAATGTTTGGAAAAAATTCAAAAGTTAAGTTTTTGATATTTTTTTCTCGAGTGGTTTCTTTTGTTCTGGGATCGTTGTGGGTCGTTTTGAGATCGTCCTCGGTCGTTTGAAGATCGTTGTGGATCGTTGTGGGTCGTTGTGGATCGTTGTGGGTCGTTCTGGGTTTTAGTAACTACGGGCCAAACGAACATTTCAATCATGTTTATGCTCGTCAAAGCGATATGAAATATCTGTATACTGACAATCTCTTATCGATTAAATAAGGGTGTTTTTCTCTTCGGCCTTTAAAAAGATAATAACTAGCTCAATAATATATAACTGCATCACCAAAACCTAATAAACCTGCGCCACAAAAATTAAGCAAATTGAAGTAGAAACTGTTGAATACAAGCGAGCTCCATGTCACACAGTCGACGAATTTACTACATTCACCTTTTCAGAGTATCGCCCTACATAACATGTCAAAGCTGTAAACACAAGATGTCAGTGCGGAAAATGGAGCTCTATTTATAGGCGACAAATAGTCTGCACAGAACAATGCACCCGTAAACTAAGTAGGTGTCGAATTCTAGGGCTGTAAAGTTATATGTTTGTTCTTATTAATTTAGCTTTTTAAGGAGAACGAGACTTAGCCTGTGAACAGGCTCTCTGTCTGGGGAAAAAAATAGCAAGGAAAGGGAAGGGAAGGGGGGAGAGAGCCTGTAGACACACGTTTGAGGCCGCTATTCCGCCCTCCGTTGTAATTATCTTGCCGAACATCTGTCAGCAAGATCGTTATCTGTCAATCAATTTCGCGCGTGAGTAACTCCTGGGAAAATTAAAGGGAAAACATCCGTGTTTTGCTTCGTCTCAAAACAAAGTGAAATGGGCCGCGAGCCTAATTTATTGTCGATTTTGAAAAAAATCGTTGATCTCCGGTAAGAGAATTAATACGGTGCCGGTCGTTGGCGTTTCAAGAAATAAGACCTTGCTGGTTGACAGTGGCCAAGACAGCGTTGTACTAGCGCAAGCATTTGATTGCTCAAAAATTTCCTCTTGTGCAAGGAGAAAGCTTTTCCGATTTAAGCTGCTTAACTTGTGCTCATCGCGCCGTTCGTCTTGCTAGTTCAGTTTCTAATTCAACAAGCCCCTGCAATGAGCGAACTTGGAATGCGAAAGGTACAGATACTATCATGACTTCTCCAGAACGTGAACCTCTAAAGACAAGTACAAAGAAATCAACAGCGCTTCGATCGCCGACAGGAATTACACCTTTGGGTATTTATCCCGCATTTATAGCAATAAAAGAGGGCGGTAGGCCTACACGGCGTTTACCTCACGCCAAAATGCTACCTGTTCCCATAAGTTTTTTCCTCTGCTCGGTAGATTATGCTCTGGAAGGTTCTACATTTTCACTGAGCAAATATGGTTTTAGCCGCTGGTTTCACACTGAGAGGTCATGGCATACATATCGATTTACTGTGGTTTTTGTCTCTGGTCGGCAGGATTTGCCCTCTCTGATGCAAGAGCATTTTCTTTGACCTCTTTTGAAGCGTAAAGCTTTTTATTGCGGCTGAATAAGGGTCGTACTTTTCTCCAAAGTGCCCTCTGGATCTGAATAACTAAGCGATTTTCTTTAGTCCGTAAATGTAATGTTTTTCTGAAATGTTGTATCACGCTGGGCCCAGGTCGTTAGTTTTCTTTGCAGAATGTTTAAAATGATCACGGATAGTAATTTACAGATCCAAAGTTATAAGATTCAAGTGCAGCTTAAACCGAAGCTACATCAACTATGGAGAATTGCATTTTGACTCGGTAAACTCCAGCCTAGTGTTTCCAAACGCGTGTTACGTGCCGACCGAAAAGCCGATGTCAATCAGACCTTTCAACAGTCAGTGTTCTCGCCAATAAGAACTTGCATCAGGATCTGATGCACAGCGGGTGCCGTGGAACGGCGGTCCCAAAGGCTTGTCCACAGGCCTTTTCGCTTTTCCCTCTCCCTAATTCCCCGCTCGACCAAAGGCCTGTTCACAGGCTAAACGAGACTCCGCTCAAATATTTCAACTTCACCTTTTTTTTCTTTTTAAGACATAAAAATCTTCAAATAAAACTGAAGTAATTTTTACTGTTCTCTAATTTTAGGTGATTGCAAAGACTGAGGTGTAAAATACCTGAAAATTGACTTTCGGAATTCCAATCCTGTGTTTTGCCTCTTTTCGCTCTATTGAAGCCGATGGGAGAAGCAAACATTTGTTTCAAAAACAGGATGTCTAAAATCTAACAGCGTAATATACATCAGGTTTTACCCAGCAACTGTTCAGTTATAGGTTTTGGTCCTTAATAGTAAGCAATGCAGGGGAAATTGTGAGTTTATTTCAGTTTCGTTTGATGTTTCAACACCTCCCTCTAGTTTATATAACATTGTATGTGCTCTTCTGACTTAGCTAATCCTATCTCCTTTTATAGATTGTTTTCACTGTCACGCAACAAAAAAATAAAGTGGAAACCGTCCGGTGGAAGAAGCCAAGGACATGAAATGTTGTAAAAGACTAAAATGTAAACGATTTGTCCAAATTTCAGGTCTTTGTAGCCCTCAGTTTCTGATCATGAGTTATTTGCCGAAACGTTTCATGCACCTTTGTAGAGCTTTGTATGGAGACGCCACATTGGTGCACCGTTTTGGTCCACCAATATGACCGCCGGAAATCAACAACAACATCTGGAGTTCACTTTTTCTATAAAAGCTCTTTCTTTTCACTCGAGAACTAGCATACGTGCGCATAAACATATCTTCTGATACTTGAAATGGTTATACTGCTGAAAATCAAGGAGAGACTTTTTTTCAACGAGACAGCATTCCTATTTTGGTGTCACGCACTGTAAAAACTCAAATTTCTGTATTTTCGAAATGAAGTATGCTACGGGAATGGAAACTTGTGCAAAGATTTATTTTTTATTTATCTTCAACCTTGTGTAAATAAGAATTCGTAAAACCTCGTTATTTTGACTTTACAGTTTGATGACGTTACCGTGAAAACTATCTATACGGCGGGACAGTATGGGTGGCGGTAGTACTTGCCTTCACCTAATATAGTTTATATGGCACCAGTTCGCATCCCAGAGTCGATACCATATAAGTTCATATTTGGGCTTCCGCTTTTCCATTTGGGTTTCAGCTGTGAGTGCACATGGCTGAGTTCTTAGTAGGAGTTCCTAGGCGTTTAATGCTTTGTCGTTAACTGGCCTTGATTGGCCTGTGATGCACTAGGCAGGCGAGGTTATGGAAAAAACAAAGTGAGGCCTAGGCCAGGCTAAACGTCGAACTTTTCATGATACGAACCAAACTCTAATTTAGGTCGACCTAAATTAAGTTATGGTCCTCTGTTAAATCAGACGTGGAACTTAGGACACGCCGAACCAATCAATTGAATCAGACCAATAAGCAATTTTAAAATATACATTATCATACAAATTTTTAATTTATTAGTTTAGTTTATCGCATGTGATGATTGATTTTTGTCCCGGAGACGATCTTTAGACGTTCTATCCGTCCGAAGCAGGCGCATAGAACTTGTTGGACGATCCAAACTCATTCAGACGAACTTAACTGAGCCAAAAGTCGACCTTTTCGTGATCTTACTGACTCACTAAGTCTGGTTCGTCTCATGGAACGTTCGACGTTTGGCCCCAGGCCTGAGCTATTACATTCAACATGGTCCTTGATAAACAGTAATCAAAACCAGTAAGTCTCAGATGGATAGTTACAGGGTAACTTTTGTGTTTTCAGCCGTTATAGCGTATTCTGGAGACGACTTATCTTAATGATATGCATGACGGCATCGGCGTTAATTTATGCCACTTAAAAAGTTTATTAAATCCACAAAGAAAAGAAAAACATCCCTATAATTAGTAGAACGCCGGCATTAACATCTAGAACGAAGGCATTAACTAGTTTGTGAGTTTGTGTTAACAGAACTTTGCTTCTTAGGTACAAAACATTTTTAAAAAGTTGACGCGACCTTTTTGCTTTATGGTTTTCTTTTTATTTAAGTGCCTTAATTCTCGCTCTCCGCGCGGTAGGGAAAAATGGAAAAGCGCCAGGAAACTAACAGACGAAGAGGTGCTTTACCAAAAATTAACAAAGAAACACACGCAGGATTCTCCTTTCGTTGAAATGCTTCGATCGAGTACAAAACTGTGTGAAAAATGGCGCCGTTTGCTTTTTTCGTTTCCAAAATTAACCCAACCCAACATGCAGTAAGTGAGAACTATTTTAGAAAATGTTCATAAAAAGTAATGAAATCAACAGCGTAAAGGCAACGACTGAAGCTTAGAATAAGAAACAACTTACTTTGTTGTGAAGGACGTTGATTAGCTTTTGCAAATTCCTCTCGTTTTGTCGCGGAGAAAGTTAAACAAACCGTCCTGGATGGGATAAGTTCGTGGTCACTCTTTTTTTATCTTTATTAATACGTTTACATTAACTACAATAATGACCCACTTTCTCTGTGATTTTGGCAACTGATCCGCACCCTTTTTGACCCTATTCTACTTTAATTAATAAACATGTGAGGGGATAAGCGTTTAGATTTAATTCAGTTTCTTGGGTGGATTGTTAACATTTTTTTGGGAACTGGCTTTATGCCTACCGTACTTAAGAAGACGACTACATCTCCGGAGGAGAATAAGAACTTCAGGCCTATCTGTCTAATCTACGCGTTGTTTCGAAAATCACTGAAAAAAAGTTTTGCTACCTAGATAATTAAGTACCTTGATGTTAACTTCCTCTGTGAGGTTTTTCAATCTGCTTACAGAGAATTTCATAGTACAGTGATGTTCACTTGATATTGCTATTGCTATTGATAATCAGGAATCAGTCAGTAATTCTTTTGGTTCTTGATATATCGGCTGCCCTCGATACTGTAGACGATGATATTCTTCTTTTGCCTCTTTGTAAACGTTTTGCTGTCTCTAGGTTCTGTGTTAAAATGGTTCCATTCGAGAATGACAATCATATCTTTCTGATCGTACAAAGTTCGATTTTCATCAAGGTACATGGGGCTTCGTCTGATCATCAGTAACTCTCCAGTATGGTGGTGACCTCAAGAAGCGCCTGTTGTTGTGATATTCCCGTTATTGCATTCGACGTTTGGAGAGCGCAACACCTAATTTCTGTGATACTTGGTGATCCTGTGGTGCGGGTGACATTTCCGCTAATAGGCAACTTTCGATATATTAAGATTCAGCATGATGGCGAGTCTTACAGGACACAAACAAAGAAAATGGTTTATTCACGTTTACTCATTTTCTTTGTTTGTGTCCTCTAAGACTCGCTATCATGCTGAATTTTAATATATCGAAAGTGGCCTATTTATGTCTGCATTTTTCGACGTCATTTTGAATTACGTCACATGCGCATGCGCATCACCCTTTTGATCACATCAACAACTGTTGTCCAAAGCAGGGAGTTATTTGAGTTTGGCGAGGAAATGAATAGTTTTCGAAGCAGGTTTTATCGCTGAGCTGGCGATTCTGTCCTACCTTTCTCGGTGTTTCTACATGGCTAGGTCAAAAGGTGTTATACCGGTCAAAACGAGCTGAAACAGGTAACAGCTGGTCATCTGTGCTCTATTGAGGAATTTACCCGTGCGTTTGAGTCTATTTATGTATTCGCAGTTTTATTTCTCACCTGCACCAAGAACAATCCGGGGCAAAGTACGTCTGCTGATTTTTTACCCGTGTATTCCTCCTTTTATACGTGTAATGCTTTATCGACGTCTGATATATCTGCTCGGCATCACTTCGCCTATAAGCAATAAAACACGATGAACTGACGTACACGATCTGAGTAAAGATGAATAGTTCGCACAATGACATACAGTGGCAAAAGTTGTTGTACCGTGATGATGCATGTCAGGTTCATTTATGATATTTTTTATCTTCAAGGCGGGGCGGGGTTGGGGGGGGGGGGGGGGTTGCGTTTTTGTCGGGAAAATCCAAATCCGGATTTCCGAATCCAAAAACGGATTTTGCGTTCTTGGGGGGCAAATCCAAAAACGGCTCATGAATCCATTAAATCCAGACTCAGGGCGGATTCTTCGGATCAAATCCAAATCAGGATTTTCGAGGTTCACAATCTGAGCGTCTTTTTGGGACAGGATTTGAAAAAAGTATTTTTGACAAGCGGTTCTTCGAAAAAAGAAATGGTACGCGACGGAAGCCGTACATGTATGACATTGCAACTGAACCTATGTTGGTGGCGCCTTATTTTTAAATCCCCTTACTTGTCATTTTTTTTGTACGTATGTAGTCTCTGCTTACGCCGGTTTATTTTCCAAGTAATTAAAAAAACAATTCATCGGCTTCACTTTTAAATAATTCTTATAATTTCACTATCCTAAGGAGTGTATTCTATTAGAGAAACGTTTCTGTTTCAAACCGAAATATATCTACATTTCGTTTATTCATTCGTAGCTTATGTTGCTTTTTGTTCTTGTCTTTGACGCGAGGATCAGTTTGCTCTTTTTTTTCTCACGAGGAGCACGAGGACATGCCGTTGTCATGGTAAATGATCCTTTTTCGGATCTTCCGTTTGTTTGGTAGTGAAGAATCCATATGATCTGAGATCACAAATCGGTTTTTGGATTCTCCCCAAAAAACGCATTGGTGACCGCTAGTGTTTCTCATTTTGTCACCGCCGCTACAAAGTTTTCATGTTGTTCTTCCAACAAAAAAAATGTCTCCTTTGTTTTTTATCTCTGGCTCTGGATCTCTGTCGCCCTTTTCTCGTTGAGCTTCGCTGGCCTGCCACGTACTTTCTCTGTTTCTCTGTCCCTCTTTTGCTTTATATTCTAAATTTGTGGACATGACAATTAATCTAAGCTTATACTTCAGACAACACGGATACAGAAACAATTTCCGCTTTCCGTTTTCGTGCTTATTGACTCTTCAGTTGCCTTTGCTTTACAAGACGCCGGTGGCTATGCGATTTCGCTCCAAAATAACCTCGAGTTGCATTTGGGTTGCCATACCTGTTCATTGAGTTATTTTACATTGGTATGCTTGTGGTGCGGACGGACGGTCGGGCGGGCGTACGGTCACATGATTACCAAATTTTCTCGGGTAGATTACTTTATTTTCTTACCCATGGTGCTCCGCTGCGCTCGCTGCGCGCGCTTCGCGCCCGAGAGCTCCGCTACTAATCGGCTTCAATAATGCATGCGCTTTATAATTATTATGAGGTACATGTATATCTGAATTGTTGTTTGACAATGAGTAATTTTGGTATGTCGTATGTTTGTTCAAATTATTAATAATAATGATAATAAGATGTACCAGTCAAGAGTATATCACCAACTGATGGCAATATTCATTCAATCAGATCAATTGAAATAAACGGTTCTTACATGAATACAAGTTTAAGAAGCTCGTATCATCAAATCACAGAGCTGTGATAGGTGTTGATATAACTTGAACGTACTAGAACTGTGATCTGTGAATTGTAAGCCGAAGGAGAGAAATCAATTACTCGATTACTCTGCAGCAGCTACAATTACCAGCCTGAGATGGAAATGCTAGAAGCAAACAAGCCAGAGAAAAAAGACGGATAACAAGATGAACAGCGCCCCCCCCCCCAAAATAATAATAAACAATTCAGTGCCAACAGTTGCTTTGCGCTCTGCCCCTTTTATTCGAGCTAAATGTAGCAAGTCAGTGACAACTAAAGAGACCTGGCTATTGTTAGTGTGATTTGAAAGCTTCTAATACACATTAAACTTTGTAGGATATCGTCTCAGCAGAAGGATAGGAGAAGTCGAGCAGTTTGAATTTGAACCACTTGGAAATGGCGAGCAGTTACATCTTGTTGTCGCTATTTCGGGTTGGCTAAAAGACGATGAGCAAGGTTTGTGTAAAACAGTATTCACCCGTAAAAACATTACTAGAAGGTATAGATTATATAGCAATACAATAATTGACGCGGACGGACAAACTTGGAGTAGATCAGTTATAGGTAAAACGGTTTGCAATCGTGGTTTTTAGAAACTGGTTAGCCACCAGTTTTTCAAAGTTGATTTTCAGGGATGATTATTTAGTGTATCTACATATTATTTCAGTTTTGTTCGGTGTACGTTTTGCCCAGTTTTCATTTTTGTAAAAACTGTTTTTCATCGTTATTTAAGTTTTTTTTATATTTAATTATTTTACCATGAATACAGCACCAGTATGTGCAGTAAAGTATTTTCTATTCATTTCACACTATGCATGGAATCCTTTTCCTCTCTCATGTTCGTAGACATAAAGACTGCATTTCAGGATCCGTGGAGACATTTAAACATTTCCTTAGAACAGTACAGCTTGATTTGGGAGTCAAGGTAAACTATGGCTTGTGCTACAGCAGCTTTCAATTCAGTGCCCTATTTTTTCCTTTTTATTCTCGTTCATAAGTAATAAAACCTATCAATTTACTTTCTTTTTAACAAAGTTAGTCGTACTTTCTGGATGGTAAATGACTGTTTTATTATTATTATTTTTATTTTTTTTAATCAAAACTGACTTGCACTCAAGTTGTACGAAATGTAATATAGTTCTACTTCGTATAAAATGCAGACACGTTTTACCTGAGTGTGTATCCGGCAGAAAGTGACACGCTTCATAGTATATAGACCTGCATGGTCTTATCGCTTGGTCGTTGGTGTTTTCTGATCTAGATCTCATCATTAGTGTCGCATTCTCAGCATCTAAATAAGTTAGTATTTGCAACGTGTTATCCTTTACTGATCCAGATTAACGCCTATTGATTTACGCACAATAATGACATAGTTCAATCAACACGAAATTCAGTTTCCAAAGTAAGTGAAATAATGCGACAAGTTCAAAAAAATGAAATGGAAGACAAGTAAACTAACACGAAATGCGACAATGACAATAAAGAAGTTAAAACCCTGATGGCGGTATAGTTCTTCCTAATTGCATCTGACTGTTTGCTATAAAAACAAAAAGCAACATCTTTGAATCAATAATGGTAAAATTAATGAAGCAAAGCCAAAAAAGGGTAAAGATAATGATGAAAGATATTGTCCAGTTGACAGTTAAAAGGTTTGATATTGTCTAACAAAGAAGATGCTCTGAAATATTTAAAATTATGTCTGTAAAAAACGTAATGATGCTTGTTGAAGAGATTGAGCTAGTCTCGACGGGGTAAAAGATTAGAGATGAACAGTAACACATAAATATTTTTATCAGTGTGAAAATTAAAGCTTTTGAAAATCCCTTTGATCAATGGAACTCGTAAGTGTTCGTTAACGTTTTGAAATGTGCGACCGGGTCTTTTCCAAACGCGTCGCCTCAACCGATTGATAGATAATGAGTTAATAAATTAAAGCATTTCTGATTTCAAGTTAAAAAGACTTCCCTTGCCGCCGTAACACCTGCTACAGCTCAATCCATTAGCACTAAGACCGATTAAAATACTAGAGTAAGTGCATGCTGTCCAAAGTTTATATTTTGTAATATCCCGCAGTGGGTAGCTGCTTACGTAAGTTTGAGGAACTTCTGTATAGATATTAGGGACTTTAAGATCCAACGACGCGACGACAACGAGAGCGTCGCTTAAAAAGTAAATTTACGTTCTTTCAGTCTTTATAGCGATTATTCCTGCCCACTTACTTTGTCAAATGTGGGCGAACCCTCCTGAAGCTGAATTTCAAGTGACCATATCCAAGCTCAGAAAGAGATATAAAATTTCGTCGTTGCTTGTTTACGTCCTCCTTAAAACGCGAAGTAAGGCGTTTCCACGTCGTTGTCGTGTAAAAACGAGAAAGAAATGTACAAAAAAAGTGTGATGCACGTGCGAAGTTGTTGTTTTGCTTATTAAACCTGTTGTTTTTTTTACCTTCTCGTTGCCGTCCGCGTCGTTGGATCTTAAAGTCCCTATTGTTTTTCTACAGGTACTTGGCTGAAATGGGAAATGCGATGTATTCATTCTTTACTTCCAATTCCATCAGCTTTGTTACACAAGAGGCTCTCAAATACACCGTCCTTAATGGTATGAAGAGATATTGGTGTTTCTCTTTGTCGATGACAATAAAATAAATCAAAATCGTTGTCGAAGATTAAGATGTGAATGATTGCCCAATAATTCTACTATATACTACAATACAGGTAGTGTTACAAGAGCTGCTCAGTCATATATGTGGACGATTGATGATAGCAAATTAAGTGACTCCTGGGATCAGGTGCTCAAACCTTAACCATCCAGTCAGCTGAGATCATGTTTTGAACCAATGGCAAAACCCGCACATAACCACTATACATCTTCAACTTTAGGTTTTGAGAGCAAACATCTTTTCTTGGCGAGTAAAACAAATAAAGCCGGCAGAAGCTCTGCTCTTGCCGCGGGTAAACTATCTATTCACCACCAGGAGTAACAAATTTGGTGACTAAAAAATTAATCGTCAGTTACTGCTACAACAACATTTACAAACGATCCTCGCCGACCCGTGTATCAGAAACAACATTGTCAATAGTCATTTTTTAAAGTCACGGACAACAGAGTCTTAGACGGATGGTATTTTTATTTTTGTTCTTTGTAAGGTCTGATTACAGCTGTTACGTGGCCATTACTTCTCCTTCAACTGGGATATGCTATTGACAATCCATGGAATGTTTGCTCACGAAGAGCTGCTGAAACAGGAAAACTCCTGGCTGATGTCCTTATCTCCAGACAGCAGGTCGGTTATTAAAATATCTTAATACTGTAGACTCACTGCTGAGCCTTTATTTCAAACCTCACGCTATATCGAACATGTCTGTGTATTTTCTTACGTTTAAAATAGGGCAGGAGACCTGTGACGCTGGTTGGATTTAGTTTGGGTGCAAGAGTGATTTTCTTTTGTCTTGAAGCTTTGGCCAAGAAAGGTAAACCCTACTGTCTACATCCACAAAAGATAGCTGTTATATTTTACACCTTTATCTTTTACAGTATTAAGGAATAGTGGAGGGCGGGCAGTGGTGGAATTTTTGACGCGACGGAGATAGTTTAAGTTTGAGTTTATTGACAGTAAATAAACTAAAAAAGCTGACAGATTGCGGGTAGTAGCAGGGGTAAAGTTAATTCCCTTTCTAAGGCTACTCTCCTTTCGTGAATAAAAAAACCCAAATATTGTACTAAAAAAGCCTAAAATATGTTATAGGTATAATAAAATGAGATTTTTTTACAAGGTAGCAGTTTATGTCAGAGAGGCCGTGCTTGGAGCACTGGTCACACCATAGGGTTGTTTCTAACCTGCCAGCAAGCTCAGCATTTCGAATGGCGAGTGAAACGAGCCGCGCGGGAATACGCGAGCGTCTTCTCTCGCGTGGTGCTCGTGCGTGATTTCTCACTGCATCCCCCAAATGGAGAGCTTGCTCGTAGACTACTTTGCTTCCCAAGAAAAGTCTGCTGTGACACGCGATATGAGTATGAGAGTATGGGATACTGCGATAGACTAGCATCTCAGACTCCTAGGTACTTCATGCTACAGAAACCAGTATAAGCTGCAGTTATGTGAGACTCTTTGGCTCATGTTACACTTTTACCTCTACATTATGATTAACAATGTATCATCCAAGTGTCGTATGACAGCCTCGTTCCTTTTCCGCTTGGTATGTTGTATGATTTTGTTTGTATCCCTATTGTTGTAGGAGCCCTGGGGATTGTTGAAGACGCCATTCTTTTGGGAGCGCCAGTCAGCGGTGATGAGAAAAAGTGGCGATTTGTTGGTCAAGTTGTTGCAGGAAAACTTATCAACGGTTACTGCAGGTTTGTGCCTGATTGGCTGTAATTTGGTATCCGTCTTGTGCATTCTCATTTTGTGATTTTATTACTCTTTCTTTTCTGTTCTTTTTTTTTTTTAGCAAAGACTGGTTTTTGAGATACGTTTATCGTGCTGCTTCTGCGCAATTATCAATAGCTGGATTACAAGCAATCAAGTGGAAAAATCGAAGAATGATTAATGCTGATCTCTCTGAGCTGGTACGTCCCAGATTTACATGGGTCTTTTTACGATGGAACTGTTGACTTCTTTAGTATCTGAAAACAATGATATCTGTCAACAAGTTAGGCTCGGATAACCTGTAAGGGACGGACCATTAGAAAAGTTATGGGGGGGGAGGGGAATTTTCGAGCCGCAGGAATTGTTTTTCGCTATCAAATTCCTTGTATGAATTTTTTTTTAGGCCATAGCATGAATATTTTTTAGGGTTAATTGGCGTGCAAGAATTTTTTTCATTTAATTTTCCCTTGCGCGAATTTTTTTTTTGCACTTCGCCCCCCCCCCCCCCCCATAAATTGTCTAATGGTCCGTCCCTAAACAGCTAGCAGTACGCCTTCAGAGCCATCTCTTTACTAATTCATGCTCTCCGGGACTGTCTGACTTATTTCAGACAATCAATCACACAGGTCTGAGATGATCTTTTTCTGCTAAAAGAATATGTATATAGTAGAGACGTTCTGCGAAGACCTATAACCGGTCGCAAGAAATTTTAATTCAGTGTGGCTCGATGTGGCGATCTGAGCCTTCCTTGTTGTGTCTTGTCGTGTAACCCTTGTTTAACCACAGCCTTAGTAGTTAGATTTGGTTCACTGAAACTTAGCCATCATTATGAGGATCTCTGTAATCATTTACGGCAAGAAATGCAAGGCATTTTGATAACGTCATAGGTTGTGTAATTTCAAAACTATCATTAAGCACGCTGATATCATATGGCTTGCTTGTCGTCCACGCAAAATGTCTCACTGGTATTGTTGGTGCTTCATATGTCGAGAGTTCTTTTGCTCAAGTTTTAGCCTCCCCTGATGTAGATGGTTTACCTTGTAATATTTGCTAATGTGTATTTGACTTTTTGTGATTTTAGATTGACGGTCACTTGGAGTATTCAAACCCCGACAAAATTAAAACTGTACTTGAAATACTTGGAATTGATACCAAGTGTTGCGAAGCCGGCGCAACAGAAGCTGAAATAGACTCTGAAAATATCTGCACTGTCAATCAAACGATGCCATCTCATGACGAGGCTAAGAAAGTTGTCATGGAAATACTGGAAGAGAGAATTAAAGTTGCGCTTGAAGTGTGCACAATGACTCATCAGTCCTCTGAAACAGAACAACAGGACCTGCACGGACACGTGATAGTCACATCTTCTGATCACTCCCAGCTGTAAAAGATAGCAGTCTAATATGACAAGTAAATGGACCCTTTGCAGATTAATAGTCACGTGGGACAAAACTCGCTTTACTGTAGAGCATGAGACTAGACGCAGCCAAACTTCGTGTCTTTCAAGATCCGACTGTGTCGTTTGCTCTCCTCCGAGCAGCGAGGTTTTGTTGTACCATGTGACTGTTAAGCTGCAAAGTGCCCATTCCGCCAGTCTACGTCGAGAAGTGTAGTGGTTGCCAACCTTCTGCCAACTGAATATGAATAATATTTCACTTTTGATATGGACAGACTTTTTTTTACAAATACGCGCATCTTCGGTTCGGGACAATGAACTGGAATACCGTTAATATTACGTGCTAAATGATTATATTATGCTTACCAGTCACCGTACTATATTACAATACACCATTTCCGAGTTACCTCAAGCCTCTGTTTCAAAGCGAGGCTAAGTGCAAAGCCATTGAAGGCAAATACAACTTATTTTTAAAAGAAAAGTTTTGATCTTAGCCTCGTTAGATTTGAAAGTGAGTTTTTTGAACTTAGAAATGGTCTATTTAATGACAACACAAACACACTAGGGTGTGTTCATTTGGGGAGATTAAAAGGATCAGGATCTATCGGATCATGGTGCATAACAGAGCATCAGAGGAACCGCTATCTGGACAAGGATTCATCAGTACTCCTTAGTGACCTTGGATCATAAATCCTGTTGCGGATCATCCAAAAAGAACGTACCCCATAAGGACATAAGGACATTTTATAAATTAGTTAGCAAATTACCTGCTCACTTGATAATGTGAAAATAGATTATGAACAAAACAAATAGTTAGAATTATATTGAGAAAGGGATGGAATTCTAATGTACAGTTATTGATTATGTATTTTTATTAGGTCGAACTAGGGACATAAGTTTCGTCTTTGAAGGAAAATATTTAGATGTCAACAAATCTAGCTCAGTAAATAAATTTGTTTGAAGTGATTAGTATAAGCTCTGACAGTTAATTTTAAAATACCCATTTTTACCCGAGGAAAATTGCTCAGTTGCTGCTTAGGAACGTTGACAGTGGCAAGTGAGTTATAGTGTCATGAAGGTGATATATCGGCTTTAGTAATGACGTCATTACCCATGGCACGTGTTTTTCGATGTTTGTTACATTCCAGTTCGTTTCCGCTTCGCGCTGACTGGCGGAAATCTGACAGCTCAGTCGACGGAGAGCCACAGCCTTGAAATTGGAGCTGGAATTCAAATTCCAGAGCGAAGTTGCAAGCTCTCCCTCCTTTTCCCGCCTCTCCGCCATAGCGCCCCCGAGAGCTTGCTCGCAGGCCAATCCCATTTTCATTGTTTTGGTCTATTTGTGATTTCATCAAAATCCATTGAGGCTGATTTAAATATAGCGGCGATAGGCGATTTTATTTGTAATTTTAAAGGTATTTTTTCAGTATCGTTTTCCTTAACTCCAAATTTGATCCAGACGAATCCATGACTGAAGTTGGTGACCACCACGTAATTTTTTATGTAGTTTTAGACGTCGGACCTTCTGTGTGTTACAGGAGAAAGTCCCCCTAGCTCTGAGTACGGTTCGGTAGGTCCTGTTAACATGAAAGAAGGTTTAATCTCAGATGAAAGGGTTACCCATTACCTCCATAATAAGGTGTACTTACTACTGTAAGAAGATTGTTTTTCGATTCACGAGCAAATTTGTGCCAAAATGTAGTAGGAGTACCTGCGGGGAGGGGGGGTACTTGGGTTAATATTTGCTGGGTATGTGCCGCTGGCCTCTCAGAGGGTGTACAATAGGGGTTCTCAAATCCCGCTTTCCCGCCTTTTTTTCTTCTGAATCCCGCCATCCCGCTCTATTTTACGCCTGAATCCCGATCCCGCCCCATTTTTTTACGAGATTTTTTGTTTGATTATTGAAATAGACGTTATACGAGACTTACCTTCTAACAATTGTCAGTTTTGATCGTCAAGGTTCTCAACATCACGATAAGCGACCGCAACTTTATTTTCTGTTTTGCTTATTTTTTCGTCCACGCATCGGTACATTTTTACTTCGATATTTTAAGTCCTGTATTGTTGGAGTTAGGTAGATTGATGTTATCTGTCTGTCTCACGATGATTCGACTGCTTTGCTGCTAGTTTCCATCAGGCGATGAAGCCAATTCTGTCAATTGCTTATGTGGAGTGTAGGAAAATGTATATAAACACACAGGTTGTAAAGACTGGGAAAATGGTATCTTTTATGAAAACATAAACCTGTTATTGAATCGAATAGCTCGACCAAACGCGGACATCCTTCCAAGCAGAAAGTTTGCTTCTCCATCCAAAGTGGCTACCCTACCCTACCCTACCGTAGCGCAGGGCACAAAGTCCATTGATATTCCAGGTTACCGTATATACAAGGATATTGAGGTCGTTGAAATTCAGACCTCTCTTGAGTTCTCTTGAACTCTAAAACTCAGGTGGACTCACCTTGACTATTTCTTTTACGACTTTCAAGGTCTTCACTTGCCTTGAAACAGGAGCTATAAATATTTCTTTCGGAAGAAACGCATTCCCACTGGAACCTTTTTCGTAATACAGAGCCACACAATTTATGATGTCTACCACATTGTCGTGATTGTCCACTTCCATCAGTGCTGTTGTGGCGATACAGTGGCCAGACTTACTTAACAAACCCTCAGTCCGAAGAATCGTCCAGGTCCGACAGGTCCGTCCAGGCAAAAGCAGAAAAGGTCAAATCCGTGAGCAAAACAGGATCTTAATGAATGTGACTTCTAACCCCAGTGATTTGAGACCTCTTTCCAAGTAACGAAACCGATGAAAATAGCAAAACCAGAAAAGACGAACAACACACAAAAGTAATAATTTGACGGGCTTCACTTCCTTTGACACTCATAGCTTGACTACAAAGGCGGTATACACACTAAAGAACCACTTTTTTTCAGTCAAAGCTAATAAATGTTTTGTCAAGACAAAACTGAATTCCCGTATCCCACTATTTTTCCCTTACGATTCTCGCATCCCATCCCCATAAAAATAGGAAATCCCGCTCCCGCTGGTTATTAAAATTTCCGCATCCCGCTTCTGTTTTTAGCCCCCATCCCGAGTTTCACCACGAAAAATAGCCCAATCCCGCATCCCGCCAAACCTATTGTGGACCCTCCTCTCAGTGCCCCTGCCTCATTATAGTTTATTTTGTGGCCAGTCATAGACCCCATCTTAGTCACTTTTGGGCAAATTTGTAATTTTCGCGATCCCAACTTAGTCACTTTCTATTTATGTATCTACCTTATATTGCATGAAAAACACTTAACTTTTCACCTACAGTACAAACATTCTGGTACGTTTGCAACCCAAAATATGAAGAACTGTCTTTATCCCCCCAAATCAGAAAATGTGCGACGCCATTCTAGTAACCCTATTGAAAGTGCGACCCCATCATAGTCAATCCAGTCGTGAAAATGCGACCTGATGCAGCGTCACACCTCCATTAGCCTCTTATCAGGAGGACCCCTCCCCCCACCCGCCGGGGGAGGAATAGCGCCATCGTTTGACCTTTTTAAGAGGTATTGCTATGTGAATCGGGTCTAAATGCAAAAAAAATGGTTTTGTCAAGAATGGTCACTTGCGATGTTGATGCGATGGGCAATCGGAACCCAATTCCACCTTTCAAGAAACCAGGGGCTCGTTTCTCGAAAGTCCCGATAATTGACGGGCCCGTAAAGCTGGTTTGGTTTACATGCACGATAGAGGTTTCAATAGTTTTGCATCTAACATGATAAAACTGTCAGTTAATGAAATAAAATGGAGTAGTTTGCTTGCCAGGACCCACGCTCTTATTCTTTTCATTTTGATTTGAATATATTTGATTTTACCGGAACTTTCCAGAAACGGGCCCCTGGTCGACCTGGCCAACTCGTATTCAGAGTCCTCGGGCTCTATGGTCAGCAGGCTCTTTCTAATACGAGTGGCTACCAAGCACAGAAGTCGAAGCGTGGTTTCTCTGTTCTGGAATGAGGTAAAAATTAAGTGGGTTTAAGTAAAAATTGGTCTTGAAGGTAATGCATTTGTTCCTCAGAAATGGTTAGTAATGGCTGGGGACATTGTTGCCATATCGAGGATCATGATCGAGAAAACCTGGTGAGTGATGAAATTTGCTAGCTTGCTTCCTCTGTTAGCTTCTGTTTGTTTACAAACACATGAAGCCTAACTTTGACATCTTCCGATAAAAAGATGCCAACGTTATGATGCAGAAGGAACGAACGGCGGCTTAACGCCGAATAACCCTGAAGTTCCGTGATAACTGTAAGGAAACCGAGTGAACCAAGTTTAGGCCAGTTTGATGAATGAGGCTGAGTATCTTATGAAGACTTATGGAGATCGAGGAGGGTGTTATGTGGTTAATTCTTCATATGATACGAAAGCCGAATTCAATAATTGTTTTATTATTCATTCAAAATAATTCCTAGTTTAAAAACATAGCTAAAACATGCTTACCTCCATCGATCCATCGATGTTAAGTTCATCTTCGATAGTGCATGTTTAGGGTTGTTAAGGGAACGCATCCAAATATCGGCATCGGGTCACACCGATGCCGATCAATTGGGCACCGATTTTTTCCGATTCCGTTAAAGGTCGGACCCGATTTTATCGGTACCGAATGAAACGGAATCGGCAACGGGTCTCAAGTCTTTATCGGGCCAATTAACAAAGGTCATCAAAAATATCTGGTAGCTCAAATAACCCGTCACAAAAGCAAAAGCGTGAATGTTGTTTTTTATAACCTTATCTTTCTTATAAATGTGTCTTTTTTGAACCGAAATTTAATGTCACAGTTTCGAACATTTGTTTGTATTTCCTATGACAGAGTATGACCAGAAAATATTAAATTTGTGTATCAAAATGAGCACGAGAAGAAACAGCAGGTCATGCAACAACGCTGAAGAGCATCTTTCGAGAGAAAGACGGCGCAATGTACATTGCAAGTGTACGATCTCAAAATGATAATTTTAAAATAAGCTAAAATAGCTTGAGCCTGTGCTAACCAGAACCCAAAACGCATGATTATAGAAATCTTAGGAGGAATAAACAGTTTAGGACTGTAAACGAAAAAAATAGAAGTCAGAACATCCACGACCAAAATGCTAATGTTGTTACCATGTTGTGTACATTAACTGCTAAACTGCCACAGGAGAGAAGAGGACATCGTCTGAGAATCAGGCTGCAAGTTGTTTATTGGTTGCATATGAACTCAAAAAAGTGACTGATGGAGGCGTTCAACTGGTTTTCTCTTTCTCGATTCTCTTTCCGCTATTAAATTGAGTCGAACTTACCGGATGTATGCACAGTTTGCTTTAGTTGAACACTCCGGTAAAAAAGGTTCTGATTTTTGTCAAAAAGTCAGCCACCTAGAGTCAAGCGCAAATTTTTCTAAGTGCTGAAAGTGGAAAGCAATTTCACGTGGCACCATGCTCAAGCTCACAGAACATACAGCAAAGTCGCTAAGCCATTCTCTCTTTGGTAGCTCCTGTATGAAACTTCGCTCCGTGTCTTCCGTGACTCGCGAGTGTCGGAATCTTTCAGTTCTTGTTGCTAATTCCCTGGAGACAATCTGAGGCCGCAATCTAATTGGTCGGTATTTTTTGCCTTAGATCGCATTACACCTTGCGTTTAGGATGGTTGAATGAAAGATGCAAATTTTCTTCAAAGTTTATCCCGTGGTTTTATATTATCCATGGTTTTGCTCTCGCTCCGCTCGCTAGGAAACCCGTTGAGGTCTACTTGTAACAAGTCTATGAATCCAGTTGTGTTTCGAGAAAGTGAGTTCCGGTTGTGTTTTTGGATTGCATTGTTAGAAAGTATCGAGTAAAGAACACACCACTCAGTAAGGTGTTTTGTTTGCTATATATCAACGAAGAACAGTGGTGTTTTGCGTCGTCATATTTAACTCCTTCTAATTTTCATAGAATAAATGTTATGGAGCAGCGTGGTGTTTGCGATCGACTGAAGGAAATACCTCTGCAAAACGCCGAAAATCACGTGTATAGGCACGCATCAAATCAACAAACTTGAAACACAACATACAGGAATATACAATATTGTTATTTGTTATGGAGTAGGAAAAAGGTACAGTCGATTGAAATTACTTTGGAGTGAAATGACTCTTTCATTATTTGGTTTCGTGACATGCTTTATTTTACATATCAGATAAAATAATATGACGATGACACATATGAACATCGGAATGTCAACCGGCTCCGATTGAATCGGCAAAGTTTTTATCGTAATCGGAAACGGCAACTGGTGCCTATAGATCGGTACCGATTCCGATCAATCGGAAAATTAATCGGGTCCGTTTCCCATGATCGGGTTCCCTACCGATATTTGGACGCGTTCCCTAAGCTCCGCAAATATTCTCCAGATAACAGATGTTGGCCTTTGAGTTGTGTTCTTTCTGTTCTTGCCATGTTTTTAGCTATTATTTCCCCTAGTTCTTACTCTTGAAACAAGTGAAATGTCTGCCATTTTTGTTTCCACAACCAAAACAACTCAACCTCATCCCCAGTTCTTCTTGGTTAACAATGCATTAACCTGCAAAAATGCTGCATTTTTGATGTCATTTCCTCGTTAAACACAAAATTTTTCTAAATTTGGTCATCAGCAACTGGTTATGGTGAATTATGCGTGTGCTTTTAGCCAATCAGAATCGGGAAAATATTTTGAATGAATAATAATAGCAATTAATGAATGAGGCTGAGTAGGATATGAAGAATTAAGCAGATCGAGGCCCTCCGAGATCTGCTTAATTCTTCATATCCTACGAAAGCCGAATTCATTAATTGCTTTATTAGTCATTCAAAATAATTCCTAGTTTAAAAACATAGCTAAAACAAGCTTACCTGCATGGATGTTAAGTTTATCTTCGATAGTGTACGTTTAGGTTTGTCCAGCTCCGTAAATATTCTCCAAATAGCAGATGTTGCCCCCCGAGTTGTCTTCTTGCTGTTTTTGCTATGTTTTTAGCCACTATTTCGCCTAGTTCTTGCTGTAGTTCTTACTCTTGAAACGAGTGAAGTGTCTGCCATTTTAGTTTTCACAACAAAAATAACTCAATCTTGTTCCCAGGTCTTCTCGGTGGACGGTGCATTAACCTTAGAAGGCTGCATTTTTGACGTAATTTCCTCGTTAAACACAAAATTCTTCCAGGGTTTGCAAATTTTATTGGTGAGTGGAGTCAGTGTGACTTCTGCTTCACAAATTTTGGAGTCATTTTGGAATATTTGGAGTCAAGTATCAGACTTTCCAGCACGTGGTCCTGGCATGTATACACTATCGTGAGGGATACACGAAGTAGCTGTGGCTAATCACGGTCACGAAATTTTGTTAGCTTAATTTGCTCTTTGTAACTTTTTTGTACAGAACACTTAATTTATGAAAGAAAGCTGTCTTGAATTTAACAAATTACAGCGGCCAAATAAGACGGCATTTTGTTTGCTTGACAACACATCACAAATTTGCATAGTGTCAACACATGAAATTTGAAACCTACTTCTCAGGTACTATATTTGCATACTATGAAAAGATACGCTTTTCGGTGCTTCTATAAACCACGTAGATAAACTCACTGGCCTAAACATTAAAGCAGCTCCATGAAATAAATGACAGGTTTTTAAGTCCAAGTAGACCTTTTCCAGTAGAGTTCGCTTGCACATCTGTTTGTCCAAAAGAAGTCAAAAGGTATGACGGTGCTTTTGGAAGCATTGCTGATCGGTCTACCATTCATTTCAGCTTGAAATGTTTATAAACAAAACCTGCAGGCAGTTACAAACAAAGCTATCATCTCAAAGTTTTTGAAAAACAGGTAGTTTTCAATGTTGTGCAGTGGATATAAAGCGACTTTATTAAAAGCATGTTTTACATAAATACGGAAATACCAATCCTTCACAAAGTGAATTTTAATAGGCAACAGTCTACAGGTCGCAGAGGTAAAAATTTGTTTCCGTGTTAGTTACAGTAAAGCTTTACCATCGATTCTTGAAATCGCTCAAGAATTTTGGCCTTGATACAAATGTAGTTACAGTTTATAGGCCATCGTGCGCTAAGAGAATCGCGTCCTGCGCTACAAGAATCGCGTCTCGCGAGAGGGTGGTAACTTGCTTTTGAGCAGTACAACAGGTGTTATGTTGTAAACAAATAGGTCTTCAAGAGTGAATTGGAAGTGCAAAACCATCTTTTTGATCACTCAAAAAATCGCTCAAACATAACCAAACAGCACTTTTGACAACACTGCAAGGGGCGAGGGGACTTTACTTTGAATGCCCAAAAAATTGGAACTGTCCCAAGTTTCTTTTTGACCGGAGTTGTACATACATGTACATTGTAGCTGTAGCTTATCCAAAGGGGCAAGCTGTAAAACTGACTTTCTTTGCATCCTGAAGGGTCTCATTTTTCAGAATTTCCTTTATGCCAACTACAAAAACTAGCTATTAAAAAACAAAGGGCTTTTATGGGGGGGCTTAGGTCTTAGGGATGAGTCTTAGTTTTAATGACCAACCTGTTATGCTCCACTTACAGAGTCATCAGAGCATCATGGTGCTAATACCTCACTGTCAAAACTTGGCAATGAGGTGCAGTAATGAATTTAACTAAATGTTCCATTATCGCTACAAGTTACATGTAAATTTATTGCTGTGAAGAGGAAGTGTATGCCTTACGTATATATTAAAATTCAAATTTTGATTTCTGGTTAAAAAATTTTTAACCAGTAGGTAGTCTAGGGGACAAAGGAAATTGAAAATCAACCAGTAGGTCAGATAAAATTCACCTGAAGTCAACTTTGAATTGTAACATACTGAAAAAGATTGCAGAAAAGGGATCTCAAATAATTCCCTTTTGAGTTTGCCAAAGTGTGATATAAGTGCATCCTTTTGTAAAAGTGTGAGCTGCTTTCAAAGTAGTTTCAATTGTAGAGCTAGCAATTCTGTCCTGTTGTTGCACACTCCATCCTGTATTGAAAGTATTCTCAATTTCTTAGATGATAATATGACAGTTAAAGGAAATGCGGCATTTCTTTTTAAACATGGCTTTCTTAACTCTGTTTGCAATGGGGCAGTTTTGTTGTAAATGTCACAGTTAAATTCTTATCTCGGGTAATTTTTCTTTTTCTTTTGTTTTTTGGTATGGTAATGTATTCTAATAAAGTTGAAACAAAGGAAAAATAAAAATTACCTGAGATGAAAAATTAACCACAACATAATATTACAACAGATGAAGGTTATTTTGTTTTTAGGTCTGCTTTGGATATGGGAGCAGTGTTTGGAAGGTAAGAAAGTTAATGTGAAAAACCCTTGGCTGTACATGTAAACTTATTTTGGTAGTTAAGATTTGAACTTTAGGAATTTTTGTTTAAGTAAGGTTGTCTTAAGTTATGATGTATTGCAAGTGAATTAGCCTATACAAATATTGTTTTGCCACAATGCATGAGATACATGTATATATTTACAGTGTTCCAGACAAGAGAGGGGTCTCGGGTCAATGACCTGACAAAGAAGGCTTCCCAACCTGACAGATGACATATAAGTGTCAAGTTAAATGTAGTGAAAAAAATTAGTATGTGGCCTTGGTGACCACACAGATGGTCTACATGATCCCCTGCTTGAAAGAATTAACTAGAATGCTGATCTTACAGTGCATAGCTAATGCACCTACTAATGTAAACCTTGTGGGAGTGAGGGGAGTGTGGGCAAAGGGTGGTGATTTGATCAAAAAGTAAAAATTTTGGTCAATTTCCCGAGAGTGGCGAAAATTACGTTCATCAAATATAGCTAAAAATCCCCACCCTGGGGCCTATACCTTTTGTGATGAATGTCAAAGTCTGATTTAACCAGCAGCCTTCCCTATGAGGCAACATGATGTTGACCCTGCGGGGGCAGTTACAGTTGATCGTGAGGGGCGAATGGGGTTAAGGTTGGATTTGAAGAGGATGCCATTTGCTGACAAAGGTGTTTTTAAGGTTGGGCAACAACAGGGTGGTATGGTGATAGTAGTTTTGTTAGAAAAGACAGAGTTTTTTTTACACTTTATTGTTTTGTGGTATATAGAGCGGTTTTCACTTGACTGTCGTAAAACCAAAACCAAAGTAAATACACTAGCCAACCAAAGGGCGTAGTAAAACCAAAACCAAAACCAAAACCAATCCCTTTCGACAGTCAAGTGAAAACCGCTCTAACACCAACTTTTGTTCAGCAAATTTAACCTAAGAGGTAATTTTTTTCCAAGAGATTTTTTCTAGCGAGTAGTCTCTAGCACAGAGCTGTGTCTCATTGAAGAATTTGTTCTAAGAAGTCTAAGGGCTTTGCCTTTTGATGAGACCATTTCTGCAGTCTTTATTCTTGCACTTACTCAAGGTCCAAAATCCAGTTGTGAGATTTGGAGTTGCACTATGATTGGTCTACATTTGTAACCACTTTTTTCAGAAGACTTTCAAGGGGCAAGAACGTGTGAAGAAGCCCTTAGAAAATCTGCATGGGAGGCTAAGTAAGTCCAAGGCCAGAATAGCACTGAACCGAGAGGGTCATTAGCTATGTACAATTAGTTGAATTTGTTAATAAAAATTAATCCTCAAAATCACTGTTTTGTTATTGCTGATTAAACTGTTTTAGATGTACAATGTACAAATCCATCTGGAAAGTTATAAAAGACCTTGAAAAAATCACTGAATACAGTGAACCATCATCTAAACATTGTAATGTTATGATGTTCTTCTCTGTTTCAGTCCATTGTCTATTATGTGTTGGCTTTCTGCAGTGGAGGGTTTCTACTTCTTGTCTCTTACTGGCGTCCAGATTGGGCTTTAAAGATGAAGTGTTCTCCTTGCGCTCTGAATAAAGCGACATATGTTCTCCTAAAGGTAATTATTTTAATATTTAATGCAACTTAACATGCATTTGTATCAATGTCAGTACAATTAAGAATCTGCAATCAGACAACTTTGTGTGTACAACAATTTGTATGCTTGTAATTATTGTACTGTAAGTTGTTGTGATGGTCGGCAGTGGCAAGGTAACAAGCATATTATTTTACCTAGTAAAAATAAGTACAATGATAATGATCATCTAATTTATCATTCAGTATTTTTGGCTCAAGAGTAAACTGTTTGATGATTTTTTGCTGAGTTGTTATCTGCAAGATACTTTTATCATATATTTTTAGTATGTTTTAATTTGGCCATCATTGTATTTTGGCAGACATCCCATGGTGATTGGTGTGTAGAAAAAGTGAAAGTTGTAAGGTATGTGTTTAAACTCCAGTTTAAGACCCTTGAATTTAACCATCAATCTTTTCATATCAAGGGAGTTTGAGTGCAAAAAATGTTTTTGCAACATTGTGATCTTTCGAGCATTCTATGAAGATCACTTGAAATTTTAGCGGCATTTTATCATGATATTGATCTGATAAAGTATGTAAATAAATAAATAAATGTGAGTATTATCCAACTTCACTCAGTAGAGTACAAATAACACTCCAAATGAGTACAAATATTTCAGTATTTTGTACTTCAGAAAACCAGTTTGACTGGTTTTCTAATGTTGCACATGGCCAAAAATGCCTTTTGTTTTCCCAAGATCATAAAAGAGGAACCAGACTGTCCATGTAAGCTTAGAAAGAACTGAGTTCCTGGAGTAAAGTCTACTGAACAGCATGCACAGCTGTAATGTCAACAATTTTATTGAAAAAATCAGAACATACAAAATTAACAAGCTCAAAATACAACAGAGAAGGTGAAAATAGACCTGAATGTGAAAAAAGACCTGAATGTGTATTTGTCTGTAATAGATGTTGACAATCCATGGAACAAACAGCGTCCATAAAATACATGTACAACATGGTCCATTAAGTAACAGAACAGTCTTCTTAATTTTCTAGTTCTTTTTAAATGCAAATAAAGTCAACATGGTAGACTCTAGATGTTCCCTTAAGACTTTTGCTAGTATTTATCCCAGCAAAGATGCAGAAGATGGAGGGTTGTCCAATACTGTCAACATGACGTACCAGTGGACAAAGTAAACTGTCGAGTGGACATTAATTTACATCTCATTAAGGGGACTTAGAAATTAGTCGCTGGTCATGTTAGCAACATGACCCCGTTCAATGGTAGTCAAGTTGTATGAGTCGTACGAGTGGAGAAAGTGCTTGTCCACCTGACAGAGTAAACTGTCAAGTTGACAAATGCATCTCATTCAAGGAGGGTGCTTGTTCGTTTGCCTGGCTTATGTCGGATCTTTGCTTAAAGAATGAGGCATACACGGTGTGTAGGATGCTTGTTTTTTCATGTGACTTAAAGTCGGATCTTTGCTTAAAGAACGAAGCGTGCACAGGGTGTAGGGCACTTGTTTGTTCACATGGCTTATGTCGAATCTTTGCTTAAAGAACGAGGCATACAAAGTGTGTAGGGTGCTTGTTTATTCGCATGGCTTGTGTTGGATCTTTGCTTAAAGAACGAGGCATACACAGTGTGTAGGGTGCTTGTTTGTTCATGTGGCTTATGTCGGATCTTTGCTGAAAGAACGATGCATACACAGTGTGTAGGGTGCTTGTTCATTCGAGTGGCTTATGTCGGATCTTTGCGTAAAGAAAGAGACATACACAGTGTGTAGGGTGCTTGTTCCCTCATGTGGCTTATGTCAGATCTTTACTTAAAGAACGAGGCATATGCAGTGGGCAGGGTACTTGTTCCTTTGCGTGGCTTATGTTGGATCTTTGCTTTAGTGAACTGATGAGATCCATTTTCCACTCGACAACTCTCTCTGTCAAGTGGAGACGACTTGTCAGCTTGTATGTCAAGACAACTTAGATGCTGTCCCTTGTCAGCTGATGAGATGCATTTTCGACTCAAAAACTCTGCATTTCAAGTTGGGACAACTTGTGCACTTTACAAATTGTGAAAAGTATTTTTCTACTCGTATCATGTCGGCAGTATTGGACATGACTGAGAAGATGAGGTTTCAAGTCTGTTGTTTACGAGTAGCTCTTTGAAACTCCTTGAATATGTGGGAGGTTTTTCTTCTTTCCCTCAATATTTGTTCTCTTTAGTTTTTCTACCTGCAGTCGGTTTTATGTAAAAACCCAAAAAAATGTATAATAACGTCGCACAGGAGAGGTCCTGACTGCTTTCTTTTATTTGTCAATGAAGGTAGCGGAGAACGTACGATTAAACAACAACCGAGCACTGAGCTGCTTTTACAGAAAGCATGCATGTGTTTTTCCTGTGCTATATATCTGCCACGAAATGTCCCATTACACCATTCCCCCAATAAAGAAAGGAATCCTCTGATTCACGACCACTCCAAGAAATAAACAAAAAGGAGTCAATCAGCTTTGTCTGTTAACAAAAACTCTTAAAAAGTTTATCTCACTGAATTCAAAGTCCCCACAGTGTTACGTTCTAGCCTTCTTCAGCAATTTTTGTTTCAGTTTCTTTATCCTCTCCTTGTCCTCTCTTTGCTTGTCCCCCAACATCTTTAGTTGGTCTGATATCTCAAATCCACTCACCATAATGGTTTGGAGGTTTTCTCATGCATACTGGGTTTTGGCCCTGATCAGCTGGTTGTTCTTCTTTGGCCTCGTGGTCATCTTCTCTTCTCTCCTCCCTGCTCATGCCACCATTTTGAAAATCCTTTGCCAGTCCACCTCCCTCCGTTGCTGATATATCTACTACATGTACCTGATCATGTTCACTGCAGTGTTTGAGTTCTCCCACTTAAGCCATATCAGCAAGGCAGGACCGATACTCACTCTCACCTGGTATGTTAACAACCTCACAGGGAAGCTCGTCATTGGCTCCAACCCTGGTAACCTCTTCTTCTGTTGTGCTAATCACTGTATCAGGCTCCACTGACTCCAGTTCACCCAACTTTAGTGGGGAGCATCCACCAATTCCCCAGCAGCCCATTCCTCTATGCTCTCTTCCTGCATTCCCTTGTACAACTGCAGGTTGTTGAAATGAAGTACTTGAGGATCTCTTTTAGAATGTCCACCAACTTTCCTCACCAGATACGTAATGTCCATGATGCACTCCACTATTTCAAATGGTCCCTCCCTCTGTAGATGGAATCTGTTTGCTTCACCCAGTTTAGGCTGTGAAGTGTAGCATAGCACTAAATCACCAGTTTGGAGTGCTTTGTGTTTCATGCCCCCATCATAATATGCATCTTTCTGATCACACTGAACTACTTGCAGACTTTGCCTTAGCTGACAATGTACCTTTGGCTGACTGTTGGTAAAGTACTCCTTCTCGTAGCTCTACTGTTCGCACTGTGCCCAGACTTCCCTTGTTGCTCGACTCATGGGTTGGAGCTACTTACCAGGTAGCCTGGGACCAGTCTTCACATTGCAAGCCGAGAGGTAGTCTGGGGAGGGGAAACGGTGGTGGAGCCTGGAGACATGCCTTTGATGCTGCCGATCTGCCCTTCAACAATTAACTTGCTATTGAATTGTCAACATGTCAAGTTCTCATCACGGATGTCAGCGTGAGCTTATTATGTCCCTTTTGTAAAAAATATTTGAATTTGAGATGAAGTAAGACTGCAAGCAAAGAGATTTACTTAACTTTGATCGCCAAGTAGAGTAACACCAGCTTTGACAAAGAGAAATCACCACGAATCTGTCAACGTGAAGACATTTGACCAATCAGAGCATGATACCAGAATCTGGTATCATGGAACGGTGGCACCAAAGGCATGTCTCCAGGCTCCACTGCTCTTCCCCCCCCAGCCTAGGCTCACTTTGGTCACCAATATTTTCCCTATTTGACTCCAATTTTTGCCTGTTCCCCCTCTGTGGAGCCTGGTCCCAGGCTTCTTATCAGGTGGTTTCTTCCATGCCCGTGACAAGAGATCTTCAACTGGGCCTATATCAGGATCTTGGCCTTGAGCTTGGGCCACATTCTTGGGTGACCACACATTCTTTACTTCCTTCCTTTGTTTACCACTGCGCAGCCTACTGATGACTGTTAGCACCATACCTGTGGTGTTGCAGAAGGAACACTGAAGGGGCATTTTCTATGATTGCGCCTCAGGATATTAACTGTCTGCATTGCTATTTTGCTTTCCTGGCTGGTGTTGGATCTCACAGTCATATTATTGAAGGCATTGCAGCAGACATGCTACCTGCATGTCCTGGAGGCTCTTTAAAGAATATCAACCATTGTAACAAGTGATTGTCAGTTCGTAAACAAAACTTCAACCCTGATAAATAGTTTCTGAAGTAGTCAGTGTAAGGACTTGACCAAAGCAAGCATTTCCAGTCGAGTGGTGCAATAGTTTTTTTTCATGTTCATTCAAGGAAGACTACTATAAGCAATCACCTGCTTAGTCCCATCCTGTTGCTGCTGAGACAAAACCGCCCTGTCGTAGTAGTGGCTTGCATCAGCATCAAGTATGAAAGATCTTGCTGCGGGCCGGAAATTGGAATAAGGCAGTACTGGCTCGCTTACCAGGTAATCTTTCAGCTACTCAAATGCAGCTTGTTGTTCCTGTTGCCAACAAAACGGTACATTCTTCCTACACAGTTTGTAGTGGGGCACAGCAAAAATGAAAAATACAAGGATGAACTTTCTTTAATAGCCAGCAAGACCAAGGAAGCTTTGAAGCTCTTTCACAGTCAGTGGTAATGGTCATGTTTTGACGGCTCGTCTTCATTCTGTTAGACGAAACAACATGACCCAGAAAAGTAACTTCTCTTGTAAGGAAGTGACACTTGGTAGGCTTCAGTTTCAAACCAGCAGTCCTATGTATTACGATCAAACACTTACCGTAAGCAGTGGATGTGTTCTTCTTATTGTCCAAATACACTAGAGAGTGTGTCCAGGTAAGGCCATTGAGCACCAGGTTAATTAATCGAGTGAAGCTAGCAGGTCCATTTGTCAATCTGAAAGGCATTACTCTTGTTTATTTGTTTAACAGTTTTTCTGGACATGAGCCTGCCCAGAGGGAATGTGCATGAACAGGACTCATGCAAGGTGCCATCCCTACCCAATCCCACCACCCGCTAAGGTTGGCCACACCACGGGGGGTTTACGAACCCTACTCTTTTTTAAGAGTGTTGTGGGTTCTTTTATGTCCCATAAAAACAAATCAGGGAAAGTGCTGTGAGATGGGACCTACGGTTTCTCGTCCTTATCCGAGAAAACTAGAAAATATAAGCATTTGCAGATGTCATTACATAGGCAGCACTTTCTTGGTCCGACCACGGTTTGAACCTGCGACCTCCTGCTCACAGACTGGTGCTCTCCCAACTGAGCTAATCAGGTGGCAGTCATAAATGTCCCTGATGAGTTGAGAAGGCAGTCTTACAGTGTAGGCCCATCCTCTTCTTTCATTTGCATCTGCCAGTACCTGGAGGCCAAATGGAGGCAAAAAAAACACTGAGCCCCACCCAAGGCGTCTAACACGTAATCTGTCCAAGGTAGCTGGTATATATGACATCCTTCTTTGTCAACTGGTTAACTTTACGGTAGTCAATGCACATACGGTATGTTCTGTCATGTTTCTTAGCAAGTACCACTGTACTGCCCTAAGGATGTTGAGATTGCTCAATCTTGCCTGTAGTTTAAAACACTTCCAGCTGTTGATTGATAACTTCTTGCTGATAGGGTGGTACTCAATGAGGATGCTGTTTCATTGGCTTGCAATTACTGGTGTCGATTCATGTTCTAAGTGATCCGTTTTTCCTAAATCAGAGTTGTCTTTTGCAAAGATGTCCTCACATTCCATTACCTGCTACAAAAACTGGTCTTTTTGGTCTTCTGAAAGCTCTTCTAGGTCACCTCGCAATATTTTTTTGACCTCCATGCTTTGTCCTGTTTTCACTTCTCCCTTATTGCCACTGGTTTGTTAATACTGAAAAGGATGAGTGAGGGACATTAGTTGAATCTGGATCTGCTTCCAATGAAACAACACAGCCATTCCTACTACTGACAGGATGACATTCGGCAACAGGAACATCTGCCTGTAGTCTAATACGCCTGTCTGAGAAGTTAGCAACTCAAACTAGAGTTAGTCCATCTCTAGGGGTAACTAAGGCCACAATTCTTGCGACATAGATTCCAGAGTCTGATGTTGCTGACAGTACTTATTAACAAAAGCAGGGTTGGTTACCTCATTATTGGTAACTACTGTCGCTTGGGCCACTGCTCCAGTCAGGGCAGTTTTGAGCGAGATGGCCAGGTTCATGCCAAGCAAAACATACCACATATTTAAGGGGCTGTCGTTTCAGCTTTTCATTTCAGCTTACGAATTTTTTCATTCATACCAAGAATGAGTTCCTTGAGCACTCATATCTCAGGCGAAATTTTCTCACTCTCCGCTGAAGCACTCACAACTTTCACAGACTTTTTCCTCTCAACAGATGCCACAGCCTCACAAGCTTAATGAGCACTTTCTGATCAATGAACAACGTGAACAGCCTCCACCAGGGAATCCAGTTCACTTATGAATAGTTTTTCCCATTCTTGGTCTCTGGTCTCTCGCTAGTTCCACCTTGAATGACTACACTGCCTTTGGGTAGGCATTTTCCGCCAATTCCATGACACTATGGGCAAACACTTTAAAATGCTTTGACACCTAGCTCACAACTACGGTTTATAATCTCCCTTTGTTTTGCCCAAGTCAAATCTATCAACTAGCTTAGTTAGTGATTCTGAAAGCTTTAGAAGCTCACTGCTTTGTAAGTTGGTTGATCCAACTGGGTGAGCAAATACATCCTATGATCTGAGGGTTTGATGTGTAGCAGATTTGCATACTGAAGAAACTTCAACAGCCATGTTTTGAAATTTTTACCCACACGCAGTGTTTGAACATTTCCCTTGGATTCTGTTTTGGCAGAAATTGCCATGCTCTACTTCAAGGCCTGGGATAAGTTATTCCCCAGCCATTGAATTTCTGAGCTCTCCTCCTGCAATGAACTTGTTTGTGGTTTCTTGGGTTGGTGTTTTGGTGCAGTTTTTGCTGGAGGACAGTCTTCAGCACCTTCAAGCATTTTCTATTCGTTGTCACTCATTTGCTGCTTAAATCTCAGTCCGTTGCCACCAATGTAATAAACGTCAAACAGGAGGGATCCTGACTGCTTTCTTTTATTTGTAGGTAGCCAAGAACATCCGTTTAAACAAAGACCAAGCCCTGAGGCTTTTCAGAAAACATGCACATATTTTTCCGGCCTAATCCAACACTATATATCTGGCACGAAATTTCTCATTACAAAACATATGCCTCACAATTTTTTTGTCATTCCATCTGTTTTCCTAGCAAACTGATGTGTGCAAGAAAACCTCCCAAAACTTGTGATTTACCAAGTAAACTTGTTTGACAAGTTTTCATTTCTGACCAGTCAGCAACAATGTTGTGTCAAGTGCCTGAAAACTGGACTTGTACAGCCGCAGGAGTCACATTAGTCTGTCACACATTCTCTTCGCTATCAGTGTGACTCGCAAAAATATGCCATGATAACACACTAAACCATCCAATAAGATATATAATTTCATTTTCCTACCACAGATCATCTTTAGGACTGAGTGTTGATGATTTAGTTGAAGATGAGGCTCCTAGTTGTCCTGTTGAAACAGAGGTTGGTCGATTGTATTATTTTACAGTCTTTACACTGATAGTCAACTGGTCAAATCTTAAAGTGTTAGTACATGAAAATGCCCTTTAACATGTGTCCAATTTGTCATAGCAATGGTTGTGAAGGACAATATTTGTTGCTAGGATATGACTTCTTTCTAAAATTCATTGTAAAATGTACTGACTATTCTTGAAAGGTAATGACAAATCAGTGTGTATAGCATTTCAGTCACATGACTGTACACCTCTGTAAACCCCAAGACATGTCCAGCTTGTAAAATAACTGGTTGATGAATTATTTAACAGTACAATAAATGTTGTATTGACTTTTGATGCAAATTCCTGCTCAGCTAATTATAATCCATTATTTTTTATACAGTTATCCACTCACAATGTACAGTGGAACCCCTGTTTTATGATATGGCGAGGGGGCACTAAAATCATAATATCATTAAAATCAGAATGTTAATTGTTGTAAGTTAGTTCCAGATTTTGCAATTTGGCTGCAAAATAACTAGAAATATTCTTTTATCAAAATTAATATTTCTAGTTTTATTGCAACACAGTGCAGGAAAATGAGTCACAAATGTAGCAATCAAAATGCTTTCTCATGTCCTTCCACAGTTTGTTTAGTGTAGTTGCGAGGTGTTTGTCGCTCTTTTACACTGTGGCATTAATTGTATTTTTGTGAAGAGAAGAACTTTGTGCTTGGGTCGGTAGATTTTCATCGTATTACTGGGAATACTGTTCTACCAAATATTGTTAAATCAGGATTCTTCTCCATACAATTTTCTGTAACTTTTGTCAGGACATAGAATGTTGATCATTTAATCGAAATATCATTAAATTGACCATCATAAAATTGGGGTTCCATAGTACAATGTATTGGTTCCTTTCACAAGCACAATGAAATATCAAATTCAATCTGTAAGGTCTTGATGGCTTAAACCTTTGGCTCATCACTGTAAATGCCCTTAAATATCTCCCACTATTTAGTTCCTAATTCTGATCTGAAAAATTTTGATGTCAGTCTATGATGTATTACTTTTATGTATAATTTCTCTGGCTGTCTCAAAAAATCCCCACATCACCAAGTTTCTTTAAATGTCACTCTCACTGACGATTTTTCAGTCCGAATTCTCTCAGACATTTCCAGTTCGATTTCCCTTATCCATCTGATTCCTGCCTACCTTGTTCTAGTATTTTAATTAATAATTAATGCTCTTTTACGGTATGTTGTGCATCTTGTATTGCTCAAATTTCTCTCATAACATAGTTGGCAATAGTTGTAGAAAATCCACGGGCAACATCAACATCAATTACCTAGAATTAATTTATCTTTCGTAATTTTGCAGTTACTCAGTAATGAATGGAACATTTCATTTTAGTTAGCAAAAAGACCAGAGTTATTGTAAAATGTGCATGTGGTGTACCAATCTGATTTCTGAAATTCCTTGACTGACACTTATACCTGTAGTTCATGCATGGTAAACAAATGAATTTAGTACCACATACAGATAAAATTAAATGTGGCCTCAGAGAAAAGGAAATGTTCAATTTGATTATGTTGATAGAGAGATTAAGCATTGTGGGAAAATGTGAATCTGTTTTCCATTTGCTTATCATTTACTGTTCATTAGAACTACACGAAATTTGGTAGATTCACGCCAATTCTAGCCATAACAATAATATTGTTTTAAGGTTTTTTTATCTTTGGAAATTTCTCAACTTGAATCTCACGTTTGCCATAAACCCAATGCGTAATCTCTCTATTAACACAGCTCTGTTTGGCATTGTTGTTTTTTTAATGATTATTTAGACACTCCTTGGGATTACCAATACAAATATTCAGGTGAGTCGCGTCAATAATTATTCATAACTAGTCCTTGGAGCTAATTGGTCGTAATTTTATCGTTATCTTACATGATTATTATTTCTCCAACACTCGCACTTTATAAGTATGTTATGTGTATCCTCTAAGATAGATAGCAAAATATAACAATCAATATTCTGGCAGGCATAATGTTCAACAAGTTTCTGAGTTTTTGAAAACGATCTCTAGCAAGTCCCTTTGTCATGACGTCTGCCAACATATAATTTGAAGGACAATAAACAACTTTAACTTCATTTGAGGCTATTGTTTCACGAATAAAGTGAAAGTTCTTTGTTATGTTATGGAATCTTGGGTTCCTTGGTAACTCTATGGCACCTTGATTGTCTTCCTTCAACACTGTGGGTGAGTCAGCTTTGCAACCAAGATCAGCCAATAGCTTTCGTAAGTAGATTGCTTCCTGTGTAGCTTGACTTAAGGCAACATATTCTGCCTCTGTAGTGGATTTAGCGACTGTAGCCTGTTTCTTGCTGTATCAACTGACTGTGGAATTGGCGACTTTGAAAACATACCCGGAAGTAGACCGTCGATTGTCTGCATCCCCTGCCCAATCAGCATCGAAAAAACCATACAAATCACACTTATCATCATTTACTGAAAATTTTAGACCATAACTTAGTGTTCCTTTAATGTATCTGAGTATTCGTTTTACTCCCATCCAATTTTCCTTACTTGGATCAGACATAAATTGTGATAAAGTTACAACAGCTGCAGCATTGTCTGGTCTCCTAGTAGTTGATACGTAGGTGAGGCACCCTGTAGCTTGTTGGTAGATGCTTTTGTCACATCGTTCTTCTTCTTCTGTTTGCTTGCGAAACGTCTTTCCTGATTCTAGCGGAGTTGACATAGGCTTGCACTCTTTATTCCAAATCGTTTGAGCAAATCTTTGAGGTACTGCCCTTGACTAATGGTCAGTGTCTTAGCAGCTTGGTCTCTTTTGCTTGACTTTCCAAGGATAAAGTGAATTTATCCCAGATCAACCATTTCAAATTCTTTGCATAAGGATTCTTCCTCTGCTTTGAGCATTTTAACATCATTGGATACAGGAATGATGTCATAGACATAGACTGTTAAGATGACAAAACTGATGAATCCATCTTCTCTCTTGACTGTTTTCACATAAATGCACTCATCTGTGGGGCTTCTCTGATAGCCATTCGTTACCAAGAAATTGTCGAGCCTTTGATTCCAACATCTAGCAGACTACTTGGTTGACTGTTCCATTCAGGAAAGCTATCTTGACATCCATTTGATGAGCTTCTAAATCATATGCATTTTCCAGGGCATGCAGTGTTCTGATACTTGAGTATCTGGCAACAGGAGAGAAAACTTTTTCATAATCTACTCCTTGTGTCTGTGAATATCCCTGTGCAACGAGTCTTGCCTTGTATCAGTTAATGTTACCATCAGCATCTCATTTAACCCTTAGAACCCATCTCGATCCTATTATGTTAGCATCCTTCAGTGTTCCCAGCTTCAGCCCAAAACTTCAATGGCATCTTTGCATTAATGAGCATGGATCTTGCAGACTCAACTAATGTGCAATTCAGTCTTTCTGAAACGCCATTCTGGTCTGGTGTGTACGGGCTGGAGAGCTGATGTGCAATCCCCTTTTTCCATCATTGTCACATATTCCACGAACTTTGATAACACTTCACACTTGCTCTTGATGAAATATGCTGTGACATATCTGGTGTAATCATCAGTAAAAGTAAGGACATACTTGCTTCCACCAACAGAATCAACATTCATTGGGCCACAGAGGTCACTGTGTACAAGTTGGAGGGGCTGGTGTGTTCCCTTTTCACTTTTCTTGGAAAAAAGGATTCTGTACATTTTCTCTTGTGCGCATTCTTCACACTCTCTGTTCACTTCGCCACTTCAACAGCTCATGCCTTCAACAAGCTTGCCTTTTATCAACCGATCAATATAGCAGTAATTCAAATGACCAAATGATATTGCCTTGGTGACGTGAGCCTCTCCATCTGTGTTTACCATGTAGAGTTTACTGTCCACCAAATGTCCAGTGGTGACTTTTCTTTCATTCTTGGATATGATACACTTTCTTTCATCAAATAAAACTTCTGCTCCCTTTTGCGTCATAGCAACAATGGACAACAAGTTCTTTGATAAATTGGGCACATACAGTACTTTGTTTAAATTCAACTGCATTTGATTCATCATAGCATGAAAGGTCCACCTTTCCTTCTCCAAAAGCTTTAATTGCTCTGTTGTCACCAAGGTAGATCTTTAAGGGCTGCTCATACTCGTAGTTATCGACAATTAAATCTTTCTCAAAGGTCGTATGCTTTGTACCACCACTGTCAATGTACCAAAGAATATTTCTATTCCGACAAGTTGTGCTGAAATTCAAGGCTATACTGTCTTCTTGCTGCTTGCAATCATGTTCTGCAATGCTCAAGTGACCTTGTCTTCGATTGAGTGGGCAGTTCTTAACAAAATGACCGATTGGTTGACATTTGTAGCATTTCAAACCTTGGTTGGTCCTTGACGGTCACGTTGCCTGAAACTTTCTCTATTTCCAAAATTTCGACCACCACGTCGAGTCTCTCCCTCTGGCGGATGCAAAATTGCCTTTGTCAGAGAGCAATGCTTCATTTCAACAAGAGCTGTTGTTGTCTTCTTTTTCTTCTCGTTTCTTGTATTCTTCGATCAAAAAGCCATTGACATTGTCCCAATTCAATTCATCCGTTTTGATAGCGTTTAGACTACTGATGAAGTTATCATACGACTCAGGAAGGCTTCCAAGAATTACAGTTGCAAATCTTGGCGAAGTAATTTCTTCCTTTAACTCACGCAATTGCTCGGCCAACAAAGTCATGTACGTCAAGTGCTCTGTGAGATCAGTTCCCTCTCTCATTGTAGTGGCATAAAACCTACGGTTAAGTTGCTGAACAATTTGAGCAATCCAAACACATTCAAACTGTTTCCGTAAAATTTCCAAAGCTTCAGGAGGATCGGCCGTCAAGGAAATATGAACTTGCAAACTCTTGACAAAACTGAGAGCAATTAAAGAGTAAGCTTTGTGCGAGGGAAGATCGGATGCATTTTGCACTGTAACTGCCACACTAACACCAGGAGCAGTTTCTGTTCCTTCAACAAATCGCCATAAACCATGTTCCATCAACACAAACTTAATATCATATTTCCACGATTGATAATTTTTTCCATCCAAGCGCCCAATTTTAGTGATTTCCACCATCTGAACAAACAAAGTCAACACGTCTTCGAAGAACAATCCGAACGTGATATTTTGATACCACCATTCCTCAAGGTTCCTGTCGTCCCGAGAGTTATTTTCTGCGTTCTTCTGGGCGTTATGCGGGGTGTTATTCTGGGCCCATAACCTATTAAGAAACTATCTTTATTCCGAACCGAAAGAAGGTTACAACTAGAACTGAACAACATAAGCTACAAGACGAGAGAATAAATCACAAGAGAATCCCCTAGAGAGTGTCATATGATCTTAATCAATGAACCACATTTCATGATTATTATTTCTCCAACAGTTTATAGGTGGCCGTTTACAGCATCCAAACCGTTCAATTTCTGTCCTACTCATTGCATATTCCTGGCAACTTGAAATCTTATTGACAGCTTCGCCTTTGTATCAAAATGCTATTTTGTCTCAGTTAAGAAAAAACTGTCACTCAGCTACTAGAGACCATTGCTTTAGAAAATGGGGAATGGGATAACTTTGAGGACAAGACTTCTCAACACTAATTAGTGCCTGCATGAATCAGCATCACTTTGGCGGGAAAACATGTTACAGTAGGCATCGTCATTCTAAAGTACTACAAGTTTTAGTTAGAATGTTGTGGTGGCAGAAAGGGAGATATTCTTTCATAAAAATGACCATGCCAACTTTTATGGTGGAAAAACGTACGATGAAGCTTTCTGGACTGAATATTATTTGAGAATACGCGAAACAAAAATAATGTTAAATTTTGTCCATGTAGACATCCTTGTCGTGGAATCTGAAGGTCTCTAATGACAAGCAGCTGACTATAATTCCTGCTGACAATTTGCAGTCTCATGCATGTCTCTAAGCTGACTTATCACCATCAGAGCCAGCCGAGCCTCTAAATGACCTACAGTGTACAGCTGTAGCGCCCACCCTAGCAAACTTGATTCTCAAAACCAAGCATCTGTCTTTAACTTCAATCAAAACCTATGCCAAAATCCTCAGCAAAACACTGCATTAATAAAACACATTTAAATCATGGGTATAGTCCGGCAGCAAATGTCATGAAATAAAGTCCCGTGGGAATTTCGTGAAGAAAGCAAGCCACTACTCTAAATGTGTTAAGGGGACCCTGAATAACATGAAAAGTTTTGGTGGCAACTTTGTAACTTGTTCAGACGGGATTTATATGGGGTTGAAAATGTCATGTGTATATCACAGCATGGAAACGAGGCTCAAACATAAAATTGTCCACAGCTTTCCAGTATTTCCGTAAAACTTTATGAAAATCACCACATTTGTGCAAATCAATGTTTCCAATATGAACATACGATTTTAAGAGGTTATTGGGGTCACGTGACCAAGTAAGCACGAAAACGAGACTCACTCAAAAGCTGCATTGGTAGCACTTAAATTTCTCCTGATGAAGGCAGAGATTGGCAAAAGTAATGCAGGTGAATATCATCTGTGCAATCAAATGTAATTTTTTGGTAAGGGTTATCACGTGACAACGCTGGCATGAAAACGAGGCTGATACAAAAGCTGTACTGAGGGGCATAAAACATTACAAAATAATGAGGTATAAAGTATGTTAGTAGATAACACCTGTACATTCAAACAAGTTTAAAAGGTAAGAGTTTTTAGAACGGTGCACTTAATAACATTCTTACAACCACAGAACTTAGCTGTGACTTTATTTTCAAAAAAAATAAATCAGAGCATTGGATTTCCTGTGGTGCACACGTGGAAGAGGGCCTGGACCGTGTTTCCATTACTTCTAGTCAGCAGTAGTTATAATTAGAATAGAGGTTCGCCATCTTTACTTACAGAGAATGTAGCGAGAATGGCTATGGAGTTTCCTTGCAATACAGGTATTACTTTTAAATTGTGCATTATCTGCCAGACACAGACGAGGAACTTGTAGAAAAACCCATTTCACACAACAAACTATTCGATGCAAATCAGGAAAGACCTCATTATGGAGATGTGAAGTTCGCCGAGGTGCGGTCCTTTTTGAAAGGCTTTCCGTTTGAAGAACTAGTATCATGGCATAGAACTTGTTATCAAGAAACATCACATTCAGGCATGATAAAAAGAGCTAAAGAGGAGGTATGAAAAAGAACTGTGTGGTCCGAATGAGGTAAGGTGAAAATCATGTGATTTGTCACTGGAAGCTAAACAGCCACTAACGCGCCATACAACCGAGATGTGTGTTTTTTCTGTGACAGTGACGGAGGATATCGCCAGCCACTACACACTGTCAGTACATTGTCTGCAGGTACATTGAAACCTGTATTAAGCGAACACCCTCGGGGAATGCTGTAGTGTCCGCTTGGTGTCCGCCTAATACAGGTTTCGATAGATAACATCATATGAGATGTCAAATGCCATTCAAATGAACAGTGGAAATGTTAAGAATACTCCCAGAGAGTTTGACGATATACGTTTGCATTAATTACTTTATCAAAGTGTACCAATTGATCATAGTACCATAAACATAGATTGAAACTCAAATTTGAAGAAACTAGATGAGTGAAACAAGCTCCATACAAACAAAACGAAATAGAAAACAATACTGTACTGTGAAACTAATCAAATAAGTTCGTCAAGTCACGTTTTTTAATGTAAAAATCGAATAAGTTGTGGGTGGCAGTTCGAGGTAATCTTTCGCATTTCCGGTGTCTGGCATGTTGGGTTGTGGAATTTGATTACAAGTGTCCGTTTAATACAGGTTGGTAACAATAGAAATGACTATTTCAGGTAGTTTTTAGGTGTCCTCGTCCGCTTAATATAGGTGTCCGTTTAATAAAGGTTTCATTTAAAGTAAATAAGGGAAATAAATTTTGCGACTTCGGCTACTGTCCGCTTAATAGATGGTGTCCACTTAATACAGGTTTCACTGTAGTTCTCTGGATGCTGCCGTGAAGAAAGAAGGAGATGAGAAGTTACATGTCAAACTCTCGACTGCAGTTGACAGTAGAGATGCTCACGCAACTGACATCAAATATTATATACTGCTGGACTAAACATGTCACAAAAGTGCTTCGTAAACACTCGACCACATCAAACTCGAGCAAGCAAGTGAAGTAGCAGCCAAGATAGAGTTTGTAACCATGGCTGAGATGGCACTGAAGAGTGTCAAGATAATGAATATGTCGCAACTACAGGCAGCATACGACACCATCTCGCAGGAAAGTAATTTAAAAGCGAAGACATGCAGTCGTAAGGCTATAAAGAAAATTATCCAGTCCGAAATAGAAGATGTTGATTTCCACAACCCAAACGTGTAAATGAATCAGGGAGGGTAAGCATCTAAGAATCAAGAGATGTTGCCATTCAGTTATCTGAAACTGCTAATGAAGATTGTACAAACAACATGACACAAAGATGATTTTACATGCCCTTGATGCTACCGCTAATGTCGCAACTCAACTATAGATTCACTCTCCGGACACAGATGTCTTCGTCCTTGCTCTTAGACGTTATCTACAATCGTGTGAGAACACGCTGTTTGTCACGGGAAGAGGGCAACACCGTCATATTATTGAGCTGAAACCAACTGTTCAAACTCTTGGCCCAGAGAAGATAGCAGCACTTCCAGCATCCCACGCCCTAAGCTGAGCTGACAACACAGGAAGTTTTTCAGGAAAGGGAAAGCTTCTCTGCTGGAAGATATTTGCAGAAGCGGATTCATCAATTGTCACTACCCTTTCATAACTTGGACAAGCTGCTCATCCAAATGAAGAAATTGTCGCAGCCATTGAGAAGTTTGTCTGTCTGCCATATCAACCAAGAACAAAACTTATGACTGTTAAAGAGCTATGATGGAGCCTTTTCAAGAAAAAAACAAGCACGATCAGACAGGTTGCCACCAACACAGGCAGCATTGCCGCAGGCAATCCTGAGAGCCCATTACCAGTTGATGGTCTGGAACAGCGACAGAATAACTAACCCAGAGCTACCATCACCGCAGCACTATGGATGGTGGATGCACCAAGAAGAATGGGTACCTGTCATGACAAACCTGCCACCAGCTCCTTAAACGATACTTCAACTAGTACAGTGTGGATGCTCCAAAGAAAGGTATTCCACTAACCGTTGCCAGTGCCGCAAGGCTGGTTTAAACTGCACAGACCTTTGGGCAATGGCGAGACCTGTGATAATGATGTTCAGGAGGAAGATGCACTCTACTCAGATGAAGAGGACAGTTCAGATAGTGAAATGTATATACATGAGTGAGCCACATGAACAATCACTAACAGTTTTCATAACTGATAACCATGCTAAGATATTTTTTTGGGAGGTGAAAGTAGATTTTGATATGCTTCTAAAACTCCTGTGAAAAGTGATTCAAAAATGGCAGGGAAAGTTTATCTGATCCACCGGTTTCGCTAAATTGTCCTACTGTTCTGAAGACAAAACTAGATGACAGACTTGCTCAAATAAACGAGTGCAAATTACAGAATCAGTTTTTATTTTTATCAAACTGGTTACCTGCCCAATATTTGTCATATTAATATCTCTAAAACAATTCATAAAACATATTTTCTACAACTTTTTCATTGTGGTAAAATAACCAAGGCAACATTTATTACGATGTGCTTTTGTATCAGCCTCGTTTTCATGCCAGCGTCGTCACGTGATAACCCTTACCAAATAATCACATTTGATTGCACAGATGATATTCACCTGCATTACTTTTGCCAATCTCTGCCTTCATCCGGAGAAGTTTAAGGGCTACCAGTGCAACTTTTGAGTGAGCCTCGTTTTCGTGCTAACTTGGTCACGTGACCCCAATAACCTCTTAAAATCGTATGTTCATATTTGAAACATTGATTTGCACAAATGTGGTGATTTTCATAAAGTTTTACGGAAATAATGGAAAGCTGTGGGCAATTTTATGTTTGAGCCTCGTTTCCATGCTAGGATATACACATGACATTTTCGACCCCATATAAATCCCGTCTGAGCAAGTTACAAAGTTGCCACCAAAACTTTTCATGTTATTTAGGGTTCCCTTAACACATTTAGACTAGTGGCTTGTTTTCTTCAAGAAATTCCCACGGCATTACACATGCTCCCGGACTAGTACAAGATACACAGTGTTGCAACTTACGTCTCACGTGCTTGTTCCACCATACATCACGTGACTTACAGCAGTTAGTTAGAGGAGAACCTGTGGGTAATCACCCAACGCTTCACTACCTCCTCCTTATTTAAGCACTGTCCTATTACTGGCCCACTTTCAAAACACTTCTGACTGAGCCGAAATCAAATTCAATTTAACACAATAGATTAGGAGTCTCTAGCAACTCTTCTTTAACATGCCAAATGTCTACAGTTCTTAGGAAATAAATGGTGTCAACTTGTCCTTGTCTAGTTCCCTAGACTGTCCTTTGGTGCTTATCAGTCCTTGAACACTTCAGGTTAATCAGTCACCTAAGTTCAGTGTTGACTTAGTGGTTTTCACTTGAAGATCTCCTACGAACACTGGTAACCATCCCAGGTAAAACTTGTGTTGTCTACTCATCTGTTTGATGGCCAACACCCTCCCAGTTATGGTCATCTGCAACAGAAGCTGACAATTCTGCATGAAGTTCAGGTTCCCTGACAATTTCAAATTTTCCTATGTAGACAATTCAAAAAAGTTCCATCAATCTGGCAAAGATACTGGGTGCGTTGCAAAGCCCAAAAGGCATCACTCATTTCCTGCCTTGACGATGGGCTTGTTCACATCATTACCTGTTGTTGGTCCCCCTGAACTGTGGGCAACACCCTGCTAGTGTTTTCCAAGCCCAGGTTGGCTCAGTCATGTGACTTGCACTTTGGGCAGTTACAACAGTAATGGCCAAATTCTTTGCAATCCCAGCATGGACAATTGCAGTTGAAATAATGCGAAGCAGGTGGGCATTGTTGGCTACCAAAAGGATTCACAGACAATGACTGGGAGAGTGCTGTATCTGCTTAACTAACTGTTGCAGGGCAACTTACTGAGTCTCCTGATGTTGTTATTGCACTTGAATGTCAGAATGTAATATGTCCTACTGAGCTTAAAACAAATCGGGCTCTTTTCCAACTTCATCCACAGAGGGAACCTTTGGAAGGCTTCTTCACCCATCTCCATCCAAGAGACGAAATTGCCCAAAGTTAATAAGCCAGCAGCAGGGCTTCATCAAGGGTGTGTGGTATATCTCTTAGTAGTCTAAGCCTGTCATCTTGATCTTTGATTGCATCAATAAAGTGCTGGAGAGCAAATCTTTCTTGGGTGTCCAGAGGTCAGTCTGGATGTAGACCAGATATCTGGAGCAAAAGCTTGAACACTTTTGTTTCCCAGTGGCTATTGTTGTGCAGAGTTACTGGGTGTAACTCGCTCTATTTTTCAGCATCAAACGGAAGCTCCAATTTGAGAGACATAAATTCAACAGTCTCTATCAGAAATACCATTAAGGAACTTTTGTAGTTAACCACGCAGGCCTGCAGCAAGGAATCTTCACCACTCCAACCATTAACAGCAGAGCAATGCTCAAAGTTTTTTCAATCCGCAGAATTTTTAAGTGTGTAAGCAAATCAGTTGAATAAGTATCCGGTTGGTTCTTCGATATGCAAATGGCTGAATGAGTCATTCCTTTGAATTTTGAATCCACAAGTGAGTTTTCTGCCATTGTAAATGGGCGAAACCACAGTAGCAAACACACAAGGAGGCTTTGGACACGAAACAATGCAAAACATTAAATTTCACTCTTGCAAACCATCAAAATATGGCCATTGACCATAGGTATCCATGAAGTTTGTCTTTGTTTTACTGCTGCCACTAATATAGCACTGAAATTCTCAGTAAAACACAGCATTAACAAAACACATTTTTATTACTGGTAGAAGATTCAGTCTTGTTAACTTAGTTCTGATTATTATTCAAGATGGCAGCTTGAAGAAGGAGTATTCTCACAAACACAACTTCTATTGCTACTAACAGCATTAGATCCAGCACCTTTAAGCTGTACTGATCTTGTACTTTCATATGTCACTTGAATTTCCAACAGCCACAATCCTCCAGGCAACATCAGTCTTCATCACAACAACTGCCATTTAACCTACAGCAGCTTGCCAATCCTTCCTTGTTGCAAGACTTATTGCCCTACCCTCGTCTTTAATTCTCATACCCCAACTTCAACCCAGTAGAGTAAATGATATATATTTTTTGTAGTTTTTAGGCCTTGAAATGGGGTGCAGAAAATAATAAAATAGATTTCCGCAGAGTTCTGAATTCTTGAAAAAAGTACAAGTTTAGACTTTGCAAACCAGTTTGTCTACACTTGAAAAAAATGGTAAAAAGTCTGATTAAGCTTCTTTTTTTCAAATCATAACAAGTGCGTAATTCCTTAAAGTGAGTAGTACTCAAAATTATTATTTATACTTCAACTGTCCTTTGTGATTATACAGGAGTTACAAATGAAGTACTTTTGCCACAGACACCTAAGATATGTATGGAATGAGGCTCAAGGGGAGTTTGAACTACTGAGGTTTGTTTTAATTTGTGCGTATGAATAAATATGTATCATTAATAGAAAATGTGTTTAAATAAATCTTTAATTATTATTTATTATTAAACATTTAATCTTGTTAAAAATGTGCGGACCATAATTTATTAAGACATAATGAGCTATTAAGAGTGAGTTTCCGAGTAAAGAGTTTTTTCTAAAGTTTATTTGGTGGGGAAAATTGGTGTACAAATAAGTGCATTAATTTTTAAATATGCATTTTCATATCCATAAAGACTTTGCTTTTTGTATTCTTAGGGGTCTTGATGTTGGTACGTTTCCAGCACATTTTTATCAGTCATCCTCTGGTCTGCATTGGGATGTCATTGAAAGAAGGTAAACATATAAAATAATAATCGTACATCATTTGACAGAAAACTACTTTTATGCATAATATGGGTCGTGCCCAAAACTGTAAGGATTTTTTCCTAAAGTGAATGGAAATGTCATATGGTGGGTTAATTCAGGGCTGTCTTTAAGAGCCGGGAACCGGGGATCACCCCCGGCTACTTTCTTTGGAAAATAGAAGAAAAATAGAACAAAAAGTTTGATTCCCTGCCTATTAACCCCTGTTAACTGTTATTTTTGTTCCTGATTAATAAACAATGTACATGGAAATTTCTTGAGTCGGATTGGGTAAGAGCAATACTGGTTTAAATTAACACAGTGCAAAAACAAGGAAAAATGGAAATATCTCAGGGATTGGGGCACTCTGATAAGCTGATAAACAATGCAAAATCTACAAGACCCAATCAGGAGCCACAACTCATGCCCAGCCTCAGCACAGCCAAAGCACAGCACAACACAGCCAATTAAGTGATCCTGTATGATCAGTCATCAGGGTCTTGAGGTTGGCCGTAAATAAAACAGGTCCTACTAATTTTGACTAGTAAATTTCTTTGTATATAATTAAAGGGTAGTCATACAAATTTCTTGTTCAGTTTCATTTTGTGATTTATTTACACTTGTGTGTTTTTCAAAAATCTCAAATTAATTGTGGTACTGTGTGAAAAACACACTGGTGCAAATAAATTCTAAATTGAACTTGAAGTCATATGATTAGCCATACCTATAACATGATGTAATAAATCAAGGCAAGAGTCGTCGTAATAGTCACGACCGTGTTTACTCAAACTTTACTCTTTTCTGACCACGAGGTCCTAGCCCTAGTTTTACATCATGTAATACGACACGAAATGTCCTCTACTCTACACTATCCCCTCTCTAATTAAAAGGGTGAGTCTCCGGATTCACGGACAACACTTGAAAGTGTAACAGTGTCAAAGTAACCAGTCCAGTTCACAAGCAAAGGAAAGAAAACTAATACAAAAAAAAACTGTCCATAACAAATCATAGTCTCAATATCCTCTTAGTGCTCGAGCCTTCTTTAACAATTTCGGTCTCAGTTTCTTAATCCGATCTTTTTCCATGGTCTGCTTGTCCTCCAGCATTTGTACGCGATCTACAATTTGCTGTAGACTACTGATAACCCATTCTCCATAACGGTCTGGGGGTCTTCTCACTCGCACCGGTCTTCGATTCTGGAGAGTAGGCTCCGGTTCCAGTCCTTCACCTTCATGTTCACTCCCTTCCTCCTCGCCACTGAGGTCAGGTGGGTCAGATTGAGTTGGTTTGCTTGTAGCATCTAGGGTATCTACAAGGGGGCCACCGTCCTTAGTGTCTGGCGCTTCCACTGAAGGATCACTTCTAACTTCCCTTTCCGCCCCGCTGGGCTGGACGTCATCCGACTGACAACCACTAATCTCTGGCGTATCGGGTTGTTGGCTTGACAGTTCAGGATCACCTTCCAACAACTCACTCTCTTCTTCATCTGCACTCATTGCTACCCCAAAAACCGTCCCATCTTCTTCTCCCGGCATCGACTGTGCATGTCCTTCTTCAACAGTCTCCACTGCAGGTGCAGTGCCCAAACCACCAGTAACTACTTCACCCACTGCCTTCTCCTGTTTTCTCTGGTACAACCTCAAGTTGTTGAAATGGACTACCTTGGACCTCCTAGAACGTCCTGCAACTTTTCTAACACAGTACGTAACTTCGGTGACTTGTGATACGATCTCGAACGGACCATCCCACTGTCGGTGAAACTTGCTTGCTTCACCTGGCCTTAGCTGTGGGGTGTAGCGCAGGACTAAATCTCCAGGTTGATAGACCGTGTGCTTCACTCCCTTGTCGTAAGCATCTTTCTGGCGTCGCTGAGCAACCTTCAGATTCTTCCGTACATCCCGGTATGCAATTTCTAAATCCTCCTGTAGATTAGCTGCAAATTCAGTGTACGAGCACTCACTGTCCTTAACCCCACCCATCATCACGTCCAAGGGTATCCTCATCTCTCTTCCGAACATCAGTTCAAATGGAGTGTGCCCTGTGGAGGCATGGATGCTACTCCGGTAGGCCATCATGCAATAATCCAGGTGTTCATCCCAGCTCTGAGGTTTACCTCCAACTTTAGCTTTCAACATGCTCTTAAGGGTCTTGTGTAGGTTCTCAATTTGCCCGTTGCCCTCTGGATGGTAAGCAGTTGACCGCGTTTTGTTGATCTCTAGCAAGTGGCACATCTCTTCAAAAACCTTCGACTCAAAGTTACGCCCCTGATCACTGTGGATGCTGTCGGGCACACCGAATCTGCAAATCCAGTTCCTCACAAGCACCTTTGCACAAGTTGTGGCACGTTGGTTAGGAATTGCAAACGCTTCAGCCCACTTGGTGAAACTGCACTGCACGGTTAAAATGTAGCGATTTCCTCATCGTGTCCGAGGTAATGGTCCAACTATGTCAATGTGGATCCTTTGCATGGGATTTCCAGTGGCCAATGGCTGCAGAGGTGCTCTTGGCTTTGGTCTAGACTTGCACTTGGCACAGGTAAGGCAACCATCGCAGTACCGATGCACGTCCTTTGTCAAGCCCGGCTTCCAAAATCTCGCACTCATTTTCTTCAGGGTCTTCATTCTCCCCAAATGGGCACCTGCAGGACCATCATGAACTTCAGTAAGCGCTGGCCTAACCAGGCTTTGTGGCAAAACTATCCGTTGCTTAGTTGGAGAGGTGTCTGTAGGCGACTGAAGATAGAGCACTCCTCCCTTCAGCTGCAACAGGTCAAGTTGCGCCCATACTGCCCGAGTGGTTCGACTCATGGGCTGAAGTTCCTCAGTCGTCGGTTTCTTCCACTCTTGTGACAACTGCGCTACCACCGGGCCAATATCAGGGTCTTCTCTTTGTGCTTGTGCCACTGCTGCAGTCGACCATATATCCCTCCCCTCACACTGCTTATGAACCGTTGGCAACCCTGCCACAGTGGCTACCTGGGGTCGGGCTGACGGAACACACGATGGGCACTCTCCATGATGACGCCTTGGTCGCCGTGACAAGGCATCTGCATTACCATGCTGTCTCCCCGGCCGGTGCTCAATTGTATAGTCGTATTCTTGCAGGCGTTCCAGCCAGCGGGCCACTTGCCCTTGGGGCTCCTTGAAGGACATCAACCAGGTTAACGAGTGGTGGTCAGTTCGTAGGCAGAACCGCCGTCCAAGCAGATAATAACGGAAATGGTCAACATAGGTGACTAAAGCTAACATCTCCAACCGAGTAGTGCAATAATTTCTTTCATGTTCGTTCAAAGAGCGACTCCCGTATGCAATTACTCGTTCCGTCCCATCTGGTTGCAGCTGAGATAAGACTGCCCCAAATGTTGGCTAGCATCTGTGTCCAGTATGAATGACCCTGCACCGGCGTTAAAATCTGGATAGGCTAGGACTGGTGCACTGACTAATCGGTGTTTGAGCTCTTCAAAGGCAGATTGTTGCTCTTGTTGCCAATGAAAAGGCGTGTCCTTCCTACACAGTTTATAGAGTGGCTCCGCAATGATGGAGAATCCGGCAATAAACCGCCGATAATAACTAGCCAGACCGAGGAAGCTGTGAAGCTCTTTGACGTCTAGCGGTGTTGGCCAAGTTTCAACTGCTGTAACTTTCTCTGGATTCGTCCTTATTCCATCACCGGAAACAACATGACCCAGAAAGGTAACTTCTCTCTTCAGGAACTGACACTTGGTTGGCTTTAATTTCAAACCCGCTGCTTGTATTCTGTCAAAGACCAACCGTAGGCGGTGAAGATGTTCTTCAAATGTAGAGCCCCAGATGATAATGTCATCTAAGTACACAAGGCAATGTGTCCAAGTGAGTCCACTGAGTGCCAGATTCATCAATCTGGTGAAGCTTGCTGGCCCATTTGTCAAACCAAATGGCATAACCCTCCATTGAAATTGTCCACGATGAGTTGAAAACGCAGTTTTGGGTTTGTCCTCCTCCTTCACTGGCATCTGCCAATATCCAGAGGCCAAATCAAGGCACGAGAACCACTGAGCACCGCCCAGGGCCTCTAAGACATCATCAGTCCTAGGCAGCGAGATAGCATCTTTTTGTGTGTACTGGTTAAGTCTCCGAAAGTCAATACACATACGGTAAGTTCCATCATGTTTCCGGGCCAACACAACGGGGCTACTCCAGGGACTTTGGGACTGTTCAACCCTACCATTAGCTACGAGCTCATCCAGCTGTTGGTCAATGATTTCTCTTTGGTGAGGGGGAATACGGCGCGGTGGTTGCTTAATTGGTGTACAATCACCCGTATTAATTTCATGTTCCATGAGATCAGATTTCCCTAAATCCGAACTGTTCATAGCAAAAATGTCCTCATACTCTTTCACCAGAGACGAGAATTGTTCCTTTTGACCTTCTGAAAGCCCTTCCAGGTTTTGTTGTTCACAGATTGTCCTCCACTTTTCTCCCTCTCCTTTTGTCTGCTCACTCTTCCCCACTGTGCTGTCAATGGTCGAACAGAATGCCTGTGGCCGAGAGGTACTTTTCGATTCTGAGTCAACTCCAATGGGAATTATACTACCATTCACGCTGCTAATAGGGTGATATTCGGCAATAGGAACATCTGACCGTATCTTGATTGGTCTATCCGAGAAGTTGGCAACTCGAACAAGGGCCTGTCCCGCCCTTGGAACCACAAGGGAACGAGCTATGCAAATTTCCGATTTTCCCTTTAGTTCCTTTGAGCCCTCCAAGATCCCAGGGCTTCCCGTATTTTGTTCATATCCCTCTTCCAATCTAGCTCCTAGCACTTGTTCAGTCCCCGGCTCTACTTCTACTTCAGCACACAGATAAAGTCTACAAACACTAGGTGTGACCTTGCAGTATCTAATAGGAATTTCAGCATCTCCTACCACAAAGGTTCCCGTGTCATAGTGAATTTGACATCCATACTGCTGAAAAAAGTCTGAACCAAGAATACAATCATGTGCTAGACCTTGCGCAATCATGACAGGCCAGGAGCAATCCATGTTTCCTATGCGAAATCTCACTTGGGTTTCTCCTAAGACAGTCAGTTCATTGCCATTTGCTGTCGTTAATGTTCCTATCACTGGTTTAAGTTTAGAAACATATCCACTTTTCTTCCATGTGTCCTCGCTCAACACACTAACCGTAGCGCCAGTGTCCAACAATACACAAGTTAAACAATGATTCACAAGTCCAGTAATATAGATCCCGGAATCAGATATGGCTGAAATTACACTGTCATTCGCGGTTGTATTGTAATTTACCTCACGGACATCACTGTCGGACAGGGCCACACGTACTGGTCCTACGGAGACTGTCTGACCCTTGGCAGGCCCCGAGCTCCGTTTCCCGTTGTATTAGTCGGACAATCACGTGCAAAATGACCCTGTTTACGACAATTGTAACACACTACTTCGTTTCGGCGCCGTGGGGCTGTCACGGTTTTTGCTTCCGTTTTCATTTCCAGCTCACGAATTTTCTCATTCATGCCAAGAACTAATTCCTTGAGCTCGCGTATTTCAGATGAAATCTTCTCACTATCAGCCGAGGCACCAATCACATTAACAGATTTCTTCTTCTCAACCGCAGGAGCTGCGCGACAAGCCTTACGAGCACTTTCCAACTGGCGAACCACACGCACAGCTTCCACGAGCGAACTCGGCTGGCTCATAAAAACTCTCTCACGAATGTCATCACTAATTGCTACACCTTGAAGAAACTGGTCCCTTGCCAGTTCCACTTTAAACGAATAGGCCGCCTCTGGGTACGCATTTTCGACCAATTCCATCAAGCTATCCGCAAATCCATCGAAATCTTCATTTGGCTTTTGGCATCGTGCCCGCAACTGCAATTTGTAATCTTCTTTCGTCTTCCCCGAATCAAATCTTCGAGTCAACTGATCAGTAAATTCTTCGAACGGTAGCGATTCCGAGAGCTTGAGGAGCTCAACAGCTTTGTAGGCCGGTTGGTCCAATAATGTAAGCAAATACGCTCGACGATCCACCGGTTTGATGTGCACGAGACTTGCGTATTGCATGAACTGCGAGAGCCACGTTTTGAAATTTTGGCCCACCGAATAAACGCGTGGAGCTCTTACGTTCCTCCTAACTTCGCTTTGTTCGCTTGACGCCACCATACTCTGCTTTAGAGCTTGAGACAGGGTATTTACGAGCTGCTGCAGGTCACTGCCCCCTTCGTGTGGCTCTACTTTCGGTGGTTTCTTCTTTTGTTGTTGTTTCAGCACGGGTTCTGTCGATTCAAGTTTCGGTAACCCTCCTTCGGCGCCTGCGGACATTTCATCTAGTTTCGGTAACCCGCCTTCGGCTCCTGCTGGAGTTCCATCTTCTTCCATCTTTATATCCCAGTTCGCTGCCACCAATGTAATAAATCAAGGCAAGAGTCGTCGTAATAGTCACGACCGTGTTTACTCAAACTTTACTCTTTTCTGACCACGAGGTCCTAGCCCTAGTTTTACATCATGTAATACGACACGAAATGTCCTCTACTCTACAATGATATTCAGAAATGTGCTGTAAGGATATCCAACATTGCTTCAGTGTATCAATATACAGTAGTGTTTCACGTTATTGAATACCTCTTGAATTTGGTAGTTTTATGACTGGATAACCACACATTAATATCTTCTTATTGCCCAATGCTTTGTAAACAATGTACGTTCACCCTGTAGTTAATAAATGGTCACCATGAATAAATTAATTAATTATGATTTTTCTTCCTTTAGGCAAAGCCTTTATGGTCCAAATGTGATCGATGTTGATGTCAAATCATATGTGCGACTCTTTTTTGAAGAGGTACTAATTATGATACTCAATAAAAGGCTACATGCAAAACATGCACATGGTGGACATGTGTATTTGAACATGCATTTCCTTTAAATTCAGATAGTAAAACAAATAGGCCATTTCCCAAGCTACTGTTTTAAAGTGCAATATCCATTGACAATATATCGATTTAGCCAGGGCTAAAAGCGAAGCTCTGGCTAATAATACGTGTAAACAAAACAAATTAAATCGTGTAATGCTAAACGGGGGACGACAATGAAAATGGCTTCAAGACTAATAGATCTAATTAGCAAAAAAACAAATTGCACGTGCAGCACACTTTTTCTTCGAATTAGCAAAAAGCAAATTTGCACGTGCAGCACGCTTTTTTGTCTTTCCCTTGCCGTTGTTTTGCACGACTACAACACTGTTTTGTACGACGAAAACGTCAAACTTCCTAGTTACACAGTATTTTTATGGAGAAATTGTCGTATGTGCTTACCCAATATTTTGTTTCCAGTGTTCATGTTCGCTTTTATTTTTCACTGCCTTTCATTTTCAGCTTGCTGGCCGCTAGCATTTCTCATTTTCTCACCGCCTTTGAATTTCCATGTTTTTCTTCCAACGAATTTTCAATAACTCGCTCTAGCTCTTTCTCTGTTATCCACGTTAGTGTACACATAAAAAATAACGCCGAAAAAGACACAACTTTTTTCTTTCTAAAAGTCCGGGCGGCCATGTGATTTCCTTCCAAATAAAACCTTGAGTTGCATTTGGGTTCCCATACCTGTTGATTGAGTTATTTTACATTGGTGTGCCTGTGGTGCGGACGGACGGTCGCTCGCTGATCGCTCGCTCGGTGTACGGTCACGTGATTACCAAATTTTCTGGGATGGGTAGATTACCACATTTCCTTAGGATCTCCGCTATGAGAATTACTTTTGTTCTCATGTAAATGACACTCATTTTCACAAGATAGGTTTTGTACACTCGCCCTCGTTTTGAAAGTGAGAGTTTTTAGAGCTCAGAATTTCCACCATTGTTTACAAGTTAGGCGAGGTGCTGAGAGGAGATAGCCCCTAGAGGATGGCACTACAGCTCATCACTAGCTAGCCAGCAAGTAAGACTGCCTGTGTGGCTGGCACTGCCTGCAAAACAACCATGCAATCCCACAACCGCACACCCACAATAAACCCAGGCTTCCTTCTCAATGCAATAAAACAAGAGATTTGGTTAAAAGAACGAGCAGGTTGATTTGCCCAGGAAGAGCCAAAAAATGTGACTGATCCGTAGACAAACAGACTAGAAGACCCACAGATTCTTCTCTTCCATCACTAGAAACTCCATTTTTGTAAGCACAGTCCTAGGTAGGCCTGTGAGTCTTGTAAGGCTGACAATGACTTAGAGAAACAACCAGAAAACCCCCAAGTGAATGGCACATTGACCAAAGCATCCTGCTCTGTTATGAGATGCATAGTTAGCCAAGAAGGGCTCATGGTGGTATGAGAAAACTATCAATTGCGATCTCTAAAGCACCAGATTCAGTGTAGCCAGAAGTCTTGATTAACTTGATACACAGACAATGACACAATTCACAATATGTACTGAGTTGCCAAAAAAAATTAATGATATTTAATCCCAGGAAGCAATGATATAGGGGTGCTGGCACAATTCACAGAATGTACATAGTTGTAATCTTGATAATAATCCTTGAAAGACTATTAATCCCATAAGACAGTATGATACCCAATGAGGTTTAGGGTCTTGATGGCGGGGGAGGGGGGAGAGGCTTGAGGGGGGGGGGGGGGTAGGCACTCTTCAGTTTCTATTAATACTACACTCTTAGGCAAAATGCATCAGATTTGTGAAATCACCCCCAGAGCTCTTAAAGGTTGAATTAATCCATGTTTTGTATTTTAGTTTGCAGATCCATTTTATGTATTCCAGCTTGGGAGCATTATCTTATGGTCAATGGATGATTATTATTACTATGCAGCGGTTATTTTAATTGTAACTCTGATTTCCCTTGCCATCACAATATATCAAACAAGAAAGGTACAAAATTCCTTTTAAGGTACTAAAATATATATTATTTGCCAATTATTTTTCTAGAATTTCATGTTCATAAGTTATCTGTGTGTGTTGCCTGTTTCATTGTTTTATGATGGCTGCCTTGGAAAACCAAAATAAGTAACATTTACACTTGAAAAAGTTGATATGGTACTCATCGCTTTGCAGATATTAGCGCATGGTTAACAACAGGAATAGCATGAGGCAATGCCGCAAAAAACTTGTTTTTGCTATTATTGTTTAACAGTATATACCACTTATTAACTGAGAGTGAGGTCATTACAGGGAAATCTTAGACCGAGGCCTTGAAGTATTGACTGAGCAATAGCGAGGTCAATGCATCAAGTCTGTGGTCTGAGATTTCCCGGTAATGACCGAACAGACAAGGTTAATAAGTCATTAATTTTATTATGTGGCATTTTTATTTTGGAACTGAGCCTGCGATCAATTAAAACTAATAACTGGTCAGCAGATAACTTTAAAAAGCACGTCACCTCAATGAGTTGTACACTTCAGCCTGCGATACAGTCATGTGACACTGGTCAGTGAGTACCCCTTTTAAAAGCTGTCAATTGACCATAACATGGATGTCCATGATGAGGTCCACTATGAAGCAATGTCGTACCAAGAGTCTTAGGGCTTTCTGGTCAGTGTGGCAAGGCTGGCTTGCCCCGCTGACCAAAAAGCTAGCAGACTCCGGGTATGAAATTGACTATCAAATTAAACTGAGATTGTTTTTTCCTTGGACGCCCACGCTGTAGCTAGTAATGCCCGGTCACTATAAGAAAACAATTCCTGCTTAGCAACCGATTAGAGCACTTGTACCACTGTAACCACATAATAATGTTGAATGTTGACTCAGACCCTACAAGATATCCAATTTATTATTGTTCTAATGGCGAAAAATGTTTTCAGCACCTAGTGACGTTAAGGAACATGGTGGCATTGTCAGAGAGAGTAACCGTACTCCGGAATAATGCTGGTGAGTTTTTTATAATTATTGTAAATCCATTAATTGTGCATTTAAATAGTATATTTAGTTTTACATTTTGAATCATTGTGTTTATAGCAGATTTGTAGTACACATTGCCAAACATGTAATCAAAAAGTAGTTTGGAAACAGGCTGAGAAACAATCAGACCTGATCAAACTTTGACTATAGTGGAAAAAGGTATTTTACAAGATTATTTAAATCATTTAAAGTTATGAGGTTTTTGACCTCTGACCACTCTTATAACAAAACCCTTGAAAACAAACAACAGAGAGACGATTAAGCATCTCCTCAGTGCTTTGTTTTACAACTCCCACACCAAAAAAACAAACATAAAAAAATCTATCAGGGGTTGGCTGCACTATAAATTCATTAAAAAGGCAACACACATTTTTTTTTTCTTAAGTCAATATACATTTGTTTTTTTTTTAATTTTGCCGTGATGAGTGATTCAACATATTTCATACTGGATTATTCCGTTGGTTAAGGTTTTCAATTTCCAAAGCTAGGTCAGTTTGTGGAGAATCCAAAAAATATTTATTTTTATTAGATTTATTAGAATGCAGGGTTAACAAGGCTTGTTGAAATATTTCATATAAGACATTTACCAGATGGTAAATGCAGTTAATGGCACATGAAGCCCCCGGTGGGGGAGGGGGGGGGGTAGGCTAAGGTAGCCTGCCCCAATGTATGCTCTGTTTGATCTTTAAAGCCTTATTTATGAATGAAAGCACGCTAATTTTGGGATACAAACAAAAGCTGTACGTGGTTGGAACGTGACTAATTTGTCGTATGTTTGTTATCGTACTTTTCTCAGAATCGCGCAGATTGGTCCCTGTTTTCAAGGCCCTATTCATGGCTCGACTTTAATCATGATAAGACTAGGTAGCTTATGGTACAACTGTATTCACTGGTCGAGATTTGAGACACTGTCTAGCTATAAAGTTCTGCTATTTCAGACCTGGTCATTATTCGTCTAGCTTGCACGAAAGCAAACTGTTACAGTAATTTTGTTACAGGGCTGTGTCCCCCCCCCCCCCCCCCCCCTTATTAGCCATATTGTAGTTATGGTCTTATTTGCCTGCGTGCGCTATTTAGTTGTGTTACCTTTTCATGCGTATCTTAAGCGGAATAGTGACATTAACTGCACATAAAGTTGCCAAAAAATGCCCAGCAAAGATAACTGATGTTGTTGCACGTGACCATTAGTTAATTAAGGAATGGCCATTGTCATTTTCTTCTTACATGGCCCTTTACTGCAGGTAGATGTAGTTACACATATTTTCACTACTAATTATTTTATTCCTCTTTCAACATGACAAAGCTCAAGTGGATGTGTCATCTGAAGATCTTGTCCCTGGAGATGTGCTAGTTATTCCACCAAATGGAGCCATGATTCATTGTGATGCTGTTCTTATTAGTGGCAACTGTATTGTAAACGAGAGTATGTTGACAGGTACAGAATATGATATATTGCTGAATGATCAAGATTCCTTTGAAACAACATAAACGTCTTTCTATTATAGTCCATTTTTTCAGAAGACCTCAGACTTTGTACGGTGCTGGTCATAAAAGTCAAAAATTCAAATAAAACAGAACGTCAAATAGAATGTCAGTGCACATGGTTTCCAGCTACACAACATCTGGATCATGGTGGTCTCCCGTGCGGCCATTTTCGTTTCCTCACGCATCGTTTGCGTGGCAAGAGAAAATCGGCTGCTGAGACCACATTTTCCTTGACACATTATGGCAGAGTCGGGCAGTTTGTTCTAATCACGTATGGTTTTTAGAAGGAAAAACAAAGATGCAGGTAATAGTTGATAGTTGAACAAAACTCATGGCATTTTACGACTGTTTGAGTTGACAAGCAGTGAACCTTGAATTTCCGCAACACATTGGTGATCCTGGACTGCCCATGACTACCCAGTTAGTGTGTATTCTAGGCTATAGTTTGACTAATTATAAGCAAGTCAAGCAACCAGTATGCATATATTAAAGGCAAAGCTGTCCTTTTTCTTTGGACAAAGTTAGTTCCGTGTGCCACAGTACCCTTCACAGTCGTCAGTGCTAAATTTTATCTCCATGATGCTAGTCAAGGTACTCAAAGGAGTATGCTCCATCTTGTGAATCTCAAGAGCGTTACTTGCAAGTGACAAGCTATATACGTATTTATCAATATCTAGGTGAGAGTGTCCCAGTCACCAAAACTCCTCTGCCACACAGTAAAAGATCATCAAGCTCTTCTGCAGAACAAAAAGAAAAACAGTACAATCCTGAAAGGGATAAGAGGCACACTCTGTTTAGTGGAACAAAAGTAATACAAACTCGTTATTATGGCCGCCATGCTAGAGTTCTTGCAATGGTCATTAGAACTGGTAGGTAGTATTTACTTTTAGGTGAGTAGCATTGGTGTCACTTTTGGATTTTCATTGATCACTAATACATTATGTCTTAACAAGTTCCGCGACTTTGGATCACTTTCAAAGCACTTCTTGTACTTCAAACTTCTTGCAGTTTTTAATTCTTCAATCTGAAATGTGGACTTTTTTTGTGTGTTATTTCTTCCTAATTCGTTGTTCAGTGACGATAATTTTATCACCTGTTTTGCAGGATTTTCCACTACAAAGGGTGGCTTAATTCGTTCTATTCTTAACCCCAAGCCTGTGGGCTTTAAATTCTTCAGAGACTCCATGCGATTTATTGGTATCTTGGCTATACTTGGTAAGTAGCGATCAAAAATTCAAATGACTTATGTAGAGAAGTTCAAAACGGTTTGTTCATTTACTCTTTTTCCTTTTAACAAAATCAAGCAATGAACAGGGCTTCTGGTTTTCTATTTGGAAAAAGACAAAATAGCCAACAAACAATGTAAATTATACACCTCGTTGTTTTTTTAAAGAAATATTAGCAACTGATCAGTGAATTTTTTTTAATCAGCATTGGTTGGATTCTCCTACAGTGTGTACGTTTTTGTCAAGCAAGGGGTAAGATTCTAATTTGTAGATAAACTAGTCCTTTTTATTGGTATGTAAGTCGACCGTATTTCTTATAAATTGATGTGATGTCATTATTGTTTTACGCACTTGTATTAATTGCACTGACAAAATGTAATAGGTTTGAAATTGCTTTTGAAATGACCCACTGACTGAAGTCTATCATTTTCAGAAGAAAGTTTGTTATTATGAAAGGAAATATAATAACATAACCTCAAGATGAGGAAAATAAAATTTTAAAACATCTTGAAAAGGTAAACTAGATGTTGACCTTGTGAAGTTTCTCTAAATAAAGAGATAAAACCGTTATTAGCTATGTACAATAGAAATATATAAAATAGGACATTTAAAAACTGGACTATTTACCAAATATAAATTGAATTACTAATTAACAATTAAAACAATAGATGAACAACTACAGATGGATATTTAGGAAGCGCTTCAGCGCACTCTTAAAACGGTGCAAGCTCCCAGCCTCAACAATAGACCCTGATAGACTATTCCTGTCCCAAACGATTAGAATAGGAAAATAATATTTATATGGATTACTCTTTGCTGGCTTAACATATAGCTTATCTAGGTAGTTTGCGCGGGTTGAATTGCACTTGGTAAATTAAAAAAGATCGTCAAAGTTTAGTTTGTTTATGCCAAAACCGATCTTGTAGTATTCAACTAAAGTAAGAAACAATCTACGTGTTTCGAGTGAAGGCCACTTCAGCTTCCCTAAACGATCTTCGTATTCCATCTCCCCGCATTTTTGCCCGAGAGCAAGCTGAGAGGTTCTTCACCGAACTTTTTCTAACGCTAGCACATCCTTAGGCAAAAATGAATTCCAAACCAGTGGAGCATATTCAAGAACCGGGCGCACAAGAGATTTGTATAACGTAGAGAATGCACCGGGATTCGACCAGCTTACCGTTCTGTGAACCAGACCCAATAATTTGTTCGCCTTATTAACGGTCACATTAACATGTTCGCTCCAAGGTAAACCCGAAGAAACCATAATGCCCAAATCCTTGATGCACTCTCATACCCAATAAGTGTGTAGGGAGGAGAGGTCACATTTGTGTGTTATTTGTAAAACTTCGCACTTATCGAAGTTGAAACGCAGTTGCCATTTTGTTGCCCAGGATACTGATATACACCAAATTGTAAGGTTTCAATGTCCCTTGCTATGTTTGACAGTTCTCTGTATACTTTGGTGTCGTCAGCAAACATTCATAATGTAGAAGAGATGTTAGATGACATGTAATTGACGCAAATTAGAATTAAATTGAACCCAGGATCATACCTTGGGGAACCCCCAACGTTACGCAAGACCAGGATGAGAAGGTGCCTCGAACAACAACGCGTTGTTTGCAGTCGCGTTGTTTGAGGCACAGAGTGAAACGCTTTTGAGAAGTCTAAAAAACAACATCAGTGGGTCTCGATTTATGATAATTATGCTAAAGCAAAAAAAAGTTATTTCCTCTCGGTTTGCTGATAATATGCTTTAAAGCTGAAGCTGATGAGTATTCATAATATCATAACAGCTTTCCCTTGTTGTGTAGGTGTTATGCATGTTCTTTGACTGCTTTCCAGATGTCTGTTGGTAAAATCATGCTACAAGCCTTGGATATCATCACTGTAGCCGTCCCACCTGCTCTTCCCGCAGCTATGTCAGTTGGGATTGTTTATGCTCTTCAGAGGCTAAAAAAGAGACAGATTTACTGCATAGATCCACCCAGGTACACATCCTCCTCCTTCTCCTTCTCCTTCTTTTCCTTCTCCTCCTTCTCCTCCTCCTTCTTCTCCTCCTTCTTCTTGTCCTCCTTGTCCTTCTCCTCCTCCTTCTTCACCTCTTTTTTCTTCTCCTCCTTCTCCTCCGTCTTCTCCTCTTTCTCCTTCTCCTCCTCCTTCTTCTCCTCCTCTTCCTCCTTCTTCTCCTTCTCCTTCTCCTTCTCCTCCTCCTCCTCCTGCTCATCTTTTCCATCGCCTTCTCTGCTTCCTTTCAAAATCCTCGCTAGTTAGTGCCACTTTTTTAATCAGAGACAGGTTCAAAGGTTCAAAATGTTCCAGAACATAAGCAATGATCCTGATCGCAAATTAACAAGATTCAGATGGTTACCAGAGCCAAACAAATGCACTTTTAATCTGTACCTTTATTCTGAGGAGTGATATCACGTTCTCTTTTGCAAAACAAACAGACCAAAGCATAGCTTTTTTGACAGCAATTAAATATATTATAAACGATTGTTTTAGTTGATTTTCATGGATTACATTTTAGCATAGTTTATTATTTGAATTCATTCGTAAAGATTTAATTCTGTATCTAATTCAGCTTTAGATCTGTAATTCCAAAGCTTCAATAAACTCTCTATCTATATCTATCTCTCTATCAACTCAGCTTGCCAACTTTGCCTCCTCTTTCTCTTCTCTTCTTGATCGTCTTTTTGTGTGACTCCCTCTTTGCCTTTCCCTGCAATCCTTTCCTACTGTGGATTAAATGAACTGCAATATTGTTTATGTATGTGACTTTACCTCGTATCTCATTTAATTAGGGTCAATATGTGTGGAAAACTAAAGCTGTTCTGTTTTGACAAGGTAAGTTTGGTGACATCTCTAAAGTGTTGGCCTTTCTATTTATTTTTGCATTGCCGATGTCTCATACAGTATTCTACTAATTGTACGCTTATCTGTAGTAAATTGTATTGTCCAGAGGTGTTTTAATGTGCAGGCGAAACTTACAAAGGAAGTAACTTTTATCTGGAAATTTTCACCTTAAAGATTCTCACTTGTTGACCTTACAAGGATGGGCAAATGGGAAGGCAAATTCTGTTTTTACTTACATTTTATATGTGCAAGCAAACGTGGCCACAATTGTGTTGTCTACTATTACAATTTTTTTAAAAAAAACAAACTGCATTTTAAATATGCATTCGTATCAGAGCAAATGAAAGAGCAGTTCTTTGTTCATTGAAGAAAGTCTCTAAAAACATCACTTCAGGTGCTCTGATGGATCCGTCCGAGTAAGTAAACCCACTGTCAATCCTCGGATGAATCAAGCGTCATGCAAGCTAGGAGAGGAACATGGTCAGGATCGCGAAACTTATAGAGAGGAAGTAATTTATCATCTTGATTATTCATTTGTATTAGAAAAAATTTAAGAGTATTTCCTCGTAAATGGCATCATCATCCTGATGGCTTGAACTCAGTTATGCAGTCACTCAAAAGTAAACCCCACCAGGGAGTCTAACAGAGATTTCATGTATATTCTTTTAATATATCATGACAGGTTATAATTTCTTTGATTGTAGACAGGAACCTTAACAGAAGATGGCCTAGACTTTCTTGGTGTTGTACCTGTGCAGTCTGGGCGGTATGTTGTGTTATAACTGGATTTAACAGATAACTCCTCTTAAAAGAGTTTTCAACCTCTATAAATCTTAGAGTTACAAGTGTCTGGCCGCTCTAGCAGTCCATTCCATAGAAACCTTTACAAGTTAGGGCGATATTTTCAGGCTCTAAAAACAATGACTTGTAAAGGTCTTATTCAATTTACCCCAGAACTCACCAGAACGAAGATTTCACACAAGGAGACAAGTACATATCGTTCAAAAACTGTTCATGGCTTTAGTGTATGTTCTATCTTAAAGACTTGTTTGTCTTTGTCTAATTTGGGTTTAGATTATTAGCCTGGGTTGTTGAGATCCAAACTCTGTTTCGTGTCCTTTCTGTCCGCCATCTTTGCACGTGCTTTAGGATTAATGGAATAAAAGCAGTCACGTGGTATTTCAGGGGGAAAACAAGTGATAACATTTGCCATTACGAGTAATCGCTGTCGAGTTTTTTTAATTCTCTCAAGACGAGACAACGAGTAATAGTCATGCAAACTGTACAAAAGTTTTACGTCATTATTGCTTGCTGTGAGGACATCTCCGATCGCTACTGCATCCAAAAGAGTAACAATGATCACTTTAATTGAATGAATAAATGAATGAAGAGTCGAGGATGAGAGGACAACAGACGTGTCCTCTTACAATACATTTTAACATGTGAACAGTAAGCTCGGACGTGAGCATACAAAGGCGCCACTGGCAGCCGCTCTCAGTCCATTTGTGAGCTTACTGTACCCACCCAACCCGTGATGTGAATGATATGATGAGTGAAGGTTGACCACAACACCGGGGTCTACGTCCCCTAGTCTTTTCGAACAGTGGCGTGGGTTCTTTTACGTCCCACAAGAACCAGGTAAGTGTAAGTGCTGTGAGACGGGACCCACGGTTTTTCATCCTTATCCGAGAATACTAGAAAGTCTAACCGTTTGCAGGTGTCATTACAAAGGCCCCACTTTCTTCTCAGTTATTTAAAGACCCTGAGTGTTGGTCCGGCCGGGGTTCGAACCCGAGACCTCCCGCTCAGCAGACCGGCGCTCTCCCAACTGAGCTAACCAGGCGGCGGCTTTCACCCATAAATTGACATTATCGTCTTTAAGGTAAAAGGTTCTTCATTTTCTGTTGTCTAGAATAAACAAATGCACCGCGATTTCTTGCATTGGCAGATTTTGTCACTCGTTTATGCCCTGAGAAACCACTTGACACCGCGTTTATCCCATCAGTCCTTAAGCGCGTGTAAAAATGGCGGGTATCGTGAACAAGGTCTATTGCATGACTGTTTATCTAACGCTCGAACTATAACTAGTTGGCTACCCCGCAATTTGGTAATTAAAAAGTGTTTTTTGTTTTCTTTGAAGTTGTTAGTGCCTCAACTTTAAGCCTCAGCAAACGAACACCTTCTAATATATGCAATGGCATTAAGGTCAATTTGCTTATTAGCCCCCTAAGCAAGGACTGCAGGCTTGGCTACGCATGTCCTATAAGAACTCTGTTACAAAACCTTTTTGCGAAATTTCATCTTTGTTCATCGTGGTTCAATATATACAGCTATTTCAAAAAAGGTTGTCGGAGAGAATGGCGAACGGTGAATGCCGAACGGAGGTTGCACGACCGAAAGGAACTGTGTTTACGCTATTTAATATGCAAAATTTCATAAGTTGCGTTCACCTTACGTGAAAATGAATACACGAACGTTTGTCTAAGGGTTCTTGGCTCCGAAGACAGTAGAAGCTCACGCTTTTTTGAATTGAAAGACGTTCCTCGTTTCCTCGTATGAACGGCGTATTAGGGACCTTAAGATCCGACGACGGCGACGGCAACGGGAACGCCACAAAAGCAATAGGTTTAATTAGCAAAACAACAATTTTGCACGTGCATCACGCTTTTTTGTACATTTCTTTGCCGTCACGACTACGACGTGAAAATGCCAAATTTCACGATGTTCAGGGGAAGTACACAAGCGACGACGAAATTTCCTCTTTCTTCCTGAACTTGGATATGGTTTTTAGGAATTCAGCTTTAGGAGGGTTCGCCTACATTTGACAAAGTTAGCGACTTGGAGTAATCGCGATAAAGATTGAAAGAACGTGAATTCACTTTTTCAGCGACGTTTTCACAGCCGTAGCCGTCCTCGGATCTTAAGGTCCCTATTGTCTCCGACTTTACATCGCCAGACACAAGAAATTTAGAAATGTAGCGCTGAGGGCTTTTCTTTTAGGAACGCCCAAGAAAAATGAAGCCTCTGCAACTGAATGCTGAAGAACATGGACAAACCAGATAACCCGCCATCGAGGGTCTTCACTAAGTGGAGCCGGCATCGTTGACTAGCTTAGATTTAACAATTATTCGCCGAAGGCGAAGTTAATATTGTTGAATAATCCCCGAGACGAAGTCGAGGGGATTATTCAACAACATTAACTGAGCCTGAGGTGAATGAACACGAAGCCGTAAACAGTGGATGCGCAAAAGTTAGATCTTTACAGTATCTTCAAACACGGCAAATGATAGTTTTCATCTCTTTGTATCGAGTTTTGTAAGCTTTAGCATCAACGGTTTAAAAGAAAACGCCGAAAATTTGAATTACTACCCAATTCTGAGAGGAAAAGTGGAGCTTATTTGTTTCTGTCAACTCACCGTGAATGAGAAAGTTTTCCCTTTGTCGCTTCTTGCAAATGCTGTCAACAGCGGCTACGATCAAGGTGAGCGTTGTTTATCTCCAATGTTCTTTGCCTTGTTAACTTGCTTTCATGTACAATTTTCGAAAATATTTGCCTTCCTCTTTCCTCCATAAATTAACTTCTATTTATAGGCAAAATTGGTCTTGCGAGAAAATCCTGAAATCACAAAACAGTGACAAAGCGACCTCTGTAGTGGTAAACATAGCTTCGAGCGTACAAAAAGTCAGCTACAGTAAACCATTTCACAATAAATCACGCTGTTTAAACACCATGAAGTCTTTTCTTGCCTTCACAGTCATCAGCACTTGGATATTCGTGTATTTTCAAAAAGGCTTTACCATGAAACTTTGGCAAAACACCCAGTTCACGACAGCGATTTGTTCTTCTTTTTATATTCACCGCCTAGCCCGGTGAATATAACGTCATAGTCCGAGATAGCTAACCAGTCAGATTGCTTGAATTACCAAGATCACTGAGTGTGTATAGACTAAAGTGATTATTTACCGTCAATATTCAAAACCCGCAGTTCCTTTCGGTCGTACAATCTCCCTTCGACAATTGCCATTCGCCGTTCTCTCCGACAACCTTTTTTGAAATAGTTGTATGCGTCGAATAACTAAGCATTGGATTATGTTAAAACGTTTTGCACCAATTTGATAAAAGACCATAGAAAACAAATTTTATTCAGATATCTGTTTGTTGACTTATTCTTATCCAGTTTCCGTCCAATGGTGTCTGAAACTGAAAGCATTCCTCAAGGTCCCTTATTGGAAGCAATGGCTACCTGTCATTCCCTCATAGTGATTGATGGCAATTTGACTGGTGATCCTTTAGACCTAAAGATGTTTGAGGCAACTGACTGGGTAACCTCTTCGTTTTCGCCATTAAACAATACAACTTAGTGATATTCTGTATTTCGTGTATGTATTAAGCCACGACCGTCGGTCATAAATATTTTTGGGCAAAGTCTTTGTTCAAGGTCAGGAAGCATGGTATTTATAGGCGAAAGGGATAGTGGTTAGTGGTATGAGTGGGTGGTATAGTGCTTAGGGGCAGACAGTTGAAAGGGATATCTGCTGGGGGCGTGGTATATACGAAAGGATGCACCGTTTAAAAAGGGCACGAAGCTAAGTGGTAAAGGGCAGGATTCAAAGCATAGTGTTCTAGAGGAGAAGGCATCATGTACTATACTGTAACGGTTAGCCATGGCTATATTGATAGCAAGTTATGTCCAGTTGTTCTTTGGTCATGCCCGTAAGGTTTAGAAGTCGCTTGGACTTGTGCCGAAGGATTAGGACGTAGCTTTGTTAATTGGATATATCCCTAATGATTGGGCATGGCTTATTTCGTTGATTCGTCAATAACCGCCGCCCTGTTAGCTCAACTGGTTTTGCGCTGGTCTGCCGAGCGGGAGATCGCAGGTCCAAACCCCAGCCGGACCAACACACAGGGACTTAAAATAACGGAGGAGAATGTACTGCCTTTGTTGTGACATCTACAAATGGTTAGACATTCTAGTCTTCTCGGATAAGAACAAAAAACCATGGGGCCACGTCTCACAGCTCTTTCACTGTTCTGATTCTTGTGGGACGTAAAAGAACCCACAGAGCTGATCGTAAAGAGTAGGAGGCGTAGACCTCGGTGGTGTGGTACAACCATTCATGTGCTGGGTGGATAATGAAGGGGTCACCGTGTTGAGGCTTGGACAATTTGGAAGTGTTCATGGAGAATACAGCAAGCATTAACTATTAGATTTGTTTCCATCTTTGCTCATTGTTTACAGTCAAGCCATGTCAAGCGTACCCCCCAAGATTCAATTAATGAATTTATTATTCGAAAGTTGAATCCGTCGGTACTTGTGGATTTAAAGATTCATCTCTGCATTCCTGCATGCGTAATGAGCAGTGAATTCACACGCGAGGTTGTTATGAAATTTCTACCAGCTCAGTTTTCGGCTTGAATTTGATGTAAGTGTCTTCAAGGCACATTTACCCATTCAAAGATTTTTCTATCTAACCGAATAAAGAGAAGTTATCGTAAAAACGTTATTGCTTGTTAGGCATGCAGGAATGCAGATTTGAATTTGAAAATGGTTGCGGCAACGACTAACGGATTCATTTTTAAATAACCGATTCATTAATGGAATCTGTAAGTGTGCACTTGGCCTGACGTGACTCTAGTTGCACTGAGGCTGCTAGAATGACTGATAGATAACGTTATAATAAGCTCTAAATATTTGATTGGAATAACCTAGTAAGTCAACTTGTGGTTTCTGTTTATGGTGGCCTTGGCAAGATTGACTGGTACTGTAATTACTTTATAACACGACAACAAAGTGTATCTGCTAGAGGAAAAATTGATGCCTTTTCCACGAATGTAAAATCAACGTACACAAATACTTTTTCTTGGAGTGCAGCAAAAGAAAAAGTTGGGATCTTTTGGTTCCATAGCAGTATCTCATTAACAAATTGAGATGTAAAACCCCAGCTTTTCAACTCACATTTTTTATCACGTGATCCGAGAGGATCGTGTGAAAGGACCTTGATAATAACAGGGTTGTGATAGATCGTAACCTTCATTTAGGTTCTGGCTGTTTTCTTCCGATTAAAGAATAGTTACGTTTCTTTCACTTTGCGCATGGAATATATATGTACGTATGTTGCAGAAGAGCTCACTACAAACATGTGAAGATATATATGGGCTATGATTACTTGTTTTGTTGCTTTTGCTAGACCTTAGAAGAACCTGGCGAGGATAACACCAAATTTGACAACATTGTTCCTACCATTGTTAAACCAAAAACTGAAAAGGAATTTCATGTTGAATCGGCTTTAGAGGGAAATGTGAGTGTTTCTTATTTTATCCTTAAAGCCCTTATATTAGCATGCATATCCTCCACACTGTCAGCTACACATTTCCTATTGTGCCGAAGAGAAGTTGACCGTTTTCACTTCCAGATCATCTCCTTAATTCTCATGACCTTTCTGTGTGACTACGCAGTGATATTGTAAGGAGAATCAAGATGCTGATCGCTGTTACGTGTTTAAGTGTTAGAACATTCGTTCATATGGCTTTTGTTTCAAGGCCTTGGGGTGGCTGCAATACCGAAGGTGTTTTCACCGTTTCTTTATTTGTGGAACCATTTTAAAAGGTTTTGAGTAAAAAGGGACCACTGTACATGTGCGAAGTGAAATGCAACCCAAACGCTTATATGAATTTTAATGCCTGAAAGCATGGTGTTGTTTGTTTGTTTTTCACATTAGATTCCATATGAGATAGCCGTTATTCGCCAGTTTCCGTTCTCATCAGATTTGCAGCGTATGTGCGTTGTGACTCGCACACTAGGAGATCCAAATATGGATGTGTATGCAAAAGGTGCCCCAGAAACCATTGCAAGTCTTTGTCAACCACAAACAGGTTAAACTTTTCACCTTTATTTGATTCTGTACAACACCGCAACCTCTGAAGTAAAGAAATATTCGTTTGCTATGTTGTATCCAACATGGCTGTTCGTTTTTGGTCCACTAGAAAGTTGATCCGTTCCACCCCTAATTTTGCACAGATTTTATAATCACAGCGTAGCTAACAGAAATTTGTTATTTTCTTGCCCTTAGCTCTCTTCTCATATATTCCTTATTATTAACAACTGAATCATTGGATAATGCCATTCTGGATCTCTGACTGGCTTAGCCATCATGGTATATGAGTCATTAGTATTTACTAAATCAGTGAATAGCAATTTTCAGGCGTTTTGATTGGCTCCCGTAACTCAGAATATCCTTGCCTATTCAATGTTTTGCGACCGGAGCAAAGATGGCGTCTCGTTTCGAGACATTTTCGGAAGGCGAAGTTTGTGCGATAAATGAAGAAGTCGTACACTCAAATACCAAGAAGGCGACTAAACTTTGGCTTGTCGGTTTTCACTGGTGGGAAGAAAATTATTTTCATGCTGAATTTGCAAAAAAATCGTAAAATGCACTTGCGAAAATCCTCGAAATGTTTGTAAATTGTAAACAAAGTTCCTACTAAGTGACCTTTTTAATTTACAAAGAGTTACTTTTTTTCATTTTTATCCAACTGATTTGGTAAATACTAAAACAACTAACCCCTTAGGGTCAGTGAACAGGCTAGACATATACCTCGACGCTTCGCGTCTCGGTATACCACTATTCACCTCCCGCGGGATAGCTGTATATTAATATTTGTACCATGCTCTCCAAATATGGTAACTGGACGCGTATGCTCATATTTAAGAACAAGCTGAAAATCGGTTGTTTTTACAAATAAAGTCCGGAAGAATTCTCGATATTTTGTGGGCGTTTTTAATAAAACAATTCTTCCACTCGCGCTTGTTGGATATGAGATGATTATAGCCAACTCGGCGCTACACGTCTCGTTGGAATAATGAAATCTACCATTTCATATCCGACGCGCACTCGTGGAAAAATTGTTAACTATATCATAGAGATTAGAGGGAGAGAGGGCAAGATCGCAGACTTTTTTCCTTGGTTCCCTCAATGATTGAGCAGAATTATAAATACTAAAATGGCCTTCAACCTTCGACAATCCTCTATTCCCGTCGCAGTGATCTGCCACACATAAAGTTTCGCTTTCTGCCAAAATCACATGTTGAAAATCTGACTTCGTTTAAATTCAAAACGCAACAAAGTTAAACTCAATTGCGATAACACAGAATCAGTTGTGTCCTTATGATTGAAACCATTCTAATCAAGTCAGAAGATCCTGTATGTGCTCCCACTGTTTTGTTTCGTGTTTCTGAGAACTAAAATTTGCTCCTAGTCAAGTTGCGGATATTTCGCCCGTACTGGAAGAAACTGAAGTTACTTAAAGATTTTTGGGTAAAGACCGTGTATGTGTGCGAAATTACTTATAGTTATTATCATTATTGTTTTTTTTTAGTTCCAGCAGATTTTCATATTGTTCTTCAGCACTATACCATGAGGGGTTACAGAGTCTTGGGTTTCGCGTGGAAACCTTTGGATCCAAGGTTATCATGGCATCAGCTACATCGAGTTACAAGGTAACTTCATCCACTCCCGCTTTTGTTAGTATAATAGGTTCTTCTTTATTGGCCTGGTCTCTGGACTCTTGTTATGTCCATCCTGTAGTTCAAGTGTTTCACTCTCTTCCCTGAATTCTGCTTTAGCTAAGGATGATGTAGCCCGTTTAGCTGGCGGGATTAGCGCGGGCGAGTGCAGATTAGCTTGCGAGCTGTAAGGATGATGTATGTCTTGTTATCATATTTTCAGTGATTTGAATTGACCACAGTGCTCTTTTCCCTCCTTTTTGGCCGTGTTGTTTGAACCCATATTGATTTGTATTCACGAGGTTACCACATTTCTTTTGTAGGGATCATGTAGAATCAAATTTATTCTTTCAAGGATTGCTGATTCTTCAAAACGCTCTTAAGCCACAGAGCACTCCTGTGATTAGAATGCTTCATAATGCAGATATTAGAACTGTGATGGTAACTGGTGAGAAGTGAATATACTCTTAACTGTGTAGTCTACGTGAGCCACAAATGTATTTTCAAAGACGAACTATATATAAATGAAGCGGCTGATCAATCCTGTGGAATATGAACTCTTCTGCCTCGTAAACTCTTCCTTTTTCGGGTTTGATGAATTTGTGTAGCAGACGTGAGAGAAATGTTCTATTTTACTGCTACAGGTCTGTAGCTTTTGGTGTAATGTGGCTATTACTTGAGTATCGTACTGTACATTTTGTTTACTGTGGTAGATTGAAGTATTTTGAGATATTTTCACTGGTGTCTATCTTACTACCAGACCGTTCTCACTTAAATTGTCCTACTTCGAATATCTAACTCGGCGGAAGGTTTGCAACAAAGTCTTGACAATTTTAACGTATTTCTCCGAAGTTTGGGGAATCTATGATAAAAGTGATTATAGCCGCTGGGATGAAGACTCCATTGAGTCGCATATACATTTTTGTAAGATGTGTTTAGGTTTAAACAAACGCTCACCGAATGTTGCATCGAGAAATGAACTTGGCAGATTATCTCTCAGTTTACAAATAACAATGAACATTTTCAAGTTTTGGATTCACCTTGAAAATCAACCCCCTGACGGCACCCCTAAACTCTGCTTAATTATGTCGGATAAAATGGCCGAAGAAAATAAATTAGGTCTAATAAATAAAATAAATCATTTGTGTACACAACTTAATACTAATAAACAATCAGTTGACTTTAAAAACCCTTCTACTTTACTATCCAAAGCTGAAAATAATTTGTCGAAACATCTAAAAAACCACCAGCTAAATTTGATAAGAACAAATAAAAAACTAAAATTCTACTCCATCTTTAAAAATGAAACAAATTACTGTGAATTCACCAATCATATCCAGAATCCTGAACATATGCGTGTAGCTTCCAAATTTAGGATAGGAAATCATAATTTAAAAATAGAAACTGGAAGATTTACAATTCCCAAAACTCCTGAAGACCTTAGAATCTGTGATCACTGCAACCTAAATTCGGCTGAAAATGAACTGCACATATTATTTCACTGTGATCTATATAATGATTTGAGAAAGACTCTTTTTATTAAAATTACAATATCCATGATAGTCTGCTTTCTTTTTAACAATACTGATTCACATATCAGCAGGCTAACTGCTAATTTCGTCTTTCAAGCATTTGAAAGACGAAAGAAACATAATTAATTCTACCATTCCATTGTATCTTATTGTTATTTTAATCGGTAACACCTGTACAAAATGGTAATACTGAATAAACTTGTTGTTGTTGTGTTTTGTCATCAGGTGATAACATGTTGACAGCTGTGAGTGTTGCTAGGGACTGTGGTATGGTTGGACCTACTGATAAGGTACTGTAGGGCATCTCCACTCCCACTATTGTTTTCAAGTGCTCTTGTGAGCACTGCATATTCCCAAGAACATTTGAAAACAATAACTTTTGCAAAAATTTGGGTGCAAACCGAGTGTAATTATGGGGAATTCGAAAAATTACCTTTGTTCAATAAGACAAAAATGGAGTTTGGATGGCGTCGAGTCCAAAAGTTTGTGTAGTCCTTGCGGTAAACTAGGATCCACTATTGCGTCAGCAGTGGAAACTACACAACCGATGAAAACATTAGAAATTTGTTGCGGATGTATTTCAGTTTCAATTCATGTCCTTCGCAAAATTGTTTATTTCTCTTTTACAAAAAGACCCCACTAAATTTGTTGACTGTTTGTCATCAGGTCATTGAAGTAACTGCAAAACGAAGCGATGATCATTCCTCTGATCTTCAGATTAAATGGACCGTTGTTGGAGAAGTTGAAAATAAAGACGATTTAATATCGGAGGTAACGCGTAGAACATTCACTTGAGTCTATTTTTTTCTTTCCAAATGAAGTATTAGTATGGTTTGTTTTTACCCACTATTGTCGCCATACTCCACTTTGACAGTTTTATGAATAGTTCATAGTTAAGAATTTCTGTTGCTAAATAAATGTTATTGCCATTTTTGTCTTTATTATGCTTACCTAGGATCAATGTGCTTATCAAACAAGATTTGGAAAATGCTCCTATCATTTGGCTTTAGCTGGGAAATCATTTGCCTTAATTCGGAGTCATAGGCCAGAGTTGTTCAAGAAGGTATCCAGTTTATTTCTTGCTTTGATTGAAGTAAGTCTTACATTTACTTTAGTAAACCCTCCACCTTCAACAGTGTAGCCAAGGGCAACTTTTAGTTATCAGCTGAATGTGTGAATAATAGTATACAATGACAAACCGGCAGTTATGTCACCGGCAATGACCGGTCATTGGCAATGAACAAACGACAACATTATTCTATCCCTTCTGATGATGATGATGAGTACATGTGCAAGTATATGTGATAGTTTTTTAAGCCCCCTTTTTTTTCGTTTTTGGGCAGGCGGAAATTATTCGTTTTAACCCTTTCAATCCCAGAATTGTAAGGTGGTTCCAACTTCTGAGTCTGTGGAAGAAATCCTACATTGTGACCACTCAAATGAAACCTCTTTGGCAGCACTTTGACTTTTTGTAGTATCTGTTTTTTAGCATTCTGCAAAATGAAATTCCGACATTTTATTGGATTTTCACTTTGGCCTTTTTTAGGAGTGAAAGGGATATTAGGGCCATTTATACGAGGAAAAATAAGACGCGTCTTACATAAGACGCGTCTTAAATAAGACGCGAACTGTACCATTTATACGAGCATGTCTTATCTAATAAGACGCGTCTAAGCTAAGCCGCGTCTTATTTTAGACGAAATGTGCCGTTTATACGGAAAGTTCGCGTCTTATTTAAGACGCGTCTTATGTAAGACGCGTTCTATTTTTCTTCGTATAAATGGCCCTATTGTCACCCAAAGATTCGTATATGTAAGGGCTAATTCCTTAGATTGAAAAAAGAAAACCAAGGTTTCCACGTTATTAACCTTTTAGGACGAATGTACGTATAAATCGGTGTTGGTGTTTCTTGCCTTTGATTATTTGTGTTATTAACACGGGATAATTTTCAGTTGATGATATCTGGAACGGTGTTTGCAAGAATGTCCCCGGAGCAGAAAACCCATCTTATTGAAGGATTGCAGAAATTGGAGTAAGTCGTTTACTGATTAATCGAGTTCAAATAATAACAATAAATCTTTACCCCGCGCCGCTGAATAACATGGACTGTTTTCATGCAATAAACCATCAGTTCTTCTAGTGAGCTTCCTTTTCTAAAAACGTGTCAAAGATATTTTTGTATGGTCCAAACCTTATTAAGTCACGTCGACATTGTTTAATTGTGCCTTGCTTGTGTTTTGCATGGCTCTTTACATAGGATCCTATATGCCTCTGCTGATTGTATTCGCTCAAGTCGCTGATGTCACTGACATGTTTTTTGCCCAAAGACACAAAGAGGGTACCTACCACAAGCATTAAAGAAGTTGTCCCAGATCTTTACCTCCGATGTGTCTGTCAACTTGAATTCCAGTCAACTTTGTAGACATGTTGCCTGTTCACCGTTCAATTCAGTTCCTATGAAAATCTTTATTTGAGGATATCATGCCTTCTGGGCCGAAAATTACCGTACGAATGCTTAGCTTGCTCTATTTCAATAACATTAGTAATATTTTTTGCCAGCCTTTTTGCTGTAAAGGTACCGCTGAATATCTTCGATAGACCTCGGGCTCACTGACGGCTGTGTTTAGTTAGTTTAGTTGTATGATGAGAATCACGCATGCTATGCAATTCTTGTACAGCTGCAAGGCTTAAATTAGAAGATCTTTCATAAAATTCTCTCAGTAAAATTTGATGGTCTTTGTTTCTCTTGTATTAGCTACTGTGTTGGTATGTGTGGAGATGGAGCCAATGACTGTGGGGTGAGACAACAACACGCATTCTTATTTATGATTATTCTTTTTAAGGTCATCGACGACTTTACTCGTTTTTTGAGTTTGAAACAGTTTGCGATGCCGACGTCAAAGAATACTATAACAGAAAATACATCTACACTTTGGTAATTGGAGATCGCCTCCTGCCACTAAAATCTTCAAGCTCTACCTACGGGAAGTCAAAAGATTCTTGTTACGAAGTGAAGTGGTTGCAACTTGTCCTCTAACATAGAAAATTTTCACCTAATACTTATTCCTATAAACAAACGAAATGCAGTTTTCTTCTGATTAGGAGTCAAAACCCATACATTATCATTAAAACGTATTGCTACTTATTTATGCCTTGGTTTTCCTACAGGCACTTAAGATAGCTCACGCAGGAATCTCGTTATCAGAGGCTGAAGCGTCTGTTGCGTCCCCATTTACTTCAAAGGTATGTTTGTAGACTGGTCTGTCGCATTATGTTTACTCAACAAATCACTGCTGACTGGTTAGCAAACGAGAGTTCAGAGCGGAAAGCCTGACTTCGATTCCCAGCCTGACAAATACTCAGGGTCTTACTTAAATAACTGAGGAGAATGTGGTGCCATTTTTTGTTATCTACAATTGTTTGTACATCCTAGTCTTGTCGTGTCATTGTATTTTTCCTTATCTGTTTCTTGTGAGACGGAAAAGAACCCACACTATTGTTCGTAAAGAGTAGGGAATGTAAACCCGGTACGTGAATCGTCTATGTGTGTGTGTGTTGCATTAGCAGGTCCACATCAACTTTCAAGCTGCCTTGTAGGTATGGCTGCCTTGTCAAGAAAATGAGAGAGGCACACACTTGCGAAAATGGCAAAAATTAGGCGAAAATGACGTATTTGGTGACAATGGCAGAAATAGCAAAGAATCGCAAGATTGTTAACAAAATATCAAATGAGATGGAAAAGGTGGCGATTTTGGCAAGAATGGCGTATTTGGCGAAAATGGCAGAAATAGCGAGCAATTGCCAAATTGTTAACAAAATATCAAATGAGATGGCAAAGGGACCGTTTTGAAAGTGGCGATTTTGGCGAAAATGGTGTATTTGACTAAAAGGGTGGAAATGGCGATCAACCGCCAAATTGTTAAAATACCGAATGGGATGGCAAAGGGTCCCATTTGAAAGCGGCGATTTTGGCAAAAATAGCAAAAATGGCGAACAACCGCCAAATTGTTAACAAAATATCAAATGACATGGCAAAGGATCCCTTTTGAAAGCGACGATTTTGACGTATTTGGCAAAAAATTGCGAATACATCGATTTGTTAACATGCAGATTGTTGATTTGTATGGCTTGGTAAAAGGATTCCTTTGAAGATTAGTCAAGCTATCTGAAATATGTCAAAGAGGTGGAAAACATGCCCATAAGATAGTGGAAATGTTGCCAACATATAGATAATGACAAGGCTAGTGTAACCAAAGTTTTATTACTCTATTTATAATGCTATTACCTTTAACTGATAATCTCTTGTGATTTGCAATTCGTGAGTATATTGAAGATGAAACAACAACAACATGTTGTTGTTGTTTCATCTTCAATATACTCACTTTGGAGGTTGGTTGGCCGCATCTTGGATATGCTTTAAGGTGACAGCGCGATGCTGTTAGTGAGTTCTTCACTTCTTGTGTGCCTGTCATTGCTTGGCTGTGTAGCCGCGTGATGCGGTTCCAGTCGAGACCCACAAATTGGCCCTTGCTCACCATAGAGTCTCCAGTAGCTCAAGTGGTTAGAGCATCCGACTAGATCACGGAGGGTCGTGGGTTCAAATCCCATCTGGGACTCGGATTTTTTTTTCCGAGTCTTCCTCAAATTAATATCATGTTATTGTTGTTTCATCTTCAATATACTCACTTTGGAGGTTGGTTGGCCGCATCTTGGATATGCTTTAAGGTGACAGCGCGATGCTGTTAGTGAGTTCTTCACTTCTTGTGTGCCTATCATTACTTGGCTGTGTAGCCGCGTGATGCGGTTCCAGTCGAGACCCACAAATTGGCCCTTGCTCACCATAGAGTCTCCAGTAGCTCAAGTGGTTAGAGCATCCGACGAGATCACGGAGGGTCGTGGGTTCAAATCCCATCTGGGACTCGGATTTTTTTTCCGAGTCTTCGTCAAATTAATATCATGTTGATTTGCAATTCGTCTCAAACAACAGTGCTTGTTTGGAGATTACCACCTCTTAATAATTTCTTCCACAATTAAAATTGGTGGAATGGTTTGCGAGTTGTGTTGGACCATCAGTGAATGGTACTTGTCGTAGTGTTTGTCGCAATTTACTTACCAAAAATTTCAAGATAGGTATCCTTAATTTCCTAGTCTTGCAGTCGCTGTTAGAATTATGTTAAGAAGCTGAATACTTAATAGCTAGTTCATCTTTATAAATTCCTTGAGGAATCCATTTTGCTTCAAGGCCACGCACAATGGGATGGTCGTTATTGCCTAGAGGATCCATCCTCTTTGTTTAAATGGCGTTCAATCTTATATAAACGAGCTGGTTTATTGCTGTTTCACAGAATATGTGACGTGTGGTAAGGAGTACGCACTTGTTTTATCGGCGGCCATGTTGAAATAGCCGATTTTGGTGATCACTCTGAGTAAGCAAAAACGATTAATCTCGTTTCCAGGGTCTCCGAGTTAATAGAAAGGGCCTGGTGAGGAGATACGACGAGCAGTGGCTGTTATGGCTTTTTGTCCTTATTGGATACCTGAATGATGTTTTAAGAACGAGACAAACATGCACAATACCTTTTTATATATTTGCTAGATGAAAAGATACAGAATTAGGTGCACATGCATAATTGGTGTTGTAATTTCAATTTCTTTGTGAATGGCATAATATTTGATGCAATGTTTATGTTTTAATAAATGCGATGAAGTACGTTTCGTTTAGGTATACATGAGGTAAAATGAGTGAATTTACTCGTTTCAAAATGACGCGCGCAAGCTGATTTCTGCTTCACAATTTAATGGCACACATTATAATGAGAATTGTCAGCAATTAGGATTGTTTAGGTCACATCAACCCTCGAAATTCAGAGTGTGCGTGGTAAGGAACTCTTATCATTTCATGGACTTGGAGGTTGTCTTCTCGGTTTATTAGAGACCTGAAGCAACTTCGACGACGACGGCAGTGAAAACATGACTAAAACATGAATTTGTATCCTTTCAAACCTAATCGCGTCCATTTGGAACCGCTCAATTCGTCAAATGTAGGCGACTTCTCCTGCAGTTGAATTCTTAAGGGCTTTTTCCATGTTCAAATAGAGAAGTAAAAAATGGGTCGTCGTATGTCCACCTCCTCCATAAAACGTCGCATTGGGAGGTTTCACGTAATAGTCTTGCAGTGGACGTCAAAGAAATGTACTAAAAAACATGCAGAGCTGTTGTTTTGCTAACAAAACTAATTTTTTTTTTGCGTCGTCGTCGTAGTTGCTTAAGGTCCCTATTATTGGACTAGCTGTGGGGCGTGAGATTGCTTTGGATGGCTTGAACAATCAATCTCACCTTCATTGTAAAGAGAATTGTCAGGAATTAGGATTGTTTAGGTCTCATCAAACCTCAAAACTTAGAGTGTGCATGGTAAGGAATTCTTATCATTTCAAAGACTTGGGGGTCGTCTTTTCGAGTTATTATTGGACTAGCTGTGGGGCGTGAGATTGCTTTGGATGACTGGAACGAACAATCTTTGACAGGAAGAAACCATTCAAGAGCAAGTGATGCTAGTGTGATATTTCAGCGCCTCACGTTGCTTTTGGACGTCCAGCAACATCGAAAGTAAAAATAAGAAAATGTTTACTTAACCTGTGGAGTACTTGGGCACAAATACATCAACTTATCTGAAACGACTTTCATTCATTGTTGTCTTATATATTTGATTCAGTTGTATTTGATATATGTTGCTTCACAGTTAATTAAAACAATGCTTAGTATAGTAAAACTATTTTCCATTTCAAAGGGATCCTTTTTTTAGATAAATGCCCGAGCATATTTTTGACCTGTTGGCATTTTTGTCTGGTTAGTTATTTTTGTGAAAATCGACACTCTTGGGGGCCTGTTTAGGTACCTAATTTACCCATTACAAGTTTCATCATTGGCGTATTTTCGTCAATTTCGCAAATTTTGCCAAAATTGTTGCCAATTTCGCCAAAATCGCGTTTCTTCAAGGGGCCACTTTCGACATCCAATTTGAATATTTGCCACATTCTAAATCTCGCCAGCCCTCTGGCGATTTTTCGCCATTTGTGCCATTCTCGCCAAAATCGCCTCTCTCCAAGTGGCGTCTAATTTGAATTGCTAGCTGTCTGGACATAAGTGGAAAATGATGGCGATGTGGGAGCTCATTACTCGGAGCGTACGTAGCCTAAGCAACGGCGTTTTCACTGATCAGTCTATGTTTATCATTATTTCGATAAACTATCTTGTTAATACATAGCAGGGTCCAACGTACAAAACAAAGGTACTGGATCTTGATGGATCTAAAATACCAAGGTTGACTGTTCAGCTATGAGACTTTCCAATATTTCGATAGGCCCGGACTGACTTCTTCAGGGAATAACTAGTACCTGTTCCTTCAAAAATGGACGCATTGGTCTGTGTGTGCACAGTATAGGAATGATGATGATGATTTCATGTGGCTAATGAATTGACTCAGTGAATCAGTGCGTTGAGTAGAAACTAAAGTATTATCTCCAATCTGTTTGATGAAAACACTATTTCTTTATTACTTGTATTATCTTTTGTCCTTTCATTTCTCGACTTGCTCCGCATCTAAGCAAGATACTGTAAAAATTTATCGCCTTGCCTGGTTCACGTTTTAAGTTCCCAATTTTATAATCGGCTTTCAAAAAAGTTGTTTGTCGCTGTCATTTGGATAGTAACGAGTCCCATTTCTTTTAACAGATATCCAACATTGATTGTGTTCCTACATTAATAAGGTAAACCTACACTATATTTAATTCTTCAGTTGACGGCGCATTAGATTTGTGTCGTTTATTTCGACACAAAGGTAAGTTAAAAGCGTTATAATGCTCGCGGGAGGTAGTGTATCCTCATTTACCACTTTAGAAACGTGAATGAAACTGGAGCTGAAATGTGTCCTGCAATTGTTACTGGGATCGCGCCGGTCAGCCATTGGTCAACTTTTTTCCCTGTCTCTTTTAAAAGTCCCAGAAGTCTTTACGTAAGTTAACACAACTCAGTTTCCTTCTCGTTTCTAAAGTGGCGAATGTGCTAACTAACATTACCACGTGTTATCACTATGCTTTGTTTGAATTCAATGGTCTGCTGATGGTTGCCAATTGAAACCACAGATTTATCCCCCAGTGAACTTTCTTATGTTCACTGATGATGACGATTGAAATGAAATCGTTACTCCAAAATATCACCTTTGTGCAGGTATCACGTGCCCGCGTTACTATTTGTTAAACTTCTGACACATTGTCTCCTCTGACTTTTTCTTTGATGAAAACCTTTGTGCTTTGCGATTTTAAATGTTCTATATTCCGAGTTTTCCCCATGTGACAGTTCTTGTTGTGATTTCAGAGAAGGTAGAGCAGCCCTGGTGACATCTTTTGGAACCTTTAAGTACATGGCTCTTTACAGCATTGTGCAGTTTGTGTCCGTGCTTTTGTTATATTCTGTAAGTATGGTAAATTTATGCACGTAGTAATTTTGATCGCTTTATGTGTAGCTCGACGGAACAAGTTCAAGACATGACTGCTTCACTGAGCCTTCCGCCATTAATGAACCCGCTCTGTCGTAAAGCTAAATATTATGCCCACAATGCGTTTTATTTTCCTTTTTTTTTCAAGAAATTTGTGTTTTTGGGCTGCCAACGCTTTTTGTACAAGGTTCAAGGTTTGTGTAACAGATAAACAACAGGAACTCCAGTTAGTGTCATTGTCAAGTGAAATACTTTTTGCTAAGCTGATGATAACCCAGTTTCCTTTTTGAAAATGGGTTGAAAAGCTTCCAAACATTAGTGGAAGCGTTTTCATAATATTCGTCTCTGAACTCGTAAAGTTCAATAGCTTCGTGACTTCAGTGAACACTTTGCTTAAATAGAAGACAAACACTTTGTGCTCATAGGTTGTCCCCCAACTACTCAAAAATTTCATTGATAGAATAATTACATTACGTAAGACATACCTTTGAAAAGATAACAGTGTTTAAGGTTAGGGTTGCTGAGCTAACACTAGAACAAGCCCAGAGTGTAGCCTTTGTTTTTGTAAATGTAAAATGTTCTTATTCGTGTATTTAGGGAAACAAGGACGTCGTAGTAGTGAGAGCACACCTCCCACCAATATGGCCTGGGTTCCAATCTCGACGTCGTTGCAATATGTGGGGTGTGTTTTTTTCGGTTTTCCTCTCGGGGGCCCATTTTTGGAAAGTCCTGGTAATTAACGGGCCCGGAAAGCTGTTCTGTTTACATTCAAGATTATTTTTTTCAATAGTTTTGCAGTTATTATGGTAAAACTATCAGTTAACAAAACAAATGGACTGATTTTTTTTTAAAATATGACCCGCGCTTTTATTGTTGATATTTTGATTTGAATACTTTATTTCGGGCCGAAAAGTTACCGGGATCCTGGAGAAACGGGAACCTGGGACCCGTTTCTCGGAAGGCCCGATACCTTTTCGGGTCCGAAGGCAAATTTTGAAATCAAAACCAGTTGAATAGCAGCAAAGTTCCAAGCTCACAAACCAGTCAATTTTGCTTCGTTAACTGATAGTTTCATTATATCATTTTCAAAATTATTGAAACTTTGATCTTGAATGCAAACACGGCAAACATAAAACAGCTTTTTACAAACGGGCCCCTGCTGCGAGAAGTGTTTTTCCCAGTACTCCGGTTTTCCACGCTCGTCAAAAACCAACGTTTCCAAATTCAAATTCGATCTGAAACGCGAAACACTTTTCGTGCGAAACGTTTTTTTTTTGTTTCATGTGTTAGTGAAACAAAAATCAACTCGTGTTGTTACTTTGTGCAAATGGTAATTGGTAATTGCTGATGTTGTATATTTAACAATTATTCTTTGAAATCGAGGTGAATAGTGGCAAAATATTTACCGAGACGCGAAAGCGGCGAGGTAAATATTCCCAAAGCCACTATTCACCGAGATTGAAAAGAATAATTGTTTTAGTATATACACATGAAGTGATCTCAACAAAATCAGAGAGGAAACCATTCAAAAGTACGATTTGATTGACAGATCAGATCACGCGTAAGTTTAAAAATAGATCTTTGCAGAAATTTCAAACATGGCAATTCACAAGTTTATCATTTCGCAAACAACAGCGTAATGGCTTAAATGGAACCGCTAAAAGTTTGAACTGTTTCCTTACCTGAGAAGAAAAGTAGAGCTGTGTTGTTTTCTGTTGACTCGCCACGTTTATAGCCAAAAGGGTTTGTTGTGTCGTTCTTCGCATGAAGTGCTGACAAAAATGGCGGCTCATTTGCTCGAGGTAAGACGTCGTCTTTCTGTATCATTCTTTTTCCTGTTTTTTGAAACGTAGAATTTCTGCAAACATTTCCTTTTAAATTTGTTTGTCATAAATAAACTTCGATTTTTGAGCCAAAATTGTCTTCTTAGAAAACGGAAACGGCTTCTTCTACGCGAATACACGGGAGTTGTAAACAATCCATCGAGCACAAAACTCCTGCTACTACTGAGTGCTACAGTAAATTGAAAAACGCCGTATTGAATCCTTCCAAGTCTTTTCTTGCCTTAAAAAAAGTCAGCCCTAGGATTCTGTCGACTTTTAAAAGATCGTTCTCTAAAAAATGGGAAAAACACTGAGCTCACACATTATCCACTCGCTAGGAGGTGAATATTGTTGAATAGTTCGAGATAGCGAACCAATCAGATTGCTTAAATCACCAAGATCACTGAGTGTGTATATACTAAGTTTATTTTCTCATTTTTCAGATATCATCTAACATGGGAGACTGGCAGTATGTTTACATTGATCTTGTTATCATAACCAGCCTTGCTCTCGTCAGTAAGTTCTTACCATAATGGCCACACTTTTTCAAGATCCCGGATGCTACACTTTTCTCTGCAGATTATTTACGCTACGTTCACAAGGCACCGCACGAATTTTCGACTAGCTAAAAAATTTGAGCAGACACTTCGTTCGCATGGAACAGTTCAATATTTTCGCTCTGTTTACACGGAACTGGCCAACCAGGTTGAACTTTAACCTTTGTAGTGGTTTTATCATCTGCTCATGCTCAAAGTGTATCCAAAATGGCGTCTTTCAACTGAGTTACCACGCGTCCATGCAACCACGCCTTTGTCGTATAAACGCTTATGGTGTTTACACCACTCCGGTCAAATTTTGGACCGTACCAGCTAAAAATTTGACCTTGATTTTAGCGTTTAAATTGTTGAACGGCTGGGCGTCCACATTTTTTTACGGTTAAGGTGGTTCCATGTGAACGGAACACCTGAACGCATGGATTTTCAACCAGTCAAACATTCGTCCTGTGCCGTGTTACGCATCGCTCCTCCCCAGACACAATCAAAATAATTTGATAGAAGCAGTATTTCTTTTAAATAAAGTAGAAATAATGTGGTGTCTGCTGTTTATGTTAGAAGCACGTTGGAATTTCACTAATGTTACTAGTATGAGCAAATATAGTCATATTTAGTTCCTATAATTACTGGGCCGAGAAACGATGTTCTCACAGCTTGTTTCATTCGATTTTCCCTTGCACGAAGCATCAGGCAGCTCAAAGGGTTGTTTGATTTCTGTTTTGTATTTTGCAGTGAGTTATACCGAGGCTTATCCTTTTCTTTTGGCTCAGAGACCGGGAGGAAGTCTTATGTCTCCAGTTGTTCTTTTTTCTCTAATTTCCCAGATTGTAGTTCAAACCGTAGTGCAAGTTTTCGGATTTTATTATGTTCAGTCACAGACGTGGTAAGAGCAAAGCATATTGTACTGACTTAAGACCAGAAGCATACGCTTCTGCTTAAGACTCATACGAATTCAACTACGGATTCACTTTTGACTCTCTGTGTTCGTACAAATCTGTGCCTAGAGGTCAATAGAGACCTATAGAATCTAAGACGAGGACGAGATTTTCTAATACTAAGTAGTGCGCAGGCGTGAACCAACGCCATTTTGGCGGAAAACGTGGTAGCCGTCGTCATTCTATTACCAGTGTTAGCGAGAATGTCGTAGTGGCGTCAGCAAGTTATCAAATTGTTAAAAGTTTTATCATCTTGTGATCGGGAGAGGGCTTAAAAATATATTTTCCTTTTATTCTTGTGCTGGTAGTCGTCCTCGTCCACCAATCTTAAGGTCTCAAAAATGAAACGAGAAACGGTTGCGTTTGGACGTAACGTAAGAATGTTACTGCAATGGTTATGTTCAGTCCGGAATATCCCTAAATTTAAGGACAGGGCCAACTTTGGGGCCAACTGGTCATGCGACACTTTTCAACCAATGAGAAGGCGCGCTTGTGTTTATCAACAAACAAATCAAAACATGATCAAACATCGCTGCTGTGATCAAATATTTTCAAAACAGCCGACGGAGTCGGACAAAATCAGTCATCGTTTCGAGGCTCTCAGGCATATTTTAAGACTTTTCATGAGGCATACACAACTTTTTTAAGTGGACAGCGTATCGGAAGCCATATTGGAAGTGTCTCGTGAAATATTCAGCACATTTTGTGGCTTATTTCTTCTTTTAAACAACGCGATGTATGGGCGAGATTTTGGTCGATTTTCAAGGTAGGTGAACAAGTATCTATTATTTTTTCGATTCACAGATTTTTTTTACGAAGTTCTAGATATTTGTTCTTGATTGTCATATCGATTAACTTTTATCATGTTGAATGTGGGGATGGTAGACAACCTAGAATTTTGGTAGACCAGTTTTGAATTCCGAGGTCCAAATCACGTACGTTTTCCATTCCCGGGTTTCTCACAGAGCCGTGTTATTACTTTTTTTCGGATTAGTACGAGCCTTTGCCTTTTTTCTTTTCAGGGCCAAAACAACTTTATTAGTCTTATGGATATTCACGTCCAACATCTCGCCTCACTTTGCCGAAATTGAAGATCATAAGCGCAAGGTAGATACTAACGGCTTTGTTTCTGAAATTCACCAAATCTGGAAAGATTTAATGTTGCTGGATTCTCCAAATGTTCATCCACCGTTAAAAAACAATCAAAGAAAGAAGGCAAATTTCAAGTGTAAATGATGTATTTCGCTAGTCATTGAACATGCACTGATATGAATCTGGGATCAATTAAAACATTGCAGGTACTACAGCAAGCAAGGAAAGCACCAGATGCGTGAAGTCAACACGAAACAACACCAAAAAACAAACAAGAAAAATTAATAAATTTGAACTACTTTTTACTCTTGTTACGACGACTGGTTCTTTGATTCTTGTCCTGTAGAAGCTAATAGGTAGTACCGATCCTGTTTTGTATGATCTCAACAAATTTTCACACTCTCTATAAGGCTATTTTTACACGGGACCATTTTGTTTCTATTAAAAATCTTGCAAGCCATGCCGGTGAAGCCACGACCACTGCGATCGGTCCGGAAACAGTTCGAACACCCCAATGATTCCTTGCAATGAATAATGTTCTGATTCTCTTACATGAAATGTTTTCTTTGAAATATTAAATGTGAAACCTAGACGAGTACGGTAAGGTACGGTACGGTACGGTAATTCTGTCCGTCGACTCCGTCCGTTGTTTTGAAAATTTTTGAGCACTGGGGCGATGTTTTGATTTGTTTGTTGATAAACACAAGCGCGCCTTCTCATTGGTTGAAAAGTGTCGCGTGACCAGCTGGCCCTGTCCTTAAATTTAGGGATATTCCGGACTGATGTTGTCGCGTTGGAAACATGAAACACTGTAAAGGGATATCTGAAGGCACACGAGCCCGTTAAGTTTGGTAGCGCATATGATAACTTAACCTGCGAACGGCAGACGTTTTTCCTCGCTCATCGCCGCTGAGGAACGTTTCGCGAGGAGGAACGTCTGCGACTCAGCGACAGAAATTCTATACTGATGACGCGAAATTTGTCCGGAATTCGGTCAGAAGCGCTAATTGGTCGACGGAGTAGATTCATTGTTTTAGCTATTGTTTGCAAATGACAGACAAAAGACAAAAGGCCGCAAAGGTCAAATGTAAAGGCAATGAATCTCTAACAAAACGGTCAATATTTGTGGAATATAGGCTTTCTAAAAGCAGCATTTGCGTTTTGCTGGAGCTCATTCGCAGATGAACACAACACTTCACCAAAATCGACCAAGAGACACTTAAAATTGAACAAATTTGCATTTGGAACCCCATGACTACCGGATTTATTATGTAAACATTGATTTACGTCATCAGTGTGGAATTTCTGTCCCTGAGTCGCAGACGTTCCTCCTCGCGAAACGTCCTTCAGCGGCGATGAGCGAGGAGAAACTTCTGTCGTTTGCAGGCTAATGATAACTCTGTTTACACGTAAACGGTGTCTGTTTTTCCGTCTTGTCCACTCTGGTGATTCTTTTCTTTTTGTCACGATCTTTTACGTGTGGAGGAAAGCCGTTACTTATGCATAATTTCTTTCACGTTTACACTGATTTTAGACAGACTCGTGTGAACATATAGCCTTGATAAAGTTTCGACCGGCTGAGGGACGAACTATCTTGTGTTGAGCTACTAAAAAAGCGTCAGTGAACCATGTTTTTACGTGTATAATTTAATTCAATCAATTGTTGTTGTTTCCTCGATTTTTTTGTCCGATTCTTTTTTACAGGTTTGAACCCGTCCATATAACGGATAAAAATACTATATATTACAAAAACCAACAAAGTACAGTTTTGTTTGCACTATCATCGTTCCAGTATATTCAGCTTTCCGTCGTGTTCTCTGGGGGAGTGCCTTATCGACAACCTTTTTACAAAAACGGTTTGTTTGATATGATTTACGCCTTGTATGAATCTAGTGGTTTAAGAACCTTCTGGCAGAAATGTGCCATTTTAATGCTCCAAAATCATAGTTAATTGAGTGGAATGGTTATGAAACCCGTCAGACTCCTTTGTTATATGTTTTTGTGGACCTGAAAGTGCACAACGTTCAAAAGAATTCCTATCATTTAGATTGTATTGACCAATAAAAACGTTGCATTAATTTATTCCGTAACAATTTGCCAACAGAAAACAAAGGATTGTGCACTTTCACGGTGCTTTGAACATAAACTGCAGCACTGTTGTTTTTATCATTGATGTTTGCCGCTTTTCATAACCAGTCTCCTCTAATAACTATGTCCAAAATGTAAGAATCTGTTTATCCAAGCGAGATCAAGTATGTTCTTATATCTTGGTTACAGTTAAATTTTAATCCTCCGTTAATTTTGATAACCCTCTTAACCATTGGGCTTGACTTAGGCCTGGGCTAAACGTCGAACTTTTCATGAGAGGAACCAAACTCTAATTTAGGTAAGTTAGGATCGTTTTCTGGTTGAGACGTCGAGAACCAATCTGCTGAATCAGATGAAAAAGCAATTTGAATAAATTTTCTCCCGAACGAGGCTAAATATACAATATCATACAACTGTTTAATTTATCAGTTTAGTTCTTCGCATGTGAATATCAGCGTTTGTCCCGGTTACACCTTCAGACGTTGAAGCAGGCGAACAGAGCGTGTTGAACGATCCCGCAGACTCATTCAGACGAACTTAACTGAGCCAGACGTCGACCCGTTTTCATGAACTTAACTCACTAAGGTTGGCTCGTCTCATGAAAAGTTCGACGTTTGGCCTGGGCCTTAGATCCGCTGCATGCTGGTTTTCGCTGTAGTGTGATTAATATTGTGTAGTTTATGCGAATTTTGTATGTTAAGTTTTGTGTCTGTTTATCTTTTTTTCTTTTCTTTTTTTGACAGCTTATTTCCTCGTGGTGGTTATATCGCTTACACTGTTCTCAGGATTCCTAGTAGTACTTCCAGGACATTTTCTGCAAAACTTGTTTCTGGTAAGAAATAATAAAATTCTCTCTGACCGCAGCCTGTATCTTTTGACGTTGAGTCGTGGATCAACCAGTCATAACTTGGGGCTTCTTTAAGCGGTGACTGCAAGTAACTACCACTCTGCGAGCGAGCAAAGCCTCATTTTGTCTTATTTTTTATGGAGGAAGAGAAAAGACGGCTCTGTTTGAATTGCGTCTTGTTTTCCCTCGTCAAACTGGTTTTTGAGTGTGAGCATCTGTTTATTGATAAACCGATGGTTATAACTGAGCCCACTGTACCAAGCGCACGGCTAAAACTGGTCCCAAGCAACACGCAGTGCATGCTCCACAAACATCTTATTCGATTCACGCAGAGTCTTTCTCTTGTAAGCCAGAAAAGCTTTGCTAGCAAGGTGAGACTGACCACCTGGTTTAGATTATCAAAAAGCCAAGACAAAATACAGAGAAATTTGCCCCGATTTCTTGTCCAGCTATGTCGATAATGCTGGGTACTTGCAGACTTCAGTAGTACCCCGCTTAAGGACAGTCGCTTATCATAGACTGTTCTCCTTGTCTTGATGGAAAGCTCACATATTTCAGTTGACGGCCATACCTTGGTTAGTTTCTCACGCTGCCGTTTTTAGCTCGTCACGCGACACAAAAACAGCTGCGTGGGAGTGTATAGCTCGGTTCATACTTACAACCGACACCTTAAATTATATAGCGACTGAAACATTACCTTACAAAAGTAACCACCCTTTATGTATACAATCAACTCCCGATAATTAGAACCTTCTGGGGAAATCGAAAAAAGTTCGAGTCATCGGGAGTTCGGGACAAATAACCGGAAATAGGGAAATAAGACAATGGATGGGGAGGGAATGCGAGTAACATGCACTCTTCACTCAAGGGCAGCAAGAGATCTAGATTGATATTTTTGCAAAGAGAATGACGCAACAAAGCTTGATTAAGGACACTGAATTTGAACTGGAGTGACATAAAAGTACAGACAAAGAATTGAAACGATATATCTTACAAATGAGATCCTGCAGAACGGCCAATCACACATTCGAACGTTTTATTTAATATTTTAGCGACATTACAGACAGATTGAACAGACATCAAACACCGTTCTTGAAACAGTCTTCGCGTTGATAAGACTTCTGTTCGCAACGCGTTTCCCTGCTATGCCCGGACACCCGAGTAATACAGACACTTACACAAACGCTTTTGCCCTTTGGTGTCCGTATAACCAGCTTCCACTGTAAAAACAACTACACCTGAGCCGTTTCTTCTATCTTTTCAATTTCAGTTAGCAACCCTGCCAGATATGGTCTTTCGGCTCACCATTGTCGGCATTGCTATTTGTAATTTTCTCATTTCTTTATTTATCGAGGTAAGTGTGAGAGGTTAAGATAATGTCCTATTTATCCAGCATTTTTCTTTTGCTTGAGAATGGCTAGGGAGGTATGGTGCACGTTTGCAATTGAGTAGCCAAGACCTGGCCGAGACCCACTTGACCGAATTATCCTGCCTTTTTAGTACTTACAAATGCTCTTCCCCCCACCCTCCTCTTCCCCCACCCTATCATAGCATTATGATTCATACCCCTGTGTAGAAAGATCAACAGAATGTGATTGACTTAGGAAATGCAACGCTTTTGATTAGGCTTGTAACACGTGAGGTTCTGTTCTTGCGTACATTTTATAACCGCGCGACCGGACAGCAGGGAGCAGTAATACATTCGCTCTTGTTCTTTTTGAAATCCTCGCCATTCTTTTTAGGAAATGGTAATGAAAATGTCGAGGAAGATTTATACCTATACCCATTTTTTTATTCCGGCTATTTACAGGACGTCCCAGAAGGTTCGTGCCCCTGATTTTGACCGAATTTTCATTAAAAAGCTTTGTTTTTCTCAGAGTTCTGGGGTATTTTTGTGTGGGTGAGTTTTATTAGCCTACGTGGCTTCCCTTGGTTTCAATCCCATTTTCAGTCGTAGAGGCATCCATTGAGATACCTCTTGTGGTACGGTACTTTAATCTGAGCTTCTACCGTTGTATTGTTATATTGATAGCATATTTATGTGCTAAAGGTTCTCGGTGGGATTGATTTTTGTAGAATTTTCTGGCCTTTTTTCTTTGTAAAAAAAACTGATGGCAGATGCTTGTTTTCGTAAAAAAAAATTATTATTTTTAGCTCCAAGGGTACTCATCTATTTGAAATATTGGACTATTTGACTAACTACAGGGCCTCACTGAATATCACTCTTTGTGAAGTGAGCTCCGTGTATAAAGATTGTTATTATTATTATTGTTATTATTATTATTATTATTATTATTATTATTATTATTATTATTATTATTATTATTATCATTATTATTAACAAGTTGCCAAAATATTGGCGGGAGAAAAGTTTCGCGTGATTCCAAATTCGCATTTTTAGTGAAAAAGATGATAGAAGGGAAGATTTAAATACCAAAATGCTGGGAAACCGCCGCGCGGCTAACTCAGTTGGAAAAGAACACCGTTTTACTCTGATCCGAGCGGGGGTGAGGCGGGATCAAACCACGGTCGGACCTCCAATCATAGACAGTTATAAAAACTTGGAAGATCTTGTTTGCGGTGATTGAAGACGTTCCCTCAGTTCAGATGATGGCGTCATCAGGCAGTGACGTTTTTATCTGTTGGCCTTTTCTTCTACTCCTTTTCTTTCGTTATTTAATTCAAGAAACACGTCATTCAGATTGTGGGCTGGGTGGGTCATAGTTTAAGCTCTTAAATGAACCGATAGCCGCTACCAGTGGCGTCCTTGTATGCTAACGTCCAAGCTTACTGTTAGCATGTCATGCGGTGTGAAGGGAACACATCTGTTGTCCTCCCATCCGCGAAATTTTAGTCATTTCAATTTAAATTAGGTCGGAAACATTTGAATAACTTGGTAGTCTTTCTGGTTAACGCTTTCAATTCCAGTTAAATGTTTTGTTACTTGTTGATGTGCTGTCATATATATATGTATTTGTACAATTGAGTATTTATTTAGAAGAGAGGATGTATTTTTTCGTTGATCATTAGTCAGGCACGCGAATGCGGTGTAGAAGGATCTTCTTGAGTTTCCGTCATTTTTTCACCTAATTGTCTCTTTCTGTCTTGCCTTTGTGTTTTTAGGTGTACATTGTCCCGTCAAGATGCTTGAAGAAGGTGCTCAATAAAATTTCCCGCAAGTCGCAACCCAAGAATTATTTTAGAATCTTACAGCGTCAGTTAGAACGAGATCCCAATTGGCCGCCTTTGCCCAGCTAGCAGTTATTCAATATTTTTTTCAATCTTGCTTTAGTTTGTTTTTATGAAACGGTTAGGTATTTAGATAATTTAAATGGCTTCAATTCTCCCATCTATCAAGACGAAATAGTAAAAGTTGTATAATTGTACATATGTGTCGTAGTTTTGATGCATGGTCATCGCCACCGTATTGCACATTGGACCCCACTAGTTGTCAGTGCTGAAATAAATTTCTTTGATGCAATCATCTACAATAAAGGAAACATGTAGTTTCACTTCGCTGAGATTTTTGCAAATGTAAAAAATAGTTGCTGCATCTTAAGTTTAAGGTTCGTTTCACAAGTATCCATTTTTATTTGAAAATTGTTATTTTTTGTCCGTGGATTCACCGTCGGTTCTCATTCGGTCACCGAAAACGCAGTTTGAGAAAAACGCCTTGCAGAGTGGTTGAAATCGCCGTTTCCTCTAACTTCTTGTAGGCAGATGAAAACAGAAATTGTCGAAGAAGGGTAATAGGGTGTGATAGTGTAATAGGGTGTGATTTCGCGTGGGATAAAAATGTTTTGGCACTCGTGTCTCACAATTCTTTCCTTCATGTTTTTGCAATAGTTGATCACGTGATCAACTATTGCAAAAGGCCTTTTCTCCCTGTTTTCACGTAATTCTTCATTCCAGAAACTCTCACGTCTTGAAATGGCAGCCATATTTCCCCTGATTTCTTAGATCGTTTTCGGTGGATAAGCGTAAGTCGTCAAGGCAGCCATTAACCAATCATAAGTATCGCTTGTCTACGCTAACGAAAACATGAACAAAAACGCCAAAGGGAAAGGGAGCAGTGTCTCTTTTAACTCATTCGCTGCTTATTTGCCCCCCTCCCTTTTTCCTTCCGCGCTCGCCCCCGTCTGTCATGCAGACTGTGAGTTAAGCTACAGTAACCACCTGTCTTAACAATCGAAACGTTTACTCAACGACCCAACAGTAGCCTTCAGGCCAGACTGAGGATGTTTTGTAACCGGATGAGTCAGGCAGCTTGTTGGTTTTAGGGGAAGGTAGGGAGAATAATAGAATGATAAAAAGCAAAAGGAAAAAGATATCCTTCTAAAGATGATGCGTGTGGTCGGGGCCTAAAATAAACAAGTGTGAACTGTCACTGGATATTCGTATGGCCAGGCAATGGCCGTTTTCGCACTAGAGAAGTCAAGGCAAGTCAATTTTTATTTAAACTCACACAATAATAATTAATACAAATTAGTGCTTTAAAATATAAAATCCAGACATTGTGAGGGAAGAGAAATTTTCAATTGTAGGTTCATTGTGCAGAGTTTGGGATCGAGTAAGCGTTGGACGCCATTTTAATGGATGGGAAACCACGCCAGAGCCTCGAGGGCATTGTTCATCCGTCCTAGGTGAATCCGTGAAAAGGCAAATTTATGATGTACATTCGTCTGGAATTCACAGTAAGAAGGAAAATATATCAGATGCATTATTCGTCTTGACGCATTCTCTGTCTCTAAGTGTCCGCAAATAATCCATGATATGATCATGATGATTTCAGCGCGCTGGTGACCTCATCACTGAGGCCCTGTATATGTGAGATGAGCCACTCTGGTTATAAGTCTTGCTGGCCCACTTTGCCGGGTTGGCTCGGCTCATGCCTTGTTTCGTCATTAAATTCTCGTTGTGTTTTTATGGTGGCCCGGCCTTCAGAAGCCGAGATCTCAGCCAGAGGGCCCAAATAAGCCCGCCTGCCCACACGAAAACTTTACGAAGAAACAAGGCATTAGCTGAACCAGCCACTGGCTTACCTAATATAAATAGGCCCTTGGTCACCGTGTACTCGGAAAAGTTACCAGAATATCCTATTTGTGAGGACCCTAAATCTCGCTGTTAGGTCGGTGATTCTTCATTGTCATTGTATTACTAACTAGTAAATTAGCTTATTCGTATAGCTTCTCCGAGGGCCAGTAAACGACTAATAAATTCAAGGGCATTGAAATTCGCACGTCCATCTATAAAAATAGAGAATAGCCTCATTTGATAAACAAACCGGCTAGCAACAAGTAAATTCAAACCTTAGCTCGAAACAACAACGCCAAGTAACCGGATTTTATTGTAAATTGGAGGTAATGTAAAATACAGCATTTCACTCAGTTATTTATTTATTTATTTTTTGGTTTTGGAAGTAAACAGCAAGAAAATGACAAAAAAAAAGTGGACTACAACTTTTAATTACGGCGCCATTTCTTTAATTTTATGTGGCAAAGCTGAAACCTCTAAAAACAGTGAGGCCAAAGGTTCTTATTCCTACGAACAGGGTAAATCCAGAGTCTGCTTGTTAAACGCAAAAAGTACGGCAATTGTAAGAACTACAAGTCTCATAAGCAGGGTTCAAAAGTGTTAAACAATAAAAACGGAAGCGATGGAAAATGTTCGCAGTGCGCACGTTTTTGACTTAAAATTATTAAAGGAATTTTATTCGGTGTTTGGGATTTATTGCAAAATTCATTCGTTTCGGGAAATATTTATAGGTTAAGGAAAAATATCAAAAAAAGCAATTTGACTCATTTTACTTGGTGTTAACTCCTACGCATCAGCACTGATCAAACGACATCCTCTCCCGAAATGAGAAAATGATTTCTGTTGATTCATTCTCTTTGATCTTGTTGAAGAAAATGTTGATTGAAGAGTTACGTTAGCCACTTGTGGCAATTGCTACAATATATGTTTGTAGTGGAGTTGTTGTAAGCGTTCTTGTTGATTGGTTTGAGTAAACTACTTCACTACTAGTAGGTTTGGTTTCTGAGTTAATTGATGATCGATAGAAAGTTTCTCCTGACATGAATTCGGTGCAAAGGAGATGTACCAATTTGGTGCATCTCCGCGGTAACACTTCTGTTCATGAGATATGTTTAATTAGAGCCTTTGGCAGATGACAAAGCCTTGTTTCGACTTGTTAATATTAAGTATTTTGTCTAGTTTGACATTTTTGACCTTAATCTGGTCTCCCTTCGATATTTACCAGGAACTGACCACCCTGCTTGTTTTTTAAGAGTTTTAAGCGTGTTTCCTCGAGTTTTTAACCGAATTCTTGGCAGTGGATAACTTTAATTAGGCTTAGTGGTTTTATAGGTGTTTTTGTAATCAAACAACTATTGTTTTAAATTCTGCTTTGTACTTTGAACTGCATTTTTAATTTGCCCTTTAAGTTTGCAATCACGTTCGTGGTTAAATTAAGGAAAAGTTGTAGCCAATCATCTTCGATGAAGAAGCTTAACACCTTCTGTAAATTGACAACAACCTTGGATTTTCAAACTGTAATTTTAGTACCTTCCTATCTGTTAGTATGAAAAGTCTGTTTACTGGTATATACCTTGTAGTTTTTATATTGATCTCCTGGTTTTATATTGGCCAGTTGACTTAAGCTTAACAGTGAAAACTTCGGTTGAAGAGTCATTTCGACAAAGCAATTATCTCGAAGGTTTCATGCTAATGAAACTGTTTTAACCAATCGGATTAGACTTACGTCAGCATTCGGTTTGCGCTAAGCAGCTGGTTTCCTGGCTCATATAAAAATGCGTGTAACACTGATCTAGCGGAGAATTGTAAAGTTCGAGTTGCGCTAACTTCGTGTCACCTGACCGAAGAATTAAAAGAAGTCAATTGAACAAGTACTCGTCTGTTTGTTGTGAGAACCAGCTAGTTCCCCCAGAAAGGTTCTTCAACAAAAGCGAATGTCTAGATTTGAGATAACGTGTTGCCATGGATACGTCGAGTCGAGAAAATTGATTTTTTTAGCTGCAATTCCGTTTCCTACTTGGTTTGTAAGATCTTCGCATATCGTGTTCAAAGAAAGTAGGTGTTGTTACTCACAACCTAGTCGAGCCGCTTAAAGCAATTCATGTCAGTTCTTAGAGAAACGCAGTTTGGGTGTTTCCCTATAATTCGCCTAAACAAGGCGTCTGAGACGAAGGATAACTGAACTCCGGTAAAATTGCACTCTGAACGATCATGTGCCTACAAAATAATACACCTCTAGAGGGTGACATACATAGCCTATATGCCCATGAAAGTGCTACAAACAACTTACGCCATACAGCTTAACGAAAATGTCAAAAAGGGTCACAAAACCCCTAAAAATATTTTGAACACAGATAAAACAGAAATTCCCCTTCAAATTTTCTCGATTCACACAACAGCAATGTCCCTGTTGTCCTCCCGGGTGCAGCTTCTCTCCTTTAGTTTTGACCTTAATCCTCGCGTCGCTGTCGACTTGTTTCTTTAACTTCTTTCTTTAAGGCGGAGTTCTGCAAAACAGCGTGTATTTGAAGCCTACAGGCAAAGCGAGAACACGCGAGCAGTAAAAGAAAACTTCTGGAGCGAGGGCGAATTAAAAATAAACGGGGAGTAAGACTGGGGTTTTCTCTCGCCTGTAGTGTGTGTGAGAATCCTGGGCATCTCTCCATGAAAAACTGTTTAATATATGGAAAATGATGATGATTACTATGACAAAGACAATGACGCTGGCGCTGGCGCTGGCGATGGCGATGGCCATGGTGATGGCCATGGCCATGAAGATGACGACAATGGCGATGGCGATGGCGAGGACCATGACCATGACCATGACCATTTTTTTAAAAATAATTGTTTTATTTAAATCTCACAGTTTAAGTTACAAAGAGGTAAATAATTACCTAATATGGAATTGAAAAAAAAAATTGAAAAAAAACAAAACAAAACAAAAAAAGGACGAGACGAAGTGTAACTTACAATTGACCACTCCAGAAATACCATAACATACCATAACGCTCTTAGTTTGTCACCCCCAAAATTTTGCATAAGCATTGTTTTCGGTGTCTCTTGGGGCCATTTTAACTCCCAAGAGAAACTGAAAACAATGCTTATGCAAAATTTTGGGGTGACAAACAAAGAGCATTATGGTATGTTGTGGTATTTTCTGGAGTGGTCAATTGACATTGACTATATAACTACATAGAGTTAAAGGGACAGGCTCACGGTTGAGCTGATGCTCATTAATCAAATTACCTTTTTCAGTTAATAATCCCACTCTCATGTATCTCAGAGTGTATTTCAAAGTAGAATTGTATTTCAGAGTAACCTGAAGTAAAATGGAGGAGCACTAAAATCGCAGAAAAAAATGAGTGGATTATATATGCCAACACTACTAGGAACGTTGAATTTACTGTTGACCCGAAGGTTGATTAATATACATCTATTTGCAAAAATTTAAGTCGATCAAGTGCAAGCCAACTGTCCGGGGATTGTGCAGATTGGTTCTTCGACAACATTATGACATGATCATGTTGCTTGCATAGACGATACAGCATGTCCCGGCAGAAAAACAGCATTTTCACAAATGAGCATGCACTGAACCGTGAACCCGTCATTTTTCTATTTGTTTGGCAAAGTCTGAGAAGGTCAGTGCTTTGTTATGAAGTTTACAAGAATAAGTGTAAAATCTCATAAATAACACAGTGTAGTTTAATTTTGCTGTAAGTCGGTTATATATTGTTGAGTAGATTTGCGGAAAGTCCAAATAAAGATTCTTTCAATGATGGAAGTAAGTTGGAATTATTTTTAGAGTTAAACCACCTAAAACGACTGTGTGAATTGGCAGTTACTGAAGGTGTGGTCCATGGAATCCTCTTCGCCGCAAAATAATGTTTAATTCCAAAACGAAACAAATCTTTTTGGGTGACAACAATCCTATATAAAAGCTTAAATTGAAATTCTCTTAGCTTGTTACCTTTGCAGAACTTCCTCGCTGATTTGAAGAATGTTTGCCATTCATTTAATTCTGTGTTAAGGTTTTTTTCTATTTATCTGGCCCACTTGGCAGTGGTGTAGGGTTCTGTTCGTTTAAAATTCGATAGAACTCTTTAGTTTTAGCTTTGTCTAAATTGAGCTCGTGACCATTTAACAGCTGGAATAGAGCAGACTTCTCCAGATAAACGTTTTATTAAAAAATGACCATGACCATGATGATGACGATGACCATGGCGATGGCAATGGCAATGATGGCCATACCTCCTGAGGTCATCTTGTCAACCTTGCCACACAAAAAGAGCTATTCCCTATAGCCTTGGACAACCCTTCTCAGACGACCCCACATTCAAAAAACGCTGTGATGAACTAAGCAAACAGTTACAGATAGAGGGCTACAAGCAATCACACGTACAACACGAAATCACCAAAGCACAACATGTTACACCAGACCAAGCCTTAGAATCGAGCCGCTTAAAACAAAAACATGGCCATGATATCCCATTCGTAGTCACCTACAATCCAGCTTCTCCATACCTTAACAAGATCATCACGAAACACCTGCCCACACTTCAGTCTTCAAACAGATTTTGAAAGTCCCTATAGCGTATACAGACGCCCACGAAACCTGCGTGACCTCCTCGTTGAGTCCAAATTGAAACAAAGACACCAACTTCAAACACACCTTCCATAAAGTAACGCAACACCATCAGATGCAAAACCTGTCCCTTCATTAAAGACGGTATATCATCATGTACATTCTAAGGGTGTGTTCCTTTTGGCGAATCCAAAAACGGATTTTGGATCCTAGATTTGCCGGATTTCGAGGTCGGAAGGAAAGTGAAATCCGAAATTGGATTTGTAACCTTGGTAACCTTTCGCAAACTCGTGCAATATGCATGACAGCCTCTTAAGCATTGACATGTTTTCTACTGTTTGACGTGCGATTATACCGTGCAGAATTTTGTGGTCGGAAGTTCGAACAGCTAATAGGAGGGGAGCATTGGGATTTTCGGTTTTGCGGTTTTGGCTATTTTTTAGATCGGTTTTTCGGTTTTTGTTGCAAAAGACTTCGGTTTTTCGGTTTTGGTGGTCATTGCGGTTTGCGGATTTTTCGTTTTTTAGCATCTGGTTTTCGGTTTTCCTGAAAAATACTAACGGTTTTTCGGTTTTGGTACCCAATGTGGTTTTTGGTTTTTCCTATTTTGTCCTCTTTTGGGTTCCGGTTTCTGTTCGATTTGAGCAGCACTCGAATAGCCGCGAAACGCCAAAGTTATTTAGAGGAATGCGTGACAAAATAAATGTCATGGTAGGGGATCAAGCGTCTCCCTTGACGCCCGGCGAGACTTTGACCTCGCAGACCAGAGCGACCATTTGGTCAGTTTGCGAGCTATGGCTTCCAACGTGCCTCCCGCGCCAGCAACGGAAGAAGCCATTGGTTTGGTTCGCCATTGCAAAACTGTACTTGAAGAGCATGCATATCAAATACGTGCTGAGGGTAACATCACTGACGCCCTAAATGGTCCCCAAGGTCATGTCTCTGCAAAAACAGTAAACTCTGTCCAATTAATGGAATGGGGACTAGGAAGACTAGCAGACATTCTAGGAGAGTATGACTACAAAGCGCTTGATCTCTTAAGCTGTATGACTTTAGACGTTGAAAATTGCCATGCCACTGTTCCTTCCAAGAAAGTGAACGTGTCTAAGCTCGAATATGCTAGGTCGTTTGGTGCAACAATGAAGGAGAGCGTCAAACGTGCTACAAGCTGGGCTGCGTACTATCACACCAGTCAAAGGTCCTGGTACCCAAAGCCCGACACAACGGTGTCTCTTCATAACGTACCGTTGATGATGCCTCTGTCCGTTGTCAGCCTTCCTGCAAATGACTGTGACCTCTTACGCAACTGGGCCTCAGCATATGGTGCTGCAGTAAGACAAAGGACAGTGCGGCAGGAAACTACAATGGCTAAGCACGGAACATTGCCAGAGTATCTTTATCAACGCCATCTCGAAGTTGGTGATAAGGTTAATCTGAACTTCGGAGTTGATGAAGATGAAGGACCCCATGAAGATCTGAACGAGCGTGAAGTGAGTGAGGAAGCTAGTGTCTCTAGCGAAGGCCAGCAAGAATTTGATGAAAGTAGTGACGAAGAAGTTGAAGTCAGTGCAGATGACAACAATTCTCAGGGCCAGCAAGATGAATTAGGGGCATGGAGAATTTTCTCTTTGGTGCAAGGTCGCGATATGGAAGGGCAGTGAGGTTCAATAATCGACTGCTGTTTTGAGTATCTGTTTATTACCACATTAAACCTTAGAGCAAGTTCCTGCTGCCATGTAAAACTGAAAAGGAACTATTCGTACCGGTTAGCTTCCTCAGTGTCGACTCAGCTCAGTGCAATCGCATGTTAGACAATCGAGTCTCCAAACTTTCAGGTGTTAGTTATCAAATGGAAATGTTCGATTAGAGATTGTCGATTGAAGTTTCCAGAGTTATAGCTTTTTGCGACTGCAAAATTGCAATTCTAAAGAGGACTTGTGTGCAAATTCTCCTAAGTTAACTAGGCTCCATAACTAGTGGCTTTTCGGAAATTGAGCCGCAAAGTCTGGGCTCGAGAGAGCGGCAGAAGCAAAGCCTATGATTTAAGCAGACACAAAAAGATACGAAGGCTTCAGAAAAAAGTCCATGACATTCACAAATACTTTGGTGAAATTAGTGTTAGTTTAGTTTGCTCTGTATGCCCCACTTGTCACCATTGTATCGGTTTTTGACGGTTTTGTATGCGGTTTTCGGTTTTGGCCGAATTTTGTTGCGGTTTTGCGGTTTTGGATGATTTTTTCCTTCGGTTTTGCGGTTTCTAATATACCCCTATGCCCCCCTCTAATAGCGGCGATGGAACATACAGTGAAACCTGTATTAGCGGACACCCGCTGTAGTGTCCGCTTAATACAGGGTGTCTAATACAGGTTTCGACAGATAACGTTATATGAGGTGTCAAATGCAATTCAAATGAACAGTGGAAACGTTTAGAATACTCCCAGAGATAATGACGATATACGTTTGCATTAATTTCTTTATTAAAGAAGATAGTACCATAAATATAGATTGCAACTTAAATTTGAAGAACTCAGATGAGTGAAACAAGCTCTATAGAAACAAAACGAAATAGAAAACAACACTGTACTGTGAAACTAATCAAATAAGTTCGTCAAGTCACGTTTTTTAATGTAAGAATATTAAATTTGTGTGTGGCAATCTTTCGCATTTCCGGTGTCTGGCACGTTGAATGGTGGAATTTGATTACAAGTGTCCGTCAAGAGTCATAATAGGGCTTGTAAAGGACCCGTTTTTGTAGAAGTTTGAACCAGTTTCTATGGTAGGTTCTTTGTTGAAGTAGGACACTTACCAACCGAAAGTCCCTCCACATCGTCCCTTCACTTCGGCCGCCATTTTTTTCATTTATTGACTGCGCCTCACTTTGGCGCGCTGAATCGTGAAAGCGAGTTTTCCGGAAGTAAACCAGTTTACCGGAAACTGTTTCCGCGTGGTCCGCACAGTTCTAAAAATAACTTTTTTGAAATCAAGATACCTCGGTCAACGCCCTTAGACTCCCTCTCTGTCCTATTATGGCCCTTGGTGTCCGTTTAATACAGGTTGGCAACAATAGAAATGACCATTTCAGGTACTTTTTAGGTGTCCGCGTCCGCTTAATAGAGGTTTCATTTCAAGGGAAATAAATTTGGGGACTTTGACTACTGTCCGTAGGAGAAAACGACTCAAAGTAATCGGATGAATTTCAGGCTAGGCCTACAGCGTCTACAAGCGAGTTTGTAGAAAGAGAGCAATTCGTTTGTCCTTTTACTTATATTATTTGTGTTTTAAGCAATTTTTAGCGACAAATGGTTAGTGTGTGGATATTTTACTGTTGAGAAACAATCTTCCAGTGTTTTCAGATGTTTTACGGCAAATAACAGCAACGAGGAAACTCCACGGGAATAGAGGAGTTCATGCTCATAGTTGCATCATGGGTAATCGGGGCAAGATGGCGGGAAATTCGAAGATTTGTATTGGACTTCAAAGTCAGCTAATTCAGTTCGTGAATTCATATATTTGATACTTTCTCTTTGAAAAGAGTAACTTACGAGTTCAAAGAAACAATTCACTAAATCTGGAGTTCATAGAAGTCTGTGATCAGTTTTTAGAAAACCTCAATTCTTCCATACATTTTCTGTAATTTTGATACTGTCGAATTACAGAAAATGTATGGGAAAATCAAGGTTTTCTAAAGACTGATCACGGACTTCTTTGCACTCCAGATTTAGTATACTGTTTCTTTGAACTCGGAAGTTACTCTTTTTGAAGAGAAAGCATCAAACATATGAATTCAGGAAAATATAGCGGGCTTTGAATTCTAATACAAATCTTCTAATTTCCCGCCATTTTGCCCAGATTACCCATGGTAGAACTATAGAGCGTTTTCACATGACGTCACGGCGGCCATATTGGTGTTCCAAAACAAAGAAACAGCGGCCATGTTGGTGTACCCAGAAAATCCTCTGGGAGTTGAATTCTTTTCTCATGTAAACGCTTTCTTTTGTTCCAATAAATTAGCATAGATGCTGGCCACGTGAGTGAAAACGCTCTATAAGCGTGAACTTCTCTATACTTCAACTGGAAATACTGGTGGATCATCTGACTAATTCCGGATTCACTGTGAATGGAACAGCGTTAATCACTAATCCGTTAAGCTGGATTTGGACTCTTCCGATTTCAAATCCAAAGAATTCTTTTTCAAAAAGAATTCACAAGATCAAACATCCGGATCTGGATTTGCCGAAAAGAAACGCGAAGTCCGTTTTAAGATCTAAAATCCGTTTTGGATTCACCGAAAAGAACACACTCAAATATAAAACACTGGACAAATCATCCATGGCCAAATTCACCTCATCAAGCAGACGACAATAACAACAACAACGACACCAACCAACCAACCAACCATTTTATTTGCCAACTTTTATAGAACGTTCACAAAAAACTGAATAAATTAAATTAATCAGTTAAAAAAACTAAACGAGCTGAGTAGTTACAATAATTAGATTACATTCTATAGGGTTGGGACACAAGAAAGATAAAGAGGAAAATAACTTGAACTTGGGAGAATAAAAAAATGACAAAGATAAATAAATAAATTATTTACATTTACATGATACAATGTCGCAAATGTATAAGCACCCCAAACACACCGGTGGAATGCATTGGACAGACAGAACGAGCCTTAAGAGACAGATTTGGAGAACACCGCAGAGCCATACAAAACAACACTGACGACGCAATACCACAGCATTTCTGTCAACCCGAAAACCAACTAGTCTCCCTCGCAGCCGTTTGGGGAGGAGCGTTGCGTGACGATACTAAAAACGGCTGCGAGGGAGACTAAAAACCAACTTACAGATACTAAACTTATCCCACTCGAACTTATCATCAACAATCCGAACATTTTTACATTGAAAAGGCACAAACTGTGCAGCCACAGAACCACCGTTGAATCATTTATTTACTTATTTATTTCATTTATAATTATACATTTTATTTTATTGTTTATTATCATTATTATTATTATTATTATTATTATTATTATTTTGTTATTTTATTTTTCTAGTTGATTATTGAAAACTTTTGCCGCCGAGAAGTGAAGAAAATATAATACAAAAACAAGTCCGAAAAACATCTTGCTAACTTAAAATATATAACTCTCATTGCGAAAGTTCCCGCCATAGGACAATTGCACGATGACGCCATTTTACTACAACTATTAGAATCCTTGAGTTTGTTGTTTTCTTGTGCAAATTAAGGCTATTGTTCTTTAGTAAAATCCAACTAGTGGTCTATTATCAATGCTTCGTTCTGATTGGTTGAGCTACTACTAGGCTATATTTTATAGCCCACTAGTAGCAAAAAGCGGCGGATTTTTGGCGGCAAAAAAGAATTAAAGTCTTGCTTTAAGTTGTTTTGTCTCGATATCTATGATAAACTAGTTGGATTTTACTAAAACAATTATTCCTCTCGCCCTCATGGCCTCTGAGTCAATAGCCCATTCGGCCTTCGGCCTCATGGGCTATTGACTCAGAGCCCATTCGGGCTCGAGGAATGATTGTTAATTAATCCTCAGCGGGATTGACAAATTTAAATAACAAAGCAAAACCGGTAGTTGTAGCAAATATCGTCCTCGTGCAATTGTCCTACACTGTAAATTGCAATGTCATTGTGTTGTTCTTCCCCAAGAGATCTGGGGACGAGATTTTGATTTAACGAATCTGATCTGATTGGTTTATTACAAGTTTTCGTAATACAATTTACGGCTGACCCTCCCAGCTTGTGGCGAGCGAAAGTGGCTTCCAGTTTAGTTGTAGCAGTTTGCAAGATGGCAGGAATATGCGCATTTATCTGTTGTGTATTACTTTTTGTGTCTTCTGTACGTGGAATTGATTATTCCCACACTAAATTGTTGGATGGAACTGCTTACAAAGTACATTGGATGTTCGATAATGAAACTGAGACATTTTACTTCAAAGTTGAAGTCAACACTACTGGTTGGGTTGGATTTGGCGTGTCACAACTGTTGTTTCCGGGGATAGAGGGCTTGGAGTGGAATAGGAATTCAATGGACCACTATGATGTTATTGTCGGCGGAGTTGATGAGAATGGAACAAAGTATTACAAGGTTAGTATTCGAGATGGAGTTTGGTTCGATTCCGCACCACCGTGATATGGTAATAAACTACGTAGCGGCTTGTTTGTTCAATTTTTTGTACGTATGATGTGCAAGTATGTGTGTCTGTACGTTCTTTTCTCCCATAAATGTCGGGTGAATAACGTGGGTTAAACTAGGGACAAAGTGTAGACTTGTCCTCTCATGATCAATTTTTTACTGAGTAATGGTCACGTACAATTCGCCGGCTGAGTTTAAACGAGACATGAAATTATAAATGTCTGGCCCGGGTTGCTCGAGGCATGGTTAGTGCTAACCAGCGTTAAATACCATGGAAACCTATACATTTTGATACCTCTTAACCAACGGTTAGCGCTAACCAGGCTTCGAGCAACCGAATGTTGCGTGTTTTATCTAAGAAAAATTTCCATTGAATTATAACTAGCAATAGTTCTCACTAAAGCGGCCCCCACTTTTTTTATATTATGGATTGTAGAATATCTTCTGAAGTGAAACTTTGTACAGGGAATGACCCTGTTTTTTTCCAACCCTTTTTATTGGGCTGCCCTTCGGGCAAAGCCCAATCAAAAAATGGAGGCCGCCTCGCCCGTGCAGGAAAAAGACAAAACGGTGGACGGATCAGGCTTCCCGTCCCCCCTCCCCTGCGTTGTTGCTAAACGTCTTTCTTTTTGAGCGAAAGTGGTGGGTAATTACAGATGAAAATGGTAGTGGTAAGGGAACAAAAATAATATTCTTGTCTGAAGTTATTAGTCCTATCTTATCACCTAAAAAACAGGAAAAATTGATTGCGTAGTAAGCCTCTTGTAAAAAGCTCCTTTCACTTGTCTCCTGTCTCCTCAGTACTTTCTGTCACTACCGTAAAAGAGCCTGGATTGAAACACGTTTCAGTTCCAACACTTTATATTGCGAAGGGACAATCGGTCGCATTTGAATCAAGTTGAAGAGGGAAATTCATGTTTGGAAACTGGACCAAGGCAATGCTCACTCCGCATACACATCCATACACTGTTCACAGTAGGACCACACTCAAAGATGATTGTGAGCGTTTTGGGGACAGACCGGTCTGTGAACTCAAAGAGAAATGTAAGACTTGTAATGAAATGAGCAAACTTTATGAACCATCTGTGAGCATAAATGATGAGCAAACTATGATTGCAACAAATCGACTGAACATTGCACCGTGAGCTGTTGTATGGAAAAAAAAAACAACTCAGATGCTGCCTGGAAAAGTTCAACTGAAAGTTTTATGTGTTGATGAAAACAACAGCATGTCTTACTATAAAAGGATCGCACTCGAGCTCTATGATGTGCTGTATCAATAATAAACAAATACAAAAATAGGAACACCAAACAGCAATTACTCTTAAGGTTAATGGTTAAGGCTAGGAAACTGAGTGAATTGAATCCGAATCCTTATACATTCAACTTGAATAATCCAGCCTGGTGTGCGGCATTGTCGTATCAAAGATTTGCCAGTGATATAATCAAATCAAAAAAATAATGCAAGCACGAATACAAACTTCAGCTTCAGGTGTTGGGTCTTAGCAAATAATTTCTTCCTTCAAGTCCTTTGAAAGAGGACAAACAGAAATGATTTGAGGACAAGTAGTGTTTTTATTTATTTATTTATTGACATTTTTCTTTTCTGACGTGATTGAACTCGCGTTCTAGTAGAAAGCCAATCAAGCATGAAGCATGCATTCATGCAAATATTTCTCTGGGTTCATTTCACATTTTATGATATCTTTATGTCATGATTGGGCGATTCCAGAAAATATCCATACCATACCACGGACGGCTTTAAGGATTTCCGAAGGGGAGGGGGGATTCACGATTATGGAATTCTGAAGGCATGGGGGGGTATTTACGATTTGAATTCCGAAGGTATGGGGGAATTCCACAGGTGGGATTTCTGGAGTAGAAAGTGTAGAGTAAGTTCCTGGAAAACGCTATTGTTGTGGACTTTTGTAGTTCGTAAATAAACCACGAACGTATGACCGCGGAAGCAGAAGACAAGCATCGATAGATCAGACACGTGTTTACGCTCATAACTTATAGAAGTGAACAGTAAAACGTTGGTTTCACATTTACCTTGATGAATTTCTTGTCACGTGAATAAAAACTGAAAATGTATCTTTTAATACCGCTTGCAAATTTCTTGTTACTCCCGTCCGAAACCGTCCGATAAACAGTAAAAAACTCGCACCAGTCCCTCACTTCCAAGGAACGCCTGTCAGATTAGAACGCCTTTCGTGCGCACTACATGACGTATAAAAGGACGCAACACGACTCGACGGTATATTTGACCGCCAAAAGATTTTAACAGTCTGTTTGAGCTATTTTCCTTTGTAAACGTCAAAACAGCACAAGAAAACAAAGAGGAGTAAAATTACCTTAAGTGGTGTTTATTTTTATAGCCAAATTCGGACTTAAAAAGGAGTTTGCACGGCCTGGCAACTAGCGTAGGTTTTTCTTGTCACTGAAGAGTAAAGCTTGTCACCTGGCGCCGCTAGATCACAGCCTTGAGGAGGCATAAATTCATGTTCGTTTGTTCTTATAGGCGTTGCTAAGTCGAAAATGTACTTCCAAAAAAAACCGGAAATTCTGAAGGGGAGGGGGGTTTCACGATTATGGAATTCTGGGGGCATGGGGGGGTAGCGCATTTTGGAATTTCCGAAGGCAAGTGGGGGTTAAAACATGGAAGCCGTCCGTGGTTGGGTATGGATATTTTCTGGAATTGCCCATTGTGAAGACGTTCCATGAACTTGAATAATGTTATCTACTTTATCCAAGATCTGGAAAATACGGGAAGAAGACGATTAAATTTTTAATGCACGAGAGTTGGAGGACAGAAAAGTAATCAGCAAAAAATGTCAGTCTGGACCAATAGCCCTGCTTTCATGTCATGTCATGTCACAGAACCAAATTGTCACACAAGTCGGCAGACCATTGTACCCCCGTTTATGGGGTTCTTGTTTCTTATCTGAGAGGCTTTGTTATTTGAATAAATCTGAAAGTGCAAGGTGAGAGGTTTTATTATCATCATATGCTATTGCCCAGTTATCCCTGGTTGCACTCACATGGGACTGAGGCGTAGGTCAAATAATTTGTTTTCAGTCATGGCGCGTTTCAATGATGAGCTGACTCTGGCCTCAGTTTATTGCACAAGTCAGATTTGTTGTAAGTAGCTCTCCCTAATGGACTTGATGTCTTTTTTCTACTGCAATAAAGACAGATATGTTAATTTTTTTAAAAATTTAATCAAACAACAAGCTAATATGTATCTATTTTGAGTCAAACAGTTTAAGAGCTTATGTGTTGAATAATTTGAATATAATTTGAATTTGAACATGAATGTTATAAAACATATCTAACAGTCAGTAAATTATATCAAAATTATGAACATGTGTTGTTATTAAATTTGTGGTCTGCTAATACAAGTTATAATATTTCTCACCGTCAAATTTGATAAATGTGGGAAAAAACATGATGTAACGTCGAAAAAACTGTCAACTGCATAGGAATAAATATGAGAGGTGTTTAGTACAGAATTCATAAAATGTCCTGTCTTAGCAATAACTACTGGAGTTATTTCACACACATCTAGCTTAAGTTCCCCCTGGTTTTCATCTCCCATTGAGCTACTCTAAGCTAAGGAATCTGTTACTTTACAAAATGTGTTGCTTAATTCATATATTGTGAAAACCATCCTTCCTTAAACTTTTTTTTTGGTGCAGCCAAATTGGAAAACTCTTTTACATCTGAACAAAGATCATCAATATAGGTCCATTTTTCTTGACTGAGAACTGCGCAAGTAAAATGTTTATTACATGATCGCACCAGCCCTTTCAACTTGTATTTGGTTTGGCGTACATTTATATTTTTATACAACTTTATCACATTCATAAGCTGTGGAGAGAAATCAATAAAAACAAACTTTGAGTGTGCTACAGAGGTCAAAATTGGCCTGACACGCAGGGGTTTCACAATCCAGGGCAGTTTAACTTTCCAGGGTAAGTTTGAATAGCAGAAACAAACTGTGGCCAGGAATTGCAATTCAGCTCACATGAATGAAACACAACAATAACATTCACCTGTTAATCCTACAAGCGTAGCCTGTGAAGAAGAAAGCGACATGTTTCAAGAACAGTCCTTTGATCAAAGTGTACTGAAAAAACTAACAGAGGAACTGTTGCAAACTAACAAAGTAAGAAGAAGGAAAAAGGTTCTGGCAGGGAAAGAGTGTTCAAGTATTCAAACATTGTATTTGCCCTTGCGTGTGATCTATTTTAGCCACTTGACAAAGGGTTTTGAGATAAACTAACAGCAGTTTTCCAAAAATTGCTTCTTTTATGGCACTGCTCAAACTCTTGAACACAGGATGGTGAAAACTGTGAAAACATTTGGCCTCGTTGTAAACATAATTTTGATGCACAGAAGTGTACTAAGGATTGTTAAGTCGCGCCAGCGGATTCACTTGTTCTCGAGAATGTTTACCTTTCCTTGGTAAGAGAACGGGCAAAGCAAATTAACTTGAAAGTTACAGAACCATCTCTCAGGAATTCTCCTATTCAAATAGTTTTGTGAGTCTTCTCTTCTGAAGTGAAGCAAGCACACTTTCGTTCTTTTAACACCGTGATAGTACATGTAAAGTGCTTACATTCACAGTGCTGAATCACTTGAGTCCTTTCTTTCTTTGTAAAGAACCTTGTCAAAGGGAAGATAATCAACTTTCATTTCTGCTGGAAACTTCCAGTCTTCCTTCAATCAGCACGGTAACATCACTCATGAGTTCTGTTCCCTCTCTTATTAGGGAGCTTAAGCAAGAACTATGAAGATGGCAGTGAAAACATCACTAAAGAAATGAATTTTCACTTTTCCAAACTTTATCACAAATAATAACACACAATGACTAATTCTACCTTTTTTTTTTTAATCAGGATACAGTCCTTTAAGAATTGATTAAAATCTGGGAAAAATCACCCACATTTGACAAATTGAGCGTGTCTGAATAATTATTCAGACACGCTCAATTTGTCAAATGTGGGTGATTTTTCCCAGATTTTAATCAATTCTTAAAGGACTGTATCCTGATTAAAAAAAAAAGGGTAGAATTAGTCATTGTGTGTTCACGTCGCCCATAAAACGTCACATTTAAAGAGAGACTTTTTCACATCGTAGTTGTGTGGTGGACGTCAAAGAAAAGTACTAAGACGTGTGGTGCACATGCAGAGCTGTTGACTTTTGTTCATAAAACCAACTGTTTTTTCATGTTGTCATCTTCATGGTTACTGAAGCTCTATATTGTATGATTGTACAAAAACCTGTTGCTGGACATTTCGTGTAATTTCCATTTATTCTAGAAAATAAGTACATCTACAGCTGCAGTCCCTTTAATCATTTCCATTTGGAACAGTGGTGTGAATGAAATACATGTATATTTGTACTCAAGAAAAAAAAGCCTCTCTTGGTTGCCTGTTAAGGACTAACTGTACTATCACCAAGCTATTATGTCCTTCAAGTGCATGACCAGTCACACCCCTGAATATCTTACGTCCCGATTTATTACCCATGAGCAAGTTAGCAAACGAACAACTTGGAGTAGCCAAAAGCTAAACATCCCTCTTTTCAGAACAGCGTCCAGAGTGAGAACCTTTTATTGCAGGACTGTATGGAACAATTTGGAACCTTTTCTTAAATTAACCCAATCTCTTCAAATTTTTAAACGTTCCTTAAGGAGTCAGCTTTTAGACAATGTTGTAAATACTTTGTAGTTAAGTTTAAAAACATTGTAATTAGCATTAAGTTGAGTACTGTGATTAGTTATTATAAATAAAGTAATGCTTTTAAATAACGATTGTTCCTTTCCTTTGTGGAGGTAACAATAAAGTATGTATGTATGTGACAGGCAAAGAGTTGATTTCCTTCTTCCTCTTAATGTAACCTTTCTTGTGAATGGCAGTATTTTTACATACAATGGATACACTTGCGTATGTTTTGGACCCATGGACAAAATGACAGGCTACTGGGAGACATCACTAGCATCACAATATTTAAGTTTGGCACTTTCCAACTTACAAGTGAAATTCCCCTGTAGTCAGTGACAGTTGGGGGCATCACACCATCATAACTTTGTTTGATTTGATTGTTATCTTCAATCTTTGAATACATGTATCTCTCAGGATTACATGACAGATGGACACGTCCATCCCACCCCAGATACCAAACAGGAGTCTGACTGGATTGTAACAAATCTTACTGAAGTGGATGGCAGGACAGTGATAGAATTTACAAGGAAGCAGAATACTAGTGATACTGATGACCACGTCATTGGGGTAAGCACATTGCACTGTAACGGTAAAACATCGTAACTTATAGTTCAAAATGGTGAAGGTCTTATTAATGTAGACCAAACATGTGCATGCTTTTAAGCTAACAGTGTTTACCAATGTTCCCCCTAATTTTTAGCTCAGCAAGTGAGGGACCATTAATGGACAGTAAGGCAAAAAATATGTGCCAGAGGCGCACTTTCCTGGGGAGGGGAGGGGTAATGGAGTTAGGCACATGACCCTGCCCTCACTGGGAAATTTAGGAGCTAAGTTCTCTGAAATGTCATTCCCTCATTTTAACCCATTCACCCCTGAGCTGCCCATAACTCCCCGTGCAGATCCATGCCCTTTCTACCACTTGTGACGTCATCAGTTCTAATGTTCAAGGACAATTTTGTCCGCCAGCTTGTGCAGAGTCAAGAGGTCTTTCAAACTGTACCAGAATGAGCACAATTCAGTCAAGGACACCAGAGAAAAAGGCAAAAAACCATGTAACATTGACTGACCCTAATCTTGTTCCACTACCCAGCTACCTTTCCTTTCATCTAATCCTAACTGATCCTAAAAGCTTTTTCCCACCAAAATGAAGCCTACTAAATGCCCAGCAAGAGAAAAAAAAATGAGACAAGAAAAGCAAAAAAAAAGGGGGGGAGAGAAAGAGAAAAGTAAAAGTCAAGACTTCTTGTTTTCTGGGCATGCTTGAACTTTGAAAGCTAATATTTTACATCTGGATCAGAAGTCCATGAAGTGTATGACCTGTAAACGGCTTTGTGGTAAGTTTTAGCTCGTTACAGTATGACAATGACCAGAAAACCACTCGATTACTGTAGCTTCAAAACGTGTTTTTCGGCAAAATCTCCAGGGTTAAGACCTACTGTAAAACCCCGAAAATTACCCCCTCCATGATTGTACAAGCCCCTCCAAACTGAAAATATTAGCCCCCCAAATTTGTAACACAAAAACACCTTTGTTAAATCTGTAAGCTCTTGGGGGCTTGTACTTGGAAATTGCCCTCAAATACAAAAAAACAAACAAAGCAAAAACAGTACAGCAACATATAATTTTTTTTATTTGCCAAAGAACTATTACATGTGCCAAAGTGATTGCAGTAAAAAAGTGTTACAGTTTATTGTTGTTTGCATAGTTCACTCCTCACTCTTGACTTGGGTTTCTAATTGTTAAGATACTGTGTGCTCCATACTTTATAATTTAACATTAATTATTTACCTTTTAACTGAGTATTGCATAATTTTCAATAAATGAATTTGCCGTTGTGTCTTCAGGGATTTCAATAAGCACCGACAACTGACAAAACACATCGGCTACTTTGCTCAGAGCAGTCAGCTACTTTTTTCCTCGAAAAGGAAGCAATTAGTTTAAAAATGTCAAAAACAAAAAAATATATCATTAATTGATTGAGTGGCTGTGAAACCTGAATGAAAGCTATATGTTTTTAATTGAAAAATACGCTCTTCTGACGTTCTCAATTAAGTCCCAGGAACACTGGAAATCGCATTTTAGGGCTTTGAAATTCCAAAAAGATCTACGTCCTAACGACGGGTTCAGTCAGTAAAAACTTCTTGCAAATTACTGACATAAATTTCCTTCCAACTATAAACTAGCCCAATCGATTTTGAGACACAAATTTCCCTCCCAAGTATAAGCCTAACCAATTTTGAAAAGCAAATTTCCCTTCACTTATTTTCAGAATTTTACGCAAATCAGGCGTTGTTATCTTCAAACAGCAATTTAAAACGTTTGATTCCAAAACTTTTACTCTGTCTGAAACGTTCTCTTTCCAAAATACGTTGCTTGTAAAAGAACGGCTGTATACTTAAGTACTTTTCCATATACATGTATTCATTCCAGCATTTCCTGGTGAGAGTTGGATCAGATCACAACTTGCATATTATTTAAGACTACTTATTTGTTAATTAATTTTAGTAAACCTTCAAGCGGTTTTAGGCGGTAAGAAGTGTTGCTTCAGGTCGTAAATTTTTCCAGTTACTGCCTGATGAGGAGAACACTGGTTTACAATGTATTTGGAGTTGTCAGTGATAAACGTAGGCGATTGTTTTGAAAGAGAATACCTACAGCTTTAAGTTGGCCGGTGAGCACTTTTTTCTCTCTTGCATGACTTTTACATGTAGCATTTATGAAGTCATTTGCGTGGCTTGTAAACAAACCACGGGGTGTAAACAAACAAACGACTCCGTAAAAGCTAAAAGTCATACAAGAGAGAAACCTCTGCTAGATTTGCTCTTTCTGTTTGAGACAAGAGTGGTTACTAAACTACCGTAACTGACGTATAAAAACAATTTTTTTTTCTGAGTGGCAACCAAGAGACAACAAATCAATGGTGGACAAAAAAGTAATCGTAATTTCAAGGTCTTCTCATGGGAATAGAAATTATGAGAAAAATTACAGAGAGTTTATTCAAAACTCAACCTTTGCAACAAAATATGAAGTAATTTTAAATAATATTCTGAATTTTGCCATCAAATGTTACTGTTTGACAAGTTTGACCAAACACATTAAAAGCTCAGAAAAGTGTGTCTCTAGCTGCTTAATTAATATTCATTGTTTTTAGTATGAAATCTACCTTTAGCTCCTATAAAGAGCCTATAATTATTTTGAACTTGAACAGCCTATTTTTCCAATCAGATTTTCCAAAAAGTGGTTGGGATGCCTGATGAGGGGATAGTAGTTTAAGTGTATGACAAATGGCCAAAATATTAATTATTATTACTGGTAAAAAAATTATCATACTAGAATTGATTGCATGGTATATAATATGGTTGTGTGGATCATTGTAAAATTTAACTTGAGGCAGGGTCTGACAAATGTGAAAAATGTGGCAAGTTGAAAAAACTGCCAGGCACGTGTTTGACTTTTCGGGCCAGCTGTAACATTTTGACTAACCGGGTATTTTCCACAACTCTCAAAAACATGGCACAGAGGCCTATGATGCTTCATTCTCTCTTTTGGTTTGTTACAATTTTGTTTTGTTTCATTTACCAAATGATTTTCATTAATAAGTTACTAACAGTGCTCCATGGTCAAAAAGCTCAAAAGATTACACAGTAGAGAATTAGATGGAATACCTGTTTAGAGATTTTTATGATTACAACAGATGATTGAATTTTTTTTGGTCAATCCGATTGTTATTTTTTGATAATTTAAATGTGTAGCCTTCATTATGAAATCTTGCCCCAATTCCCTACACCAACAATTGCTGTTTTATAATCACTCTTGATATTATTAATAAATTATACTCTTCATTTCCTGAAATATTATGCTCTGTACTGAGTTCAGTGCCCTTAATATCTTATATCCAGCTCTAATGCCAGTATATATGTCTTTCAAATTGATATTCTTACTCCCTACTGGGTTCTTTGCGGGCACTGTTGTTATGGTACATTCAATTTTATATTGAAGCAAGTTACAATTATGTGAGGTGAAGTTGTATGGTAAGCCGTTTTTTTGTTATTTTTACAGCCTGGACTTCGGCGGTTAGTGTGGTCTTATCATAATTCATCAGATGTGACCACAAAGCCAGACTGGCAGAAACATACAGCTAATGGACATTGTGAGATTGATTTTATTGAGTTACCAAGAGAACCACCTGTGGTGGAATATGTCCGAACTGAAGCACCCACTTCAGGTGCTTTTGCAGCCTCTATCATTGGTAACTTTCTTCTTATAATTGTGGGTTTAATATTCTTTTACTAGTTTTTGAGTTGTGCAAAATTTTGTATTTGTGTCTGCTTTTACTTCATGCATCGTGACTGAATGCAATATTATCTTTTTAGATGTAATAATCGTAAGCAAAAAAATACGTGTATGCATTGGTTAGATTAAAGGTTATCATAAATTGTATGTACAGTGGTACAACAGGTATGACTGTTACGAAATACAGATTAGATTAACGTCTTTTGAAATAATTATTGCAAGATAGCCAGCCACTTCAGTATATTCTACACTTATGCTCTTTTTTCAAGACTATGGTGGGAGCTAATTTAAGATTCTACAGTGTACACTTTACATGAATAATGAATAACAAAATTGATACAACCCATTGAAAGGAAAAGAAATCAACTGTACATCTGATCCAAACTCTACCTGTCAAATATATATATGCCTTGATAAGCTAATGAAACATTTTGGATGCTTCACATAAATGCTAGCGTAGTTGGCTTGTGTCAAGTGAAAATAAATGACAGAACAAGTGCAAAGCGCAAGAAAAAGAAAAATTTTAATTATTCTTGTTGCTTTCATTTAGACTCTTTACACTCTTACCCAAGTGGTTGAGTTTTTACTTACGTTGGGAGCGAAAAGCAGGCTATCCGATTCAAGTACTATATGCATAAGATTTAACCCATTCGCCCCTGAAAAGCCTCTAACCGCCCATGCGGGGCCCCGTGCGGATCCACGTCCTTTCTACCCTTTGTGACGTCATCAGTTTTAACGGTCAAGGACAACTTTGTTCGCTAACTTGTGCAGAGTGAAGAGATCTTTCAAACCATACCAGAATGAGCACAATTCAGTCAAGGACAGCGGAGAAAGAAGCAAAAAACCATGTGCCATTGACGTGAAAATCTCCATGAAAATCTTGTTCCATTGCTCACCTACCTTTCCTTTCACCTAATCCTAAGATCCTAAAAGCTTTCCTAAAAAGTCTTCCCACCAAAATAAAGCCTACAAAATGCCCAGCACGATAGAAAAAGGGAGGCAATGAGGCAAGAAACGCGAAGAGGGGAGGAGAGAAAGCGAAAAGTAAAAGTCAAGACTGCTGTGTCACTTTTAAACCCCAAAACTCTCGAAATTTTGCTTTCTGCGCATGCCCGAACTTCGCAAGCTGATATTTTGCATCTGGATCAGAAGGCCGCGAAGTGTACGACCTGTAAACCGGTTCGTGGTAAGTTTTAGCTCTTTATAGCACGACAGTGACCAGAAAACCACTCGACTAGCTTCAAAACGCGTTTTTCGGCAAAATCTCCAGGAGCGAATGGGTTAAAGATAAAATGGCCGGAAATGTGCATGTGTTGGTCTCAGAGACCGGCCCACGTATCATCATCCAGCCCGTTAGTACAGTTGAGGTACACAAGGTTTAGAGTGTCTGCTATGTAGGCTAATCTCACTTTGATGTTGATGTTAATTGCTTTGAATATTAAAGGAGATTGTAGGCTTTTGACATTTTAGCTGTTACATTGGTGTATAATGGTATTAGGTCTCACGTTTTTATAATGTAACAAGGATAGTTGGGCAAAAATAGTGGCTGAAAACTTGGAGCTTGTAAAAGTGACAAGTGGCATATCCAACATGAAAAATAGTGTTTCAGTACATCAAACATCAAACTCGGAAAAAAGAATTGAAAATATGAAGCTTAGTGTTGTATTTTGAGGGAATGTCTAGCTGCTTGAGAAATTGTGATGAGACACTGTTTTAATCACTTCTCTCAACAAAATGATTTAAAAGGAGAAATCAAGTATTCCAAATTGATGAGCTTTTTATCAGGCATCGTTTTTCTTTTGTTTTTCTTTTTTTATTCTTGTTAGTTATTTTAAAACTACTTTACTTTTTAACAAATGAACTACAGCTTTTATGTCATGTACACTATGTCAGTAATTTGAAGATAGTCAGTGTTTTATCATTGATGTTAAATAGCTATTTTAAAAAACTGAACTCTGAACTATGTAATCTTAATGGGTGAAGGTGTACATTTTACCTCATTTGTAGTTGTTTCATGTTAGGATAAGTTTGTTTATTAAGAACTGTTATTATTGAACTTTCCTCCTCTGAGGTTTTTGAATTTACACAGCTCTTTGGTTCAAGTAAACTGCATTCAGTGCTTAATCGTTGTTGTAACATAATAAGCGAAATTTGTTCCATTACACCTTAAAACAGTCGCATCTTTTAAAACAAATACGGTTGAGGCTGTTGGATAAGGAAGGGGTACATTGTACCTATTATAGAGGTTTTTAACCTGCTACTGCTACTCAAGTACCCCATAATACATCGTAGTTTGAATGAGTCAGCCCGTGTCTTGAAAAGAAGTTCTACAAAGTAGAAATGTAGAGCTGTATCCTAGAGTCAGGAGAGGTTTGCTCTTTGTTGCATTGCTTTAGACACAGTAGTATAGTGTAGTCATTAGTATTGGTTCTGTTAATGCTGCCGCTGGCCATACATCATAATTTCCCGCCTCACCTTAAAGGGCCTACCGTATTTATTCGATTAACCGCCCTGGGCGCTTATTAAATTTTTGGACCTTGAGAGTGGGCGCTTATTTGAGGTGGGCGCTTATTCGAGGCTGGGCGCTTATTAAATTTTCACCATCTTCAGCAAGTGAAGTATGTTTATTTTGCAACGAAACAATAAATGCTAATAACAAAACGCGAAGAAGTAACAAAGCAAGGTTTCTGCAAAATACTCTGAAGAAAACTCCGTCCCCGGGGAAGTCTCTTATTGGAACTTATTCACTTAAGTGGGTGGGGTGGGGGTGAGCGCTTATTTGAGTTTGATTGGTAGGAGGAGGGGTGGGCGCTTATTCGAGGCTGGGCGCTTATTAACTTTTTCTGCCTTTAGAATGGGCGCTTATTCGAGGTGGGCGCTAATTCGAGGTTGGGCGCTTATTCGAATAAATACGGTATATGTCATGGTGAGTTCAACATATTTATTTAAGAGAAGCTGAAATTATAACTAAGTATTTTCAGCCATCTTTTGACTGTCATACGCAAAACTCCTAAAAGATAGATTTCAATTTTTTCTGTTGAAAGGTGAAAACAAAGCACGCTTTTTAGTCTTCGTGACCACACACGAAAATGTCAGCGTGGCATTTTTTTTTTTTCAAACTGCAATCCGTTTTCATTCTGTGGTACCTATCGAAAGCTAAACTGAGCCTGCCGTAGCTTGAGTTATGGTATATTAGTAGAGTAGTTTTGAATAAAACTTAGCCATCATTTCGGAATTTCGTTTGATACCAATGTTTTAAGTGAATCCAAAAATTGTAACATAGCTCCCTTTCCAAACTTAAAAGCTTAAAAGTACTGTACCAGGGCTCGCACTTTAAACTTAACTGTAGCGGTCATATACTCACAAGTATTTAGTTGTACAAATCTGTTCGAGATGTTACTCAAGCAGATACATTAAAATTTATTGTGAAGTATCATCCTGTGTCTGCTGGTTGTAAGTTATGGGAGTCTGGCTGTACCGTATGCACGTACCCTGGATATGACAGAAGCTACAGATAACTGCGAGTGCCTTTTTCTAATCCTGTCAGAAGAAAGTTGCCGTGGATGAGAGAGTCACTTGTATCCTTAAAAAGGGAAGAAAGCGGACTACAAAAACAATATTTACAGAGCCCTACCCCCCCCCCCCCACCCCTCACGTTTTGGTGTCGAAAAACACTTTTACTGATGTAATTGACAATACCTGTGACATGCATCAACGACTTCAGAGCGCACATTTTCTGCCCTCAGATGACTCAAGAACTACCAAAGAAGCACAATGAAGCAGGACCGCCTGAACTACTGCCCACTGATGCATTGTCACAAATCGATAACGGACACACTAGACACCTTGAAGATTGCTTGTGTCAACAAACAACGTAAACGGTATTTTGGAAAATTTGACTAGGGGTATAGGTATGGCTGAGTGGAAGATGAGCCCCAAACCCCCCCCCCTTACCCATCCCCCGCTTTTCAAACGCTCCGCCGCCTCTGGAGTGGCTTCCCTGTCGTCCCAGAGAATTTCTGCAATATTGTCGAGGGTCTGTGACGTAAATTTTTGTCTAATCCAGTGAATGTCGATTTATCCCGATCCCCGTGACCCGGGCATATCTTTTCTTTTTAAAAAGCCAAGGGTTTGGATGCATCCTCACCTTCCAATGCAACACAAAAAGTGGTGAGATCAGTCACGTGACAGGAATAAGGGCAAAGTGAATGTTGAAATAAAAGCTTTAATAATATTTTAATAATGAAGAAAATACAGTTTGCCCTTCGAACTGCGATTTTGGTTCTCTAAGACAATATTTCCCCAATCCGCGATTAAAAATTAAAAAACACCAAATAGTAAGTCACGTGCATAAATTCAATCCCGAACCTTGTTCTCCTTCGACTCCTCCTCGGCGATTTCCGGCTTCAAACTTGCTTTGGAGTAAATCCTTGATCCCGAGAAACGCAGTCATTGTCTTGCCACGTCTAGAATTCATTCAACGTAATTCTTAGTCCTGAAAAACCTTATGAGGACAAGACATTATTTGCAATTCGAATTGCTCACTTTTTGATCAGTGCACCCTACATAGATGGCCTTTTTTGAGAGATTAAAAGAACACCTGATGATCGTTAGGTAGTACAATAACAATAACTAACCTACTAGCGAAGGTTTCTTTCCGGGATGGTTTTTAGCATTTACGGTCCTAAACAAGACTGCTACCCAATTTGATGACGGCGACTTCCAAAATGCTAGAAACCATACCGGAAAGCAGGGTGAAGAAATCAAATCAATGCCACGTCTCAACGTTGCCGAAGAATATGAGATTAACGACTTTTTCAAAACTTAAAACTGCAAATTATAGGTTCGTAGCCCGAGAAAACATGATTTTCTGAGGTTAGCGTTTCCGACCTGGTTCACTTGGCCGCGTTTTTGTATACCCGAGGTGACGTAGCTCACCCTCTGTACAGTCAGACAGCAGATCACATGCAATCTGTTTTAGGACCCAGCCCAGAATGTCTTGGACTGAATTTAAAGCCCACAGGCCTACCGGCCTGTGGTTACAACAGGATATTAAGAGCCAAGAATATTATTCGACACGCGTACAAACATACAAATGATACTGGAAGTCATCGGCGTACGGGAAAAATTTTGTTGAGGGGGGCTGAACATAATTTGCCCGAATGAAACTTGTTGGTCACAGATGCACAAGATGATTCTTTCGTGACGTCAAGTTTTCTTCGCCATGCCGTGAGAGTACGAACGTTCAAAATAGTGCAAATATTTTCGGTAAATCGAGATGAACATTTCTAAAATACAAAACCATGAAGTGAGAGATGAAACGTACCCATTTGAGCTCTAAAAGAAGTATGAAGAACGATTACTTCGACAGCCAAATATGTCAATAATCCTTTGCATGTCATTCTGCATTGTCTTGTTTGCATACTTTCTTTCAATGTTAATAACGGCGATACTGCTAAGTCGGTCTTGTCTCATTGTGGATCTTAAAAATGTCTTGATGCGGCGAAGGCGCTGAAAGACCTTTCAGCAGAGCACGAGGTTGCAGGAATTGTGGCCAGGATGGAGGAAACTTTATATAGAACAGGTAAAATGTCATGGAGACCATTTTGATGCATGGTCTTTACCGTCACGGCTGCGTTTTTTCTCTGGCATGGGTCCCCGCAGTCGTAGTTTTCAAAGATTGACTTCTCACTTGATAGCATTTCACTATCCACTCCATAGAAATTTGATACAGTTTGGATGTTGTTGATGCTTGGAGAACGGCTGAATACGATTTCGCCCAATGCGCACAAAACCTCCTGATCATTGACCTCAAACCTTGATTGAAGTTCACTGACGACTTTGTCAATACATGTGTAATAAACTGTGATACGAAAGTGGTCTTTTGCCGTCTGTTGTGAGCTGTCGTTCGCTGCAGCAGGTGTCTCACCTTATTGTGTCTTTGCCCGAACAGTACATCAGTTTTGCCCGAATAATACTAGTTTTTTTCCGACAGGGGGGGCTGCAGCCCCCCCAGCCTCCCCGCCCCGTACGCTGATGCTGGAAGTTACATTCTAGTTTTCCTGTCCACTTTGACCGTTTTCTTTCGTTCGAGAAAAAAAAACAATGTCAGAGAACGAAAAAAGCGCCCCCACTCCCCCCTCCCCCCCGTTCGCAGTTAATATTCTCCTTGCGACTTAATTTGAGCATTCAGGGTGTTTTCTCTTGGAGTATTTTCATGTGATTGATGGAAGGCTCAGACGAAAGCCAAGTGCAACTCATGTGCCCTTGACTCCGAACACCTGTCCAATCCCACAATCCCACCCGACCGTGCAATTGTCAGAGAAAGGAAAAACAAGTCTGGAAAAAAAATCTTGTTTCATGCGATGGAAGGGACGAGTAGAGGGGGATGTTATCGAGAATTTTGCTCGAAATGAAACTGGTGTAAGAAGTACTTCAACCAGTAAAACTAACCAAATATGATACGAACACAAATTAACGCTTCGGAGCTCTCAGAAAAGGTGAGTTTCTTGGTTCGATGTCGGACGGGAAGTCTAATTGTTCTTTCTTTTATGCTCAATTCAAATCATTGCGTACTGTGCTTTCCTTGGAAATGTTTGCGAAGTCACGGACGTTTTCAAACAGGCCACATATGTACAATTTATAATTTTCGAAATATTTAAGAACAGCATAATATGTATTAAGGTATGTTTACAGCATTGCTTTCGTTCGATTATTCGAAGCCTTTGTTGATAGGTACATGTGGCTGTATTATTTGCAATCGATAATCAAAAAAAGATTGTGTTTCATGGTTTACCCATCAGCAAAAATTGGATGGTTATTCGCTGAACCTTACTTAGTTTAATGGTGGCTGCCATAGGTTGTATTGTCGGTGACAAGTTGCCAAAAACTTCCCAGTATTTCAAGCTTTGTGCGATTTCGTGTTTTGAAAAAGCTGTCTAATCAAATGGTGTTATGTCATTGCTTCTGTGCCGATAAAGGAAGCAATTGCAGTGGAATAGCGTACGAAAGGTACAGTGTATCTACATTTAAAGAAACAGCATTTTTAATTTAGTACTGGTCGTATTCCGTTGACGATGTTTTTGGCTTTCTTTTCTCGAATCCATGTAATTTGAATTTTGCACTAACTCTTCTGATGATATAAATTTTAGGGTTTCTATACACTGCCAAGACCCAATCAATATTTGCGGGTAGCAAAGTTAATTCACGTCATTTTTTTTCTAAGAAGGAATCATAATGCGACAGATTTAGTGACTCAATAAATTATATTAATAACAAAGCGAGAATTGTGATTACAAGGATACAGTGAATGTGAAACAGCTTTGATGCATCTCTAAAATACAGAGGGCTTAATTCTTTACCTACGTTTGATAATCATCAATTAGTAATAACGCAAACCACAATGGTTTGTTCTCTTATGTCGGTTAAATCATGGTAAATATATTCTCCATTTTAATTGAACTTACTATAACAGAAACAGGTGATGGGTAGACTGATTTTTTATATGACCCCTTCAATTCTTCACAGGTTAGAAGTGAATTAGAAAGTATTGTGTACAGTCTTGATCTACATACCAAGCCATAGTGGCAAGTCAATTTTATATAACCAGTAGCCTGTCTCATTATTTTGCCAAGCATGATTTTTAATGGTATAATTCTTGATAATCATATTTGAATATCCCAGTCAATATTTAGCATGCATTCCAGGGTTGCATATTGCCAGGTATATGACACTTCAATATAAACAATGCAAGGGAAATTTTATATCCTGAACGACAGATGACTTCCTTTGTTCTACCAGCTGGCAGTCAATTTTGCAGGCCTTTATTGGGCCGTGTAACCAAGTGATTAGAGTGCTGGTCTTGTATGTAACTGTAATTGCTAGCTGCATGGATTTGTTCACAGTTGTCCCAAGTTCAACCCATTAGCCATGCTAGTAAATAGCTAGCTGGTTCATTGGAATAAGCGACTATGAAAAATACCATCATATTCTCAAATTGTTGCTCACATAGAACTTCATGTAAACCTGAAGTTCACCTATGTTTTGTTCCTTGCACGAACTGCACGTGTAATAAATTGCCAGTTTCTACAATAGAATTTAGAGTAGGTACACTGTATAGGAGGCTTGCACTGGAACCTGTAGCTTTTTGTCTGATTAAAGACACCTTCCAACTCACTTCTCTTGTTGCTGAACTTCGGTCCTGAACGTTACAATAAGTGAAAGACAAAAGTAATTGTTACATGTTGTAAAAGTATACTTTGGCCAACAATGCCAAAACATTTGTGCAAATACCCTGAGTATGTAAATTTTTTACAAATTGTGCAAATCATGCACATTTAAGATAATGCAAAGGTACTGAGGTACTACCCAAACGACAAGTTTGAGAATATTATGGTATTTTTCTAAGTGGCTTTAGAAGTGAGTCAGGCTTGTAGGCACCATGGAATTGATGCTCTTAGAGTACATGGTCTCCTCTCTAGTCTGACCATTTGAGCTCCCTTTATCAAGTTAGAGGCAAATGTTGGTTAATAGACAGTACAGTGCTGCAGTGTGCAATGCTACTATTATTTTGGTTTACAGAGTGCACTACTATAATTATTTAAACAAGAAACTAACCAGTACCCATGCTATACTCTGTAGTCTGGTTAAAGCTGCCTGAAAATCCTTTCAAAGAAATGCATGGGCAATGCAAATAAGAGATAACCTTTTCTTTAGCATCATACACTGTACTCCCTAATTATAATACGACTTACGCATTATCTGTTCATGGTGCCTCCATCACGGATATTATAATGTTTTCCAGCAATTTTTAGACTGATGCCATAAGTTATGTTTTATATCAGTGCCGTTGAACATTAGATGTCTACTGCACAAACAGGAAAAGCAATTTTGAAAAAACTTTAACAGTGTGATACACAATGTAACCACACACTGAACTGACCTCTTTTCCATAAGAGAAGATTGATTTGAAATACAACCTGAGACGCAAAGGCTGCCATAGGCCTTAGATAAACACAGATTGTTTTAAGAACACATTTGTAAACAGATTACTTTTTAAATACAGTGTACATGTACAACCTTTTCTGATGATTCTGTGTGTATAGAGATATGCACATTTTTTAAATATTTTAAATCTTTTTATAATTTCCTTGTTAAATATTTATTTTTTTTGCATTTTAAACCTTGTTACACATTTAAATTTTTTTATACTTTCTATCGTACTTTAAATCTTTGTATACTTCCTTGTTGTATTGTATTTATCTGAACTTTTGAATCCTTTTTCCTGTAACATTAGATATGTATTTTTATCCATTGAACAATAACAGCACTTTAATTGTTATTATTAGAAATTGGAGTAGAGACATATTTATAGGAGTGGGCTGGCAGTAATGGTAGATGATCAACCAACCGAGTAGTGGTTGACACGACGTAGGCTGATGAGTGCGATTATTAGTTGTGATCCAAAAACTGTAATTATGCTCTGGCTGAGTGACTAATAATTCTTGTTTTAAGAGGTGGGAGTATCAATCCTATCCTTTAACTTAAATAATTTTATATAACAGTCATAAATCAGGGTCTGTTTTCTTTTTTCAGGAACCTTTGGAAGATGATTGTGACACTGAATTTCTTCTTTTGAAAGAAAGCATAGGTAAATGATGGGCTTAAGAGCATTCAGACCTGTGAAATTGATTTTTTGGGGACAAAACTATTACTTATCACAGTAATTCAATGAACACAGTTGCTGTAATGGACTTTTCTGTTAATTTTTATCTGTCAAAGGAAATTACATTCATCACTATGGTTTAGTATTAGTAGTATGATATTTTAATATATTTAACACTTTTGGCAGTTAAAAACTGAATAAACAGTGCAATTTACTATTGGATGATTTAAATAATTAAGTCTATTTACATTAATAAGTATTACAATAATAATTGGAATCAGAAAATTACCTAAAAGTGAAAAAGTTATTTGCTCTCTTTGTCCTTTTCATTGTTGTAGTGGTTTTAGTATTTCCTGATCTTAACTGATATGGGTTACAGTAGATCATGTCATCACTTGCGGAGCTAAGAAAGATATGGGGTGGCTCTCATTCTTAATATCCGCCATCAACTTCTTACATATGAATATCACGTGATCTGCTAACAATTTCAAATTTGCTTGGGCTAGAGCTTGTTGTTAACTAGAGTTTGGAAATATTATTCTTAAGGCTCTTCTTTGTATAGATTCAATAGCGTCAGAAAAAGGTATGCAGGAATATAGACTTGCCATACTTGCACAGCATACTTTAAGACCAATCTGATATCATAATTATGTATATACCTTGAGCATGTATTCTGGCATGACTCCTGCGCGCTTGAACACCCTAAGAGCGTACAATTACATATTCAACATGAGCATTCCATTTAAGGTCATTGCTAACTTCTAAAAGCTTAAACGACCCTATTCGCTCTTTTTCTCTTTACTTTTTTCATGTAGTCTTCACTAAGAAAAGACCAACAAGAAAAGTCCTTCCTGTTGCAAGAGAAAGAAGTTCAATAAGGAGCCTAATAAAGTAGGTGTTATGCTTACATAAAAATTAATTTTATTGCATGTACTGCTTATTGATTGTCAGAGCTATTGCACCATATGGTTTACAGGTGTACATACCTACCTGTGTCTGACCTTATTAATTAATTAAAAAAGTCTTTTTTTTGTTCGGCAGCTTTATGAAATCAGTTGTTGGCAAGGATTTAACAAAAGTTACTATGCCAGTTCACTTTAATGAGCCTATATCATTTCTACAGGTACAGCTATAATGATACAACTTGCTTTTTAAAGTTTAGTGGTTATTAGTTCAAAAATATATCTAGCTGATTTTTGAAAACCAATCTAATGAAATTTACAGTCATTTGAGTAAAAAGGAAACAAAAGGCAGTTTTCTTAAGCCCAAGAAGCTCCAAAATCGTAGTAACGAAGGAAAAAGGAAGGGAGAAAAAGAAAGAACGAGGAGTCAAGGAAAGGAGGAGAAGAGAAAAAAGCAATGGTTGCACTCTTAGTTTTTATAATAGCTACTTTGGAGATAGTTTTTGGCCGAAAAAAACTGTTAGTCGCAAAAGGCCCATTTGGTGATAACGTTATCAAAAATCTAGACTGCAAAACAGTCCGTATTTTTGCATATTCAAGTACACTCTATGCACGAACATTTAAACAAAAGCTGAAAACAGAGAGCAAGACTGGGGAGAGATGCTAGAAATCGGCTAGATATATAATACCATTTAGATAGGTAATGTACAGCTGTAGTACCATTAATAGAGTTTCCATTCAGAGCCCCTTGAACCTTGCACCTATCCCGTAGTCATGGTAACCATTGGGGTCCCATGGACCTACACTGTAGCAACTCTTTCCCTCCATTTGATTTTGTTTTCAGATTTTCTTAGGGTGTTGCAAAACTTCAACCCAGTCCACTCAGAGATATTATTCTCCCAATGCTTCTTTTGTCTGCCCCTCCTTCTACCTCCTTGCACTGTTCCTTGTAAAATAATTGTCTTGGCAAGCCCTGCTGATCTTGATTCGTGCCAAAACCTGAGTTTCTTTAACGTGGTTAAGATGTCATCATAGCGTCTAATGGCTTGCCTGATTCTGTCTCTGACTGCATCGTTAGTTATGTGTTCTCTGTATGAGATGCCAAGCAGTTTCCTAAAGCATTTCATCTCAGTGGCCCGCAATTTCTTCAGGATGTCTGTTGTCAGTGTCCAGGTTTCGCAGGCGTACAACAGTACTGAGATACAGTGTAACCATGGAGCCCCTAAGACTTAAGTTTAAGGGTCCCAGAGGGGAGAGTGGGGTCCTAAGAATGAGAATGCTGCACAATGAACATTAGTTCCCAAGCCTCTTCTTGGAGTTCCAATATGGATCACCAATCAGAACATTTGAAAAGCAAGCTTAAAAAGAATTGAAGTTAGTGTAGCACTCTTCAATAGTCAGAAAAAGGGCAGGGACAAATGCCACATTAACTGCTGTGGTTTGTTTCCCCTGGGAGCAGAGGTTTCTGTTAAAACACTTTGTAAAGTAGCCAACGACTGGAAATACATCTGTGTCTGCAGGCTATTTGAAAAGCAGTTAACAGAAGTTTTTGCCCATTTAATGGAAAAGCATTAGTGTACTTTTTCCTTGAGAGGGTCACATATTTACAATAATTTTATTTACTAATAATAATATTATTATTATTGTTGTATATAATTATTATTGTAATAAGTTATGTTCTACAATATTTCCCATCATTTACATGTATGTTTTGTATGTTTTGTCTTGCTGCCAGACACTAGCCTGAGAAAATAGCCAACATCCCCACAAAATGACAACTGAGGTCCAAGGCCTGCTGAAAATCCATACTACTGTATGATGGGTCACTACCCAGATCTGGGTAGTGTTTCTGATTGGTTGAAATTAAATTTGCTTCATCCAATCAGAAGCACTCCCCAGATCTAGTAAGTGACAGTCATAATCAGTATGGTATTCCTGTGGTCTTTCCTTGGATGTGATTTTGCAAGGAAACCTCTGATGGCATTGCAAAAATGTCAGCTGTGACCTTAGGCTAGGCAGACACAAGCCTCAAATGGCTTTAATTATCAATTTTTAGGTTCTGTTTTCAAATTTTTGGTACATTTTCTTTGAGGAACTTGACATGTGATTTTAAGGCCTTTTCCATGCATCTCTTTAATTTTAATTTTTTTAGAGATTGGCTGAGGATTTGGAATATGCAGACATTCTAAACAGGGCATCATGTAAGGAACTAGATTATTAATTTAATACATTTTTTGCTAGTTGGTGGTTTGTTAAATAAAAGACAATGTTTACATTTTATAATTGGTTAATCATTTAATAAGACACTGGAAATATTTGAAAATGATGTTGGCAAAACATGTGGTGTTCAGAGGGGGAACAGATACAATCCATAGCATGAATATGTAAAGCCGTGCTGCTTGTTATTTTTCTGGTACTAAGATCAACCAAGCCAAATGGAATAAATTCTGGGCAGGTCTAAAATCTTTGACACTCTTAGATCAGCCTAATTTCTGTGGCATATATAATGAGCTGGAATCTCAGGCCAGCATTATATCAATCGTACAACAAAATAGAATGAGTGTACTAGGTTATTATTCTCATGCTCAATAATATATAAATAACATGACATAATATTCAGTTTGTGCATGTACCAGCTCATAGTTCTGGTAATTATCAGATGAGCCAATGACTGCTGGCACATGCATGGATTGTAGAGAATAATGGTAATTGATGAGGACGAAAATAAACTTGCATTTAAATCAGCATTTAAACTGAACTACAAAAGGTCAACTCACCTTTTTTTATTACAACAACAAAACATCTTAGGGGAGGAGATCGATTGAGGAAGGGCCGAAGGTTGGAACCCTGAAACTTTACTACCATAACATCTAGGAACATGGATTTTAGTTTTTACCCATTTGCTCCTGGAAATTTTACCAAAAAATAATGTATGAAGCTTGCTATTTTCTGATCTGATCTGGGCAATTAATGAAACAATAAAATTACCCAAATGCTGTTTATAATTGGCGGTCTTCTGTTCTTGATTTATCGGCTTTTAAAGTTCAGGCTTTGGCAGAAAGTGAAATTTTCAGCACACACTGTAGTTTTAGGGTTTAAAAATGTTTTAATTTTACCCTGGTTCTGCGACTGGTTCTTTCAATTTACTTCCTGCATTTTGCTCCATTTTTTGTTTAATTTTTCCTTTTTTGGTTGGGCATTTACTAGGCTTCAGTTCGGTTAAGTTTTAAGGAAAATTTTTAGGATCATAGGACTTAACTACAAGGAAAAGTGCAGGTGGGTATACGTGTCTGGACAAGATTTTCATTGGAGTTTTTGCTGAATGGTGCTCTAGTGAGCTTTCATCTGCAGTTTGAAAGATCTCTAACCTTGCACAAGTGAAATGTTAAAGTTTGTACAATCTTTAATTTGATGTTGTCACAAGTAGTACATTGGGGCATGTGAATCCTCACAGGTGCTTACGGGCAGTTTAGGGTTGAATGGGTTTGTATAGGTAATAGCATGATTAGTAGTGATATTTGGCATAAATACCATGAGTGATATTTCAAATTTGTTATTCGTAATTTCACAAGCCGTTAGGCGAGTGAAATTTGAGACAATTTTGAAATATCACAAGTGGTGTTTATGCCAAATATCACATACAAGTCATGTTATTATTTGTTTATACTACTACCCACGAAAGGTTTGTAATTTTCACATGTAGGTATTTCAAATTAAGCTGAAAATACCACTGCTCTTGGCCAATCAAATTGCAGAAATTTCTCAGGTAGTAGTATGAAGACTGTTATACTACTACAAGAGAAATTTCTGCAATTTGATTGGCTCATAGCAGTGGTATTTCAGCTTAATTTGAAATACCTATGTGTGAAAATTACAAAACTTTTGCGGGTAGTAGTATAAACAAATAATAGCATGATTTGTGTGTGATATTTAGCATAAATACCAAAATATTTCAAAATTGTCTCAAGTTATGTAAAACAATTTCGAAATATCATTTGTGGTATTTATGCCAAATATCACTACAAATCATGCTATTACCGACCGGTACAAATAATGTTGTTATTAATGGTATTGAAGCCATTTAAAGGATGGTAATAATAGATTTTCTCATTGTGCAAAGAATTGCCTGTGCCCTGTAGGTTCACAAAGCATTATTATATAATATTATCTTTACTCCTACAGTTTGTAAAAACTCACTGATGCGACTGGCACATGTGGCAGCTTTTGCTAGTTCAACATACTCCACTGTCCTTGGAAGGTATGTACAGTATCAAGTGGGGCAAAGGTGGCCTCGTCACAAGTTCAAGAACAACACTTTTGCATTTCATGAGTCGCAAAACAAATAGTGTATTTGATCTCGGCCACATGTTTGGGTCTGAGCACACTGAAGTGTGAAGTTACATAAAAAATCTCAAAAGTGAAGTTAAATCAAGCCTCCAGATGGTGGTTAAGATCGTTTAGCCAAATTAATGATTTAATTTCTTCAATTTGTCCTCAATGTACGTGTACTGTATAGACGATTAAATTGGCAGTTAATGTTTCGTGGAGTACATAAAATTCAATCACAATAATTCACAGAACAGCTTTTCGGTACATCACGATTCATGGACACCAAAAATTGACGATCACTGTGCTTCACGACAAAAGCTTGCCCCTCTCCCCCCACCCCCCCCCCCCCCCCCTCATTATCAGGTATACCTCTGTTAATGCATTTCTTTAATGCCCACTGCAGATTTCATGTTATGAAAATATAATGAACTTGATTGCAGGTTCTGGAAACCCTTCAACCCAATTTTAGGTGAAACATTTGAATTCATTAACCATGACGTTGGTTATGCACTTATAGCAGAGCAGGTGAGAACAGCAGGATAGCTAGCATAGTCTGTTTGGGGGGTGGGGGGGGGGAGTTCAAGTGACAGGGATAATCAAGTGGGGGCAAAAATCAAAACCCAAAAAAATCCCTAAGGCTTCCAACAAAACCCTAAAAAATCCCTGGACAAAAAATTAACCCCCAAAAAATCCCATGCCAAATTCCCAAGCCTTGAAAATTTCCAGAACGCAATAATTAATGATATAACGAAAAAAAATAGAAAATGATTTTTTGTGTTTGTTTCGATCATAACATCTAAAGTTGTCATACAGGCACTTCCATGAGTCCTCAGATTGTTTTGAATACCCAAAAATATCCCTAGTTAAATCAAGCTGTCCAAAAAAATACTTGCCAAAAATTTTAAACACAAAAAAAATACTTCGATCATCCCTGTCACTTGAAATCCAGAGTACCCCCCCCCCTCCCCCGAGTCTGATCAATGTTACGCCATGTAGCAGAAATAAAAATGATTAATGCAATGCAGATATTTAGTTCTGATCAGTGACTTCTGTCTATTATACATTGCCCATGTAGGTTAGCTTGAGTTGTATAGAATGCTTTGGACAGTATTTTGTTCCTCTGTTGTTAAACAAAGAGCACAGATTCCTAAAACCAAGAATGAGAACACCTGGAATCTGTCATTAATTTTTGTGTTCCTAATGTCACCCAGAAACCAGGAACTTACATTTAGGGCACAGCTGAAAAGTCAAAATCAGCTGACCAGTCAAAATCACCATCCAGTTTTTGGGTAGTGACATCCTTGGGCAACTTTAGGTGGCCATTGATATTAAGACATCTCTTTGGGGAGTGTGCAATGTGAGCAGACAGCTCATTTTAGTTCAATTGAACTTAATGAGCTGGGTTTTAGTCTTGATCATGCTTCTAGTGTGGTGTGCTTTCTTACCACTCGCTGGTTATCATTATTTTACCTGTTTTACTTTTTGTGGATCTTTGTTACTTATTGTGACAACTAAGTTCATACATGTGAGATACACAGGTGTAGGAATTTTTCTCTCAGAGTTAATTCATTTGTTTGTTTGTTTTTAAATTACTTTGTAATATGCACTTCAAAATGGAACCAAAAACAGTCAGTTATATTGGTTGTGTTCTATTACTTTTGGCATGTATTATACATACAGTATGTAGAAATTGTAATATTTCATAGCTTGCTTGTCTAATTTCAGGTCTCTCATCATCCGCCCATCTCTGCTCTTCATGCTGAATCAGATCACTGGGTATTTTGGCAGGAATACAAGCTTGACACTAAGTTTAGAGGACAGGTACATGCGCTATGATAAATTTTACTGTGTGTTCTTAGTTACCATGTACCATGTCAGGGCTTTAATCCAAATATGGACAGAAAAACTCTACACTGTGAATGTATGTATCCTAGTACAAGACAAATTATTACAACTAAATCATGCTGCTTAAGAACTGTTATTGTTGGCAGACAGTTATCAGCATTAACTGCAGTTCGATTAGTCTTCTCTTTGTTTAGATACTAAGTATTGTGTGCACCATCCTCGGAGACCAGGGGCAGTCAGTCGGGCAGGGAGAAAAGGTGCGACAAAAGTTTTCAAGCATGAGTGGAAGAGCCCCTGGGTACGGACTCTCACTGGACCATTTCCAAAAGGCCAAGTGAATGCTGGCTCCTGATTGGGCACAAAAAATGCTTTGTATTATTGTGCCCAATCAGCGAACAGTTTCTCCTGAGTTCTTTTCGTGAGTTCGCACACGACAGCTATTATCTCGCCACAGTTGCCTGGTTCGTTTACCAAGCTTTCCTAACTACAAACAAAGGAACTACTGATGAGTCAAAAAACGTTTCGGATGCTATCATGAGCAATTCAATTTGCACTGGGAAAATTCTGTTTGTGACATATTGCAATGTATCATAAATAATGGGAAGTTTAAGATGCAGCGGCCACGAGAAAGTAAAAAAAGCAATGGCTTGACAAGGCAAAACAACAACTTTGCATGTGCATCACACTTTTTTGTACATCTCTTTGCTTTCACTGCACAACTGCCACATGAAAATACCTAATAGTCCAGTTTCGAATTAAAAATTACCGCTGAATACAAACATTAACGACACATTCATACAGGGTTAGCCTCGACGTAAAGTAAAATATTCAGAAATTCTGGCAAGTAAGTGTTTGAAATTTGAATATACACAATAGACAGAGTAATAAACAGGTCTTTTTCTCGTTGGAATTTGTGAACATATTACTTCAGATGGAGGCTAAGGCTGTAAAAAATGCGTCGTCACTTCTTTAATTCAGCGGTCATAGCGAACTCGAAAATGGACTATTTCACGTTTTGTGAAAGATGTAAACAAGCAATGACAAAATTTTCTTTCTCTTCATGAACTTGGATATGGTTGATAGAAATTCAGCTCCAGAAGAGTTTGCTTGCATTTGACAAAGTAAGCGATGCGAGTTGGAATAATCACGATAGAGACTGAAAAAATGGGAATTCACTTTTCATGTGAGGTTTTCGTGGCTGTCAGCTGTCGTGGCATCTTAATCTCCTGAATATTTAAGAAGGTGTGATCGATGCAAACGTGAATACCTGTTGTGAGCTCAAGCTTGTATTTTTGGAAAAGCGTCTTCAGTTTTCGGGTAGATGCAGTATTTTGAACTGAATAGTTTATATCAAACTGAAAGTTTCCTGACTGCGTGCATTTCTTTGGTGCATGAGCCAGACAAGCCGTGATCGAGTCAATAGCCGTCATGTACGAACTCACGAAAAGAACTCAGGAGATGCTGTGCGCTGATTGGGCACAATAATACAAAGCATTTTTTGTGCCCAATCAGGAAAAGCATTCGCTTGATTGTTTGGAAATGGACCAGTGAGAGTCAGTACCCAGGGGCTTTTCCGCCTGTGCTTAAAAACTTTCGTCGCGCCTTTTCTCCCTGCCCGACTGACTGCCACTGGGTCTCCTAGGATGTGTACGAACCAACTTTAAGTTATTAATTAAGGATGTGAGGCATGAGTGTGCAATTGCAGGTGACATGTTACAGTGTTCCGTCTGGTCATAGCCATTGGCATTTTTTAATCATTTATTAACTTGTTACTTTTCTACATGTTTTTTAGCCCTCTTGAAGTATGGGAAGGCAATATCTATTTGTTTGTTTGTTTATTTTTCAGTTTTTTAAAGTAATTCCAACTGGCATGTGTCATGTACAGTTCAAGTCAGATGGGCATCATTTTTCTTGGAAGAAACCAATCACAACAATTCATAACATTCTAGTTGGCAGCTTGTATGTGGACCAGGTACTGAAGTGCTTGCTATTCACTCTGCATTGCTGGCATTGCTATTTACTCATTCCAAGTATTTCGCTGCCTCTGATTGGTTGAGTACCTACAGTTCGCTGATTTTTCATAGCCTGCCAGGGCGTACCAAATTTGGAAGAGGTGTCACAACCAGTTGCAATAGAATACTTGAGACACTGTACATGTACCTTATTTTGGCTTTTAAACCAACCAGCTTATGATATTAATCTACTGTTCTTGTGATTCCCCCCTCTCCCCTCATCAAAGTTGCTAACAATACAAGACCATGCTCAAAACTTAGAGGAACAACTTTGAACTGAATGGAGGAGGGAGGTGAGTATTATATTTCACAGATCTGTGACTAGCAGCGATTTGAAGCAAGAAAGGTCGGGTTTTTATCAGTGTCTAACATTTTTGCAACTGGTTGCAGTGTGTAACATCTATGAGTGGGCAATAGCAAATCATGGAGAATTGAAGTCAGGCAGGAGCAGAGGGCTTGCAACAGCTCGGCTTTTTTGCCAAAAAAAAAATGGTAGAAAATTTCAAGTTTTGGCTTTCTCTTTCATCTCTGTTTTCAGTGGGAAAATCGAGGCAACAAGCACGGCCAGAATTTTTTTAATGAAATACCACCCATTACATTGTACAGAACATGCAACAGGTTTCTTACTCTCTGATTGGCTGTATTGTTTATGGCATGGGATAAAAAGTAATATATGACATAGGCTTGTTATAGCTCACAAACTGTGAGCATGCTATATATTCATTCAAAATATTTCCCCGATCTGATTGGCTAAAAGCACACGTTTAATTCACCATAACCAGTCACTGATGACCAAATTTGGAAGAATTTTGTGTTTAACGAGGAAATGATGTCACAAATGCAGCGTTCGTGCAGGTTAAGGCACCGTTAACCGAGAAGACCTGGGGACGAGGTTGAGTTGTTTTGATTGTGGAAGAACTAGGCGAAAAAATAGCTAAAAACATAGCAAGAACAGCAAGAAGACAACTCGAAGGGCGACTTCTACTATTTGGAGAATATTTGCGGAGCTGGACAAACCTAAACGTGCACTATCGAAGATGAACTTAACATCGATGAATCGATGGAGGTAAGCATGTTTTAGCCATGTTTTTAAACTAGGAATTATTTTGAATGAATAATAAAACAATTATTGAATTTAGCTTTCGGTGTTATCCGCCTTGGCCTACGTCCCGACGGATAACACCCTCCTCGATCTCCATAATTTTTCATAAGATACTGAGCCTCATTCATTAAAATTAATGTTGAGCAACTTGACTTAATAACAGTAGTACTGATGTTGATTTACATTAACTTTGTAGGAAGGAGATGTGTTAGTAACAAATCACATGTCAAGGGAACAATGTGCACTACATTTCCAGCCGGTTAGAAAAGTCCAAGAGAATTTCAAAAGGCTCAAAGGTACTTAGAGGCAATATTCAGCTATTTTTAATAGTCAAGACCTTTTTAGCTGCTTGCATGTTTTGTTTTCCCATTGCAGTTATGTGATGTTAACCCAGAGAACTGTTTCTTTCAAAATATCATGCTATCTACCTGCATATACATACGTAACTGATAAAAAGACAAACGGCAAATTCTGTTGATAACATTTGGTGGTCTGAGTTGGGAAAATAAAACATAGAGGTAAAAAAAAGCCAATCTCAACGTGCAATCAGACTCTATTCATGCGAAAGTATTTTCATAATCTTTGCACACTGTTATGTTAATTTTCACGCCGCATCGCTTTAAATGCTGTAATCTGCATGATTAAAAACATTTTTCCTTGATAGTGGAGACATGACTACCCCGAAACGTCGGATTTTATCGTTCGTTTTTACCGTTTAATGTCTTAAGAAATCTCTTATAAATACAAGTAAAAAAGTTGTTATTTTCAAGGATATCTGCGTCAACCTTCAAAAAATATAGTCCCAAAGAAAGCAATACAGTGTAGCTGTTTGATTCCCCGCCTACTCTTTGTATTTAGTCAGCAACTTGAAATCTTAGTGACAGCTAGCCCTGCCAAGTATGATTATCATTTTTAGCCCAATCAAGCATTGCTATATTATACTAAACAGAATATGTGTTATTCTGTATGACAGGTGAAGTGCGGGATAGAGATGGACATGTCAGCTATCGCATAACTGGAGCATGGGACACTGGGCTTGAATTACTCTCAGAAGATGGTAAAACCCTCCTTCACTTTATTAACAGTGTCAAAAATAACAATATGGACTGCAATGGAAATGGAATTGATGTTTATTTTCTATTGTATGATCGAGATTCCACAAAACTTTGAAATTAGTTAATTCCATGTGGATTTTTCTGAACTAATTTCCAATTTATTAACAAAAACACTGTTGCTAATTAAAACTAATTAATTCAAACCAGGATGAATACTGGTATGTATTAAAACTACAAACAATAATGAGAGGGGTAAAAACAGCAGAGAATTGAAAGAAACATACAAGAACAAAACATTGCTGAAACTGGAGGGTCTCAGCCTGGCTTTTTAAGGATGGAAAGTTTTTATGAGATTGTCCAACTTATTCTAATGTTTCGTAGATAGGAATTCTAAATTATTGTATATTGTTTGAAAATGGTGTTGTGTTTTACTTTTACTTAACTTTTTCAGATCCAAATATGGACCCTATTGACCTCTGGACTGTAAATAACAAGCCAGAAGATTCATCAAGGTGAGAAAAAAAAGATTTATTTTTGTTGAGGCAAATGCTCCTTGCGAGTGCCGTTTGCATGACTAAAAAGTATACCAGATTCCAACACTGTGATGAGAGGGTTTCCAGCTAACTGCTAAATCAGTGGGTGTAATAAGAGGGAGGGAGGGAGGGAGGGAGGGAGGGGGTGTAGAATGGGAGATATTTTGAGTATCTAAACAAAAATGAAATGCGTTTGACAATGGTGTTTGCTGGCTGCATTCACTGTGAAAACTATTTAAGAAGACAATAAGGTAGAAGTCCGTTGCTTTGTTTAAACACAAATAAATGCCTAGTTCTTTATACATGTAGCTCCAACGTTCTTGATTGAAATTAACCAAGGATTGTAAATTTTCCAGCCCTGTTGTAATTTGCAACCAATAAAGAGCTTATAGAAAGAGGTGTCCTAATATATCAAGGAGCAGTTCTATCGTATTTTGCCGACGCATTAGTAATTCTCCACAGTTGAACTAATGTAAAATGTCTATGTTCTGTGGAGTTTGTTTTTGCGGACACTTGTCATTGCATTTCAGATTTTATTTTGGAGATTCCGCCGGGGATCATTGTTATTACTATTTTTAATTGATCTGACCTTTAGGTACCAATTTATTACTTGCAGGTTTTATGCCTTTACAAAATTCACAATTCAACTGAATGATCCAGAATATGGTAAGTGTTGGTGCTGAGTGTGATAAGATTCAAATTCATAAAAGGTAATTGATCAGTAATGATGCCAAATGCTGTTTGGTTTTTACAGATGTGTCATGTCATACAGATTGCCGCGTCAGGACAGATATTCGACTGCTTGAATGCGGCAAGGTACATTATTGTTGCGGTTTCAAGTTAATGCTTTAAAATTTGTGCTGATATAATAACAGTCGAACCTCCACTACTCTCTGTGTACCGAGGAACAATCGGTACATTCACTCTTGCATGTTATTAAAATCTTTCTATAACCACCACCTCTCTCCTAAACAGTAAAGGCCACTAACGCGCATGCCAACTGTCAAAATACCTTTCTACTATGGCCACTTTAAAGGCTGCACAAACTGATGTTCTCCATCACTCGGTTTGTTTGTTAGAATTAATTAGAACTGGGTTCTGTTCTATACACAGTAGTTTGATTATTTTGCGTCGTTGTTAACTCATACCTGTTCTGTCTCTACCGCCATTACTGACTTACTTCCCTTCCTGAAGTGCCCGATGTTTCAACACAGGTTCAACTATAAATGATTGTTCGTCAGCCTTATACATGCGATTATAGTTTCATTTGAGAATTTGTAGGCTTCAAGTGATGGCTTAGTAATAGTGCATGTTGTGTTTGTAGATTGATGCTTCAGCCAGTGAAAAGCATCGCCTTGAAGAAAAGCAAAGAGCCGCCAGAAAGCAAAGGGACTTGTCTGGGGAGGCGTGGTCGCCTAGGTATGAAGGTTATTCTTTCATGTTACGCTTACGCCAAATAGATATATCCTTCATGTAATAGTAATAGATTGTTTATCTCCCTTTATACCCTGTATGCCCTGTATACCCTGTACACCCATGTATACCCATGTATACCTTGTATACACTGTATACCCATGTATACCCTGTATACCTATGTATACCCATGTATAAGCGTAACATGAAAGAATAACCGAAGTAGATGCCGGCCGGCGTTTAACTCATCATCAAGGAGAATCTTTTTCCCCTTAATGTTGGCTCAGAATAGCTGTGAGTTCCCTCAGCGTAAAGCATAAAAAAGGAAATATTAAAGATGGTGATGATGATGACGAAATCAGTGATCATAAAAAGCCGTTGATACTGGCAATCTTAGATCACGACTATAGCTGTAAGGTTACAGACAACTGAATCGGTTTACTTTCTTTTTTTCGAAGAAGTAAGCCTGAACCGCATGATTATATTCTTCTCGAGAAACACTTGGTTACGTTTCATATCTATACGTTGAGTTACAGTGGGTCATACTTTTTTTGTAGGTGGTTTGTGCCCAAGGAGGAGACGGATTCTGGAACGTTCTGTTATATGTACAAAGGAGGCTATTGGAAAGCCAGGCTAAAGGGACAATATCCAGACTCGCCTTATATCTACTAAACTAAAGTGAATTCAGTTACAGAACCATAACTGGTCGCATGCAGAGTAATATAATGTGTATTTAATATGGATGTATGGGGCATGCCATTCCCATTCCTAACATTGAGAAAAGTTTTGGTTGTGAATATTGTCTAAGTTTGTGTACAAGATTGCTATTATAATCAATAAAATCCACAGGCTATATGAAGTATGCATGGTTATTTCATGCTCTGTGGCAAGTTTGCGTAAAATAATTAGAAGATAATTACACTAACAATTCCTTTAATGCTGGTGCGGATAGCAAGCTAGGAAACTACTTTAATGTTAGGGCTAGCTGCTGTAAAAGGTTTTCGCTCCCAAGATAAACTTATTACTGAAAAACGATGATCGCAAGATTGATTGTTCGTCACTTTTCTTTCTCGGCCAATGAACAGAAGCTTAACTCTTGTCCAAGCCTTATATGGAAGTTTAACTTCAGCACACGTTTATTCCATTTTGAAATTGTTAATTATGAATGAACTTCCAAAATGTTATTATTTTTCTCCCAAAGCTGGTCTTGGGACAACTGTTACTCTAATATTTTTGGAGTTAAAATTTATAGTTTATTATGCAATTTTTTCTCTTATTTGACTTTGTGATTAAGAAATAGTGTTGATTTTAGATCTCTTCATCGATCTTGTTGTTTTTCTGTCGCCTCCTTGGTTGGAGAGTTTCAGTGATCTGCGAAGTTTGTAGTTCTAATTATACCGACTCGATGCTCTGTTCCTTGCAATCGAAGACTTCGGCAGTTTAACTCATATTTTTGAAAGCATCCTTTATTCCAAAAATTGTCCCAAACACGAACAACAAAGGCTAGAAGTCCGTATAGTTATTTATTAGCTTGTTCTTAGCCATTTCTATTTTCTTGTTGCAAACAAGTAAACGTTCGACAATCAACGAGATAAGCCAGCCCGATGGGTTGGACACTCAGTTTGGTTCGCGATTTCGTTAAGTAAAAGTATGAGAAACTATAGAGGACTGTGTACAGTCACGAGTTTATTGGTGTACATGTATATTGAGTTACTGTCTTGTTTACTCCCCGACCAAGATGGCTTCAGAAACTGTAAAAAGCTCGATTGTTTTTACTGTATTTTTTCTGTGTACATAATAAACAGATTTCATGAATGTGATTAGCAGTTTAGTTATCCTCCTTATTAGGTGCACTGCACTTGCCTCGCGTGTAACACGGCTACGTTTCTCTCGTCAGGTTTCTACCACACGTCGCTTGTGGGAGTTTTTCGCAGGCGACTTCTCGTTGATTTTTTTGGTGGGGTGGGGACGGGGCGCAAATCACAGCAAAAGCGAAAAATACTGAAACAAACTGTTAGCAATGAAAACTCTATTTTGCAAAACTGGTCCTATCCAAACAAATATACAAAAAAGTAGTAAACTTTCACTAGACAAACGTTTCGTTATAGCATGTTTGAACAGTCCTAAAGTGTTATGTTAACATGGTGCATAAATTATATAGTTTTTGTTCAGGTAGCGGCTGATTGTTACTATTGGTTCCCCATGCCGTATGGTTTGCTGAAACCTTGTGTACTCTTCTTCCTACGAAAGATAGCAAGGAATTACTCAATTGTTACTCACCAAAAATCTTGTATTTCTTTGTACAGAGGAGTAAAGCCCTTTACCTATTGCCGGCCGGCAGTGATTGATTATTCCAAGGACCTTTTTTACTTTTGATGTGTCTCTGTCCTATTTCGCGCATGTGACATGCTCATTTTTTTCCCGTTGCCTTCATGGTATACTGTGCGGTATATGATACATGACTTTTCGTGTGAAAGGAACAGTTCAGTCTCTAGAGTAACATCGCTTGATCTGGTAAAAAGTGTTTCCACGGCATCTAAGGGATTATTGAGGTGGCTGGGTTGAAGCATACCATTTTGAGAACCATGTAGCTGGATTAATTCATAATCGCATAGTGCCGTGGGACTACGGAAACTTGTACAAATCGTCGCTACCGTTAGCCTACGTGAAGCCTTGCTCTCCCTCCCGAAGAAGGAAAAATCTCCTCCGGCGTTTTTCCTTTTTGTGGGGGAGGGTACGGACACACATAAGCTACGCGACCATTTATATCAGTGACTGTTGTGAGCTAGACAAACCCGGCAGACTTACATCTTCCAGAAGCAGCAACATGTAATTATAAGCAGAAAAACGGCCACCAGGAGAATAACCAAGGCCACAGCTACCAAGATGATAATTGTATCTCGATCATCCTCTATGATGATAAATAAAATAAATAAATGATTTGATTCAATGTACCTATACCGGGGGAGATCCTTGCCAGTTTTTACCAGTAAGCCGGGTGTCACAAGTTGAAAAAAGAAAAAGTTAATATAGCATCATCGCGTTATTGTCATTATGTAGCTGATCACAAATTTTGAACTTATTTGTGCTACATTTCAGTTGTGACAATACTTTAAAGTTTTATATCCGCTCGCCAGCTTTATACACTTAAATGAATTGGCTACGGTTTGTAGAACAAAATAGTTACGAGATGGAAAATTTCGATCGTTTAAACAAGGATAACAGTGATAACATGCAGGTCAATGCTAACGTTACGTTTCAGTTATACGATGTAAATGTTCAAAATTCGAATGCCAGTCGACGCACTTTCTTGGCACAAAAATCTTGGACGACTTTGAAGGTGTCGATGTTCCAGTCTCTGTCAGTGTGCAAGAAAGGGAGACCAGACACTGACCAGACAGCCTTTCTACTCCCATAGAAGACCGCATATAGGTCTTGACCGTCCGCCTAGCACTAAATGAACGCTCCGGAGTTTCAAAAAGTACTCCAGTTGTCCCTAGCTCTTTGCTGACTTTTGCGACGGACTTCAGTTGTCTCTCATGAGGAAACCTGTTGAAATTTTCTCAGTGCGATAGCCTTCGGAGCTATAGAGAGTTTTGCCCAAATTTAAATTTAAAAAAATTTGTAAGCCAGTGCTTACTTGGCCTACAGGCAGGTACGCCCCTGGATACAGTCGGTACAACACATTAGTATTGCCTTACGAATTTCTAGTGCAGTTTGAAATACAGAAGATGAGCAGGTTGAAGACTGCAAAAAAAAAGGGAAAGAAAACCAAGCGTTTGCAGTGAATATTTATATTCTAGCGAAAAAAGGCGGATAGCTTCATCATAGTTTACTGAGAAATGCAATTTTCAGAAAAAAAGGAATATGGCGCATAAAACGAAATAGAATGCAAAATCATTTTATTTCCTCTTTTGCCATGAGTCACCCTCAACTATTATCTGTAATGGCTGATTTCCTGAAAACTACATTTCTCTTATTCAATCAGATAAAAAAAGCAATAATTCTTTTCACGAATGATTAAGCCTTGGTGACATAACGTAACAGAGCCCGAGGAGCAGTTTTCAAAGAGGAGAGCCGATCCACCTCTTTTGAAGTGTAGTTGGTTGGGGGGCGGGGAGCGTTGTGGGCCGGTTGTGGACTTTAAAAATGGTTTAGCTTGTGCCGACTCAATATTTTTTAATACAGTTACAACTCATCAATCATTTTTTTTAAATAGTTTAACAAACGAGAAAGGAGTTAGTAACAAAAAAAGCGGCCGGTAACCATGCACAGCAGCATCACGATTTTTGCGTGTCTCATTTACTTCAAAAGTTTGTCCGTTCTTTCCCTGCGGCTTTGTTTAGAGCCTTTCTTTAGTCATTGTTGAACGGAGCCATGTTTTTAAATTTCGAGCTGCCGAAAAGGACCTTTTCCTGCTGTGATGGTTGTAGGATTTACCAGCGGAAACTTGCAGATCAAGACAATTTCATTTATCATTCTCTGCTGACTGTAATTCCTGAAACGTCTTCATGTTGTCTACAATGTCATCGAGTTCAATTTCTCTTAGTAAATCCGGTGGCTCCTTGGAGATTTAAGAACCTTCTGATAAAAAAAGACGCCATTGTTTGTGCGGACCCTGCGTAAGCGGCCATAGTTTTCGTTTCTAAAAGTTATTTCTTACCTCTGGTAGTCTTAGGCCGTGCCTACTTGACTCCATGAAATTTGTAAACGTCGGCAAACTTACGCATTTCAGGCGTGTCTGCATTTGGCAATAGTGGCATAGCAGTGCTCGTAAATTTCTAAAATTATGCCAATAATTATGCTTCTAGTTTTTGTAAATTTTGCCCACGGCATACAAAAAATGCAGAAAATGAGCTTTTGTTTTCACTTTAAATTTGGCAAAAAAGCTCTTCAATATCTATGCAACAAACAAGTATTAAAAACACATTTACCCTATTTACATCTAGAAACTTAAAAAGCCGATATTTGACAAACTAACACTGATATCGGGCCAAAAACATTGGTTCCCTGATCAATAAATGGCGTTTTGTTCTGCAAAACTAGCCAAATGTGCAAATTATGCGAGCAGTGCTTTTAGCAGGAAAATACGGATGAAAATTAAGCTCGTAATGATGAATTATGCAAAAGATTATGCCAGAGTGCACAATATATCAAACTTGTGTTGTAAACAATAAATAAAAACTTGGTTGGGAACATGTGCTTTATAGGCCTTCAGTTGAACAGCTGGCGTGTTGTTCCAGTTCAGTTATGTCTGATACGTTCGTATTTCATTAGTGGACTTTGCATTATATTGAACGGTCGATAACTCATTGCCTGTTTTCTTTGCCCGATGTGTATTTCATTTCTTAAGGTTTTAAAAAGATAGAGATGACACGGTCGCTGTATGCGTAATGTTACGCAGTCACTGATAAACAAATTACTACACAAGGGCAACGGAGGAACACGCTCCATCGAGCGTGCAATGGAATGTTCCAGCATTTTAAATATAGAAAGAAATATTTTCTTGCAGCTTTTAATACTTAGTCTTTCATGATCCACAAAACAATAACTTGATTCACAAGCCATTATCATCCCCAAGGACCAAAACCCTGTCCGGCAGGAAAATATCTCCTTCCCAAGGCAACTCATTATTTCCAACAGAGCTACTTAAAAACTAATTCGTTAAGAAATGAAACTTTTACTTTCAATGCTTGAAAAAAGGTGTCGTTAATGAGATGTAAAGAGTCAGCTTCACCACGAGTAAAATTATTTGAAAAAGAAAACGGTGGGAAGATTTAAGGTTCGTTTGTTCTTTAGTATGAGCCACTAGTACCTGTTTTGCAGTGTTTGCGTCCCTGGAATTTCTAACTCAAAACACTTCCATAGTTTTGTCACTCAATGGACGTTTGCTGGAGTACGTGAACACTGAGGATTGAGTTCGCGAGGAGAGCGGGAGTTTAAAAACCAATCAGTCGTGTGCCTAAGAATAATACTCTAACTCGTGGTCGACTTATCTTTCACGTCTCTAGCGTTTAGCGACAGCTCAATTAGGTTGAGATGTATGAGAACATAACTGGCTCGAAATTCCAAAGTAATACGGCACTCCATTATATCTGACACACGCTGACTCGCAACCGGGCTCGCAACGGTTAAATCTCAAAGTCGCAAAAAGTTCAGGGGGAAGTCAGGTAGACATAGTAGCCAGTACACATATAAAATTGCTCTTGAAGCAAAAGGGCTTTGTTAATTAGATTTTTAAACGCTACCTTCAGTAGTTTCACCAGCTACTGCCCAAGCAAAGGAAAGAAAAGACATCAAACGAATGATTTCCATTCTTGTTGCTGGCTCGATATCCCTCTGATGAGTCTGCTCTGATACAATCGCGCGGCTTTTCTAAAGACAACTCGACGTAATCTTCACAAAAGTTCGATCGCAACAAATCAAATTATGTTCATAGTTGACGTCCAGCTAGCAAAAGCCTTTTGTTTTTTTTTTATCGGACAAAAATTTAAATTTCACGCTTCACATAGTTTACATATCATTATGACGACAGAGAGAAAAGAGAAATGTAACGATTAACGACGAGATAAATTAACATCAAAGCCAGGATTCGAGCCAGGACTTAGCCTGTGCCAGGCTCTCAGATAGTATAGTGGGAACGTATTAAAACGAGCAAAGCGAAAATAAGACGGGCACGACTTGGGAAAGGGGGCCGGCGCGTTTTTCGCATTTCTTATTACTGAACGACTTTCCACTACCATCTCGGAGCCTGGAACAGGCTAACCAGGACTTAGAGCCTGGACTCGAGCCAGGACTCCAGTTAAGACTTTTCTGATCTTTCTGTAAGCAAAAAAATAAATAAGTAAAAATAATTTATAAACAAATAAACAAAAGTAAAATAAAACCAACAAAAAGGACTCCTAACCTCACTTGTAACCTCCCAACCCTCACCCTAACCTCTAACCCTAACCGTTCTGTTAATGGTCATGTGACCTGCTGGAGGTGAAAATGGTCGGTATATAGGCATCCTCATGAACGTCAGCTCAGTCAGTCCCTCGCTATTTATGTTTCTAATAAGTCCTTATTCAATTTTCAGTTAGAGCTGATAAGAACCTAAATATCTTTGAGACAAAAGATCTTTTTTAAGTGAAAGCACGTTCACGCTATCAAATTTCGAATGTTCTACCTATATCAAAACACGTACACATTCATACATTAAAAAAAATCGAAAACAAGACAAAATATAATAAGTATTTAAAAACGCTTTTAAGTAAAGTCAAACCTCCATATGTGACCACCTCAAGCGACCACCTACCATAAGGGGCCAATTATCCAAAACACCAAAATTTTCCCAGTCAAGGGGGCCTATAATTAGAACCTCTCGTAAACGACCACCTCTCATAAGCGACCGCGACCCTTTTTAGTTAACGGTTTTAGAATTTTCCATTGTTTTTAACCTCAAGCGTTAACTACGTGATATCATACAAAGGTCCGATCTCTCCGCATTTTGAGTGGTGCCTACGGGAAGTTCGACTGTACATGTATAAATGGGAATTTAGTAGGTACTGCATTTTCAGTTATTTTCATGTGCTCAGTAAAAAACTGACCCTGAATTGCTGTAAATTAGACTTAAATGTGGAACGCTTAGAAATTTGACATCTCATTGACCAAATCTTTATACAGTTAACCATCCACTATTACCGCTCCTGACGTAGAAGTCAAAGCGAGTGTGATGACTTACAAGATTCCTTTTGAGCGAGTCGAGGTCTACACAAGGTGTTTGGCATGCGTTCTGTTTAGCTGGCACTTACTCAACAATTTACCTGCACGCGATACAGAATATGCCGGTTTTCGGGGCACTATTAACCTGCATGGCTGAGCTATGGGATCCTAAACCCTTTGTTGTTGTTGTTGTTGTTGTTGTTTTTAAGTTTCGTTTTCCGCAACAGCTATTTTATTCGACTGATTTAAATTCGACGTCTGAAACCAAGTCGTGCTACAATCGTGCTAGAGTAGTCGCACTGGAGTCGAACCAGCTTAGAACGGCAGTAAACAAGCCCAACCAGAGTTAAACAACACCGGGTGTTTCAGGCCCAATATACTCTGAATAAAGTGTAAAAGGATTCTGTACCAGTTAGTATCATGCATGATATATATTGTTCCTGTATTAAGGCAGAAACTACCCAGCTCTTAGATAAGCGGCAATAAGCTGTTAAAAAATGATTTATCATCCCAAGTGATTACATCGTTTGTTAGACAAATTGTAGAGCATTTAAACTGTGTTGTTGTATTTTTTAGAATAACACTCCGTTGTATACATGTGTATAACGGTTGTATAATCAGTTGTAGAAAAGGACGACCAATCATGGAACAAGGAGACATGATAGGTTTGATAATTCTAATGAAGCCTGCATGGTCGTTAACGTTAATTGTTTCGCGTCAACACTTCTTATTATCTAGTGACTTGTCCATTATTGTACCCCGAAGTTATGATCATGGTTTAGTTTGAAACAATTTCGAGCTGCAAGTACCTCAAGTGTTGCGAATAAAGAGAATTTTCCCAGAATAACCTATCAGTGCTCATATTGTCAGAAGATGACTATTGGAGTCCATATATATAGATATATAATCTTTCCACTGTTTTGTTTGTCTGTCGCTTAGTTCACAACATAGCCTGTGCCAGGCTCTCAGATAGTATAGTCATTCAAGTTCGTTCTTTGAAAGTTTATAGAACCAGTAAGCAGTTGCCGGAGACCGATTGGAACAACAAAACTCTAGTTGGGCGTTTTTAAAAAAAGGATTGAAACACTACGAAAACTTAGGAAGAAAACTGAGAAAAAGCTGAATTTACAGCGTGTAACCTTATGCATCATTCTCTGAGAACACCGGATTTACTCTACAGGGAAGATTTCTTTCACTTCTTGTTGTTTTCAAGAGTAAGACCACATATGCTAGTCTTACGTAACATATTGTTGTTATCAACTACTTACGGTCGGGTACTCCAGTAAGCCTTCATTCCTCTCGATCTTCTAGAGAACGTTCGACAAATTAGTGCTTGATGTTGATGATTATAATTATCATTGCAGTTTCGGGTAATTCCAAGCCTTTCTGGAATTATATTAAAAGCAAACGTAACGGTACGAATACTCTGGTATCTTTAAAGGTTGGTGACAAAGAACTGATTGACGATGAGAGTATTGCTAGTAGTTTTAATTCCTATTTTTCATCTGTTTTTACCTCTGAGGACTTCACCAACTTGCCTTCTTTAGAGCCTTTAGTTTGTGAGAAACTTAATTATATTTCCTGTACTACTGAGGAAATTTTAAAGCATCTTAAGTCTCTTAAAACGAACAAGTCCCCGGGTCCAGATAGAATTTCACCAGTAATTTTAAAATCATGTGCGTTCGAATTGGCGCCCTCGATCTCATTTCTGGTTAACAAATCTTTCCTGCTGGGCCATTTGCCCGAAGATTGGAGATCAGCTGACATTGTCCCACTTCATAAGAAAGGTTCTAAGCACTTGAGGGAGAATTATCGTCCAATTTCGCTTACATCCATGATATGCAAAATCAGCGAAAAAATTGTACGCGATAGGTTAACGTCATTTTGGCAAGACCATAACGTGATAAACAAAAACCAATTTGGTTTTTTGCAGGGTAGGTCTACTGTGACCCAATTACTCTCTACTTTTCATGACTTCGCCAGATCTAGGAATTCATCTGTAGCAACAGATGTTGTATTTCATGATCTCGCAAAGGCCTTTGATAGTGTTCCTCATGAGCGTCTACTCATAAAGTTATATAGCCTCGGTATCGAGAGCAAACTTCTTAACTGGTTGAGGCATTTCCTCACGTGTAGAAAGCAACGAGTTGTTGTAAGAGGGACTTTTTCTGATTGGGCACCTGTGATATCTGGTACCCCACAGGGAACTATTCTTGGTCCAATTTTATTCCTATCATATATAACTGATATCGTTGATAGTGTCTCTTCAAAAATTAAATTATTTGCGGATGACACAAAGATTTATAGAGAGCTTCGCAACCCTAGTCTCGATGAACAATACCTTCAAACTGATTTGAATAATCTTGGTAAATGGGCGAAAAAATGGCAACTTCGTTTCAATGAGGAAAAGTGTGAAGCAATGCGAATAACGCATTCTCGTGACAAGTCGACTACGAATTATAAACTAGGTACGGCCTTAAAAGATGTCAAGAGCTCTAAAGATCTTGGAATTATTATATCAAAAGATCTTACTTTGAGTGAACATATTAGTACTATGGTGAATAAGGCGAACCAAGTCCTAGGGCTAATAAGACGGTCTGTTGGAACAGCTAATACAACAACTTTTTCATTGCTTTACAAAACATTGGTCAGACCACTTCTAGAGTATGCTGCTCCAGTCTGGAACCCATATCTTGTCAAAGATATTCATGCAATAGAGAGCGTGCAAAGACGCGCGTCAAGATTAGCTCTTAGGCAAAAAAGAGGTGATATGTCTTATGAAGAGCGTTGTGACTCGTTACATTGGCCATCTTTGTCCAGTCGTAGGACATATTCCTCTCTTGTTGAATGTTATAAGATCGTGTTTGGCTTATCACACTTGGATTTTGAGGAATTCTTTCAATTCGCAAAAGTCAAATCCACTAGGGCAAATCACTCGTATCAGCTTTATTGTAAATTATCTAGAATCAACTGTTTTAAATATTCTTTTTTTAACAATGTAATTAGTTATTGGAACAATTTACCTAGTAATGTTGTTGAAGCCGGTTCCTTTGAACTTTTTAAATGTAAACTCAAATCCTTTTTAAAGTTGTAATTTTTATTGTTTGTTTGTTGTTTTTAGGAGAGTTTTATTCATAGGGTTAACCTCTAGACTCTCCCTTTCAAATTCATGTAGTTATTATGAGTTTGAATAAACATGTATGTTATGTATGTTATGTTATTATTAGGAATTATCGCGGTAATTGGTTGTCTTGGCAATGGCTTTGTAACAACTACCGTAACCGTCTTACGCTGGAGAGGTCACCGATCGAACGTTCAGCTTCTCCTTTTACACTTGGCTATTTCTGATCTGATGGTTTGTTTACTCTGCATACTCCTTAGTATCTTCAGCAACTTTAGCTATCCAACGGAATACAGTACAGGTCCCATTTGTTCAAAAAGTGGATAAAGCTATCCATCGGATAAATCACCGTATCCACTGGATAGCGCAATTGGTTTCCTTAACACTTATCCGTTGGATAGTGAGTTATCCGTTGGATAGCGCTTTCCAACTTTTGAACAACTGGGGCCAGTTGATAATGGCATATGCAAAATGGGAAGATTTGTATAGGTTAATGCAAAAAAGTTTCTCATATTTTTACTTATAGAGTTTGCACTCGTCTTTCTTTCTTTAGTTATTTAGGACTCATTTCTTACTAAGTTGGGTTTCGCACTTCTCAGTTTGACTTCTTGAAATAAAGAGAAAACCCCGGGGGATACTCCCATATATGGCGGGGCTAGATTGGTATGTGCCGCCCCATAGGGTATGGTTTGTGAGAGTCTCTATCCCTAAATACATGGGTATCACTTTTACAATTGTTGACGCTATGTTCCCGGTGTGATCCTTAGATAGGTTACCGTTATGACATCAGCTAAAATTCAAGTGGGTAAATGCCCAGCTACACGAGAAACAAATTATCTGTTACAACTTAACTTTTTTGGGAGTATTAGGAAAGGGATTAATGAAGATTTGTGCATGTATTTTCATTAAATTCTTAGTTTTCCGTTGAATTGGGTCTCATTTTTCAGGTCCCGACTCACAAACCTGCGTAGACATTTTAACCTCTTCAAATAATGACAGATTTCTATGGATTCATACCATTTCTTTTTACTTAAAAAACCGTAGCAAATAGAGTGACATGTTTTTGATAAGTCCGTATTTCCTCCCGTGTTTGTAGCCCTTTAATTAAGTGTCTCCTATCAAACAAGTTTCACTTCCTTAATTATTGCTCCAGTCACTGTTCCTACTCTTCTTCCCCTTTGTCTGTTTCGGTTTTTATATCAATAAATAATGTGCCCGTGACGTTTTTCCGTACAGCTCGCTCCATACAGACACTCAGACAATACGGAAGCCATGCCGTGTTCTCTAGGTCTTAAAATTCAATTCTTGTACTTTTTATAATACGTTGTAATTTTTGTTTTCATTTTTAATAGTACTTGGCTGCAACCATTTCCATCGCTGTTCAGACAGCTATAAGTAGTGACCGATACCTTTCTTTACCAAGACCAATGGCTGCGATTGCCTATTGTCCAAGATTTTTTACTCCTTCCTGGATGATCCGGCTGGCTTGGACCTAATCCTTAGTGCAGTTTCTACCTACGCTTTATTTCGCTGATGTCAAATCTATAACCTTCGATGACAACCAAACAGTATGTTATTGTACCACGGTACGTAATAATACTTCTCCAGGAATAGCTTACTTAATATCTCTCTCCATGCCTTCTTTCGTTCTGCCTCTGTTGACGATGAGTATTTTATACTATAAAGTCGCAAGAGTTGTTTGGAGACGGCAGCAAAATATCTCAGTCTCATCTACCACCAGCTCCAACACGGCGACCTTAAAACTTTTAATTCAAACGCAAAAACGAGTGACTCTAGTGTTGCTTATTGTGGTGTTGGTATTGATATGTTGGGCACCATTTGTGATTTACTGTGGCATTTTAGAGAGAAATCTAAGAGGATTTCCTAATCCTATGGATGGTGTTAGGCTTGCACTGTATGGCCCAGGACTGGCCAATTCAATGACTAACCCTTTTATCGACTTTTTCAATACTGGAGGAAAAAGAGCTAACACCATTCGAGATTTATACTTAGAGATTTCAGGAAAAAAAGAAAAACAATGCAAGGGACGCAGAGTGTAAAATACCTAATATTTCACAACTACAAATGTTGAAGACGCAAGCTACAGTAAAAGCAAGGGCAGAAAAAGGGGTGACAAATACAAAAATTGCAAAACTAAATTTGAGGAAAATGTGGAGAGGATTTGGTTGCCATTCAGTTTGTGGCCCCCACCTGACGAACTTCGTGAGTCTTATTTGTGATTAATAAAAATAACGTGACGTTAATAAAACAGCAAAGTTTTTTTTTTATTGTACGCTGTTAAGTGAACAATCTCCCAACAATCAAGTCTCTTTCTACATGCATCATATGATACTGAAAAAAGAGGTGTCAATACACAGGACTCTAAAAGGGGTGACCCATGCCAGCCAATCATAGCTTTCCTCCACAATAATAAGGACGGTAGCCAAAACATCACTGATATTAAGTGAATTTGGGTTCCTTTAAACTTCATCCCCAACATTCTAACTCGCAAAAAATGGCGGTTGTAAGATTGTGGGACCGTATCCGAATTTAAAAAGGGAAATAAAAAGATCAGTAGGCTAAAAGCAAAAGCAAAACAACGACTGGACGTGCAACATACTTTTTGTTACATTTCTTTGGCGTCACTACACGACAACGATGCTACGCTTTAGAGGACGTAAACACACGGCCATTAGTAATGTTCCTTTCTCTTTCTGAAGAGTGGTGCCTAAGAATTCATATTCGGATACAGATTGCTTACATTTTACAATTAGAGGGTTTTAAAACTAATCGTGACGATACTTAAAGGAATATTCGATTTCGTTTATTAAGTGACGTTTATGTTTCAAGCGCCGTCATTTTGCTTCCTAAAACAGTTTAATGCAGGTGCATAGTCGTTGTTTTGCTATTAAAGTGCTACTAAAAAAAAAAAAAAAAATATTCTGGGGTCAGACCCAACCAGGGTCTCTTTCTGTCTCTATCGCTTCGTAGAGACGAGTAGGAGAGAATCCTGGAAACAAAGTTGCCTTGTTTAGTCTCTAACTCAACTCTTCATGGGCTTCGGTTGTACCCATGTGCGTTTCTAAAGTGTTCGTCAAACGAGATCATTCCGAATGAATAAATCGAACCAAGTAAGTGATTCACCTTTTCTAATGTTTAATCAAGGTTAGATTCTTGACAACATTTACTACACTGAAACCCAGTGTGTGTGAGACCAGGAACCATATATCAGCCCATCGTTTCGCATTAACCAATCAAGACTGACAACAATATAATGTATTTAGTTTCTACTTAGACCCGTAATTATCTGTGAAGAGGTAACACGTTCTTGTGGTCTTAGACACGGCAGTTAATATCTTCTCATACATTTTAAATCTTATAAAAGGTACAGTAAACCCCGCGTGGCTTATGGTTACAGAACCCGCTGGCAGAAATTTGCCATCTCAATGCTCCAGAATATAAGAACCTGTTTAGCCAAGCAACAACAAGCAGGTTCTTATTTTTGGGTTACCGTTAAATTATGATAAACATTTCAACCAACGAGTTTGACTTTGACACCACAAATTTATACTGCAAGAAAGTTGTTTATTTGTTAAATTGGTAAATTAAACATCGCTGACACAGCTTAACACGGCTAAGCTAAACCTTGGTTACTGTTATGTACGCTTAAAGCAGCGAATTTTCCTTATATATAATAAACAATTTGTTCACTATGCTTGGAATGTTTTCGATATATCGACGGTAGACAGATGCTTTATCCTAGGCATCGCGCAAAAATTACATCGACTCCTCGAATAATCATCCGCATTGCTTATTCATGTACTCTAATACATGATGAGAATGATTAGAAGAGAGAATGCGTTTTGCGCGTTTCGATCTAAATATAACGCTGTTTTTATTTCACTGAAGCGGAATCTATATATGTCGGTGTGTATGTGCGAGTGTGATACAAATCTAGTATCTAGTTGCAAGCACTATTTTTTAAATATCGCTTTACCTAAGAACCGGAGGACAGCGAGAAAGGTTATTTCCTGATTTTACAATTAGAGAAGGTGCTAATACATGGGTATGCTTATAAATGGAGGATGGGGGCGCTAATTCGAGCATTTACGGGATTCTTTTCAAGTGCCACGATAAATGAATGACATCAAAAGCACATCAATAATTAATGACTACTTAATTTCGGCTAAGCTGGAAACAGTAAAAGTCAATCCATTTAATGTGACAGAACACTTATAGAGACTCAAATTATTACACTGGAGCCTTTTCGCACTTGTATATAAGCTTGTAATGGGAGCAAAAGATAAGTGTATATAATATATATTGGATTGTTAAAGGTTTGGAAAACTTGTGGTCTTAGTATAAAGTACTTCGAAGAATCAAACATCGGACGCTTCCGGAGGTTTCTTTGGTGACTACTGCAGCCCCAGTCAAGCAAGTGCAGCAGCAACTCACCAAATCGAACATTTGTTAACTGGATTCATTCTGGATCCAACAGGACAGTTGAAAGCACGTGCGAACTCTTTGGAATTTGACATTTCTCCGATGACTCTGAAAGTGGTAAATCTAAATAAATACCTCGTTCAAAAACAACTAATTTTTAAATTGCTGAGAAATACAAGTACTATGTCAGTTTGTTTTTCTTCTCAACTACTATCTCCACCTCGTTTTATAAGGGGGGGGGGGGGGGGGAGTCTCTCCTCTTGCCTTTCCGTAGATGTGAGGGGACTGGAGAGTCCATACGAACGAGGTTCAGTTAGTGAATATGAAAAACCGGTACTTAAAAACTGTTTGACAAATTGTTTGAACGGTGCCTGACTTAAACTAAGACTTAAAAAATTGAGTATAAAGATCTATTTTTTCCTAGTTTTTTGCTTTCTGAGCAAAAACAAAACAGCTACAGATAGACTGTAAACGTTGGCCAAACCCAAGTTAATGTCTAAGAACGCGGGTTTTGCTGACATTTTTACCTCCAGTGTCCTAAGGTGTGTGTTGCTTGCTCAATTTTCGTCAGAGCTACAGGCGCAAGAATTGACTCACAATCCACCTGTTGAATAGTAAGAAAGCTTAATAATCTGTTAAATATTTTTGCTCGGTATATGGTCTACATGTATATCCAGAACGATACGGGCAGCACACCTGCTAGGCAAAGCCCACAATAGCCTGCTGATATTCCTTGAAAGGGAGAGTGAGAGTGACTTTTTGTCTTTAGCTGATGTCAGCAGAATAATCTCCTGGGGCTCCTATGTTGGGGCTCTTCGCTCAGGCGCGCCTTCACCACGAACAAGATGGGGTGGGGCCGGGGGGCACTTCACGTGAAATAACAAAGAAGCTTTAAAGCTTGTGTTTAAATAAAGTTGCCAAAAACTGGCTGGCTAGGTGTTAATGAAAAAAAAAAATGAAATTTGTCTTTTCCAGTTAGTTTTTTTGTTCGCATGCGTGAATTGTCACTTAAAAGTTACGAGGCACTTGTACTGATAATTTTTAAAACCTACCAAAAATTTTGTCCTTGATTACGAATATCATAGGTGCTAAAAGTGCGCGCGTTTCGAGATTTTTCCCTTAAATACCCATGGAAAGCGTTTCCTAGAAATATATTTGTCATTCTTTGAAGAAACTTTGAAATTTAAGCATTGGTTATTACGCGGTACTTCACCAGTACATAAATAGGCCAATCACATCTACAGCTTCGATTCCACCAAAGGCCAGGAAACTCAACCCTGAGGTTTCTATCAAAACAAACTGATCATTATAATACGCGTGTAGGATTGAAGGCTTTGTGAACTTTATAATCAACTTTGTAAATTTGCACGTGCGAGTTTTCAGGCTAAGCTTAATACATCAACCAACATCAGATTCTTGACACGAAACGTAAGGGTAAATGAACAAGTCAACGTACCTGGGCTGCGCTTACAAAGAAGAGCTGTTCATTGGTGTAATTAAGAGCTGGTAATTGAGGTTCCTCCCCATTTCTTTTTACCCACTCTTTATAGGCCTTTATAAACAAAACAAAATTATTGAGTTGTAGATTACTTGCACAACAGTAGCATGGTCGGAGAATTTTGTCGTGTTTCATGTTTCATTATAACTTACCTTAAAAGCTTGTTTGATCGCACCGTTGTCCGCAATGTTCTCTCCAAGTGTTTGAATACCGTTAAGCTGCAAAGAGAAATATTACTGACCAGAATGTTTTTAAGCGCTTGAGTACTCCTTGAGTACATGAGCGGTAAAGATAGTCTTAGGACGTCTCTTTAATAGCAACACTGATTTTCTGAATACTCTCTATCACCGACACTTTTGGGACCGGCACTAAGTGTTCGCCTAACAGAGCCTTCCGTCTTATAGAGAGTCAAATAAAGGGAGTAAAGAAAGACAGGGACCAACTCTAGGCAGTCCACTGTATAGACGGAAGCAATGGCAGATAGCAGTAAATAAACTGAACCAAAACTGTCCCAACTAATTTCCATCGACTGATTTCTGTTTAAGCGACCGTGGCATAATAGGTCAATACCGAGGCATACATCTGCTTTTGATGGAACTGAAAAAATGCCAACAAAACGGCGGAAGCGTCTCTTGAGGTATATTACAAAGTTTTTAGAGGTCATAGAATGAAACAGTCATTTTGCAATTGTTCCACTATAACCATAAGTACTGTTAGTTGGCTATCGGAATTTACCTTTCGGCCGTAAGCTTCATAACTTGAGTACTGATCTACAAAACATTTTGACTTCCTTTCAAATGCTTCATTTGATGAATTTGACCACCAGTTGACAAGGTCGCCATCCTTATCGTATTTTCGACCTGAAATAAGAAATATTTAGTTCTGAAACTCTGCCCATATGAAATCCTTCAAAAGTATCATCTTATACTGGCGTCGCATCCTATAACTTACCTTAGTGAGATTACCGTGCTATTCTTGATTAAACGAGGGTCTAAAAGTTGAACTTATTGAGGCCCCTAGCTAGGTAGTTACAGTTCGACTACTCGAATCGGGGCACCTGGGAGAAGATTATCCAATCACAACTTTTTTTTTGAAAACAAAAGATTCTCAAGTTTTTTTGCAAACGGACCAATAACATTCGTGAATTTCAAGGCTGTTTCCTGAGAGGTCGAGTAGGTTCAAACGGTTTTAAAGTTCTCAACGGTTACATAGTTGATCCTTGAGTTTTATTGGTCCGTTTGCAAAAAAGTTTTGGGAATCTTTTGTTTTCAAAAAACGTTGTGATTGGATAATCTTCTGCCAAGTGCCGCGGTTCGAGTAGTCGCACTGTAATTGTTAGGTAAAACGCTTTAGGTGCATTTAACGGTAATACGTGATGCAACATCGAATTAAAACTCTTGCTAGATTAAAGCAAAAAGGGGCCTGAAAAAACTGCAGACCAACGCCTGGTCAAACGTGACAGGTGGAGATGAACATCAGGTGCTATTTCGCTTAAACTTAAGTCTCAAAATAATAACGTCGGGAACCTACCGTTGCTATCAAATCCATGAGTAATTTCATGTGCAACCACAATTCCTATCCCACCGTAACTAATTGCGCTGTCAAAAAAGGAAGATAATTCAATCTGGCTGGTGTTATTTCGTATGGTTGACAAAGATTTCAGGTGCATAACAGTGTAATTTAGACGGAAATTGCTGTTGTATGAAATATCTATATGTCATAACTGTTCATCAGTAGGATGTTAAGATGTGTGATCAACAAATGACGAAAGAATTTCCGTAAGCTGCGTAGCGCTTTAGAAAATAGAAGTAACAAAAATGTTCATTAAAAATAAAGAAATCATGAACGAAAGTGTCATGTTTAGGTTCAAGTTATCCTTTCCAAACGTTTCGAGGCTTGCCGTTCATCAGTGGAATTACCAGTTGGTTGAAACCGTTGCAAGGTTTATATCATGGATAACAGAAAGACTGGATAGGAAACTGGCTTACGTGATCGGTTCCAACATAGTGGAAAAATGTGACATCACATTATCGAGAGCCATTCAACCTCATTCGACGTTTTGCGCGTCTTATTTTCCGCGCATATTTCACTATCTCTGTCTTCGACGATACATATGGGCCATGTTTTGAAGTAAAGGATGAAGAGGACTTGCTCTTGGAGAAAACAGTTAGAGGGTACAGAACCGGTAGAGGCAATAGACAGAGTAAATGATTATGAAACTTGTGAGAGCAACGAATGACTCCAGCGCTAGCCTGCGTAGCTGGCGGTGTTGTGTGGGTGCGAGATTGACGTTTTGGCGGCGGAGCCGTGTTCCAAAAAAAGGGAGTAGGACGAGGCGGTTGAAATACCGCCTACCAGAAAACCCCGGTATTTTGAATAGTCCGCACACCGGTGTGCGGAGAAACGGATTGGTCGAGGGCCATACATATGTCAATCATGTTAGATGATCCTTTGCATATATTTCCCAATTAATTAGTCTTTCTATTATCCATGGTTTATATTCGCCATAAATTAGAAATGAAAATTAAAGGCTTTGTAGTGCACGCGCGGCTCTGCGCGCGGCCGAGAGGAAACGGAAGTCGGAGTTTAAACCGCGCGGCTGAGTGGTGCCAAGTTGAAATATCAGTCGCATTTCCAGGCGCTTCCGTTGCGCGTTATCTACAGAAAGCATCATTCCTCGAACCAAAGCGTCGTCGATTGAGTGAGCAGCCGTGTTAAAATGTTCAGCCACAGGAAACCCCGGCAAGTTCATTTCAATGCTCCGAAGGTGTTCGCCAAAACGTTGTCTTAAAGTACGCCCTGTTTCGCCGATATAGACGGCAGGGCAACGGCGACAGGAGATGCAGTAGACCAAGCCAGACGTTTGGCAAGAGAACGACTTCTTGATGACAAAAGAGTATTGAGGGCCACAGACACTAGTGCTAAGATGTGTACAATTCCACAATTGGTTTCGGCTCCACTAAACTGATCCTATACCAACTGTGGAATGTTTTAGAGGAGCCACCCACAATGTGAGCGGAGTAACTGACAAGGCCTATGAGTAGGAAAACAGTCTAAAGAAAACTAGATGCAGTGTATTAAATAATGAACTAAATATACACGTCCATTAAATAAGTAACAGCTCAAGTGGATATAAGACCATACAGATATGTCCAGCAAATAGGGCGAATATTGATTCACCAATTTCTGGATGCCGGTTTTTTCGATGGATCCATGAACACCACATCAACAGAAAACTGTCATATTCCTGAAATGAATTGCAATCACTAAACGCTCGAATGAAATAATACTTAACCATCTAGAAACTTACCGTGGAAATTTTCTGCTGTAAAATGGAATTTGAAGTATTCCAGCGGGAAAAACTAAGAAAGTCATAAATCAAATGGTAAGACGCACTTCTTAAAATGTTTCACTGAGCGTTTTTTTTTTTGCCCGTTGTTCTTTTTTTTTTTCTCTGAGATATAAATAGTATGTATAATGCGAATACTGTACCGGGGCTTCTTCGAGAAAGTTGACCAATTGGATTACAGGAAAATAACAAATGTCGCCTCCACTCAAAAGTAAAAAGGTGAAATTGTAGAGCATATGGGGTTCTGCAGTTACTGTCGCACAAGGTCTGGTCAGTCAGTCACCGATCTACAATAGCTGTTTTACTTATATCCTATAGGATACAACTGATACTCACTGATTTTGTTAGTTACTCTGTCATAGAAGGCATTTACCGTATGTGGGTGAATCATCCACCTAAGTGTAATCGGAAAACATGAGTTAAATGCTGTATGTTTTAACGCTGTTTCATTACAAAAATTATGGAGCTGCCACTTTTGCTTTTTTGGGTCTAAAATTTGGGAAACCATTCCCTCCGAAAACTCTATCTTATAACGACTTCTATTGGCAATATAAATTTTATCTTTTTGAAAAAATACCCACTAGAAAAGATTTGACTTCTCTTTCCAAACTACCAATGATCATTTCTCTTTGTATTAAATCGTTCGGAACAACGTTTGCACTTTTAAGTTTCCTTTCTCCTTTGTACGTTTCTTAATTTTGTAGCTTTATGTAAATGTCTACGCCAGTTAGTGCTACTCGTGGCAGTGACCAACTCGAAAGCCTAAGCTCCTTCGGTCTGTGACTGCGCACATTTCACATTAATTTTTATGATTTATCTGATTTGTTTTTCCATTTGTTAAGGCTAGAAAATCAATGTTTCAAAATGAAATAACGTCAGCTAACGACAAGGCAGGTACCTGCAAGAGTCTTATAGTAGCAGTAGCCAGTAATCAGTCGAAAGCTTGACAAAGCAATTATTTGCCGATTAATACTTTAAACACTCCTACCTTCCTTTGTCAACAGGTTTGCGTAGATCTTGTAACATGGCCTTGACAGAAAATGCTCGATTGTTTATCACGTTATTAAAATAAGATCCATTTGTTACTGTAAGCTGAAGCAAAACATCAGTAAATAAACTATCATGAAGTAAGATAAAATAAAATGCAATAATGAATTGACTTTCAGTTAGTTCAACTGGAAGAGAGTGAAAGGAAGCAAATTGAAGAATAAAATGGAAATGACGAAGAAAGTAAGTTTCGGTAGAGATAAATGACAAGGAAACGTGAACCTAAAACTAAGGTCCACAGGATAATGGGTGTTAAACAAAATTGGGTTAGTAATAACTGAGACAGACTCGTCTAAACACAAAAAGATACTGAATCACCAACTTTCCTTAATGAACGAGTTACTTACGTCTTTAAATCGAGCTGTTAACTTGCTTTGATTTTTAAGATACTCTGGGTAACCGATATTTTGCCTGATGGCAGCAGCCTGAAAGTATACAGTGAATTGATGGTAACAAGTTATTCGTCAGAATCAGTATGGTGACGCTGGGTTTTAAGCTACAACCTCGGACAAAACCTGCTGAGACACATCGCAAAAGTACCTATTTTCCCATGTCATTCCGGCAAAAATGGAAACGGTGGTCAAATGAATGCCCGGTTTCCCCCCACCTGTTATCCTTTTTTTTAGGATAACATCACAATTATACACTTTAGTGCCATATTTTTTGTTTAGAGGAGATGGCACTATCATGCGCAAAAGTTAAAAATACATGCAACGGTCTCAACAAATTGTGGTTTTAATACCTTTTCTTTGGCATATGTCTTTGTATTAGTGTCCATCCAATCCAGGTGATCAATGCTACTAATAAATGTATCTCGCAGATCGTTTATCATAGACATAACCTGAAATCATAAATGTACTACCACGGGTTATATGAAACAGTTAGTTTCAGTGGGATTTTGGATTTTTTTGAACATAACACAAGATTTTTGCCAGAGAAGCAAATAAAATGCAAAAACTTTGAACTCAAAATGTAACGTCAACTCCAACAGTAACAACTTCTTATACGGTTTTTTAAGCAAGCAACTTCTTTCATTAAATCGAAATCTAACATTGCAAAAGGTCACATGATGTAAAAAGATGATCTTCGGATGCAAAATAGGAAAACACTTGAAAATAATACCCATCATCTTAAACTGATTTATTCGATTAAATTTTGCTTAATGAAGTCAAACCAGTCAAACGTCCAGGCAGACCATAACGGTCTTCTGATGCAAACGTCAGAAATTACATCATTTAGATACTTCATCCACGAACCTAAGTAACAAGGGAATAGATCCCCACTAACATATTGCAACGGAGATTTAAATTGCCTGTGCTTTTCTTGAACTAATTCCCTGCACTTCATTTTTACTATTCGAATTCTTATGACTATGGCACAATTGTAAATCAAGCTCAAGATTTATTCTGAAGAATCTACCCAAAATCTGGATTTTATAGATTCAAGCGGTACATTTTCTGTTCTTCTCTGTGGGTTAATAAAAAAATCGAGCTTCTGTTTTTTGACCTATGCCGTCCCTAGGACTTTTCCCTTCTTGAAGCCCCATATAGCCCTGGCTTCTTTTCCCGCAACAGGAAAAGTCTCTCATGAAACATGCTTCTCATCGTAATTTCTGGTTTATTGCTCGATGAAGAATATAAATAGTGTATATCAGTCAAAATATTTCAGTTCATAAATATCTACATTGGAAGCCTCTGATCTGGTCTCTAACCAGAAGATATGCAGAGATAGAGACTGAGCAGTTTAATTTTAGACAAACGAAGGCCAATTAATTCAAATGTTTTCATGCATTTCAGATTAATAGTGTGTTACGTTTGCGTTTAAATCTTGATACAATCAGTTCCGTTATAAGTAACATTACTCACATTTCGCACATTTTGCAGTGTAACAAGGCCACACTCGTTTCTTAAAGTCCACATACACAAACCTCGGCTTTGTGTTACATGTCCTCCTTCGTTAACTTTCCAAATTCCTGTTTCTAAATGTTAAGGTTTAAGGTGGCTCCGTCATTAATACAAGCGCATTTAGCTTTGAAAAAGTTTTCGTCATAACGTTTTTGTTTTTAACGCGATGGCTGAGAAACTTCCCAAAGAATAGCAGATATAATTGGCAATAGTACGAAATATTCCGATTTCGTTGATGGTAAATATATTTTGCTAAATTAGCGCCTAAAAGGACCCTACTATTCAAAGAAAATTGCGTCTAGTAAAAAAATTTGCTGATATTTTTTACTGAAATTTCTGGTATCAGTACAGTTTTAATTGATATAATAAATATGCCAGAGGAATTTCAGAAAAATCGTTGTAGCAGAAGTGCGTAACTAAAAGTCGGTCAAAATTTAGCTGTTAAATTGTTTGGGAATTTCAAGAATAAATTACTGTCGAGTAGAAGGAGACACCAGTTTGAATTTTCGGGGCAAGTAAATTCAATGTCTGCTAATTCTTAAGACAAAAGCCGATTGCCTATCGTGCTATTCTTTAAAAGGTACTTTTTAGTTTTAGAAGTATTATAAATTGCTCCAAACCTTGCTCTGAAGTAGCATGACTTGTTTCTTGACATTTTTAAAATATCCCTTGGCAGTTTTGGCTCAAACTCCTGCTACATACATTTTAATGTATGGCAATGCATTTTCAACGACTTTTACTGCTGTTCGTTGCTTCCAACTCAGGAAAAAGGTATTGAGATTGAACGCTACCTCGTATCAAGGCTCAGAGAGAACTGTCCAGAACCTTTGTTTATGACTACAAAATGAGCACGAGTGGCAGTTCTGCAAAGAATTCGCACCTCACCCACGGAGGACGAACGACAATGATGCCCATGTCTTTGAACCGAATTACATCACAGTACAAAATAAAATTATCGCACAAATACTGCCGGTGAATATATGAATTTACAATTCTGAAATTTTTGTCACTCCTTCCTTCAATGAATGGCTAGTTTTTTCTTGATTATTACGTTTTGCTCTGCAATACATGTTTATACAGATCGGTTCGCAGACATGGGCATCACTGCCATTCGTCCCCTCTGGCTGAGGTGCGAATTCGTCACAGAGCTGCCGCTCGCGCTCATTTTCCGGTCATAAACAAAGGTGCTGAACAGTTCTATCTGCGCTTCGATACAAGGTAGCTTACAATCCCAATACCCTTTTCCTGAATTGGAAGCAAAATTACAGCAGGAAAAGCCATTGCAATACATCAAAATGTATGTAGCAGGAGTTTAAACCAAAACTGCCAAGGGATATTATAAAAATGTCGAGGACGAAGTCATTTAACTTCAGAGCAAGGTTTGGAGCAATTTATAGTACTTCTAAAACTAAAAAGTACCTTTTAAAGAATAGCACGATAGCCAATCGGCAATCGGCATATTTATTGTATCAATAAAAGCCGATACCAGAAATTTCAGTAAAAAATATCAGCAAAATTTTTTGATAGACGCGATTTTCTTTGAACAGTAGGGTCCTTTTAAGCGCTAATTTCTCAAGAAATGTTTACCATCAGTGAAATCGGAATAGTTCACATTATTACCTAATGACTTCCGTTGTTCTTTGGAAAGTTTCGCAGCCATCGCGCTAAAAACGAAAAAGTTATGACGGAAAATTTGTCACAGCTAAATGCTCTAGTATAAATTACGAAGCCACCTTAAAAGATTTAAAAATTTATCACCAGAAGTCTAGCTTCAATCCTCAAAACCCTCCTCAAATGAGTTACCGCCGGTCCTCAGAATAACGTACCGTAACAACCTCATATTATCACCTTTGAGTAACTGCTTACCGAATCTTTGTCCTTCTTGTCAAACTTCTCATCAAGGAAAATAACCCCTAAAGGATCTCCTATCTCGTTGTCATAGTGACTCATTTCCGTGATGCATTTCTGCCAAATGTTGGTCTCTCCCGTACCACCAGTAACAACTTGACGGAAGTCTGAGAAAACCTTGCGGTACTCACTGCTCAGATACGGGGCTAATTGAACCACCGCCTGCCACATCATGTAGTTAGCAAGAACTCTGAAAAAAACAATTTATCGATTAAACCAAATCTACCATGAAATTTGCGAAACTGACCTTGTTTATTTCGTTACTATAAACCAATGTAGTTGATAAAATGACTAATAATCAAAATTTTTGCAAACCTCTCTGATGTGACGGATGTCAAATTGGCTATACTGATTAAATAATCCAAGGCAAATATGGCGATTTTTTCGTCTTCGTTTATCTCATAGCTGCTATCTCGAAACATCGCTTTGAAGAAATCCAGCCAGTTAATCTGGGTGGCAAAAATGAGAAAACTTTTATTAGTCTATAATTATCTGACCATACTGTTGACATCCGCATCAAAGGGTCTCTCTCCTCCGCAAAGGCCTCTGATATTTTGATGGGGATACCCAGCGGGAGCCTCTGCGGAGGAGAGAGAGAGTCCGTCAAGAACAAGACGCTATGGAGCGTACACTCCGGCGTCGTGGTTGTGGAACTGATTAATTGTAAATGCGGAAGAATAGTAAGAAATGAAATAGGGTAAGGGTAAGGTGTTAATTTGTGAAATTATGGGATTTGTCAGGATATTCTGAAAAGAGCAATGTCCAAGAGGCCTACTTGCCAAAACTAGCATTTCGGGGCAAATTGTCTCTGAGATATTAGCACAGTTATGCTCTAATGACTCCATACAAATCCTTCTAAATTTGACTTGGGTCTAAACGTTTTGACCTGAGTCAAATGTGAGGTTACTGGCGGTGAATAACAAGTCTAAAAAAACAAACAGTGAAAAAAGAATTCTCTATTTTTCTTACATCAGGCTTCAAAAACAGCATAGCAGTCTCATGTACTGATTAAAGATATGTATGGCATGGGTAAGGAGTCAATTACGTTGAGCATGGAATTGGCTAAAACTCAATGTTACGAGTTTGATGTTTTGAGGATAATTATTCACTGAATATCAGCACGTAGGGATGTCGGATTAACACTAGGAAGATTAATACCAAAAAAACATAGTCTTTACAGAGCTTTAAAACACAGCATCCACCAACACAAACTTGACTTGAACTTAAGTAGAACTAAACAGCTTCTGCCAATAATAACAAACTCTCAATTGAACTTCAGATATCCGCCAACTTGTAAATGCAGAACTTGAAAATCGACCATCGTCACACTTGACTAAACACAGCACTCCAGCTCGTAGGAAAAAACTTAGGTCGCCAAAAAAACTCACTTGGAACTTGTATACCGTTTGACATAAAGTTCTAGAAAATACTAAACAGGCGAATAGTAGTAGCTTTCGACATATTTTATGATTTCAGTAACTGATGCAAATCTGCTGACTCATGCTGAAATGTAAACATGCCCTATTAATTATTCATGAATAATCCAAAAACGTAGAGAACGTACGAGAAAGTCACGCAACGCATGAACGCAATTTTACTACGTAACACTCAACAAAGACAAAACGTCTTTCTGCAGCATTTTGTAACTTTAAATTCATCATAAAACAGTTCGAAAGGAACGCTCACTCGTGAAATGTTTTTCAACACTCGAAGAGAAATTTCGTGTCTCTGCGCGGCCATGTAATATCCTTTATTTATTCCACGGGTAGCCCAAGCTCGAAATATGAGCATCGGCGAGCATCGGCATTGTTGCGTAACATTCAAAATGTAGGGATTTGTGAAGGTTTATCTTTATGTAGAGAGAAAACCGTTTACATAAAAACCCATAAAACGGCCATAAATCGGCCCGTGGACCACACAGGAGAGACGTAACACACATTTTAAGTAAAGTAATCTGTTTTTTATTGAAATCCTTTCATTTTCGTAGGTTTCAGAAACGAGGTTTTTTCCCATATAAATCCTTATATTTTGAATGTTACGCAACAATGCCGATGCTCGCCGATGCTCATATTTCGAGCTTGGGCTACCTGTGTTTATTCCTGGAGTAAATCAAAGAGGAAACTCGAAGTGATCTCAAGATATCATGAAGTAGTCCGGTCTCATTTCGTGAAATAGCCGAAACAAGCCGAAAAGTCATGAACTTGCGAGCCCAATCTTGTCCCGAAACTAGCGCATAATTTCATAGCTATTTTTTCACATTCCGAACTAACTTGGATCGCAGTAGCGCAATCGTTTAATCCCTAAACTTAGAGTCTCCTCTGATCTGACAGGTCACACAGGTGAGTCGGTTCAAACCCAGGGAAAGCCAAAATACTAATTCTTTCTTCCTCGAATAGGTTAAAAAATAATCAAAGAAATCGAAGTGATCTCGAGACATCTCGAACTACTTCAGCTCTCACTTCGTCAAATAGCCGAATAAAACCGACAACCTACAGACTTAACGTGCCCAATCTTGTTCCAAAAATGTCAACTTTGATACATTCCTAAGCGTCGCGAATCCTTTACTTCGCGCTCCGCCGAAGTAACAAATAACCAATAAGCTTTTCCAATTAGTAGTTAACAATCCATTCAGTAAGATTCACGGTCTGTTACCAAAAAAGTGCAGCAGGCCAACTTGTAATTTAAAGAGACAGAAGATTTTCGACCCACACAAAACTAAAACAAAGAGATTTGCGGACACTTTTATCAACAAGAATAGCTCCATGGTAATATATTCATGACCTGCAGTTTAAATTTTAAGGTTTTTATTACACTGTAATGATTAGTTTTGTAGTATATGTATTTATAAGGATGTTGTTAGATTAGTAAAGTTGCGCAATTCAGTTCATTCTGCAAAGTGTGTTAATAAAACCCAGTCTATCTCTCTCTCTGAAGACTTTTCGCTAAATATGTATACTTTTGGCTTCCGCTTTTAGAAAACATTCTGGCGCAGGTAAATATCCAGTTCCAAAGCTGTCCTTGTAACTTACATAAAGATGACCGCCAATGATTTGGCCAATGAGTCTTACTAACTCAGTATAGTTCGTTGGTTTTTCTCGTATCCTTATTTTTGCTCACAGTTTGGACCGCCAATTTGTTATAAGGATGATAAGGGAACGAGTGTTGAAACCGATTCATCTATATTACAATTGTAAGAAATAGAAAGACTTATAGTAGAAATTACTTCTCGTAGCTCAACCCCAAGGGCTTATCCGGCCGGTTTACCTTTCCAGCTGTTTTTTCCTCAAGTTCTTTTACAGTCATTAGCTTGTACAGTTTACTTTTATCAGCTCTCTCATCAGCAGTCGCTGATAACTGTGGATGATAAGAAAATATGGTCAACTGATAGATTTACTAAACTGGTTCTTCGTCTGTTGCTGCTGTTAATTAGTAACTATAATTTATCCTTAAGGGACCAGGGAACCCAAAATGTTGAGAGGATTTAATAGTCGCTTACGGTAGGTAGTGGAAAACAAAAATCGAACCACGGGAGTTCCCTTCAGTAATAGGAGATGTCCGAATGCATCTTCCTTTTACAAGAGAATTCGTTGCGTGAAATTTCTAATCAACGATGTGAAGTTTCATCTTGTCACATAGTTCGTCGCATAGTTTGAGTAGTGTACTACATACGGCAAACGTACAGATCCAAAAAATGGCTCAAGTGGTCGCTTACAATAGGATAAAAATAACGAAAAATTCCACAAATATGGTTCTAACTGCAATACAATGATTTAACTGAGAAAATTTTGTGTTTTGATGGGTGGTCGCAGTGGGGACATGGTCGTTTGTTTTTTACGTGGTCGTACATGGATGTTAGACTACTTTGATGTAATGTGTGCAAACCAAACCCTCTGACACTAGACATCGAAATAGTACTTATAAAAGGCCATTTTTGCTGTTTCAACGTGGCAACCGACTACTAATGGACATAGAGTACATGTTTTGTAATACAAAAATGCAACAAATCATCAGCATCACTCAATCAACAAACTTGAATAAAATTCATCTTGGCTTGGATGGGGTCTTGGCAGTTAGAAATTTGGCCAATTCTAACAGGTCATTTTTTTTACCTTCGACTGCTCCCTGGAAATTGAGGAATGACCTTAATCAACCGGTCAAACACATCAATCTGACGCTTACTCTATAGATGCGTGCACGCGCATCTGTTAATTTAGTTAAATTAAGGAATCTTTTTAACAGAAAGCTGAGATTTGAGATTAAAAAGCAATCTGATGATCGCTTAGAAATAAGCCTGAATCTGACTAAAAGATTTACTACCGTAAATCCTCTATCAAGCCCCCCTCTCAAACATGCCCCCCTCTCTCTAATAAGCCCCCCTCCTCTCCCCCTTGTTATTCTTCACTAATAAATGAAGAATATTCATATTACATTTTTACTTGATAATGACGTCCGATAACGTCGCAACGTCGTATATTTTTAAACTTTTTTAAAAATTTCTTAAATGTTTTTAAGAAAAAATTTTTCGCAATTTTTTATAGCTAAATGTTTTAAGAAGTCGCTTCTTTTTAATAAATGATAGACCGTATTAATCAATCACGACAGACTGTAGACCTTCTTGTGGAGATCCAGGATGGTTTATTTACCAACTGGAAGTTCGGATTTGTTTTTGATCCTCGGCTGCATGACCTCCAACTTCTTGTAATTGAGCTTTTTTACTTTGTATTATGGTTCTTTATGGAGAACTAATAGAGTGTATCATCGTCTTTACTAAATTAGATAAGCCTCTCCTCTCAAATTAGCCCCCTGTCTCTATTACGCCCTCGCAAGTCCTTTCATCTTATCCGATTGCAAATTACAAGAAATGTAACTCACCTGAGCAATTTTTTGTTCAAATTCAAACACCTCTGTCAGCGGCTGGGTGATTGTTTGTAGATCTCCTCCTAACAAACTCACCAATTCGAACATAAGTTTACGATAAGCGTTTCTTACCTGGTAAAAATAAATAAAAATAGTGCCACATTCGCATTCCTATAAAACACTTTGTTTGTCCCTCCCCCCCCCCCCGCCCTCCCACTCTCCCCACCAAACAAATTAATATACTAATTTCATAACCATTCTTTCGAATTTCTCATGAGTAATTTACAATCTTCCAGTTATTATGCAAAATTTAGGGGCCATTAACATTTGTAAGCCCCGTTTATATGGAAAAAAAGTCGTCGCGGAAAAGGCCGAGACAGCTTTAGCGAGCGTTTATAAGAGAATAAAGTTGACCCTTTTCCTGAGCCAACAGTTGTCGTACATACTCCGATTGTCTAAAATAGCGCTTACGCATGTCCAGATGGTCTCGCCTTGACCGAGTTGACTGGGAAAGAGAAAATTTGCTCGGCTAGAATGGTATAGGGTCACCGTTCTAGCTATATAAACACTTTGACACGCCCAGCCATGTCAACTCGATCAAGGTGAGACAGTCACAAAATGCGAGGGAGCTTTGGCCCGGGCTAAGGGGTCAGCTTTTTCTAAGTGAGATGATAGCTAAAGTTGACTTGGCTGGGAGGATTACCCTCTTACCCGGGACAACGAATGGACGCTCAGCAGAATTTTCTGAACTTTGTAACTGTTTCCATTATTTCGTTAAGTACAGGGTTTTGTGATTTTTTTGGCAGTGAAAAACTGATCTTTTCCCACAACTTCGTAGGTGGAGTGGAACCGAAAATATATCAAAACTTATCAATATCCGCTACATGCAGGTAGGATGTTTTTAAATTAAGAAAAATAAACCATCATATCCTCATTTTACGACTTCATTCTTAGTAAATGACAATGACAACGATTTGTAAGCAAAGAATCTCCTCTTTTCCCTTACATTCCGGCATACATGTCATAACGGCTTCTTCACTAATACTCACGAGTGAGTGATAGCTGGTATTGGCCAAGTATGCATCTCTTGTAATGGTATTAGAGGTCTGGTCTAACTGCAAAGAAATGAAAGACAATGCTTGTATACTTATGCAAATTATTGGGCGTGGAAGGGGGGGGGGGGGGGGCAAACAAGGTGTATTATACTCTAATATAATTTCATTATTTTTTCATGTTTTTTGGGAATGAAAAAAGCAAAAGTCGTTTTACACCGCAACGTTTCAGTGTCGTCACTCAACATTTTCACCTAGACCATAATGCACGTTATTTACTTCCCAAAATTTTGCATAACTATTGTCTTCGATTTCTCTTGGGACGAATGTAATACCAGGAGAAATTGGAAACAACACAACGTTTCGGTGTCGACACAAGTTCACCATTTTCACGTAGACAATAATGCACATTGATTACCTCCCAAAATTTGTTTCTTTTGTTGAACTATTTATTGTAGACGCAAAGCCAATACGTATTTAATATATGCGTTTTTACGTAACAAGTGTGAACGTGATCTAACTAAATACCTTACCATGATGATGTAACGCGACGAAAGTGTCAGATCTGGCTCCACATTCAATTTGAACAATGGTGAAGTTTTGAGATCCTTGTGCATGCGAACTAAGGATTCCATAAAATTCCACGAATCGGTCGTCCATGTCTTGTTTGTTATGTTCCACGATCCATACTTTTCCACTAGATTTACAAGAGGTGATCCCCTTGCACTCTCGATAAGCTCATAGTTTGTGCATGAATCGTAATACCGGAATGCCTTCTGCACAGCATCGTTCTAATAAGAGAGAAACAAGTTTCAAACTTGATTTCAATGGCTTTTTTAAAACAATGAACCCATTTTAATAGAAAATTGTCGAAGTGCATTTTACCGGCAGCATTATGGTCGGACAGAAGTCCTATGGAGAATGACGTAGCGCTTGTAAGTATCCCCTGTAATTGCAACATAACTTAGTTACCGATTCCGATAGCTGCTCCAAACTGGTCTCTGCACACTGTTTTAACTTTCTACCGATAATTATTTCTACCCTAACTCGCAATTACACATTATTTGCCATCAAACCTTAACTAAGTACATGTATATTCAAATCTTCAATGGTAAAAAATGAAAGTTCTAGTTTTAAATCACCTAGTAAATTTACAAAAACATGTCCCATTCTAGTGGGGTCAGACTCCATGGATTCGCCGCCGCTACCACAGTAAGAAAAATTTAAACGAGCAAATCTAGACAGCCAAGCAGCAGCTCACCTTCTCGTATTTTTTCCTGATTTGAAGATCATCAAGTAGAGTCTTTAAAAGTTGGTCATTTCTGGTTTTCAAAATAAGCACTTGACTCCATTTTGGCTCGTTCGATGGAATAGGATTGTTTTTGATCCAGCCGCCACACGCGTGCAAAAAAAAGTCCTCGCATGGATCCACATTCTTGTCAACAGTTCGTAAAATATCTATGAAGTAAGCAAAACTAAGTCAGTTGTGTAGGCATTAAAGTCGCCTTTGGGAGAATGAGGCTGATCGAAAGAAGCAATGTCTACTATACGTATTCACTTAGTAGAGATTTCACTGAGGCTTAAAGGAAGTGATTGAAATGTACTCATAGCATGGGCGCGTAGGAGCAAACATCTAGCATCAAACTACCCGCCCCTAACTTGTGCGTTGGTAAATTGGGGCCAAGATAGGCGTATCCTCCCCCGCTCGGGTAGCCAATCAGAGCACAGGATTCGCTTTATCTTGCCCCCGTACGATGGCAGCCGTTAAAGATGAAGTCTAGCAAAGAGGGCAACGGCCACGAAAAATTTAAAAAGAGCAGTTCGTCTGGTACTTTATCAGAATAACAAACTCCTCTGGCGTATCTCACTTTGTTAGATTTCTTTGCCGTAACTGCACAATTACGACGTGTAATTCTCTTTTGCGACGTCTTATTGAGGACGTAACAGGATGATGAATTTTTCTTTTTTCTTTAAAACTTGGATTCGGTCCAAAAATACCCTGTGAGCAGTGGTTTCTCCTGGCCAGACGCTACGCTTCGAAGGGAGAGAAACCACTGTGAACAACCGTTTCCATCGAGCATGCGCGACCACGTGACGCCTACGTCACCTGAATGACATCACTAGAAACAATAGAGAGCCACATCACCGAAGGTTTCAGCAAGAGCAGTAAGGAATGTAGAAGAGCATTAATCGCCATTCAATAATCTTTGGAAAGTGCACCCCGGCCCGGGATGGCGGGCTTGTAACATTGCATATAAAGAAGGGCTATTTTTTTACGCCACCTAAGCGGGTTACTTCACCTACCTACGGTCCCCCACCTCCATGTAAACAGGCCCTAAATAAGCATCGACGAAATTTTATTTCTCTATCTGACCCTGGATATGGTCCCTAATATTTCAACTCTAGTTTGGTTCGTCTACATTTGACAAAGTAAGTGGGTACGAATAATTGCGATAAAGACTGAAAGAGCGCAAATTCATAGCAGGCTCGCCTTAAGGCAGCAGTTATAAGCGTAAGAAAATGCCCGAGAGCCTTAACTTGTTTTTTAACAAAGATAAGTTGTTCGTCTATGGCGCTGAACGGAGGTTTGATCAAAGAAGGAAACGGTTGTGCAGACAGTGGTTTCTCTCTTTTCGTAGCGTAGCGTCCTGCCTGGAGAAACCACAGCTCGCAGCGTACTCCAAAAAGCGTTGGTGACTGCAAAAATGCCCAAACTGGAACAAATATTCAAGTATTTGAGTGCCACAGAAGGAGAGTTTGTTGCCTTTCTTTATTGTATCAAATTAGGGTAACCTCAGTGCAGTTGCTTATTCAGGGGTGTACCACCCTGTAAGTGCCAACGAGGTGAATTCTTTTGTATTTTATGGAATGTGAATAATGGTTTTTCGCGATTTGTTTCATAATTTTGGAGGTCTAAAACTGATTTCGCTGTAGAAAAGGACGGCTAATAAATTTCACCAAAGTTTGAAACAAACTAGGCTTTCACTTTTATTAAACAATAACAACATGGTTTGAAGCTTTGTTGGTAAATTGGAGCAAGTTAGCTAGACAAGTATGTTTCATGGAAAATTTCATTTTATCAAAATACTATAAACTATAGACAGTAGAATATTTTTCGAGTCAGGCCTTTAACTGCTGTAAAAAACAAAAATTGACGATTCCGAGCCTTCGCCCAACAGCATCACCAGGGATAAAAAAAAATTCGCATGGTGTTATACACATGAACAAATTAATTAACATAAATCCGGCAAAATGTGTGAAAAACGTAAGAATGGGGGGAAGAATGTATGAGAAGTGTAAAAATATAGACTTGAATGAAATACAAAGATCTAATGAGTGAGTGTCACAGGACCAAGAATTTCTCGAAAGGCGTAAAGATGGCCTCCAAAACAAAAGGTCCACAAATTCGTTGCATTCCTCACAGGAGGTGAGGACTGGCTCAATGTAAATCGAACTGAGAAAAACAGGCTGGTTCCGATAACACTTTGAGCGTGTAACCCTATTCCTTGATCAGTTACCGCTTAAAATTCAATTAACAAAGGAAAAGATAACATTGAAATCTCAGGTTCTGAGTAGAGAATCAAACACGCTGGCACAGTGTAAATAGAGCTGCAAAGGACATGCTGGTTCTGACAAAAATGTGAGCTTACAGAGGGGCGTAGCGACCATATACGCACGTGCGCACGTACGTACCTCAAAAGTCTAAAAAAAAATTTATTTATTTATTTGACTTATTTATTTATTTATAGGCTCTTTGGCGCAAAGCGACCTTTACACCTGCAAGAGTTTTCTCTTGAATTGCTGCTGTTTTACAAAACGTAAACTTTGCGCATATTGCATTATTCATTTTGATGTGCATGAGTTCAAAACCCTGTCATCACAACCACAGTAACAAAATGAAAAGACAAAAATAAAATGGATCGAGATCCGCGAATGGAAATTCAAAGACTTGACCTTTTGACCCCTTGAAGTCATTTTCTTCCTTTTCTGAGAGGTCCACAAAAGAATTTGACCAGATTTGACGGCAACGTAAAACGCAGTCATTTCGGGGCAGAACTTATGTGTTCATGAGGTGTTTAAGGTGCTCGGTTCAGTAAGTCTGTTCAGTTGACATTTGAATGAAGGAATTAAATGGCAGAGAGATCAACGAGCGACTTCTTTAGTCGGAGTATGATTAACAAGGTCAATAGAGCGGAGGCAACAGAAGGTAAGTACCTTTTTGAAATTTAATCAAATGATATTGAAAAAAAAGTTTTTTAGCCTTCTAGAATTCTCGATTTAACAGAAGTGGACGTGATTTTTCGTTGTCATTTTTGCTTTAAGAAAAAAAGTTATGATATAAAGAAAGAGAAACACAACTCTGGTCGAGCGGACAGTTGAGCACACAACCCCCAGTTCTATCCAGTGATATATGTCGCTCATGTCCTATCCTCTGTCAACCTGCGCTGCCGAAGGCAGTTTTAGCGGCATGATGAGACTGACAAACCCCTCATCGAAGCACTATGAGTGAGCTGGTGCTTTCCTCTTTGGCAATCCTCCATATGCACAAGCATAAGCGTGTGGATATTGACAAAGTAGTCTTATTTGTTTCAGTCATTCAACACTGTATTTCTCCCTGAGACTGAACTTCTGTTAGATTTATAGTATGTGATTAAATCTAAGCATACAATTTGACAATATGCCAACTGAATATGAATTTTTGAAGTTAATCAAGAGAAGGCTCTCTTGAAACAAAAAGACAGTTACTGTTTTATTTTTTCCGTAGTTGTCGATGTCCTCTCTCTCTCCCTCTCTCTCCCTCCCCCCCTCTCTCTCCCTCTTTCTCCCCTTCTCTCTCTTTCTCTCTCCCTCCCCCCCTCTCTCTCCCTCTTTCTCCCCTTCTCTCTCTTTCTCTCTCTCTCTCTCTCTCTCTCTCTCTCTCTCTCTCTCTCTCTCTCTCTCGCTGGTGCTTTATTCATAAATAATTTCATTACTATAAGAATGAAAGACCTGTTCTTTCATTCTTTGACTTCATTCGATTCTTTGATTCATTCGTTCATGAAATCAAAGGTAGTTGTTACAGTAACGGGCTTTAAGTTGAGGACTTAGGCTAATAAAATTAGAGGTTATTTTTTCGTACAGTCTTGCATTTTTCCAATTCAGACCGATCAACTGACGTGTTTAAGAGTCTGTCGATCTCTAGTCAAATAAATACATAATCCCATTGTCCCATTCAGGGCTTTCAGAAGTGCATCAGATCGCATAATCTGATACTGCAATAATACTTGAGTCTTAACTCTGGCTTTCTTTTTCATGGACGGTAAAAATAGCGAAATACGCCGTAGCAATTTTCGCAAGTGCTGGGGTATTTCGCTTGCCTTCAGCCATTGCTAAGGAATATGATGAACTACTCGTAGTCTAGAGCAAATGATGTCGGTGATTGTTACACAATAGTATTATTGAACCTGAATTGATTACTTACCCACCGCTGCAAAAAGACAATCTTGAGTGTTACAGAAAGATTTGATGGTTTCCTGTTCAGATTTCTGTGCGAATTTCTGTCGTGTTGCTAAAACTGTACTTGCTATTAAAAGTGCGAGACACAGAGCCGAAAGAAACACGACTGCAAAGATCAGCTTTTTCTCCTTGGAAGAAAGCTTTGAGCTGTTTAAAGTGACTCTGACAGGTCTGGGTTCGTTAGTAACATTGTCTGCATTAGCTGTTCGCAGCTTAAAGTAATCATTAACCGTGGTTAAATTGGTAAGTGATCCTGAGTCTTTCCACATGATTTTGGTCTGGACTCACTGCTTATTAGACAAGCACTTATGTTTCAGTTAAAACAATAGTAACTGTGGGTGCTCGAAGAGAAATTTAAAAGTTTGGTCCCTATGATTATATGGTCAATAAATGCAAATTTTTGGACGTATTTACTAGCGAACAGAATAAAACACTGTCTCCAAGGGGGTTAATTAGGATGAGTTCTTACGCTACGAAGAAAACAATCATTGCATAAATATTTTTATCAATGACAAGAACACTGAACACATTCAGGGATTTGCAACATGGTATCTCAAATGTGCCTCCAGCACTTCTATGTAACATATCTGGTATCGCACGTAGTTAACATGGACTTAATTGAACTGTAACGGACAACGAGTTTTACTCTTGAATGGTTATGTTAATTTAAGGCTTAAAGGCCTTGAAGAGGCCTTATATGAAAAGGAACTGCACTGGAGGATGAGTAAGAAAATGCCTCGAGGTCAACACGTGAACTGGGAGAGCTCTTACTCTTTTCCCCCTGGCAGTTTCTTTCACTGCTTTGGGCTCTAACCAAACCACTTTAAACTAATCTTTGCGGGTTGAGGGGTTGCGAGTCACGGGTATACAGCGCGGGACAAAGGGATATGCTTTCAACATAACTCCCTGAAGTGAGTAACGGCTTGTAGTCCACCATATTACCCCGCCAAAAAAGAACCTTGAATAAAGGAGATAACGTAAATAACGCGAATACCAGCTGAGCTTTTGCTCGCATTCCCCACACACGTAGGCTTACTCTGGGACCATAAGTCAGGCGACTTTAGGCGACTTAAGGAAAATTCACTCAGAATGTTAGGCGATTTAAGGAGACTTTAGGCGATTTGACGTGCCTTTAGACAACTTTAGACGATTTAAGGTGACCTAAGGCAAATCAAATGTAAGTATTTGCAGAGTGATTTTACTTGAACCGTGAAACAGATACTAACAAATAGTGCAAAATAGCGAGAGGTAAACAAAAGAAGACAATAGTATTGGTGAATAATAGAGTGTAGTATTCTACTACCTATTTCACGGTTCAAGTAAAATCACTCTATAATAGCCCACGTTCGAAATAATAAAAATTCTAACATGACTCCGAGGCTTTAAGGTCAAAGTTTCAAAATTTGTACGACTCTACTAGTATAGTATTGATGCTATCTTAAATTTTGAACTATAAATATCCACGTTGTTGGTTTACACGTTAAAGATCACCGTTGTTATGGCTACATGATAAATCGTGCTTTTCGAAGCCAAAAAATATGTTTTAGAGTGAAATGGTTTGGTATTTCACTGGCGTTAAAGAGAACATTACATGGCCGCTTGGAGATATGAAATTTCTCTTTTCGTGTTGAAAAATATTTCACTAGTTTTGCATAATATTTCAAACACTTAAAGAGAAGTTTCTTATTTCCGTGCGGCCATATGTTACACACATGTCACTGAGTTACTTGCTACTGTTTTCAATGCAACTATGTTATGTTTTAAACACAAAGAGCAGTGTTTTATCCGCGCTGAAATTTTTAGCCAGTGACAAAAAACGTGCTGTAAGTGTTTTGGAAAGCATCAAAAACGTCCCCGGAGTATTTCTTATCAATTGGATTGCTAAATAAAGCAATAATTCTCTTTTTTTGGGACATTTTAAAACGTGCTGATTGAAAAATATCGAACAAAAGCAGCCAAAATAAAACATGTTGGACAGACATAGTTACAAAAATATTTGTACAACTGAAGTACACCGTTAAAGAGTTCACCTGCTTTTACAATACAGCTGCATCCAAATGAAACAAATTTCTATTAATAATATCTTCACCAGAGGAAAGAAAAGCCGGAGGAGAGTCCAACAGACCATTTTCCCTATATTAAAATTCATACTTGGCACCGAGGCTTGGGGGAATAAAACAAAAGAAATGTATCATTAATCATTGCTAAGCCTCAACTGTGATGATTTCAGTTTTGTTTTATTCCCACAAATCTCGGAACCAAGTAAGAATTTTGATGTGTCGAAAATGGTCTATGCAACGTGACATCTGAAACTGATCAGAATTAATTATTTGTGACTCATTTCGCTAATTTCTTCTTGAGCTGATAGTAACATTCGTAACATTCGTTTCTTGATACGGACTGTCTTGCTGTTTTCTCGTTAAAAAATTCAGGAAGTCAACTACTGGATATTTTATAATGAGTTTTTGAATTGCCCTTAGGTATAGTATCAGTTTGCCAGACAAATTCGATTTTCATCATTTGGTGATGCAGAGGGAAAAAGGAGTCATGTATTTAAATTAAGATACTCTATCTTTCATTTTAACTGCCATGAGCAAGCTCATCACGATTGTCACAGCCACGAAGATCCAATTCTCGAAAAATGGAGATGAGGACATACCTCTAACTGATACCTCTAACTGATGATTCGGATTATCGGCTAACAATCGATGCTCGAAATAGACTTGATCGGTTGCAGGCCCAGGTTTGTAGTGTGCGAGGCAGTCTTAAACCAACTTGCAAGTCTCCTTATGAAGAAAACTCAACCCGCCTGTTTTGTTTGTCTGGTTGTTTAATAAATCCTTTCATAACGTTCTAGATATTTTATGAAGCTTTGACATCCTGACAGTATTCAGTTAGTACGCTCCCGGCAGACAGTAGATATTGCTTATCGCACGATCTTATTGACTAGCTCGATGGTGCATAACTTCCACGTTTTGAAAGTTCAGTTCAAGCATCAGCGAGTTCAGTTTAAACCTTCAACAAGATGCTTGGACAATAGCGTGTTCTAAAGAATAGATTCTGAGATGAGGGCAGGCTGCATTCACTCACGGCCGTTCATCACTGGAGCCGGAACCAGTGGAAAGTCAGCGGAGAGAAGATAAAGTCTCAGTTGAGCCGAATTATTGTCGATAGAACACTGGTCAATTGCTGATGCTCGATAACCAATAAGAACATTTTAAAAATGCCCGAATTGATTTTTTCAATACGGTAATGCGTCTGAAAAAGCTCGTTTTAACGTATGGTAGTCACGTATGATAATTACCCCAGTCAGAGATTATTAAACAGCTCGGTCGCTGCGTTACGTTAAGAACACGTTTATACTATATTGATAAAAACGATTGGCATTTGATGTAAATGCTGATTTAAAGCTTTTGTTCCTTAAGAACCCTTACTCTTTTTTTGTTTTTTAATTTCCAATAGTAAAACGCTTCTCGTCCTAACAGTCTACATTGTATTTAATGTATGCAAGCGACTCATGGGCAGCTAGGTGGCAAGACCCAAGTGATCTTGATAGAATGAAACAGTGTTGCTAATCTGATTTGCATCGGTTTCGGTTCCAAGTTTTAATTCAAAATAAACCCCGTGATTCACTTTCAAATTTGAGGTAACAAATACACCGTTAGCTTTATGTTCCACCCGTTCACTGAAAAGGAAATAAATCTACCCAGGGAAAGTATTGTGATGTGTGATGTCAGAAAAGGAGAAAGGTTTAGTAGTGCACTCAGTCCTAATATTGAAAAAGAGCTAATGACTAATTACTAGATACCTGGCATTATTTAATGGCAGTCTGCGGTCATCAACAAATTAGCAATTTCATTCGGTACAGGTCTAGGCCTTTTTGCCCCCCACGATATTAAATTAGCGGATTTTATTCGCAACCACACGACAAATTAAATTACCACTTACGCCATGGGATATAAATGGCATTTTGAAACAAACCGATACACAGACTGAAAGAGTTTTACTGGGATGATTTCTTTCAGTGATACTTTTTTTTTGTTAAGTTTTTCCGAAGATTTTTTTCAAAGCAGCATTTGTTACCTTACTAAACCCAAGCAAAAGCAACTGATCATAGGTGAAGCTATTTGATAGAAATATAAAATAATTTCCTCCAAAGCAATGTATTATTTCACATAAAATTCAGTCTTGATGGAATAAACCTAGGTTACTGTCTTATTGGGTATAAAGATGGAAATGTTTGTATAAAAAATAATTTCTACTCACAAGAAGCGGCCAGGATACACTGTGAAGTAGTACAGAACCCGCGCTGCTGCTTTCCATTCTCACCAATGTGTGAAGAGCAGTTTTGCACCAAGCTTGGGTTTAACCTATTGTAGTTTCGCATTTTTTCTATTGCTAAAAAGGCTATCAAGGCAATGCAGGTTAAAACCAGCAAAACAATCAAAAACGCAAGTACTGAGGTGTTACAGTGTCGTCTAGATTGTTGATCACTTCCCCGCATAATTCTGACCTCGCCGTTGTTTGTATCGCCGTGTAGATGAATCTCGTCATGCTTTGCTAAGCGATATCTCGAATCTGCCATTATTTTCTCAAATAACCGCTAGAAGTGATGTCGTAATTATATCTCCTTGAGTATACTGGAAATCTGTCAGTTGCTAGCGGAGTGGACGTTAGTTAGAAGCATAGATTGTAGTAAGTAGCGAGTGGTTGCTAGAGGAGTACCACCCATGAACGGTTAAAATGACTATCTTGTTGTGTTGACAGCTGAAAATGTTTCAATCAGCTCTTGATAGATTTGCTTATTTACCATTCACATATTTTGACCATGCTCTTTGTTTGTGGCTTCAAAACAGAAATAGCCTAATAAAGTGTGAAAATGATTTCATTTATGGTAAACTTACTCAATATTTAATGAGGTTGTGTCGGTAAGTCATCACTGAAAAACAGAAAATTTAATTTTAGAAAATCGAATGATACGAGTCATTACTTAAGCTACTTAGAAATGTTCAATAAGTGAGACTTTTGTAAGTGGCCGCTATTCAAATAACTCCCTGTGACAGATTACGACTTGTTATCAGTTTTTCAATTAAATCTGGAAACGCAGATTTCAGTACGTTTGTTATTTACTTCATTTTTTGGAGCCGTCAATATTAGAGTACGATTGTTCGAAGGTGCCACACTTCACAGTTTGGTGATGTTGGGTGATGTTGTACATCTCTACAAAAAGCTAGTTGTATTGTTTTAAGAATGATGAAAGTTGATAACGTTGTTTTGATCTATGCTGTTTCCTTAAATGTTTGAAGTAGAATGGAAATATGTTATCGCCTCATGATATGTTTCTACAACTTATGTATATTCCTGGCTTTTTGAAAACCGGACTACTAATTTAAACATGTCAGTCTCTCGCACTGATTGGCAATTTAATGGCCCTTGTTACTTGAAAAGTAAAATCTCACCTCATAAAGAAATTCTTAAATACATGGGCTTCCATTTTATAGAATCGTCTGTCTTCAAGGTAACAAAAGTGAAGCTTTCCTCATTAGTCTGGACGAAAATAAGGCATTTTAAGGGACAATTTTTAGTGTTGGCGTCACCGATTGCAAAGCAATTTCCCCAGTTCACCCCATTTTTCATTGCAAGTGGTCTCCCAAGAACAATCTAAACCAACACTGCTCAACAAAACCAGGTCCTACAACCACCAGTTTAACTGCTTGCTGACTTTGAACGTTATCAATAGAGTGATAGCGTAGGTCGTTGCTTGCATGCAAACAGCACAAACAAACTGCATAACAGAGCGAAAACACATCAAACTTTACAACAACCCCACCACCCTGAAATTTAACCAGGCTACCCCAGGGCATACCAGATGATAGCCCTGTGTCTGTGCAACAACATGACACCCATCTAGACACAAAGCCCCCTCAATTTGAGGGAGACACTGAGCTTTGAAAGACAGGGGTAAGCCCCGGTACAAAAACACAGAAAATCCTCACTCTAGCACAAAGCATAATCCTTAGAACAACCCCACCCCCCTGAATTTTAACCAGACTACTCCAAATGCATACCAGATGATAGCCCTGTGTCGGTGCAAAAACATGACACCAAGCCAGACACAAACCCTTCTCAATTTGAGGGAGCCATTGAGCTTTGAAAGACAGATGTAAGCCCCGATACAAAAACACAGCAAATCCACACTCTAGCACAAAGCATAGTCTTTAGTACAACCCCACCCAATTGGAATTTAACCAGGCTACCCCAAATGCATACCACATGATAGTCCTGTGTCTGTGCAACAACATGACACTTTTAATAGCTTGACGGAAGCCGGCCCCTAGAAAAAAAATTAGCTGGCCAACGTGAATACCAGCTGAGCTTTTGGGCGCACTCTCCACACTCGTAGGCCTACTCTGAGACAGTCAGGCGACTTTAGGAAAATTCGCTCAAAACATTAGACGATTTAAGGCAACTTTAGGTGACTTTAGACGACTTTAGGCCATTTAAGGTGACCTAAGGCAAACCAAATGTAAGTATAAAGAGAGTGATTTTACTTGAACCATGAAGCGGGTACTAACAAATAGTACAAAATTGCGAGAGGTAAACAAAAGAAGACAATAGCATTAGGGAATAATAGAGTTTAGTATAATTACATTGATAATTATATTAAATAGAGCGCTATTATTGGCTAGGAGCTTTGCTTTATCCCGCTATAATTACCGCTTGGCGATTATAACATTGAAGGCTAGCAGTTTTCAAAATGGCAGCCAGAGTCGGAAATTGATCAATAATGACTATTCGCCGATATTCACGTCGCCTTCGGCGACTAATTGTTAAGTAGTATTCTACTACCTATTTCACGGTTCAAGTAAAATCACTCTATGATAGCCCACGTTCGATATGTTAAAATTCTAACATGACTACGAGGCTTTAGGGTTAAAATTGCAAAACGTTTACGACTCTACTAGTATGGTATTGATGCTATCTTAAATTTTGAACAATAAATATCCACGTTGTTGATTTACACCATAACGATCACCTTTGTAATGGCTACATGATAAATCTCGCTTTTCGAAACCAAAAAATATATATTAGAGTGAAATGGTTTGGTATTTCACTGGCGTTAATATAATGAAGAGAACAATACATGACCTCTTGGAAATATGAAATTTCTCTTTTCGTGTTGAAACATATTTCACTCCTTTGCATAATATTTTAAACACTTGAAGAGAAATTTCGTATTTCCTTGCGGCCAGATATTACACAGAAGTTACTTGCTTCTATTCTCACTGGGAGCCGTCACGTGCAAGCGCTCCCTGTGCTCTTGGGACCCGTGCATTTAAATTCCAGCGCATCTGTGGATCCGCGGGGGAATATATTTGTGAGTTTAGTATAAATTGACCTGTTTTTAGTGCAACTATGTTATGTTTTAAACACAAAGAGCAGTGTTTTATCCGCGCTGGAATTTTTAGCCAGTGACAAAAAACGTGCTGTAAGTGTTTTGGAACGTTTAAAAGTTAATTGGATGACGGTGATCAAGAAGATCCGGGCGAATTCGCAGAAATCATCCTTACAAAGAAGATTGATTTGTAATAAGAACTTTGCTTTGTACTTGAATTGTCGACCGATTTAAATACAGAATTTTGACTAAAATCCGTGTGTCTATCGGTATTAATTTTTGGTTTCGTTTGCTTATTAAATATTCTTATTCGACGACAAAATGCCTATTGGTTGTTATAATATAGCGCGCGTGCTTGCCCTATATAAGTCCTATTGAGCCGCTATGAACAAAATCTTTATTTACGCACGCCCGTGCGTAAATAAGATGACGTGAGCATTTTTTTTTTTACGTGGCTGCAAAGTTGTCGTTTTTTAAGCTGCAGTGCACTTTTCCTTCTCTTTAAAATATGGAAGAAACCAGCGAAGAACTGCCCAATTTTTCTATCGGTCCCGATCCAACAAGCAGCAAAAATAAAGCCGAATTAAAAAAAAACTCGCAAGTTGAGCGTTTCGTAAATTTGTCGAAGAGGAGCTGCAGCAAATTTTGGCTGAAAGACATTCACTGGGAACAGAACAGACACCAACTGCTCATCAACAACATTTAAAGGCAAAATTTCCGTTTTTATTGTTGTTTTTAAATTTGTTATGCACTTTGTTATCTCCGTACAATCCGACTTAACCAGGAAGATTTATCTCGCAATAACAACACAAATTACACAAGAAGACATAAATTATTACTCATAAAAACAACTGCTGCCAGGTCTTCTCAAGAAGCCGTAATGACCAGCCAATGTTCGTAAATGAATATAAGTTTAAAGAAGGACGACAGTCGTCTTCGCTAAAAAACATGTTTTCTGGATTTCGCCGAGCAAAACGTAAACATCTTTTCAGCAAATCCAAACCATACTCCACGACTTCTTACGAACATGTTAGTATTTTAACTTTAGGTGAACTTTAAGACTCTTTTACCTTTGTTTCTGCTTAGTTTCCATTGATCGTTAACGAATAAAGAAGCAAATTTTCTTTCTCACTTTTACAGAAAGAATATTTTCATTCAAACTAGACGATTGTGGCGTGTTCGTAATCAGCCAGTAGAATCGTTTGTTATTGTGTCGCGCGTTACGAGAATTTTGCAGTTAATCAAAAAGCAAGCATTTTTGTCAGCTATGTTATAAAAGAATTTGCTCATGCTTTTAGCTGTGCGTATATCGAGTTATGGATGCACTTGGGGAGTTTGGAGAGCACTCAAGAAGCTAGAGTTGCACTCGGCTATCGCCTCGTGCAACTCTTACGCATCTTTCGTGCTCTCCAAACTTCCCGCGTGCATCCATAACTCGATATACGCACGCTAAGCATGAACAAATTCTTAATTTTACAGAACTGTTTAATCCCCAGCAAAGCTCAACAGTGTCCCGATTATGCGCACGCGCGAGCGTCATTCTGTTTTTTCTTCAAAAGAAAACAGAACTGTCATGTTGACTAAATAAGATTTCCTTCCGGACCGCACCGCCGAGGAAGATTTGTTGTTTACATTCTCAAGTAATATTTTTGATTTGGCTCGCGGCACGAAGACTCATAGCGATTTTTACGCTAGCAGGGCCGCCTCGCGACCCGAAAATCTCGTTCCGCTCGCTTTAAAAACAACTTTTCTAATGTGAAACTCGTGTCAGAGGTCAATTGATCCAAGTCCAGTAATATTTGCCTGATTTGCTCGAGTTCTAGCCTCAAACGTTTGAAAGATATAAATAAAAATGCAATCTCAACGCTATGAATCATCGCGAAGGTTAGTCAAAAAATCTTATTATGATTTCATTGCACTAGTTTTTCTAAACATGAAGGTCATGTAGCGCCTGTTTGCTTGATTTTGTCGGCCGTTAGGAGGTTCATTTAAAAGTTACTAACGCGTCGTTGCAAAACATTCTGCTTCACGAGGCTTAATTCCACAAGATCTCCTCAGTCACATCAATGTCTCAATGGTTTCTTTCCTACGGTCTTTATTGTTTCTGTTTCATTTCTGCGTATTCCTTTCACAATTACCTGACCTTGTATGGAAGTTGGCAGAAGAAATAAGCCTTCAATCGGCATCAACGCGCTTCCCATCTTTTGGTCCTCCGGCCAACGGCAATAAAAGTAACGCCAAAAGTCCCGATTTCGCCCAAATCGAAACTTAACGGGAACAACATATCAGTGATCTGTAATCCTGAGAAGTTTTAGTGTAATTTTGAACTCGGTCAAGCGCGATGCAACGAATTTTTCAAGGGTCTCTTATCCTCGCATCTTTTGATTTCGCGACATCCTGTCCAAAAATCAAAGTTTGGTGCATGCGCAGTAACGGGATACTGTCCCTTTAACGCAAAAACCTGGGTAACGATGCGTGAAACGGAACACGCGGTTCGTTATTCAATTCGACTTACAAGTTGGAACGATCTTGTGATAAAAAAAAGTAAATCCTGCAAGCTTCGTAATAAGAATTGTCTTCTAGTTCTCCTTCTCTGGCGCAGAAATTTTGTATTATTTCACCTACATATTTGGTGGCGGTGTACGTTCCTCGAACTCTTTGAATGTTGATCTCCGTCAATATTTATTTCTTATATACTGGACCACCCTCTTACTTGTTCAAAGATATTAAGCAACAGCTGTCTTCATTAGATGAGTGACAGTCCAAATGCTGTCATTGCTAAGTTTTCCAAAGCATCAACCTCGTCGAAGAGACTATCACGTGTCGGACACTATGCCTTCTACATATTTTCCTTTTCATCGTCACATTCTCTGATTGCTCGGAAAATGAAACGCTATTTATTACCTTGGGCTAAATTCTTACCCACAAGATACTGAAAAACCTACAAGCACTTGCTCTGAAAGTTAAAATGTATATTCTATGAAGACGTAAATTCTCTTTTGTTAATTTTTTTTCCCCAAACCAACAACCTCCTCATGGTAAGAACGTAAGAATCCACTCGCATCCTTTCTTCAGTATAATCTTCCTTTCAGAAAGAAAAACGAGTTTTAACTTGCTTTAGAACATTGTTTAAGAGTAAAACTGACGATCGAGAGTGAAAAGAGCCAATTTTTTCTTTTTCTTCGGCCATTTAAGGCAGAGATACCGCAACAGCGCAAGCGAATTACTGCGGTCCCGGCAGGTTCAAAAAGTTAAAAACAGTGAACGAACGAGGATCACATACAACAAGAAATGGGGCGGTTAAGAGGTCTAGCAGGGTTACATTGTATAGGAAAATGTCTTTTTTTAATAATAATTAATAAATTAGGGAGTTGTTATAATCTTTTCATATCTTGACATCTTCAGGAATATTTTACAATATTGTATCTTTAAAGCTACTATTGTACTACTATTTATAAACATTGGTAACCTGGATAAATAAAACTGATCATGATGATGACGGAAACAAAGTACAGTAAGGGATGGAACAACGATGACCTATCATAGTCGACGCCAGTTAGAAATTGGCACTTCAAACTTGAAAATTCAGCCTGAACTTTTCAAGTTTCGATTTGAGGAGTTGGTGCATGCCCTTAAATCACCGTGTTCCTTAATTTTACTATTCAATCAGTCTATTACTTTGAGGAGCAAAATTGGACTTTGCTAAAAAAAAGAGTAGAGCGACAAAGAGTATATTCATTTCTCTGTGAAAAAAGAATAGAAATGTCAGATTAAATACCGAACCTTACATGGCCGAAGAAGAAAACAAAATTGCCTGTTTTCACTCTCGATCGTCGGTGGTATTACATGTGTTCTAAAGCAAGTTAAAACTCATTTTGCTTTCTAAAAGGAAGATCCTCCTGAAGAAAGGATGCGAGTTGAACTGACACGTGATTACAATGAGGGGGTTTTTGCTTTGGAAAAATAATAAATAAAAGTACAATTTGCTTGCTTTGTAAAAGATCTGAAACGATGTTAGATAAAATATTAAAACAAACTAATTCTAGCAAATAAGGCAAAATTCCTGAATTTCGTGAAGACGAACAAGAAATCTGAGTCGGAAGCATTTGTAGAAATATACTTCTTAACTTTTAAAAAAAGTACTTGTAGGTTTTCAGTATCTTAATTGTGGGTAAGAATTTAACCCAAGGTGACAAATATAGTTTCAGTTTCCAAGCAATCAGAGAGTGAGACGATGAAAAGGAAAATATAGGAGGGATTGTGTCCGACACGTGATAGTCTCCTCGAGGAGGATGATGCTTTGGAAAACTCACTGATGGCAGCATTTGGACTGTCACTCATCTAATGTACGTCAGCTATTGGTGAATTTCTTTAAACAAGTAAGGGTGGTCCAATGTATAAGCGATAAATACTGACTGAAATAAAATAAAGCAACATTCAAAGGCTTCGGGAACATAAACTGGTAGCAAATGTGTGGTGAAAATAATCCAAAATTTCGGCGCCGGGGAAGGAGAAGAAGATTCATTGTGTCTGGCCAATTGCGTCTAGAGAATCCAAAAACAGAGGGATGGCATGTCTAAGTGATTGGAAATAAGGAATGTTAATCTTCACAGAAGTCTTTACTATATATAACATTAATTGATGAAAAATTATTTAAGCCCTTTGGTTTCTCCTAAGGCTTCCTTTACTCTTTCATTAATTTTTTTTTCTCTTCGTATTGTTCGTAACTTGCGTGTGGTGAATAATACTGAAAAATATATAACGATCAAACACGTGGTCGTTTTCTCAGTAATAAGACGCCAAACATATGAAAAACTTAACGCAAATTTAAATAAAAGTAAGTCTAATATTTGGATTAGGTATAACAGCTGGACAAAATACACCCAAGGAACATATAAATTTGATGGTATAACTTTATAGAATCGTCGCTTTGGATGCGTGTAAGTGATCCGTTATTTTTAATACCTAACTAGTTCACTTTTTAGTCATTTTATTCCCAGTGCAATTAAAACAACTCTCCTGACTCAGGATGGATTTGATGGCATTGGGATTGGGATTGACACGGATATCTTTCATGCTTCAGGGAGGTTGTTGTTTTATAAAATCAATAAAAGATAAAAATTGAGATGGCAAAGTGTAAACAACCTTTCAACATGTACAACTAATAGCAGAGTTAGATCTCAGCATATTCCCCACCCAAGTTTCTTGATTTCTCTTGCTGGAAATCAAATGTTTTTTCAACTTCAAATACTTATTTTGCAGCTTCAAATACTGCTTTCAGTTTAGCCTTTGTTTTTCTTTACGTATTGTTCGTAACTTGCGTGTTATGTAATAATACTGAAAAATAAATAACGGCCAAACACGTGGTCGTTTTCTAAGAAGACGCCAAACATATGAAAACGTAACACTAATTTAAATAAAAGTAAGTCTAATATTTGGTATAGGTATAACAGGTGGACGAAATACGCTGGACGAAGATGTAAATAACCATCTAAGATGCCCAACCAATAGCAGGGTTACGCGGCAGCATATTCCCACCCCACGTTTCTTGATATCTCCTGATCATTGAATTAGAAGAAAATTCTTCTTGCCTGGTAGAATCAGCTTGAAAACTGGTAGGTTAGCTATTCATGAGTTGGGATTTTAAAATAAGCTCAAGACACTTCGTTTTATTTTATCTTTCGCAGTAAGGTATCTTAATGTTCATTCTATTTTGCTCAGATTGGGATATCCAGGGTTAGTACGAAAAACGAAAGATATGTTCGGAGGGTAGATGATTTCAACTTCAAAAATGACACACTTAAATACTAAGAATTAAACTTTTCTCAGCTGCCAGAGAGGAAGCGAGGTTTGCGTATCACATGTCAAACAGTAGTGGAAGATGCGGAGTAGCTATATATAGTTTGTTAGAGTTTAGCGATCCCATCAAAATTACATGAGCTGGATATTTGAAAAAAAATTTAACCAATATTTTGTTAGAAATAGCTTTAGAGTTCTCCAATAATACATTGTTTCAGCCTTAAGTTTATGTGAATTTTTTAAATGCCATGGCAGGAAGAGGATAATGTATCCAAATATGAAGTTTCTTATAAAATACTTTATATATATACATATTTAGCGCAAAATATTTCAACTAGTCAATGGTGTTAACTTTTCCTTGGAAATTAGTTTTATTCAATAGTTTTTGCTGTTCTGCTTTTTACTGAAATTTGAGATAACAATAAATAATTTTCACAAAATGTAAAGAGAATTTGTAGTTCTGCCCGCCAAAAGCGATATAAAAGGAGTAGTTTTGGGTGCCATATATTCCAAACGATGTTTAGAAATTCACGTGCTCCAAAATAGCAAGGCGTAGGAAAGAAATTTAATAGAGTTACAGCCATTATATAACTTTAAGGTTTTAAAAAACTTTACACGTATCTTTAACGGACTTTTCTTATATTTTACGTTTGACCGTGGTTAAGCGCTGATTAAAGCTACCCATGTGTATCAGTACTACGGAGCTGAGTGCTAAATTTTTGCTTCAGTGGCGATTTGCCCTCCACTGACGTTTGGTGCCACATAAAGTCCTATTGTATGTACGTGCAATTTTCTGAATTTTAACTTTTTTTCTTTTGATTTTGTTTATGTTCTTGGAAAACTACAAGAATGCAGTTAGAAAAGTGTACAAGGAACCGCAATAAAATCAACAGCATGAAGAGGATCAGGAAAATGCCATCAGGGCCTTTGACTTTAACGTCAGGTAAAACAGGGTTACTACAACGTAGATCAATCTTTACTATCAAAGTTTTTAAAGTTTTTTTGTGTATTGTCAGTCAAGGCACAGTAGTTCATTATTTTTTTACAGGGCTGTGATCGTAAGTCTTCTAATGTATGTTGATGGTGGGAAGTTTTCCCGCAGTCGGATTACTTCCAATGCCAAGTATGCTCCATAAGAATGTCCATTAATAGCAGTGTACGGTGTGCAATTGAGTGACTGCTGCTGAGCTATCGGCTGTTCCCTACCTCGTTCCCAGGGCTTTTCCCTTAAAAAATGGGTGGGGAGGAGGTTGGGCTGTTCCATGGAAAACATAGAAAATTGTTTCCGGGCCCTTGCAGGGTAACACAAACCATTAGTAATTTTTATACAAACATCAACTCTATTACAATTTCCTCGGATTTTTCTCAAGTAACAGCTTTGGCCAATCACAGTATTATCAAAATGAACCAGTGAGAACGTCTCTGCGAAAGAGCAGGAAAAATGCTTGTCAATCATATAACGTTTGCTAGAATATGAGTTAGTGATTGCCTATTTTATGAAGTAGTTTAATAACTTCCATCAAAAATGTTGTTTGTTTGTTTTTTGAACTGTAGTTTCGATGATTCAGCAAATCAGGCCATGTGCAAGAAAATTCTCAACGAAGTCCGGTCAGTTTACGGCAAGAAAATGTGGGAGAAGTCAGTAATCAAGGCTAAGTTCCCTGAACGTTTCATATAACTTTATCGTTTTACCCAGGGGTGGGGGAAGGTGTCTCCAAGGAAATCTGTGGTACAGTCTGCCTGCCAGTATGACGTCACGTCTGGTGTCAGTGACTTTCAAAATGGCGAGCAAAGTGTTCATCGAAGAGACGGATAAAAATTTCTATTTTATCACGGAAATACCGTTCCGATTTCTTGGATTTGGAGATTTTAAGGTTTCTATTGTCACAGAAAACTAGATTTAAGTAATTTTTTGGAATGAAATGTCCAGTGGTGTAATGAATTTTAAAGATTCCTTTCTATCGTCGAGCAAATTTTACGGGCAATCATGCCGACCGGTCACACTTTTGAGGGCCAGCGCACAGCAAGATTGAGGAGTTTAGACAAAGCAATAGGAGGTTCATCAAAGGATGTATTATACTTTACATTGTGCTTATTTTCACCTCTTCAGAGCCAGTGAAACCCCGTATCATTCCTTTCAAAGTTCGCTTAGCTGTAGCGTTGAAAGGGGAAGCTAAATGACAGTTATTTGTGAGAGACTGTAAGTACTGAATCTTGCTGCTTTACCGTATTTTAATACTGTATTGGGCATACACCTGTAATTCTGTAATTAAGTCCCGAAAACGAATAAAAGGTTTCGTTTAATTATGTTTTGGGGGCAAACCCAGTAGAGATTTTAGGGTAATAATATTGATGATTGAGACGATGTACAATAGGCAAGTTAAACTTTCGCCGGTGGGTCACTGGTGGGTGGTGGGTGTAAATTAGTACAGTTTGTGGTGTACTGTGTGTGTTTGTCATGATGTCAACTAACATTGAAAAAAATTCAGCTGTTTCAGAGGAGGTACATGTCTTGACGACAGCTTATGGTTTTTATCTGTTTAAAGCTTGGCCGGTATGCAGATCAAGAGCTTTTGAAATCCCTTTTCCAAATTAAAACTCCGGACTTAAGCTTAAATATATATTGATCCAAGTGCATGACCAGCAGGGTCTGCAGTAAGAGTAAAGAAAAAAAGGCCAAAAGGAAAAATAGTGTTAAAAAAATAGACCAACAGGGAAAAAAAAAATAACGGTACAAAGAAAAAGAAAGCAGCGTCGCCGGAATATGGATCCGGAGTCGAACCCGGTTTATCTGCACGTGCAAGAAACTCCATGACCACTGCACCACAGTGACACATATGATTTGAAAAATTAATTTTGTCATATCAAAACAATTTTTCTCTGCCATAGACGCTGTTTGAAGCTGGTAGAGCTGTATTTATCGTGACTTCAACTATACATTTGAGGAAAACTAGCTTAAGCGCGTATTTCAAAGCTATTTCGCATTATTTCCAGTTCAACGGGCCGACTCGATGTAGATAATCGATCGAACTAGCTTTACTGAATTTGGTGGAGAATTAGGAGATCAACAGAGGTCCGCACTCGAAAGGAATGATATGAAGTTAGGCTCATTTAATTAGCAAAAGAATAGATGAAATATAAACATGCATGATCTGTGAATGGAACTTCCTATTCTGGAGACTAGATCTTGCCTATTTTAGAGAAAAAAAATATTTAAGTTTTGATGACCTTGCCGGTCCCGTGAAATAGATGGCGATCCCGCAACACGGCTGGCAAATCAAATTTTGTTAGCTTCTTTGCTTTTCCTCGACCTCCCTCGTCCAAATAACTGTCGTATCCCCTGCTAATTTGCACAAGCGACCCGAGGCTCTTGCCCGTTACTATGTGACGTCATACTGGCAGGCGGAGTGGGTCAAGAAACTTACGTGGAAAGCAATAGAGTTACTTCCGCCCCCGGTTTTACCCTTGAAGCCCCAAAATTGAGATCACATGCATGGTATTAGTTAAGAGAATATCTTTGAAGATCACTACACGTGATAATTCCCGAAATCGATCAGCGTGATTTCCCTTCTAATTTTCATCAATCATTTGGTGTTACTGGAGGAATATACACTGATTATGACGAATCGATTTAAACTTATATACCGTTTCATTTTTAGCTGCTGTTCAGCAACGCTGGCAGCCAACAAGGGACGATAGTACAAGGAGAGTCAATTCTAAGTACGAGGAACATCGGAAACAAGCAAAGAAAAACAATCGTTTGAAGGGGGTAAGTTTATAAGAATCACCAATTAAATCATAATAAAACAACAGCGATTACTTGGCCTCTTTGCAATGTCGTCCTTCCCGCCTCGATTAGTTATAGGCTACTTTGGCGGTAAGAATCAATTATCATGTATCCAAAGTGTTTTTAACAAACTTGAAACTTGAACTTGTCAAGCAGTCTCAGGTTGGAACCCCTACTGTACCAGGTTTAATTTTTTGTTTGTTTTTTTGTCATTTGGTTTTAGTTATACATTTATTATCTATACTCAAGCCTCTCCCCAACCAACAAATGCATCTGAACGGAAAAGGCAGTTTTAAAGCTGTGGTGCTGCGTCGGTGGGGGGTGAAAATGTCAACTTTTTTATTTATTTATTATTTAGTTTATTTGCCACACACAAATAAGTTGCAATGATTAATAAATTACAATGATTGCAATGATTACAAAGTTACAGTGATTAAAGTACAAGAGGTAGAACAAAAGAAGTGGCCAGAGAACCTAGTAAAAACCATGGAGCTTGTAAAACTTAGGTTCTCTCCCAGAGAAATAAGTGATGACTAAACAACTAAGATGATAAGGCAATTAGCCACCAGGGTGAAGGGTCGTGAAGACATACATTTTCTCTTTACGCTGATTGATGTACGTTATTACCTCAGTGGATAAATTCTAACATCTATAACTTTATTGATAAATAAGTACACAAAGCACAAGTTAACGATAATCAGATGCCAAAGCCAGAGGCTTATATGGCGTAGGTCAGAGAGTTACAATGTGCTGCTAAGTTACAATGAGAATAAAAATTAATAAGGACAACATTTACAGAGAAAAGGCAAACTATTACAACATATAAAGAATTATTACTGCTTATAAAGCAAAATAAACATAACAGTTAATGATAGTGTGCAAAAAGTAATAAAGAAAAGAGATTGAAGGTAGAAAAAAAATTCGAGTTCAACTTAGTTTAAACTTATAATGACTGAAAATAATCTCTCATTTTATGTTTATAACTAGAAAGAATAAGTGAATTACGACGTGAGAGAGGAATGTCATTCCAAATTTGAGGACCCTGTACCCGAAGCGGAAAAAGAATATTTGTGAGTATGAAGACGTAAGTTGTCTTTTTGACTGGTGAGATATTGATGACAATCAGAGTTAAGGACGAAAAGAGATGAAAGAGGAGAGGGCAAGAGCTTCTGCATGTAAAGGAAAACAAAGCAACATTTACTGGCGAAGAGTATCAAGAGATTTTTATTTATTAATTTTCAAATAATGGTTTTAGTTAAAGGCCATCTCGAAACACGTTTCTGACGATCTTTCTCCTTTTTGGTTATTCATTTAGAAACTTTCTAGACACCTCTCAACCCTGGAGAGATCGACGACGATCATATCAGACGCCGACCAAGCAAAGGCGCGGGAGATTCTTTCTTCTCCGCAAGCGTTACACTATATGTCATCAGAGCAGAACGAAGAAGAAACAGAAGCAAGAACAAACGGCCCAGCCAAGGGAAAATTACGAAGATGCCATGGGAAAGAAGCAGTCACAGGAACATTAAAGCTAAACTTGATAAAGATTATTTAAAAGGGCTGAGCGAGAGGAAACGACATACCAGTGCGCATCTTAGATGGGGTGACGAAGTGTCAACTAGCCCCTGCCCAAATGATAGCCCTCGCTGGGCAGTTCGTAACGATTAATGGGGAAATAGGGACCTTAAGCACAGACGATGACGAACTATTGTTTTCTGACGTTCTCGCTGGCGTCGTCGTCCTCGCTGCTGAAGCTCCCTAATTTAACAACGACTCACGGCAACGAGAACGTCAAAAACCAATAGACAACAACATTTCTTGCACGTGCATTACAGTTTCGTTGTACATTTCTTCGACGTCACTGCACGACTAGGACGTAAATTTCCTGATGGGACGTTTTATGGAGGACATAAACACACGAAGACGAATATTTTTCCCTTTCTAAACTCGGGTGCGGCCCCAGGAGTTTCGCCTATAATTGGCATTTAAAGGGAGTTGGGAAAATCGCGACGACCTTTGAAAAAAACACGAATTCGTTTCCATAGTGAAGTTGTCGCTGCCATCGCCGTCGGTCGTTGCTAAATCCCCCTACTGACATTAGACTAGCCTGCGAAAACATCCGTTTCCCCTCGCTCTTCGCCGCTGGGGACGTTTCGCGCGGACGAACGTCACGTTCCTCCGCGCGAGACGTCCCCAGCGGCGAAGAGCGAGGAGAAACGGATGTTTTCGCAGGCTAACAATAGACGCTATAGTTGTATTTCAAAAAGTTTCTTTTAGCTCCAGCCGACATTTTCATTGCTGTTTTCTACCCGTTTTAGAAAAAAAGTCATGTTGATGTGATTTTTTTTTAACTTTTCGTGTATTTCACGCACGTTACCGGGGTATTTGACTTTTAAAATCGAATAAGACAGGTAATTTTATCTGTACTGCCACTGTAGCTTTTATGGGAAATAAATGAAGAATTCCAGTGGAAAGATTGTATTTGGTGTTTGATAAAGTGTACACCATCGGTAGTCCCTAATTTTTCCCAGGCAGTAAAACAGAACAAGATGTAATGATCGCGCAAAAATTGTCTTCTGCGAAGAGATAGTAATATCAAAAAACACCAAATTCCAGATCTTACCTTCGATTAATGCCAGCTTATTGGATTTCACTGGGTTTTTCGCGCTAAAAACCAACCAAAAAATCGCCATTTTTGTATGGATTTTCACTTGCGTAGACTTTCGCGGAAAGATTACAACCAAAGTTTGCAGTCTGCCTTTAAAACCACCACAGTCTTTAACCAAGGAATATGATAAAAACTGTTTTTTTGTTTTTGTTTTGTTTTCCTTTGAATTTGACCTGAACCCGTGAGGGGTAGCCAGCGCGAGGAAAATTTCCAGAAAACGTCTTCGAAAGCCAAAAAACATTCTCCGCGTTTCGGCCGCCATCTTTTTTATTTTTCAAACTTGTTTCCAGTACTCCTTGACCGTTTTGTTGTTTTTACCTCATGTATGCTTTATTTAGAAGTGTCACGGATAAAAACAGCATAATACTAACCCCCACCCGGACGGGAAATTTTTTGTTGACCTCAGTGGACCGGGAATTCTACGCGACGACAACTTCGCAAATAGTACAGCCACTTCGTTACCGCAGCATTTCATGATCATGAAAAAGTCCAGAAAACAGATCTTAAACCACCGCAGCTTGTAAAATGTGATTGAAGTCCTCCATTACAATAGCTGCCAGTTCCGTCTCCAAGCAGAAAATTACTGATCGAATCAGGTAATAACATGATTTGTAGCAATATTTGGTATTAATACCACGAGTGATATTTCGAAATTGTTACCCATAATTTCACAAGCCGTTAGGCGAGTGAAATTTGAGAAATTTTGAAATATCACGTGTGGTATTTATGCCAAATATCACGTACAAATCATGCTATTATTTGCTTATGCTACTACCCGTAATGGTTTTGTAATTTTCACATGTAGGTATTTCAAATTAAGCTGAAATACCACTGCTCTAAGCCAATCAAATTGCAGAAATTTGTCATGTAGTAGTATACACATAATGTCAGGTCGCTCGGGAAACAGTTAGTTTTGTTTTCTCGAGAGTCCTGATGTTTCCCGAGACGAGGGAAACATCAGGACTCTCGGGAAAACAAAACTAACTGCTTCCCGAGGGACCCGACATTACGTGTTTTGTTATATTTTTAGACTTTCACTTCAACAGCGACAGAAGAATAACCGGAGCTAACAAAAACAGTCGACTCGTCACTAATAAGAACACAAATTTAATTTTCAAAACCACTGAATGAATGATTTACAAAGTACTTTCCTTATATTATCTGCATCTTTTTCCTCCACTAGCTGCTGTTTCTCTTCCGGGATAACTTTGAAAATCGTTGCTATTTAGCCGAGCTTGAAGCTTCATGTTTGTGTTGTTGTGTTCATTGACTGTCACGCCACTTTCCAACATGCTTTGATCACGAGTTATAATAGCTGTGGTCACACTACAGACTTTTACCTAGGTAAACCCTTTTTACCTAGGGCAAATTTATCAAAAATCTGCCTACGTAAATTCATCTCGGGTTTTGTTTTACCCAGGTAAAAATTCTGGGAAGCGGCTCTCAATATTTTCACGCCGGTTGAATTTTTTGGAGCGTCAATTAAAGGAGGCAAAATGCGCAGGGATCAAGCTGATCAAAGAGAAGTTTTTTTTCTTTTATCTCGGTGTTATTTCTTACGCTAATTCAACGTGCAAGGTGAAGAAAGGCGAAGACGTAGACGACTTGTGCTCTCAAAATTTCTTTCACAGCGACGGTGATCTATGTCCGGTTCTGTCATCAAGACCTTCGCCGATGACCGTTTATTGGCTAGCAACCTCTGTATTTCATTTTTCCCTAGCTATTGCTTTGGGGTAACTGTCAAGGGAAACTCTATTGTTTTCGAGACATATCCAAGACCCAGACGATAAAATTTCCCCGAGGTAAGTTACCTAGGGAAAAATCGGTCACACTTAAAAAATCAAGTTTCCCTAGGTAAACTGTCAACAAGTCGTGTTTACCTAGGTAAAAAGTCTGTAGTGTGACCACAGCTAATGTAGCATTGCTTAATGTATCACGATCGGGATACATTTGATTTTAGTCAAGGCCATGTGATCAAGAATCAGCCAACGGCAGTCCCTGTTTTTTTCTACTTCTGTAGTAAACAAACCATGCACGTATTCTTTCATTGTACGTTCGCATGAATATGTGTTGACTTCCTGTAAAACAGCTTTCATAAGTTATCATGTAATGAGTGCAAAAACTCGTGTTTTGAAGCGTTGCTGTTTGTTGTTTGACTGAACAGAGTTTTGAAAAAGTTCGGCGCTATTAAGTCGTGAGTTATGATTGGCTTATGATGACTTTAGAGAAGACATGACTTGATCACGGTAATAAAACCACATTTTTTACCTAAAAGACTCCGTTCTACTAAAAGTTATTTTATAAAAGGAAAAAGCTTGTAAATCATTCACCTTTCGCTCGTGATTTGCAAGCTTTCCTAGTGTTCTCCTAACATCCGGCGTGGGTTATCACGCCGGTAAACCCATAGAAAGTGTGGTCTACTGCTTAAGAGGCCCTGCGCCTAAGAAACGACCGATGATTTCCGGCTAAACAATAAAATCGGCCGATTTTTATCTCCCGCAAGTAGAGGCTACCGAATACTGGTGATAGAAAGATTGTTTTTTTAAACTTATATTTCACGTATTTGTTTGGATCCCGCTGCAGTTCGGACAAATGAACGCTGTCACGCGACAACATTTCCAAGATTCAACTCTCCCTAGCAGATGGTAATTTCGAGTTATTCTCTTTTTCTGCGAATCTCTCATTTTCCTTTCTCTTTTAATTCTATCTACTTCTATTTAGGATGGTTTTGAGCGCTTAGCAAGGCTTAAAGTGGCGTTTACCACGCTATCCTTGGCCATATTGGCAACAGAGAAGTGTTTCGCCGAAGTGGCAACTTAACGGTAAATACGGTAACTTTGAACGGTTTTTACAACGTCAGTATACTTTGGCCGAAAAATGTTTTTCCGAAAACGTCATCTATATCCCTCCAATGTCTGATTCATCACTGTGATTGCTTTCAGCAGCGTTGGACTTTTGAGAAATAATTATTTTAAAATCAGCTCCAACGCTCCATCTAATTGAATATGCAATATTTGAAAATTTATTTTTCATTCCCTTCGGCAGTTTTTCGATGTTTATCGAATGATATTGCATTAAAAGGCCTTTTTTTTCATCACTGTGTGGTTTTCTCGTTGTTTTGCGTCGCGATAGTGATTTCTGAACCGTTTTTTGCGAGGGCTTATTTTAGTCCTGATTTTGCTGCGGCAGACGGAAAATGTTTGCGGCTCAATATTTTTGGTTTAAAGCGAAACTGAAACAAAAGAAATTCATTTTTGAATAGTATTCGGTAACCTCTACTTGGGAGATAAAAATCGGCCGATTTTATTTTTTAGCCGGAAATCATCGGTCGTTTCTTAGGCGCAGGGCCTCTTAAACATCACCGATTGTTTGCATTGCCTATGAAAGTAAGTCCAGTCTCGCATTGTTCCTTATGGTTGATTTCCACTGTCACGTAATTTTTCCGTGCGAACGCGCGTAAATAAAATAGAGGCAATGTATGAAAGGCCACGCGTAAATGTGAAAGTTAAGCAAGGTTCAACTTTTACGTTCACGCGTCACCTTCATACCTTGTCTCTATTTTATTAGGGAACTTAAGAACCACGACGAAGTTCACGACGACGACGTCTGTTGACTGGGAAAAGACTGGAACGAGAACGTCGGTTTCGGCGGGCTAAAGGAAATTTAAGATGCAGTCGGTCGGTAGGTCGACGACGACGACACTGAATGTAAACACAGATGTAAAACTGTGACGTTCGTTCGCAACAAAGTTTTTCGCAATGGCGTCTTTCAAAACAACGCAAGATCTTATTTGTTCAAGCCGTACGTCTAATTTCATTGACGATGAAAAATTTTTTGTGCTCTCTGACCTTTTCGAGTGGAAATACACCTACTTTCCGTACGAAATTATTCAACTTTCAACTTGAATGAGATGGCCGAGTCCGAGTGTCCGTCAGAGTTTAGATTTCGAAAAAGAGACATTCTGATATGATAGCTGTTTTCCATATAAAGTTTATTTCCTCTATATTAAAGATATATGATTTGCCTTACCTAAATACGTACAAATAAATTTATCACAATTCACTTACGAGTTCGCTCTCTCGGCCTCCTCAGCTGTTGCCATTCTTCAAAGTAAAATCAATTCATTAGTCGAATTTTCAATCAACATCGCTTGTTTGGAGAAAAAAGGAACGATACCTGGATTTAGGAGGACAAGAAAATGTAAAGGCCTTCAAAAATCGCTTAAAACAGTGGATTTATACCTGTCGAAGCTTGTGGATTGCAGGACGACGTGATTCTACTTTGTATGGCGTCGTCGACGACACCACGACGACGAAATTTACTAGTCGCGCTTGCGCAGTACAGTGTAACTCACTTCCGGTCGTCGTCGACCAAGCCGTCGTCGTGGTTCTTAAGTTCCCTATTTACGCGCGTAAAACGAAACTACGCGACAGGGGAAATCCACCTTTAAGTAGGCAAGCACAACACCTGACAGGATGATGAGGCAAGAGAAACGAAAAAATACTGTGCTTTCAGAGGAACTTCTGCGCATTTTTCTCTACTTGTTGGCCGACCCCAATGGCTGCAGTAACACCATTATATTTTCTTGATAAAGATGTTTTTATTATTCTCAAAGTTGATCAAATTCTCTAGTTTTGATTTTGTATACAGGCGTACCGGAAGTGGGTTCGTGAACATTGGGAAGAACTAAGACTTCCTGGAGTGATGCTGACCAATGATCAGGTTTTCTTTATAAGCTATGCAAGGGTAAGGCTGGCGTTTAATGTAAATAAGAGCAAGTTTGACAAGATTCCAGTCCTGAGATTGTGAAACCGGTTGTTCAGCTCGCTCCGGTCTAATGACAGCACGTGACGCAAAAATGTCACATGATACTGGGAAACAATGGACTTGCATATGCATGAACCCCAGTGGAGTGGGGTTCGGAGAATGACACATTTTGACCGCTACGAAGTCGTCATGCACAGCCCAATTTATGTATAATTATGCACAATTTCTACGATTCAGTGCGTGCGCTAAAAACAGCGCGCCAAGGTTTGCCGTCCATTCCATGAAATTAAAGTTTGTATTGCTTACTTTCTTTACACTTAACTTCCCTACTACTGTACTCGTGACGTACATGTAAATTGAATGCCAATCCCTTATGTGTATTTCTAACCTAGCTGTTCTTTTAATGTACTCGTTTATTAGCAGAACTGGTGCAGCCACTACAGCAAAATAGCTGCCGGAATTGCTACAAAATATTTTGATCACAGTCCTATGCCATGGAGGTATACTCTAGCAGAATATTACTAAGGCCGGGTATTCCGGTACAAATTAGTGCTTTAGGATAATCAACACACTAAATGTTATTCTTTGTTTATTACTCGAATCTACATAGAGATGTCAGTTTTAGTTTTACTAAAAGCTTGAGTAGAATATTAGAAAATGAGAGCCCCCTGTAATATACTCTGCAAACTTCCATTCAACTTGTTTCTAACTTCCCTAAGATCTCCTGAATTCGGTTCCATGCTATACTTACTCTTTTTTTGTGGCACAATAGTCACTATTCATCTAAGTTAATTAATGAGGAGGCACTTCTCTTATAGACTTATCTTTGAGGAATTCAGTTTTACGACATAAATTTGAGGATTCTCAAAGGGTGATTTACAGTCGGTAAACTATGCTATCAAAACGAGAGAAACAAGGCTTACATAACTTTTACATGCCACTAAACTTTACAGCGCATAAACCCTTGAGGGGTCGCTTGGTTAGTATTGTATTTTTCTCTTGTGTTTGCAGGGTTAATGGTACATTGAGGAACATTCCGGAGTTTTCAAAGGTATTTAACTGCCCATTAGGATCATCGATGAACCCTAAAAAGAAATGTAAAGTCTGGTGATAAAGAAGACAAAAAAAGATGTTTAATAGCGACATATGGAAAGTGAAGAGCAACAAACAGGCCTACGCTATGAGAATTTTTATCAGAGGCCGCAATAACGAACCCTAAATAATTTCCGTCACGTCCGAGTTGAAATTCGCCATGTAAGGCCTGGTTCAGACGCCGAACTTTTCATGAGCCGAACCTAATACATTGAACTGATTGAGTACATGAAGAGTTCGGCGTCTGAATCAATCAGGAACACCTGTTTCAATTTGGAACAGCTCAGCCGTTCTTCCTGCCTAGCCCGGCCTGGAATTTCGACTATGCATCGACTTTGGACGGGCTTTGATTCAGACGTCGAACTTTTCATGTACCGATCCTAATGCGTAAATTATAACGTATTTTGTAAGCACTGTGACTCGAAAATAATCACTTTTCTCTTTTTGAATTTAGTTCGGCTAGAATTAAGATCGGTGTCTGAATCAATCCAGCTGGTCTAAATGATTTAAGTCGGTTTAATTCGAATTAAGTTTGGCTCATGAAAATTTCGGAATCTGAACCGGGCCCAACAGGTGTCACTAAATTGCAAGCTCGGGTTCAAAGTCTACCGTTCTTTTCTTTTGTTGCCTGTTTTCTGTTAGTTTAAAGGAACAAAAAAGCTCAACCCCGGCGACAAGGCGTTTCACAGACGCTCGTTAACCATTTTAATATATTGTATGTACAGTACAATTAGAAAACAAGCGAAATCCCAGTAAGGTTCATCAGCTCGACAAAGAAAAGTAGTAAACCTACAAACTGTATAAAAGAAAATACCACAAAAAAAGATAGACTGCTGACGAATGAATTAAAACTGCACAAGAGCTACTAAATCAAAACCTTACCGCTCATATGATTGATTTATCTAGGGGGTTGAAATTCAACTCTGATTGGCCTCAGCAGATAGTTGGTTTGCAAGCTTCGCAGGCCACCACGTCCGCATCCGTACTTTGACAAAAGGAAATCTTCGCCATTCCGAATGGCATGGTATCAAACTTTGGGTTGCAATTATGGGTGAACAGTGAGAGAGATTCTCGCTTCTTTTATGGTCTTTTTTAATTGTTCAAGGTAAAGTGCCTCTATTATTCGAGAAACAAAGGTTGCGATTACCGTAGCCAGGTCATCGACCGCGAAATTCAGTTCTTCGTAAGCCACCGTCGCCTAACAGGTGCCGACTTAAGGGAGTAGGTGTGAAAAGCATATGCCGTAGAAATGATCTAACAGGCGAGGGGTGAGGAAATTTTTGTTCAGACTCATCCCGAAATGTCAGCACTTAAGGTGGCTGAACACAGTTTTGCGGGCGGTCAGCGGTAACTCGCGTGACGGCGAGTGTTTTAACTTAGACAAACAAACATGGCGGCGAAAAAGCAATGGTACACAGAAGACGATTTCTCAAAATCTACTCATTAAAATTTTGTGATATTTGGCAGAATTTTTACTTTTATCGTATTTTAAATAATGAGAACTTCAAAACGGAATTTGAACAGACGATTTTTGTGACAAATTTAATAATTACAGTACAATTGTATTATTGATTATTTGTAAACCCCTCTGTTAAAATTTGGTCAATAAGTTTCAAATGGTAATTATTAATTATAGTAAGCTGTGTGCAAGTTTATAGGCAAATCTAATGAGTGAATTTTCTGTAAACTGAGCAAAAGTGAAATTTTAAGGTAGTATTCAATCGTTCATGTTGCCATGGAAACAACGAAAATGACAAATTTTACCTGTCACTCAAAATCTTTCATCAATATATTTTCCACTTGCCAAGTTTCAGCAACCCTTCTCTTGCCATAATTTGGCAAATGACATATACTCAGAAACTGCCAAAACTGTGTTCAGCCACCTTAAAATGAACAAACAAGTTTTGAGACCCAAATAACTGGCAAAGCAAACACCTAAACAGAACATGTTAGATTTCCATGTTAGAAGCTAAAAAGCCAGTGCAGAAGTTGTATACAGAAGTGAAAAGTCGCTTAACATTATAAGCCGCTTAACATTATTAGCGAAGTTTAGGCAATCCAATCCCCACAATGATTTCGGCGCAAGCACACATAATGAGTCGACTTTGGAATGGTGCTTACCACACAAATTTCTCTTCACCGAAATTTTTATCGGTATAAGTTTGTTCTCCTCGAACTGTCTTACCTCGACATGTTCGGTACCCGTAGCCGACAAACAACTATTTCTTCAATTATCGCAGCGGCGGTAAGATATAAGAGGACGAGAAGGAAGTGCTTCCTTGCATCGTTGTGAAGAATGAAGAATGCTAAGATTGCCAGGCTGAAACAATATGGTTTTTGTTGGGAAGGGCTGGATTAAATGTTACTACAAATGGTACTCTTTCATATTTCTGTCTTGTGGATGTTTCGAGGGCGTGGCTGGGTGGAATAAAGCGTACTTTGTTTATTTCTTGCTTGATGAAATGATATTTATAACCTTTGTTAATGAGATGTGTGGTGAGTGCGTTGAGACGTTTGTTAAAGAAATCATCTGTCGAACAAATTCTTCTTAGTCGTAATGCCATGCTGAAAGGGATCGATTTTTTAGTGTGGGATTGATGGCAGAGTGATTTGAGAAGTTATCGGTGATTATCTGTAGGGTTGACATAAAAGTCAATTTGTATTGTGCCGTTGATTAGTAGAACGTTGACATCAAGGAAAGGGATTTCAGATTTAGAAAACGAACTAGTGAATTTGATTGTGGGATGTAGGTTGTTTAAGTACGTGATGGATTCATGTGATTTATCCTCGCCATCTGACCTGGATATCCTGGATGTGGACCCACATTTAGTGAGGTGGATTGCTGCCTTTCTCACGAACAGAAACCAGAGGTGAGGGTGGGGGAGGCTCCGTCCCCACCCATATGGCTCAATGGCGGAACTCCTCAAGGAGCTAAACTGGCTCCTCTTCTGTTTTGTATTCTTGTGAACAGAATGGCCTCTAACTGTACAAATAGAGTTAAATATGTGGATGACGCCACAGTCATGGAATTTGTTCTCAGGCTCTCTCCTTCATATTTGAATTTTACTGTTTCGGATATTTACTCGTTTGCTTCCTCAGGGGGAATGGTTCTTAACGGTAAAAAAATGCAAGGAAATGTGCATTAGTTTTTTGCAGTATTGCCTGTTTCCGCCAGCCCCTCTACTGGTTGGTAGCTCTCTGATAGAAAAGGTTTCCTGTTACACGCTGCTAGGGGTTCACTTGTCGGATAACTTAACATGGAACGAGCGTGTCACTCATATTGTAAAGAAAGGGAGTAAGCGGTTATATGCAATACGCGCCCTTAAGAAGTGCGGACTAACTGATAGGCAGCTTATTCTTGTCTATTGTAGTATCATCAGGTCGATCTGTTTTAGAGTATGCGAGTCCCGCTTGGGCTGGCCTCACGCAATACTTAAGTGATCAAATTGAATCAATACAAAAGAGGGCGCACAAAATTATTTTTCCTTCTCAGTGCTAGTATGAGGACGCGCTCAAGAAATCAGGCTTAATTTTGCTGCGCCAGAGGAGGGAGGATGCGTGCATAACATTTCTCAAGCGAAGTTACTCTTCTTCCGACCTGCTACGTAACTTAGTGCCGCGAGTTGCGCACACAAGACCGTATGCCCTCAGAACAGGAGAATCTGTTTCTGTGCCTGCCTCCTCAAGAACTAACAGATTTGGAAATTTTTGCATCATCAAATACCAGAATCACGTTTAAAATAGCGAAATGTGATATGTATTAACATTTACAGTTATATTTACGTGTCATAATTCCGAAGTATTTGTATGTAATTAATGACCCACCTTGTAATTCAGTTTATGCTGCAAAAAGGTTGAATAAACGATCATTATTATTATTATTACCATAGAAGGAAGATGTCGTCAATATAACACCACCAGATAAGGGGGAAGTGGGTTGCACCGGCTAGAGCTCGTTATTCAAACTTCCCCATAAAGAGATTGTCGTAAGAGGGAGCCATTTTTCTTATTACTAGGACGATCCTAGCGTTACGGACAAGTACAACCCTTTGCATGTAAACGGAATGCAGAAAACACATGGTGCTAGGATGATCCGCCCCCTGGGATCTTCCTCCCTTCAGTGAGTTGTACTTCTAAATATACTCCGTATATTTTAACGTAAATTTATTCCGCATATGTTTTAGTATGGTATAAGCATGGTTGCGTTCACGATGTTGTGTAGCTTGACATCGCTTGTTTATTCAGTTAATTTGAAAACACTCTAAAGTAAAGCAACGATGTCACTCAAATAGGGGTTTTGTTGGTGCCGGTAGCGCGAAGAAGATTAATGACAAAGGGCTAATACAATTGAGCTCATCTCCGGTGTAATAGAGTGATTTTACTTAACCTGTGAAATAGGTAGCAGAATACTATGCACTAATTCTATAGTCTTCTTTTGTTTACTAGTAGCTATTTTGCAGTTGTTGTTAGTCTAGTTTCTGTTTCACGGGTCACGTAAAATCACTATAGCTGACATAAAAAACAAAAAAACTTCCTTTACAATGAACCTATCCCTGCCAATAGTCCATAAAACAAAGAAAACGAATAAATTATATTATACCAGGGATGACGCTATAATTCATTACTTAAATAATTCTTCAAGATGACACTGATACGCAGACATCACTAGGTGCAACAAACATCAATCCTTGCATAACCAGCCGGTTTAACCGGTTTAAGTTCTTAAAAAGTTAACAGTTTTATTCCTTGCAGCGATATATATACTTTTGCATTTAGGACAAAGGGCGGAAATTAGCATTACAAAAGAAAGTTTTTTTGTACAATTAGTTGTATTTATTTTGACTCTTTCGTCGAATGAGAGGAAGCAGGAATCGGCAATGGAATTAGCTACTAACCTCTCCTCGGAATCAGGAGAATACATTAGAAATATTGTAAGTAAAACATTTATTTTAACTTGTGGACTTATGGACGTTTGTAAGCGTTAAGGTATCATCGAAAATTAAGTTGTAGATCAACAGTGAAATAGAGATATCCATACCATGTGTAAATCATTCTCGATTTACCGGCAAACTCAGCTGAAACAAAATTTCTGTCTCAGCCTTTCAGCAGGGTATAACTTGGCGCTTTTGGGTTAAAAAATGAAAGGACAAAAAATATTTTTATCTGCCTTATTATTTCATTGTTGTTGACTCTCACTTCGCTACCCACTACGAAGCGGAAGTCGTAATGAATTCTGGTCGAATGAGCATCATTTAAATAAGAACAAATGGTTTACACTATTGATATCGCATTAAGAATAAACAATAAGACTTATGGGAACTTTTAACGAAACTAACACGTGGCGACGTTTTAATCGCTATCATACTCAACTTTCTTCTTCTTATGATGATTATTATTTTGTTAGTATAATCTTATATTCAAACTTTCGGACGGAAGGAGTTGATCTGAAATTTTTGGTATCGTCTATTCAGTCTATTCACCTTTGTAAACCTAGACAGTTTCGCAAGGATCACCTGAAGGATGTTGTATAAAGGAGACAATGCTTGAACTCGTCTGCTTCTTATGAAACAGAAAATCGAGGTTTGAGTTCTGATGAGGACAGGAGGTCGGTATTATCCTATTTCTGCATCACGAGAAGTCGAAGTCGACTCTTGTAGAGTTTTTGAGGTGTTGAAAAGGCCCCCTTCTACCTTTGTTTAAGTCCGCACCTCAAGAAGGCCTGAAAATAACGAAACTCACTGAGGGCTTATACAGTGCTTATGCTAATTACTACCTGCATTGAAAAGATTTATGAAAACACGTTAGTTTTTGGGTTGGTGTCTATGAGATCGTTTTTTTTTTCCGTTTCCGTCACCCAATCCCCCAATAGCTCTCTAATGGTCATCCTCTGCCGATGCGGTTTTTCCTTAAAAAATCTGAAATCGAAGAAAACCACTGTTTAACCCAAAAAAGGTGACGTTTAAGGTATTCCTTGAGGTTAATCAGTTTTCGCATTTTTACTTCATTCCTGTATGTGTGCATGTCCTATTCAGCCTACAAACAGCTGTTCAAACCACATTTTCACATGTCAAACTATTTTTTTCTGTATAGATAATATGAAAAGAACTTTTTTTTTGAAAAATGAAAGGAATTTATGAAATTTTTTATAATGGTTGTTGTGTTTAAGGTGTTTTGATACAGTTTTTCGGAGACCATACAGAGATTTTCAATCGCCTTAAAAGTGGTTTTATCCTTGTCTGATCGCTATGAAATTTTCACCACTGCCTGACTTTGGATTGAAGTTTGTCAACAATAACCAAAAATTTCGAAATCGATAAAAGGCAAATTTTGCGCCATCTAGACCTGCTACTAAAAAGCCAACACTAGGAACTTAAAATGTGACAATAAACAAAGAACCTCCGTGAAAAGTAAAAAATTCTGAATGTTTGAATTCAGATAAAACGTAAATATATTTCAAATCTTATATATTCAATAGCCGTGATAAATTTTTTAATAAAAAAGTTTTAAATAACTCAAATTAATCTTAATTAGCGTCAGAGTGCTGCTTGATATCATATTTCGCTGCTTGGAAATTTTTGTTGAAACTTTCTAGTCACACGTTTTATGGAAATGATAGACTACGAGTAGTCCCCCATTTGTCCTCAGGGATGGTAGAGCGAGCAAAACGCGAGCGTACGTGAAATTCACCCCTACCGCGTCTCACCTTTCTCGCGTGGGGTGATTTCCACGCGCGCTCGCTTGTCGCTCGCTCTACTATCTTTGAAGGAAAAATGGGGGACTACTCGTAGTCTATAGACATGTCGCACGTTCTCAAAAAATTCCTTTTTTTTTAATTTCTCGCTCTAGCTCTTTCTCTGTTATCCACGTCAGTGTACACATAAAAATTTAGTCGAAAAAAGACTCGGCTTTGTGTTTTTTTTCTCTCTCTTAAAGTCCGGGTGGCCAAGATGACCATAACATGGACGCCCATCATCTGGTAAAACAAAAGGTTGTAGCCTCCACACAAAGTAAAAAAGGTCATTTCACATTGGTTACCCTGTGGTGCGGACGGAGCACGCACGGTCACGTGATTACCAAAATTTCTCAGATGCATGGATAACCAATTTTAGGAGCCGTTAAAAGATATTTTGTCTCAGTAAAGCTCTGGCCCTGAGGAAGCCTAATTTTGTTAGCCGAAATATTGGCCTATAATAAACCAGCCCTTTGCCGTAGGAAAACACTAGATAACATCGACCTAAACCAGATGAGTCATCGATATGTCAGCGGCTTCTTACAAAAATGATCCTCTCGACTTCCGCTCACATGATCGATCGCAGCAAGAATGTTGTATTTGAGTTAGTTTGAGTTATAAAAGGGTCAATTTTGTAGTTTCCCGTTTATTTTACTTAAAAAAATCTTAAATCTGTAATATATAGATTTAGCCAGGGCTAAAAGCGAAGCTCCTATTAACTCGAATTTATAATTTAAATCAAACAATAAACTTGCAATTGTATTTTACAAATCAGTTAACTTTAGACCACATTCATGTGACTCTTGAGGGAAAGGCTAAGTGATTTTAGAGAAAAATAATTTGCAAACAGTCCAAGCTAAGAGTGAACGTAATCTTACATCGAGCTGATATTTAGCCTTATATGTACACCCAAAAAATAGCAATCATCTTCGATGACATTCAAGAGCTATATTAAATGGCTCTTGATCACAGTAGATTAGGCGTGGAAAACAAATTCTCGGAAAACAAATCAGGCCCAATTTTTTGGGTTCGACAACTTTACAATTTATTTTACAAAATCTTGCTAACAAGTCTGGGGACGTGTAAACCAACCTTTTATATTTTTTATACATCACATGAGGTGAAACAGTACCATGGGCACTGTTTTTATCTTACAGACCTCGGACAGATTTAAGAAATGGTAAACGTGCAGCGTGCAACCATGGAGTTATGGATGAACGCGGGAGGTTGCTAAGCACGAAAGAAGCGTAAGAGTCGCACGAGGCGATAGCCGAGTGCGACTCTAGCTTCTTGAGTGCTTAGCAAACCTCCCAAGTGCATCCATAACTCCATGGTTGCACAGCTGCAACGTTTACCATTTCTTTTATAACATAATCAAAAGAGAAAAACATTGTTTTCCATTTGCCTTCAGTTGAGTCATCGGTCGGAGTTCATGTATGCTGCCATCTGCTTGCGCGTAAACAAATCATGTTCTATGTTTTTCAAAACTTGCCTTTGAGTTTTTCTTTCGCTGAATCAGCCGTTCTCCGTCTTCAGGTAAATTGCAAAACGTTTTTTGTTGTTATTGTGAATGGCATCTGTCTACTTGCTCTTAATATTAGGGTAAAAACTTTGAGAGAAAACTATATCTGCAACTATAAACACCAACTAAAAAGACTCTAAAAAATAAGCTAAAACTAAATAAATGAAATAATTATCAAGCTTATTTATGTGACAATTTTTTAAATAACCGTAAAGTAGAAATGAGAAAATTTGACAGTAATAATTATTCCTTTAGAATAACAGGTAACACTAATTTTAAAAAGAAATTAACTAGCTTTGTATCGAAATCTGTCTGGGGAAATCCAGCTATGAAAGTCAACTGAAATTCGCCGACACACAGCCGGCGCTGAAGCTGTTGTTTTTCGACTGTTCCCTGAACGACTGTTATGAATGAACACTGAGGAACAAAATAATACACACAGAAGTTATTTTTTGAAAAATTTATTTGAAAACCCAAATGTTTCTGTACTCAAATGAAATTCGCTTATTCCAGCGTTATGTGCCCGTTTAAACTTAACTAAAATTGTTAATCGATGCGATGAAAACTTCACAACAAAGCTGTCTCGAATTTGAGCGTGTTTCCTAAAATATTTGCTTGAATTTAGCATCAGCTTGACCAAAAAGTCAATAACACAATGGTAATTGATAAATTTACATTTCAAACAGACTTTCTCCTCTATAAAAAAACACACAAAATGTACCTTAAATCTTCGCTCGCTCGATTTTCCTCCAGCCGATTCTAGTCGCGACGAAAACAGTGATTAATTCATCCAGGGCAAATTTGTCGCTTGATCTTTTGTCTTTTTTCCTTCAAAACGACAGCTTAGTATTTTCTTCACCTTCCACTTTTCATCTGTGCATTTCATCGGTGTATTTTAGCGTCGGGAGAGGAGATTTGTTGAATTTGTCTAAATTTTACCGCGCTAGCTCAGTTTCTTAGCGTGCACCCACGGGCAAATGGCAGTGGCTAACTGACCAATCAGAGCGCGCGATTTACTTTTGTTACGTTATAACACAATTTTGCAATACACTGTACTCAACATTCAGGTCGATCGAAGCACGCGTGGGCTTTTACCGAAACCGTTAAAAAAATTTCTTAAATCACCTATACGGCTTGCCGATTCTCACTTTTGACAAGTGCCAAAGTCGACTGTTTAAATCAAGATTAATAGAGTTATACGCTTTAACATGATAAAAAATTTATTATGTTTATTTCTTTATATATTTAACGGTTTTATAACTATGTGTAATCTTCAAAAGCGTTTGATACACGCGGCAACTACTCCTGCAAGCGATGTTCGTGAGCGACGGAAAACAAACGGCACAGCGATTAAAATTGCAAAAGAGACTACTAACAATTAATAAAAGGATAATAATTCGGTGAAACATATACAGAGACAACAATTTTCATTCACGAAGACAAGTAAAAAGTGTCTCTGAAAATCCTTGTTTATGTTTTAAGCCGGCTTCCCGGCGTTTGCTTTTTTCAAAGATGAACTCGAGGCAAGAAAATCGCTCAAAGCTTTCTGTTAGAGCCAGAATTATAACTAAATATTCTTTGGAACGTTTTCTTTCTATTTGCAGTGAGAAAATGTCTAAAGGCTTTTTAAAGTTCTGTAAGCTTATAATCAAACCTGACACTCGGTCACATCGATCATTGTCTCAAATCTTACAAACGTGCATAAACTAAATAGGCGCATAAACTACGCCCGACTTCATTAAATTAGATATAAAAAACAAACATCAAATACAATAATTACTCAGGCTTACCATTCGAGATGCTCTGAAAACTATCAAGTAAGTCCAGAATCACTTCAGACTTTTCAACCCTCTTATGCATCAAGCAAGGTGAAAAACGAAAACGATGCCATCCGAAATCGGATTTTCGACTTTGACAAGCGACGTATTTCTCAACCAAAAACCCAATAAACAAACTAGCTATGAATAACAGAAGACTCTTGATTATGATAGCAGCAGAATTTCATTTTGTACATTCAGCGGAGAAAGACAGTTAAAAACATCACAAGTTGACACAAAACTCTGTCAGCTTCAGCTGTCAAAGTAAACAAGTTTCAAGATGCTGCATAAATTTTCTGCGTAAACTCACGTGTCAAATTTTGACCAATCAGAGCATAAAGATTGGACGTAGAGCGTGACCAACGCGTGACCTTATTGAGAAAAGTCAAAAGCAACTGGCATGTCTTCCCTGCCTGTAAAAACTGGCTGAATTTTAGCTTCCGAGGTCAGTTTGAAATCAAAATTTTAATTGTGCGACACATATGAAACACAACATATTTCATATGAATTAAAAAAAATTAAACTTGAGCCTGCGATCATTTGAAAACTAGTAACTTGTCAGCGGATAACTTTAAAAAGATACTCGACCTCGATGGGTCTACACCTGAGCCCGCGATACGGTCAGGTGATACTGGTCAGTGGATACCCTGTTTTGACAACTGTCAATTGATCACAACATTGATGTACAATATGTGTGCAATATTAGTCTTCCTGTGCTACCAAACTAGCTAGAAAGTGTGAGATTGAACATTGGTTTTCCTGTGGTGCGGACGGACGGGCGGGCTGCGGGCGGTGTACGGTCACGTGATTACCAAATTTTCTCGGATGGGTAGATTTACTTACCCATGGTGCTCCACAGGCGCGCTTCGCGCGCCAGAGCTCCGCTAATAGACTCAGCTGTATTGCATTGAACGACGCGGCTTATGGTCTTTCCGCGGAACGTTGGTTTCGGTCGATGATATTTAGTGTCAACACGTAAAGAAATCCTATCTAACATCGACCGAAACGCGAAACCTAACCTCAACTCGGCTGCGGCGCCGAAAAAACCTACATGAAATAAACCCCGCGAGAGTACAGATCCCATCCCAGTTTTATTGCTGTCATTAGAGTCTCAAACAGTTGTTTTCCAGCCTTTCGACTTTCACCTAAGAAAGTTTAAGAAGTTCATAATAGAAAAGTTCTACTTTCACAAAAAAGCTGCAACATTCAACTTGACATTGGCTCAAGTTGAGAGGATAATTGGGCAGGCACGGATCCGCACCGATTTCCACCGTTTTACCGAAATCGGTCGGATTTTTGATAATCAATATATTTTTAATAATAGCGGGGCTCCCGCGCGCGCGAAGCGCGCGTGGGACAGAGCCCCATACCCATGGAATATGGTCAACCTCTTTTCGTTTGGTTGTCACGTGATTGACCGAGCGTACGTACGTACGTACATACGTACGTACGTACGTACGCGTCTACAGATTGTATGGGTGGGGTAGGGGAGACTATCAAAAGGAAGGGAGGGGTATCTCAGGCGTGTCTTGGCAAGCCCACATCTTTAATACAGGACATTAATAATATGGTCAATTGACAGCTGTCCAAACAGGATAGCCACTGACCAGTATCCCATGACCATATCGCGGGCTCATGTGTCAACTCATCGAGGTGACGTGATTTATTTGGAAGCTGTCCGCTGACCAGTTAACTGTTTTACTAGATCGCGAACAACGTTCAATCTCATACTTTTACTAGTTTGGGAGCACAGGAAAACTGATAATGCACACATATTGGACATCAATGTTTTGATCAATTGACAGCTGTCAAAACAGAGTACCCGCTGACCAGTATCACTTGACCGTATCGCGGGCTCAGGTGTCGACCCGTCGAGGTCAAGTATTTTTTGAAGTTATCCGCTGACAAGTAAACTAGTTTTCAAGTGATCGCAGGCTCAAGTTCAATTTTTTTTCTTAATTCATATGAAATATGTTGTGTTTATGTGCTGCACAATTAAAATTTTGATTGCAAACTGACCTCGGACGTGAAAATTCAGCCAGCTGTTACAGGCAGGGAAGACAGTTGCTTTTGTTTTTTCTCACAATGGTCACGCGTTGGTCACGCTCTACGTCCAATTTTTATGCTCTGATTGGTCAAAATTTGACATGTGAGTTCATGCGCAAAATTTATGCAGCATCTTGAATCTTGTTTACTTTAACAGCTGAAGCTGACAGAGTTTTGTGTCAACTTGTGATGTTTTTAACTGTCTTTTTCCACTGGATGTACAAAATGAAATTCAACTGCTATCAGGAGTCTTCTGTTACTCATGGCTAGTTTGTTTATTGGGTTTTTGGTTGAGAAAACGTCGCTTGTCAAAGTCGGAAATCCGATTTCGGATGGCATCGTTTTCGTTTTCACCTTGCTTGATGCGTAAGAGGATTGCAAAGTCTGAAGCGATACTGGCTTTACCTGATAACTTTCAGGAGCTGCATCTCGAATGGTAAGCCAGAGAAATTATTGTATTTCATGTTTGTTTTTTGTATCTAATTTAATGAAGTGGAGCGTAGTTTATGCGGGAATTTAGTTTATGCGCGTTTGTAAGTTTTGAGACAACGATCTCACCGAGTATCTGGTTTGATATAATCTTACAGAACTTTAAAAAGCCTTTAGACAGTTTCTCACCGCAAATAGAAAGAAAATGTTCCAAAGAATCTTTAGTTATAATTCTAGCCGGAAAAGAAAGCTTTGAGCGATTTTCTTGCCTCGAGTTCGTCTTTGAAAAAACAAACACTGGGAAGCTGGCTTAAAACATAAACTTCAGCAAACTTAAGCTTGAAGCTTGAAGATTCAGGATATTTAGGGACACTTTAATACTTGTCTTCCTGAATGAAAATTGTTGTCTCTGTTTATGTTTCACCGAATTATATTTCTTTTATTGATTGTTAGTAGTCTCTCTTGCAATTTTAATCTCTATGCCGATTGTTTTCAGTCGTTCAGTGAACATCGCTTGCAGGAGTTCTCAAAATGCCGCGCGTTAAACCATCAAATAAAAAATAAACATGATAAATTCTTTATTATCTTGGAGCGTAACTCTGTTAATGTTCATTCAAACACTCGCTACAGCTCGCACTACAAAAGTGAGAACCGGATGGCCGTATAGGTGATTTTGGAAAATTTTTTTAACAGTTTATGAATATTGAATGAGAGCAATTTGTATTGTGAAATACTGCTTTCTGTCCATGGTATAAAAGGTTGGTTTACACGCACCCAGATTTGTTGGCAAGATTTTGCAAAGTAAACTTGTCGAACACCAAAACGTTGGCCTGATTTTTTTTCTAAGCCTAATTGATCTACGGTGATCAATAGCCATTACGGCTCTTAAATGTGATAAAAGATGATTACCAGTTTTTGAGTGTACATATGAGGCTATCAACTCGATGTAAGATTTGGTTCACTCTTGGGCTGTTTGCAAATTATTTTTCTCTAAAATCAGGTAGCCTTTCCCTCAAAAGTCACATAAATGTGCTCTAAAGTTAACTGAATTGTGGAATTCGAATACAAGTTTATTGTTTAATTTAAATTATAAATTTACTCATGGGAGCCTCGCTTTTAGCCCTGGCTAAATCTATATATTAAAAAAGTTTTCCAAGTTGAGATCTGGAAAATGGTGGACTCACCTTGCCTTATATGGAAACTTGATGAAATAATCCGCCGAGTTAGGAGAATGGAACTGACCAATATCGAGAAACCCAGGAAAGGGGACTTTCGGGCCGGAGTTAAAATCCATAAAAATCGCGGCGAAGCAAGAGTTTCCGCAGTATTAGCTTGTATTATTTTCCCCGACAATTTTAAATGCATTTTACACCTTTAAGAAGGTTTGGTTTTTCATTGCTCTCCCTCACACAGTTCTAATCAGAAAAATATGGCTTAACTTGGGATGGAAATTTTAAAAAGAAGTGTGAAAAATTCAGCGTTCTTCAGACAACTTTTCAGCTGAACTCAAGCTGCAAAAAAATTCCAAAATCTATTACTTCCTGTGAACTTGAAGAATAAAGATGGTCGACAAACTGTAAACTTGTGGAAAATAAAAATTACCCACGGTGAATCGCTTGATTCTGCTCCCGCCATTGTCCTTCACAGAGTATTTTCAGTTGGAAAATTTTAGATTTGGCGCCAATGTTGGAGCATGACTGTGCAAGTAGAACTTTTTATTATGAACTTCTTAAACTTTCTTAGGTGAAAGTCGAAAGGCTGGAAAACAACTGTTTGAGACTCTAATGACAGCAATAAAACTAGGATGGGATCTGTACTCTCGCGGGATTTATTTCGTGTAGGTTTTTTCGGCGCCGAAGCCGAGTTGAGGTTAGGTTTCGCGTTTCGGTCAATGTTAGATAGGATTTCTCCCCAATTTCCTTCCCTTTTTTTCTTGTTTGCGCTTTCACAATTCTGCGGACCCGACTATCTCGGAGCCTGAAACAGCCTACCTCCTCGGCAGTCTGAAAAGACCGGCGTATCCCCCCGAAGGCTGACTTTATGCAGGCTGGTTGAAAAAAAGTCAAAGATATGTGACTGAGATTGTTGTGCCAACAAACAAAGAAAACAATCACAGTCAAATAAAAAAGTAATACCGTCTACCTTAGATTGTGTTTTTTCAATCAAAATGCACTGACAGTGTTTTTTCCTCTTTCCGTGAGAAAATAGCAATTTTGAGATGTCCAGTGTCTTTTGAGACGCGCAGTGGGCAAAACAAACGTAGGAAAATTAAACAGGAAGACAAGCCGTCACAACATTGATTGACTGATCGATTACAGTTCTTATCTCCCTCGGCGATAGAAACGATAAACGTAAACATACTTACCAATTGAGCACTGCGTGGGGAAATCATTTGTTTACGTAAACGTCGAAAACAGAAGTGCGAAGGCTTTTCTCCTGGGTATTGACGTGTATATTGGACCAGACCACTGGAGTTAATTAAGATAAGCCGATTAAGATTGTTCCCGTGAGATTAGAAGGTAAATCTGCCAGGAAAATCGTGAAAATTTAGCGTTTAGCGGTGCCGGCGTGAATTCAGCATTCAAGTTCATTATTATTCTTCGCTTTAAAAAGAGGAGAATAAATGTTGTGTTATTTATTAACTAAGTGTAAATGACAAGAATCGGTATGGAGAAACACTAAAGGGACAGTAACACAGCAATCTACGGTCAGTTCGCGTAATGAAGAAAGTTCAACATGCAACAGAGGTATTTCATTAGCGTGGTTTATATCATCCGTTATCATCCAACACGTATTTCAATACTAAATAATACCAGACTAAGGAAATATTATGATTATTATAGACAACGGTGTGGATAACAAGATTGACAACAGTAGCTGTGGTCACACTACAGACTTTTACCTAGGTAAACCCTTTTTACCTAGGGCAAATTTATCAAAAATCTGCCTACGTAAATTCATCTCGGGTTTTGTTTTACCCAGGTAAAAATTCTGGGAAGCGGCTCTCAATATTTTCACGCCGGTTGAATTTTTTGGAGCGTCAATTAAAGGAGGCAAAATGCGCAGGGATCAAGCTGATCAAAGAGAAGTTTTTTTTCTTTTATCTCGGTGTTATTTCTTACGCTAATTCAACGTGCAAGGTGAAGAAAGGCGAAGACGTAGACGACTTGTGCTCTCAAAATTTCTTTCACAGCGACGGTGATCTATGTCCGGTTCTGTCATCAAGACCTTCGCCGATGACCGTTTATTGGCTAGCAACCTCTGTATTTCATTTTTCCCTAGCTATTGCTTTGGGGTAACTGTCAAGGGAAACTCTATTGTTTTCGAGACATATCCAAGACCCAGACGATAAAATTTCGCCGAGGTAAGTTACCTAGGGAAAAATCGGTCACACTTAAAAAATCAAGTTTCCCTAGGTAAACTGTCAACAAGTCGTGTTTACCTAGGTAAAAAGTCTGTAGTGTGACCACAGCTATATGTCGATGTTAACCACCAAAATGGTTGTTCGGTATAGAGTAACGAGGAAATTGGTGAAATTCTATGACCTTGGGATTTATTTTGACCTCCGCTGACAGAACAGTTACAGATATTTAATCATTATTTTCTCTTTCCAGCTGAGCATGCCACGTCTTTTGCATCTGTGTAGTGAATATAAATAAGTTCTGTTATTTGCTTACCTTTAGGGAGATGCACAATCTCCAGGAGAAAAACTGCTGGTAACAACAGAGCTTGAACGAGAAAGGAACGTCAAACGAACCAAACGACTCACCACACGTGAAAAGCTGTCAAGAGGTTTTATAGCTTTCCTACTTGTCATGTTCTTTCTCTTGGCAGTTATATTTGGATTTCTTTACGCAAAACGTGCTCATTCAAATTTGCAAACGAAAGAGCAGTGCCTCAAATCATACCCGTGCGTGACAAAAGAATGCGTGCTAACAACAGCAGGTAAGATGAACTCATTGTATGTGACTTGTGATTCATTGCTATGCTATAGCTTCGAAATGCTGAAACTTCTGTTCGGTCATTGTTGTCATTCATCGGACCACCCGTAAAGTTAAGGGGATCTTGTCTAGCCTGAGTATCATATCCTCTCCCCTTTTCGCTTCTCTTTTCGCCCTTTCCCTCAGAAACGTCTGATACTCAGGCTAGATCTTTTCCTAAAGGGTAAAGAGCGGGATAAAACGAAGTGCTGGTGACTATGTACACCACTGTATATACTCTGTGTTGCACGTGTAAAGCACCCTCGGTATTTGAAATAAGTGTTTATGAAGGTAACGCTTTAGTCAAAGCTTCAATGAGGCCGATCTCGGCTACTTGGCCTGTACAGTAACTAGCACTTCAAACGTAATTAGAAAGAGATTATTCGGTCAACTTGAGCAGAGAAAAAGTTTTCAGATGTTCTCAAGGTAATTCCCTTGAATGGGTGTAATATTCATTTCTTTTTTTCAAACTATGCACAATTCAAAGTGGACAGACTGCAAATTATAGTAGTTGCCAAAAAATATATATCTACGTGTCGCAATTGTTCATCAGTAGGATGCCTAAAATGTGTGCAATTCCACAATTGCTTTCGGCTCCATTGAATCCTATACCAATTGCAGAACATTTTAGGAGGAGCCACCCACCATGTGAGCATAGTCACGGACAACACATATAAGTGAGGAAAATAACGCAAAGTAAAATTAAGACGTTAATTAACGAAATGTACACGTCAATTAAATATAGAAACAAATAATGCACGCGCTCAAAATAAAATTGTACGCGCACACGTACCAAGATACAACTGAAATACAACTCTAAGCAATAAAAAAGTAATGTAACGATACGATTGACAGCCATATATAGGAAATGTAAAAGTGTAATAAAACGATAGGGTCACCCGACCGTGCTTATTCTCACCTTGTCTGCCCTGGCCTTATTCTTAGCGTTTTTTCCAATTTGCACCAGAAATGTTCGAATTAGCCTGCACTGCAGGCGTATTTTGGGTGGGCAAAACCTTGTTCGTGTTCGTAATATTGTTGTAGCGGCCATCTTTGATTTTCTGACAGTGGAAGATTGGGGAGAGTAGAAATAGTAACCCTTAAGGGAAGGTGCTCCCTTTGACTCGCCCCATCTCCTCCTCTCTTCGGGAAGTTTCAACATGTCGCTTTCACGAGCAAATTGAGCGCTCAAAGAAAACGCCTGCACTGCAGGCTATGTTCGAATGAACAACCGTCAATTAATATAGCAAAAACTATGAATCTTATTAAAAGCAATTTCATCCCGTTTGATTATCTGGGTTATAATTATTTTTCGTTAAAATGACTTCCAATTTCCCGATCTTAAAAAAGGTGTACTAAAAGGCGGATTTTCACGTAATTCATAACTAACTAATACAATTTCTGCTATCTAGATTTTTTTTCAAGTAAGATATTAGTCCGCAAAATGTACCGTTCGAGTAAGTTTTACGTCGTTATTTGCTTGCTGTCAAGACATCTATGGTCGTAACTGCATCCAATGACGTAAAAATGATCACTTCCAACCATGATTTGCCATTTTATAATGTCTAAACTCGAGCGCGATGTTTTTGTATTGGCAGATTTTATCACTTCTTTGCCCCCTGAGAAACCACGTGACACCGCGTTTATCCCATTAAGCGCGTGCAATGATGGCGGGTATCGTGAATGAGGTCTATTACATTCCGTTCTTTCTACCATATTCATAACACTATCAACGATAAGGAACTACCTCACTCAAAATGATACTGAGTCACTGGTTTATGCTTTTACATCTTAAGATTGTATATTATTATGTCCATTCCTTGTAGACTCAGGCAGGATGTTCGGCCTGGTTTATAGTCCTTGGGAGCGGGTTACAACAAGTCATCAAGGGTCCCTGGTCTCTCTTTTCCTTCCTCTTACAGGGACAGTCCTTAGTATCTTTGCCGTCCCCAACAATGCTGTTTTCTGGATAACTGCCAACCACACGTTCACGCCGATTCGCTTCTTGTACTCTTTCAAGTTGACTGATACGGCTCCAAGGGCCCCAATAACAACAGGCACTACAATGACTTTCCGCACGCGCCAGACTTTTGCAATTTCATCTTTCAATAGTTGGTATTTCTCTAACTTCTCAAGTTCCTTACCTTCCACCCTGTCATCACCTGGGATGGCAACACCAGTTATGACAACCTCTCTCTCCTTATCAATAAAGACAATGTCTGGTCGTTTTGCGTCAATTTTCCGTTCACACTGGACTGTGAAATCCCACAGTACCTTGAAGGTTTCACTTTCCACTACTCCCTCCGGCTTCTGTTCATACCAGCTCTTAGCTCTTTCCAGTGTCTTTCCAATCCACATTTACCACAAAGTTGCCAGTGGATATACCGTGGCACGTTATCATGCCTTCCTTTATATTCTGTCTGCGCCAGCTTACCGCACTCACTCCCCACATGGGCCACCGTTTCTTCCTTACTTCCGCACATTCTGCACAAAGGGGATTCTGCTGTGTGATCAATATGAAATCTCGTATAATTTTTTCTCAAAGCTTGTTCCTGGGCGCTACTCAGTACATCCTTTCAAATCTCCTTTTGTAATCCACTGCCAAGTTCTATCCCAGTCAACTTCCTTTTCTCTCACATAGTGCCCATGCATTCATTTCTGCTTCCATTTATTCTCCGTCTCTTTTACTTCATTCACTTTGTACTCCTTTGGGTCCACAGCCTCTGAGATGTTGACTACATTGCTATCTCCAACTTTCCTGAGTAATACCTCTTCACTATTTCTCACATACCAACTCAAGTTGTTCTCTTCTCTCCTCACGCAGCTCTCATAACTGATCAGGCGTCTTCCTCCCTTCTTTCTGGGTTCGTATATTCTGGCAACATCACTTCTAGGGTGTAGCTCCTTATTCATTGTCATGATTTTTCTAGACTTCCTATCTATTTCCTGAAGTTCCTCTTCTTTCTATTTAATTGTTCCTGCTCCGTACCTCATGAGCGACACAGCTTAAGTGTTTGCTGTTTTGATCTTGTTCAATGAGCTGAGATTTCATGACTAGTTTGAACCGCCTTAAGTACTCTGTTCGAAATATGTCTTTCATTTCCCTCTCCTTAAACTTGTCCAACTCTAGAATGCCGCATACTTGTAACCTTCGTCATCAACTTCCTTTATGGTCTGTCCATTTATCAACTTAATACCCTCACTTTTACACAACTTCCTCCGCTTCAGCACCACAACACCACATTTGTTTATCCCAAATTCCATTCCTATGTCTTGGCTAATCAACTACACTGTCGATACAAGACTTTCAATCTCTGCTTTATCTTTGCCATAGACCTTCAAGTAATCCATAAAGAACAAATGATATATTTTGACGTCTCCTAAGGTATATCCAGCTTTGGTATCTTGTAGGATCTTGGTCAAGAGTACCATGCAAACAGCAAAGATAAGGGGGGACAGGCTGTCTCGTTGAAAGATACCTCGTCTAATATCAACTAAGCCAAGTGTCTCTCCACAAAATGTCAGTTCTGTCTTCCATTTTACCTGGATTTCTGCAGAAAAGTTATTATATTTTCCACTACCTGTGCCATATATAGGCTTTCAATAATCCAAGAGTGAGGCACCATATCGTGTGCTTTCTTATAGTCCACCCACGCCATAGCCAAGTTCTTGTGCTTTCTTTTGCAATCAGCAAGGACCATCTTATCAATCAACAAGTAATCGTTTGTGCCTCTACTCTCTCTCCTACACCCCTTCTCTTCTACAGGCAAAGCATCGTTTTCTGCAAAGAACTCATACATACTATCAGCTATGATCCCTGTCATCAGTTTCCAAGCAAGTGGTAGCTAAGTAGTAGACAGGATATGGGTCGATAGTTATCAACAGCACTACCTCTTTCTTGGTTTTTTCTGACACAGCAGAGTCCTTCCAGTTGTCATCCATACAAGTATGATGACCCTGTTGTTGATCAAATCATTCATGTGGTCCGCCTTTTGTTCATGTAATGCTGTCAATTTCTTGATACAGTAGCCTTGGACGCCATCAGGGCAAGGTGCCTTCCAATTGGGGATCTTCTTCGACCTTGCTGTCACCATTTCAGCTGTTATTACAATGTCCTCCTGTCTAGCTTCTACTCTCTCCTTTTTCAACTCTTTTAACCATTCTGCATTTTCATTGTGTAAAACTTCCTTACCTCATATGTCTCTCCAAAACTGTTGGCTTTCCTCAGCATCAGGTCTAACTTCACTGAAGCTACGAGATGTTCAATTTATTTGTTGATACACCCTCTTTTGGTCTTGCTGGAACAATCTGTTTACTTGATATCGATGAATCCTTTGTTCATACCTTTTCAACTTTACAGATTTAGCCTGCAGTCTTTGCTTAAGTTCTTCAATTACAACCTTTTCTCCTTTCTGTTTGATGTTACACTTCCTCTCCAACTTGGTGTATTTTTCCTTCCTTTTAAGTTGCCCTTGTTTAGATCTTTCCGGGATGTTGACGTGCCTCCGTAACTCTGCAATAGAGTCTTTGATTCTCCTTTTCCACCGAGGTTCTTTGCTTCCTTTTCCCTTGCAACCATTCATTTTGAGTCCAACTTGTCTTGCTATGTAGATCGCAGTAGCATTAATAATTTATTGGTGTCAGTGATATTCATGGTAGTTTGTATCTCTGTAAGAAATGTTTTGACTGCGTGACGTGTTGCTTTACAGCTTAAGAAATCGTTACTTTTATTTTTCATGTTGCTAAGTGATTGAACTATCGGATTTCGAATCATGTGATAAGTAGGATAGTTTTTCTAGAGCACGCACGCTGTAGCTGAGATCTTTCGGTTGATTGTTACACATTCCAGGATTCTATAGACATTAAATACGTTTATTTCTACAACGCGAGTCTTCAGTGTCACAGGGAATTGGGGCCAGAGATTAGATTCCCCACACTGAAAGGTGGCGACCCTGCCAGGACTCACTAGGACTTAACAGGATCACAAGGTTATTTCTTCGTACTGAAATCAACACACGTTGCAGCGAGTGGAAAATTATATGTTCACTTTAGCATGGCTCAAACGGAGGACAAATTTAGGAAACAGCTGGAAGTAGCGAAGCTAAAACTGGACGAAATCGAGGAAACTTTAGCGAGTGGAAATGCAGAGGATATTTCTGGGACGTACGAGCAGATTGGAGAATTGATTAAGCGTTTGGAAAAATCAAAGGATGCGACCGCCGATTACTTGATGGAGACGGACAAAGACTTGGAGTACATCAGACAATGGACAATGGATCACAAAGAAGACATTTCACCATTCAGAAAAGTACGCGACCAAATAAAGGCTAAAATGGAGGAAATCGCACGTAAAGAAGCAGAATTGGAACTTGAGAAGCAATTGTATATTCAACACAAGGTGAACGAAGAGCAAACGAAGCTCAAATTGCATCAACAAAAGGAAATTGAGGAGGCTATTTTTCTTCAAAACCAAAGAGAAGAAGAGTGGTACAGAAAAAAGCTGGAATTCGAAAAGGAAATTACAGAAAGTCAGTTACAACGAATGGAGGAAGCGAAAGCCGGGAAAAACACAACTGCGCCGCAATCAGTGAAATTACAGAAATACACAATAACGCCCTTTTCCGGCGATTACAAAGATTGGTTACGATTTTGGAATCAATTTACGGTCGAAGTGGATGGTGCCGCGATTTCAGAAATAAGTAAGTTCAATTACCTTCTGGAACTAGTAAAAGGCAAGCCAAAAGAAGACATCCTCGGACTGCCGCACACAGAGGATGGATACTGCGAAGCGAAGCGGATTTTAGAGCAAACGTATGGAAAGGATATCAAAGTACACAAGGCGCTGATAAAAGAGATGGAGGAACTTCCGGCCATATTCAACATTCACAAGATCGCGATCATTCACGATTTCTATAACAGGCTCTCAAGAGTAGTTCGCACCCTTAATACAATGAAGAAACTAGCGTCCGCTCAAAGCATGGTGTATACGCTGATGGATAAGCTGGGTCCGGTGCGAGAAATACTTGTTCAAAAGGATGACGACTGGGAGGAATGGGGGTTGGAACAACTCGTGGAGAACTCACGGAGGTACGTGGAGAGAAACCCCTTGAGAGACAGCGAAGACAACAAAAGAAAGACGGAAGATTTCAAGCACCGCCCGTGGATAAAAGAAAAGGAAAGGCCCGAAAAGCTGCTTTTCGGAAACAATGGGGGAAAGCCAGACCGCAAACTTAATTGCGTGTACTGCAATTCTCAAGAGCATAACAGCCTTAACTGTACAAAAGTGCTTGACATAGCCGCCAGACGAGCTATATTACAAAGGAGTGGATTGTGCTGGAACTGCACTGGTAGAGGTCATGGCGTGACGCAATGCAGGTCAAGAGGATGCAAAAACTGTAACAGGAAACATCACACCTCGATATGCGACCAAGAAAAATCTACACTTGATCAATTTCAGAATCCAAGAGTTGAGAAGAGTATGAGTGCACTCATGAACCACGCCAGTACCCTTCATCCAACAGTACTAGCGAAAATTGGAGAAGAGGAAGTGCGTGTGATGTTTGATTCAGGCGCTGGGAGTTCCTACTTGTGCACAGATGTGATAACCAAACTTAACTTGAAACCTGCGAGGAAAGAGCAACGCTGCATAGAACAGATGTATGGGACAATGCGGAAAATCGTAGAAGTATACAGTGTTACTGTACATTCACTTGCCGTTGAAGGGTTTTCAATCGACGTCGAATGTATTAACGCCGAAAAAGACGTACTGACTCACCTGCCCAATCCTAACATCAAGGCCCTAAAGAAACAGTGCGGCAGATTCAGGAGATTAACCTTTACTGAGGAAGCGACAAGAAGCGACACTATGCCAGTCCATGTCATTCTGGGGGCAGCAGACTACCAACGGATTCGTACTACAGAACCATTAATCCTGGGGGTGGATCCTGACAAAGATCCAGGCGCAGAATTCACGATGCTTGGTTGGACTGTTTATGGAAGTCGACCGGTGACAGAAGGTGTCACAGCAGAAAAGCAATTCCTTCTCACGACCGGTCAAGAAGAGTTTGAGAAGCTGTGCTCGCTGGACGTCTTAGGGCTCAAAGATACAAGGACAACAAAGAACAAGAACTTACACGAAGATTTTCTCCAGCAGCTAAATAAGACGCAAGGCGGCTTTTATGAAACAAGGTTGCCGTGGAAAGAGGATCATGTACCACTTCCGACCAACAAGAACCTGTCAGTGGCTCGACTGAACAGTACAACCAGGAAGCTGGAGAGAATGAGTAAGCTGCAGGACTACGATCAGATAATGCAGGAACAAGTGGCCGCTGGAATTATGGAACCTGTACCCCCTCATCAAAGGGGCGAGGCAGTGCACTACATTCCCCACCAGGCAGTCATTCGAGAGCAAGCAGAAACGACCAAGATGAGAATTGTCTACGACTGTTCATCAAGGGCCAACACCCAGACCCCCTCTCTCAATGATTGTTTGGAGACTGGACCACCATTACAGCCTCTCCTGTTTGACATTCTTCTCCGGAACCGGATGCGGAAACACTGTGTCACTGGAGACATTCAGAAAGCGTTCCTCCAAATTCGGGTACACGAACAAGATAGAGATGCACAGCGGGTCCTATGGTACGACAACCTAACGGACAGAAACATAGCGGAGTACCGTTTTACGCGAGTGATATTTGGAGCCACGTCGAGTCCGTACATCCTTGGGGCGACTTTACAGAAGCACATCAAAGGTTACGACGAAGCGTTCAAGGCCACAGCGCAGGCGCTTTTAGAAGACACCTATGTTGATGACATTCAGGGAGGAGGCGATGTGGAAGAAGACGCGGCTACATTTAAAGAAGAGGCTTCTAATATAATGTCAGAGGGCGGTTTCACCCTACACAAATGGCACAGTAACGTGGAACAGCTAAATTCAGTTGAGAAGGTGACGGAAGGAGAAGAGACGTACGCCAAGAGTCTGGTAGGAAACAGAGGAAACAAGGAAACCAAAATCCTGGGCACACTGTGGAACAAGGCGCACGACACGTTGAGTATCGACTTCAAAACTTGCTTAAAGGAGAACAAACCTCTGACAAAGAGGAAAATGATCTCAACAATCAACAGCATTTATGACGTGCTAGGATGGGCTTCTCCAGTCACTATCACTGCTAAGCTCCTTTTTAGTGAAGTATGCCTTCTGAAGTTACATTGGGACACAGAAGTACCAGCCGAGATTCAAAGAGAATGGAAATCGTGGAGAGACAGCCTGCAGAGAGCGCCAACCTTGACCGTACCACGCTGTGTTTTCAAGCATAATCGAACCCACTTTGAGATTCATGGTTTTGCGGATGCGAGCAAAGTTGCTGTTTGTGCTGCTTTGTACATTGTGTCATATCAAGATTCGACGCCAGTAGACCAGAACTTACTTGCAGCCAAATCAAGAGTTGCGCCAAAAGAGATGAGCATCCCGCGTCTGGAGTTGGTCGCCGCGCACACGTTGGCGAAACTTGAAAACAACGTAAGCCGAGCATTGGCTTCCTTTCCCATTACAGCCTACCATAACTGGGTAGACAGTATTACAGTACTCTGCTGGCTGGCGAATCGTGGAGAGTGGACAACTTTCGTACGCAATCGAGTGAAGGTAATTGGCGAGCTCACAGAGTCAGGAACTTGGAGGTACGTCCCTACAACGGAGAATCCCAGTGACCTTGGTACACGAGGATCAGCGCCAAACAAGCTCAAGGAGTTTTGGCTAAGGGGACCAAGCTGGCTATCGGATGAGTCCGCAAGACCTGAGCAACCAGCCATTTTGGAAACGGATGAGGCCAAAGCGGAGAGACACAAGAAAGAAACAATGCTACTGGCTGAGGACAAAGCGCATGGAGCCGTGAAGGACTGGGCAGAAGGCCTGTTGAACAAGTTCCCTTACTGGAAGTTACTGCGCATAACGGCATATGTGAATCGATTCATAGATGGCTGTAAGAAATCAAGACGGGTTGGACCAATCACCAAGTCTGAAATTGGAAAAGCAGAGAAAAAATGGATTCAGATTACACAAGAGACATGTAACATGAAAACTGACATCAGACTGGCCAAAGATGAAGATGGATTAATTAGGTGCAACGAAAGAATCCAGGGCTACACTCCTATCTTCATTCCGAGAGAATCAGTGTTAGCGCGTCGGATCATCGAACACTACCATGTACAAACCTTGCATGGGGGAGTAGCGGCGACCATGAACAAAGTGCGACAGAGGTATTGGGTTCCAAGACTGAGATCCCTGGTTAAGAGTGTTCGACGCAGTTGTAACTATTGCAAGAAATACCGCGTGACAGTCCTAAATGCTCCACCCACCTCAGCCTTGCCGAAGTTCAGAACAGAATTCACCGAGCCGTTTAACGTCACTGGAGTAGACTTTGCTGGGCCACTCCTGTACAAATCTGGAAGCGAGACTGGAAAGGCGTACGTTGCACTGTTCACATGCGCAAGTACAAGAGCGGTACACCTGAAGCTTTGTAAGGACATGACAGCCGAAGAATTCAAAAGAGGATTAAAAGAGTTCGTTGTGCGACGAGGCGCGCCAGATCTGATAGTCAGTGACAACGCCAAGACCTTCCAAGCAATGAAAAAGTGGCTCTCGACCCTACAGAAAGACGAGAACCTCTTTAACTATCTAGCCACAAAGGAGATCGGATGGAAATTTAACATGTCCCGCGCGCCGTGGTGGGGTGGATTCTTCGAGAGGTTGATTGGCATCATGAAGAACGCTCTTTCTAAAGCAATTGGACGAGCTTTGCTGAGATTTGAAGAGCTTGAGGAGATTTTGTTGGACGTGGAATCATTCCTGAACAACCGACCCCTTTGCTACATGGGAGAAGAATTTGAAACACCGGTGATCACACCAAATCTACTGTTGCGTGGGCAACCAGCACCTTACCTTGAAGAAAATCGCGATGAGATGAGCGACAGGGAAGAGATGACCAGAAGACTAAGATATTTGAAGACTTGCCGAGATAACGTCCGTAAACGTTGGCTAAATGAGTACCTTCACGCCTTGCAGGAGCGTTTTAACTCTCGGCCCGAAGCGCGACATGGTACGACTTGTATGGAAAAGGGTTCACTGGTATTGATAAAAGACACGACGAAGAACAAAGCAAACTGGAAAGTTGGCCGTATCATTAACCCGATCGTTGGAAAGGATGGAGTCACCAGAGGATACAAGATCCTAACTGGCAGTGGGTACGTCATCGAGAGGCCCCAACAGTTGGTGTGCGATTTGGAAATCGCTGGCGTAAGTAATGACTCCAGTTCCTCTGATGATAACGCCGGACCGAGTGGCGATGTTCAACAGCAGCGACCGGTGGTCAGGGCGAGGCGAGAAGCAAGGCGCGCAGCAGCGGATCGTTTGGTAGGAATAATGGCGAACGAGAACGAGGAGGACTAAAGTACCGACGCCGAACTTCCTGTAGATGAAGTTGCGAAGAACATTGTGTGACAGTTCGTCACGCTAATGAACTCAATATCGGAACTATTTTATGCATTTATAACCGAACGAGTTAGAATTTATTTCGCAATTATTCTTTCTGATTTAGAGGATACAACGAACAGTGAGATCAATTGAGTACCAATAATTAGCTATATTAAAGTTATTTCGAACTTTAATAGGGGGAGTGTGTAAGAAATGTTTTGACTGCGTGACGTGTTGCTTTACAGCTTAAGAAATCGTTACTTTTATTTTTCATGTTGCTAAGTGATTGAACTATCGGATTTCGAATCATGTGATAAGTAGGATAGTTTTTCTAGAGCACGCACGCTGTAGCTGAGATCTTTCGGTTGATTGTTACACATTCCAGGATTCTATAGACATTAAATACGTTTATTTCTACAACGCGAGTCTTCAGTGTCACAGGGAATTGGGGCCAGAGATTAGATTCCCCACATCTCTGACACTACTCTATTCACCTTCTTCGTCCATTCTGCCAGCACTTTCCTGTCAACTCTCTTAAAACCAGCACCATTCAACACCTGTCCGCTTCTCATAATTTCCAATATGTCCTTTATCATTTGCCTCTCCTCATCATTCCTCGGATCATTGTGTGTAATCTGCACATTGAAATCTCCATTTAGTTCATCGACGTCGACCTGTTCAGGTTCTGTGTCTATTCTGTGTCTGTTCCTCTAATTCTTTATCTACTGTAGTCATTCTTCTCCTGATTTCATCCAACTCGACGGAAGTAAACTACTCATTCTTTCTGATCGCCCTAGCCTGATCACATAGTCTCTGCTCTGTTATCTTTGATAAACCTCTTTCCTTCCAGACAGCATGCATTCTCTGTCTATATCGTCTGACTGATCTGCCACTTTCATCAACTGGTTTACTCAGATAGTAGCACTATTATTATTATTATTATTATTATTATTATTATTACTATTATTATTATTATTATTATTATTACAAGTGATACCGGTAAAAGTAAATTATAATTATTTTACACTATATAAAGCTTCGAGTTGAAACCTTAAAATAATTTGATAAAAAAGGTTAGCTTTTTCGCCTTTCTTCGGTGCCGCATATTTATACGACGAAGTCACGGTTCGACTTCGAGGTTGTCCGCTATAGTGAGAAGTGACTCCATTTGCTTTTTTGAAATGGATGGATGAAAATTGATCGCTCTTTTTGATATACAAATAATGTCCAGTGACATACAAATCATGTCAAAGAGAAACCAAAATCAACTTTTACAGCCTATTCTTAATTGCTCTTTCTGAAAAGAAAACAACAACTTAATAACAGCCTGCAAACCACTAAGCTGAAACTTATGTCATGCTAGGCCCCTTTGAAACGTGGAATTTCTTATGAGTGCCGAACACCTATTTTAGTCGATGAAAGTAATTAAATACGGCAGTTGATTAAGATGTCGGATATGAAGGTGCCGAATTTAACTCCGTTTGTTGTAAATATTTTCAGTCTCTAGAAAACTTTTTAATCCAATATGGATAAGGGTTTCTATAATTAATGCATTATATTCAGCACATGTGAAATGCGACTTCTAAATCAAATGTTGAACCTAAGTAGTATTTTCGTTTGTGTCAGTCGCAGATTCGACAAAGTCGTATTCAATTTGAAACTGTCGAATTTAGTTGATTCAGCGTCCCATCTCAAAGCAGCTACCTCTCGAATTAAATTACCAGGCAAATGTGAAAATCGACAATTGAGCTGGGCAATGATAATAGCGTCTAGTATTATAAAAAATACTGGTAGATACGCTATGATAATATGCCATTTCCTGTAAACTCTGCCTTCAATTTACCACATTATTTTACTAGCTATATGCACTATGCACAGGTAAAAATGAGAGTAAAAAAGAGATTTTACAAAAAGAAAAAAATAGGTTACGAAAAATTTGCTTCAAGGGGATTCGAATCTGGACCCTCAGAATCAGTCAGAACTAAATGTTAACGCCTATATCCACTGGCCCACCTCGGGAAAAACTGACAATTGGAGTTTAACAGAGGTATGTATTCCTTTCCCACAATAAACCATTAATACTTGGCCGGGGAACGTTTAAGAAATCTTATGAACTATCGATAGCGCGGCTACCGACTGAACCGTATGACCGTACGATACTCTCCCTGCTCGTAAGGTGTCTTTTCATCGGTCATATCGGGAAAACATTAACACAACATTGTTCATCATTATTTCCATTGTTTTAGGTTAGGGTTAGAAGAGCTGCTACATGACCTCTCTTCCCGAAATGAAGAAAAACAATATGGCCGCCAAATACATTCTTTTAGTTTTTAAGGTTTTCCTTGATTAACAACGTTGAACATTTATTTCGGCAAACAAACAGTTAAGTTGAAAAAGGATTTTACAAAAGTCTCAAGAGCACGTCTCCTTTTATTTCGCTTTTAATTGGCAAAATCGGTCAATTTACACAACTTTTTCGTTTGGTTGTGCTTTGAAAATGGAATAATAATTACCTAGAGACAATACAGTGTAAAGAATTGTTGAGAAAAATAGCAAAAACTTGCCAACTTATGACACAAAAGGTACTTTAAAAACGAACTAAAACATTCAAAACGCATTGATCACATGAATGATGACGTCATGTCCCTCTTTTGGTCATGAAAAAAATTATCAGGTAGAACATTGCTTTCCCAGCAAATTTTCTCTGCCATCTGATACAAGGTTGACTCTCTACAGCCCTCGGCCTAGTCTCCCGACTTTTCCGCTCACGTTCATAATCCCCTTAAATTTTAAATGCCGAACGTCAACTGGTTATTTTTAAATGCCCCACACAACTAAAACCTCAAATATGCTATTTGTTTTTAACTCGTTAATGAAATCTTGTCACAACAAAAAAAACCTAATTCGGAAAAAGTCGAGGGGATTATTCAACAATATTAACTAAGCCTGAGGTGAATAATTGTTAGTTTTAGTATATTCACACGAAGTGATCTCAACAGAATCAGAAAGGAAACCATTAAAAAACGATTAGTTTGACTGACGGGTGAATTCCTGCGTGAACACGACGCTGTATGTAAACAGTGGATGCGCAAACAGTATCAGCTAGTATCTCCAAACATGGCAAATTATGGTTTTAATCTTTTTCTATCGATTTTGTAAGCTTTAGCATCAACGGTTTAAAAGAAAACGCCGAAAATTTAAATTACTACCCAATTCTGAGAAGAAAAGTAGAGCTTTATTTGTTTCTGTCAACGACCGTGAATGAGATAGTTTTCTTTGTCGCTTCTTGCAAATGCCGTCAACAGCGGCTACGATCAAGGTGAACGTTGTTTATCTCCAATGTTCTTTGCCTTGTTAACTTGCTGGCACGTACAATTTTCGAAAATATTTGGCTTCCTCTTTTCTCCATAAATTAACTTCCATTTACAGGCAAAATTGGTCTTGCGAGAAAATCCCGAAATCACAAAACAGTGACAAAGCGACATCGTTTTCCTCTGTAGTGGTAACCATAGCTTCGAGCGTACAAAACGTCATGCAGCTACAGTAAACCACTTCACAATAAATCACGCTGTTTAAACACCATGAAGTCTTTCTTGCCTTCAAAGTCATCAGCACTTGGATATTCGTGTATTTTCAAAATGCTTTACTATGAAACTTTGGCAAAACACCCAGCAGGGGCACCCAACGAGGATATAGTTCAAAACCACTTAACATAGCATTGTAGAACGTATTTTAGTATTCAAACGGTAGATATAGGCATATTTTTATCCCCTAAAAACTTTTCATCTGTTCGGATTTCCTAGCTGAAAGTCTAGTGATCCGAAAATTATAGGGATAAAAACTTACCTTCTCGAAAATTTCAGCCATGAAAAGGCTCCCGAAAATTCTAGGTGGCCTTTTTTAGGGTCAAAATCCGTTAAAAATGGGTAATTATACCATTTTGTAGATGTTCGAAAAATCCTAGGAAAGGCAGGCAAGCAAGAAATTTTACAACAAATGCTCCGAAAATTTTAGATCTCAAATCGTCTTCCGAACAGATATTTTCCGGAAAATTGCCGTTGGGTGCCCCTGACCCAGCTGACCCATTTCACGACAGCGATTTTGTTCTGCTTTATATTCACCGCCTAGTGCGGTGAATATAACGTCATAGTCCGAGATAGCTAACCAATCAGATTGCTTGATTTACCAAGATCACTGAGTGTGTATGTACTAATAGTAATTAGTATATACACACTCAGTGATCTTGGTAATTCAAGCAATCTGATCTGTTCGCTATCTCGGACTATTCAACAATATTCACCTCCTAGCGAGTGGATAATGTGTGAGCTCGCTTTTTTCCCATTTTCTTGGAGAAAGATCTTTTAAAAGTCGACAAAATCCTAGGGTTGACTTTTTTTCAGGCAAGAAAAGACTTCGAAGGTTCAAAACGGCATTTTTCCATTTACTGTTGTTGAGTTTTGTGGTCGATGGATTGTTTACAACTCCCGTTTATTCGCCTAGAAGAGGCCATTTTGTGAACTCAGCGTTTCCTAACAACAAAAATTTGGCCCAACAACGAAGTTTATTTATGACAAACAAATTTGAAAGCAAATGTTTGCAGAAATTCTACGGTTCAAGTAAACACGAGAAAGAATACTACATGAAAAACGACGTCTTACCTCGAGGAGCCGAATCGCCATTTTTGTCAGCACTTCATGCGAAGAACGACACAACAAACCTTTTCGGCTATAAACTTGGCGAGTCAACAGAAAAACAACAAAGCTCTTTTTTTCTTCTCAGGTAAGGAAACAATTCAAACTTTTAGCGGTTCTTTTGAAGTTATTATTGTTTGCGAAGTGATAAGCTTGTGAATTGCCATGTTTGAAAATTCTACAAAGATCTATTTTTAAACTGTCGCGTGTCTAGCTGACCTGATCTGTCAATCAAATCGTACTTTTTAATGGTTTCCTCTCTGATTTTTGCTGAGATCACTTCGTGTGTACATACTAAAACAATTATTCTTTTCAATCTCGCTGAATAGTGGCTTTAGGAATATTTTGCCACTATTCACTTCGATTTCAAAGAATAATTGTTAATTAATACGTTGTGGTTGTTGTTGTCGTTAGTTATTGTTAAACTTCCTATTCGTTCTCGATTCCAGATGTAAATTATATATCGTCACCTTCATATCTTTATCTTCAACAAAAAAAAAAAGAACTCACCAAGTGATCAGCTCCCTCGCTGTGTTGGCGAGAGTGGAGAACATTGCACAGGTATCGTTGAGGGTCATCGGTTTGAATCCAGTTCAAGCCTGAAATTTCTTCAGGCTTTTTTTCTCATCCTTTTAAGCTGTGTTCATAGCTTTGATAATCTTTTACGTGTTCAAGCCGATATTTTTGAATAACAATCAGTACATGCGTCAGCGTGTGTATATGTATGTCGAGATATGAAGCACGCGGTACGTTTGGAGAGCACGAAGGAAGCGTGCGGGGGGTTCTCGGCTGCCCCTCAAGCGAATCTTGGGTGCCCCTGTCTTTTATTTAGTTATCCATCTCTACGATGATTCTTAGCAACAGGTCAGCGGCCTTACTAATGGTAATAACTAATAATAAGAATTAAAATAACAATAATCAAAACAGGTCCAGCTGGGCTAGGAAAGAGTTTATGGATTGTGCCTTAACGACATTCAGGGGTAGGCTGTTCCAGTCCCTGATGGTGTTGGGGAAAAATGAGTATAATTGAAAAATGAGTATAATTGATTGATTGAGTATAATTGATTGTTTGTTTCAGACGCCGCGACTGTTTTATGTTGTTCCAGGTTTCTTTAAACTCTTGAGGGCTATACAAACTTTCCAAGTGCTTCATGCTTCAGTATCTTATAGGCAGAGCTGAGGCACGAATCAATTGCTATGTTGGACGAAGAAGAACGTATAACATTCTTGCCGTTCCTTCGCTTGGGTTTTGAACGGTGGGAATCATCGCGGCTCGAGTTCGGGATTTAGACGCCATCTTAGACTGGCATAAATTGGCGTCGGTCGCATGTGATATTTTTCTCGGCAATTTTGTGCCACCACGCTTATTTCGACGTGTTGAAAGTTTTGATTGAGCTGGTTGATTTAGTTCGCGCAACTTTGTCCTTAGGCCTTAGTACTTCTCTGTATACGACTATTGACTCCAAGCAAGGTTAATTGTTTTTGTGTCGTTCCAGGTTTCTTTGTGGAATGTATTTTTTCCGAAAGCAATCAACCCCTTACATATAGTTTCAGTGGTTCGAAGTTTATTTTTTTAAGTAACATACTAGTAAATCAAAAGGGACATCGCGTTTTGGCCTTGTTAAATCTCTATATCAGTGAGGTGCTCCCAAGGCGAGAGGTGATTGTAAATAATATAATTTTATTTTGTAATCACAAACAGCTTCCGTAAGTATCTTTCGGATTTTGGTGATCCTTTCCCGTACCTGTTTGGACGTTTCTGTATTCCCTTTCTGCCAACTATTGCCTCTACCTTACTGGTACTTAGTTTCCCGGCTCTTTAATTTTGCGTTTTTCGCGATTGTAAAAAAATCGCGAAATTGAAGACTCGCGGTAATTCTACCGACATTTAAACACGTGAAATTTAAAAGAAAATTCAATTATCACAGAAAAAATGATCAATATGTAATAACAACAACGTATACAGCATATCTGTCAACAAATACACAAATTCAAAACACTGGTTTTACTTGTAAGTTCCATTTTATATTTTTGTTGTGAATAACGTTAATTTGCAAAGATTTCTCATACGGATTAGAGAAAATGAATTTTGAGAATCTTTAAATATGTGTTTTGCTTGTTCCAGTTTATCTAGAAATTTTCAAAAGTTCATGGCTATTTGAAAAATAAAATGAAATTGAGAGCGCTTGAATCGCGAAATTTAATGTCCTTTTTTCCATTTGCCTGCTGTAGTGAAATCGCGAAACTAAATACCAATAAGGTGCTTTTTAGGAGAAAGAGCATGTTTAGCGTCTTATCAAAATCTTGAGTTGGGCAAGAGGGGCATCCATTTCTGAGTTTGGTCAAGTATTGCGTAAATTGTTACTTTATTTTCCAGAATTACTGAACTATTTAGATCCAAAAATTGATCCTTGTGAAGACTTTTATAAGTACGCTTGCGGTGGATGGATAAAGAGAAACCCACTTCCTACTAAAAAGACAGTGTGGAATCAGTTCACTAAGCTGGAGGAAGAAACAAGCAAGTTTATAAATAATATTCTGCAAAATAAAGAGATTCAAGCCGAGTATTCCAAGGTATAACAGCTCTAAGCTGCATAACCAAGCTTTAAGATTAAGGTTAATTTAAGGTTATTCTTAGAGGCCGCGGCTCTAGCCTTTGTACGCTTGAAGTTTATATCAACCACCCGCGACGAAAACTCGTAGATTTCCCATAGAATTCTCATTAATTTGTGGTGTTACTAAAAGCTGCGTACTCCACACTAATGGTGTTGTTCCTTGGCCTTTGCTTCGCCCTCCCTTCCTCAATAAAATTTAGTTTGTTTCGTGTCAGACTTGCGATATTAAGGCTACCAAATGAATGTCTTGGAACATGACTTGATGGCAGATTCTACAGCTTTCTACCATATTTTAAATCTGGAGCATTTAAATTAGTTTTGTCTAATTTATGTTTAGTCATGAATCAGACCATGTAGTAACTGGTTTCTCTGTGTTTTCTATAGATTTCATCCTTTCGAAAGGGAATAGCATACCATGTATCCTGTTTAGATACTGAAACAATCAACGAAAGGGGTACAAAGCCATTAGAAGATCTTATAAAGGAGTATGGATCTTGGACAATAACCTCGAACAACTGGGATGGAAAATCATGGAGTATGGTCAATTACCTTGCCAAGATGAGAAGGAAACTTGCCCTAGGACCATTTTTCACTGTGTTTATTGGCGCCGATCAACGTAACAGCATTCAAAATACTATCCAGGTAAGTGATTATCATAAAACAAAAAGAGAACTCAACCCCTTTCGCTGCAAACGCCTGCCACGCAAACTGGTTTATATGGTAATCGGAATCGAGAAAAAAACGTTTCTACTGTGATCTCGATAACAATTTTTTTTCGTCTCTCGTTATACCGCTTGGAGTAATATTTACTTTTACTTTCGTAAACGCCAAGAGAGAGTTAAACCATTTTTGTTCTTTTAATTTAGTTGTTAATTATAGCACATTATTTTTTTCTGAGCTTGCGAGCGGGTGGAATCCTCGAAATCCTGCAATCTGATTGGTTCCAAGAGCGGGCAATTTTTTACGATCTTGCCCTCTAACCAGGGCGGAATCGTTGGCAGCTTCATTCACAAGTTTGTTTGTTGTTGTGAATGAGCAAAACCGGTGATCCAGAACCATTTTTCTTTTAAAACTTGCGCTATTAAAATTATTAGCGTTAGCTAGGGATAAGAGAATTTTGTTATTCAGACAAAACATCTGAAGGGAGAATCAAGCAAGTCAGCCAGGAAAACCGCTAAAGTAAAGCACAACAGGCGGCTCGCGATGTCGCTTCACTAGTTTTATAACCTACGCTGTAAGTACTGCAATCTTGCTCTCATGCACCGTTAATTCGATATTTTTCCTCTCTTGGTAGGTTTGTTTTCCATTTTTGCTGTCTGAATCTAGATTCTGCCGTTTTTCATTGAATTTTGCCTCGCTAGTTTTCTACTTTTCAGAAAAGGTTGTTGTCAACGATTGCATGTAGCTTTCAATCGTGAATAAACAACACGAACAACTTTTCCAACACACATAGGTTGAAGGCTGAAGTAAAATTTTCCTAAAACTTTTAAATCTTAGTAGGAAAAAAATAAAAATGTTATACTACGGCCTCGTCTCCTGCGGTACTCAAGACCTCGGGCACAGTTTCTCCCAATACGGACCTCCCAGCCGATGAATAACATATATTTCGTTATTGTAGCTCCGACCGATAGCATATCTGGGAATCTCACGTCGTCGATTAACATCCAATGACACTCATGGAAGAGAGGTAAGGGAAACTTGATTTTCATTTTTAAATACGTTTCATTAAGGTTCAAACTTAATTCTTCTTACTTGGGTGACCCGAAACGAAAACATTATCCGAAATATGAAAGCAAATTTCCTTACTTCATGTCATAGTATGTGGTAAAGGCCTTAATGTTTTGTTAGAACTCGATCGATATTGCCTTGCAGTTCAGGCTATTTTGACAATGCTCAGAACATTGCTATGTAAGCGCACACAAGTTAAGTCAGGCGTTTTCTATGTGAGCATATGCTTTTCAGTGGAGCAAGCTATTAAATGAGCTACGAAAGTTACCCTGTTTCTCCCCTCCATTTTCACAACATGGCGTTAGAGGTGGGATTTCACGAAGACTTGTGATTCCAAGAATTCAAAAGACTCCATTGAAGCCAAAATACTTCAAACTTCGAGCAGAATTTGCAAATTTAAACGATTAAATACTTCAACATGGCGGACAAATTTAAACCCCCTTCGATGGACTGGACTGGTGTGGGAGATGTTCACAAACGATTTTAACTTTCCAAACGAAAGTGCGAACTTACTTTCTCTAGGCCATTTGATAAGGTCGAGGAAACAGAGAAAGTCCACCTACTGCTGCTGTGGTAGGCGAGAAAGGCTTAGCAATTTACAACACCACAGCATGGGGTGCCGAGGGCGATTAACTCAAACTCACAACCCTTCTAACGTCACAAGAGGCTTAAACTAAACCTCAAAGCAACCAAATTCTCGCAAGGTATCAACTCAGATGTCTCAAGAAGGGAGACATGCCTGTCGAAGAATTCGTAAGCGTGATTGCTAATCGATGATGGCGGACACGAAACGACTGTCAGAGAAAGTACTTTAAGGGACGTCCTCGTGTTCGGCCTCAAATCAAACAATTTACGCAGAGATGCAATCGCTCTAGGGAATACTCTGACCTTTAAGCAAGTTTGCGACCTCGCAAAGGCTAAAGAAAGTGCCAAGGCCCTAATGAAGATTATGACGCAAGGTGAATACAAATTAGCGAGTCTTCATGTAGTGTATGACCGGCACCAATCAACCGAGTCAAAACAAAAGCTACCTACAAAGAAATCACGCCGATTGCAATTCAAGTCTAAGGGCTGCTTCACATGCGGAAATACTTACGATAAATCTACCATTTGTCCTCCAAAAATTCAAAACGCAAGCACTGTGGCAAGATTGGGCACTATGCGAAAGTGTGTATGAGGAAAAGGTTACAAAAACTGCACGAGATAGTAGATAGCCCAGAATATGAAGGTCAAGCCATCCACCTGAAAGACGGCAGCTACTCTGACGCCCGTATGGCACCCTTTTCTATGAGGATGACGGCACGGGTAACGAGCAACCAATTACCGTTTTTCTGGGAACACTCATTTCTTCAGAGTGTCCCTTCCCCCTAAGGTACATTGCATATATACTGCGAGCGTCTACAAAGACAGAATCTATGCCACAGTCAATGTCAACAAACTTTATGTCAAGACGCTGAAGATAGACACAAGGGCTGATGCCTGCGTAATTACCACAGAAGACCTTCAAGATATACCATTCCCTATCAAGATCCTACCTTGTAACAACGTCCTCAGAAGGTATGGGGGTGCCAAGACGGAAAACATTGGATCAACGTTTCACCAGGAAGTCCATCTATGCTGGGACGCAGTCCGTCTCAGGAACTAGGAATCATTACAGCCAATGTTGACGAGTTAACAGCCTTGCACCACGTCTAGCCTCCACGAAATATTTCTCTTAGTGCTGAAATACTCGCACAAGAGGGCAAGTTATCAAAATCAAGTATTCTAGCCTAGTACCAAGACTGTTTTGACAAACTGGGCTAGTTCCAAAGGGAGAAGTACCACATTAAGCTGATTGACAATCCCGTTCCAGTCGTCAACCCCCACCCGTGTACGGCCCCAGTCCATATACTTCCCTTGTACAAAGCTGAAGCTCATGATGTCATCATTGAAGTCCAAGAACCCACCGACAGGGTCAATTCTATCGAGTACAACTCAAAGCAACCCTTGACGGAGAGAAGAAAGTAAGGCTGTGTCCCGACCAGAAGGATCTTAACAAGAACATACGTCGAGAGCACTGTTATTCTAGGACCATCGGGGAACTTCTACCTCTGCTCCATGGGAAGAAGTATTTATCCATTGTCTACACAAAGAAAGGGTACTGACACTTGGAATTAGATTACTCATCCAGGCCACTGTGCACCTTTAATACCCCTTTCGGGAGGTACCGATTCAAGAGATTACCCTTCGGAGCCGTCGTTTCTCAGAATGTACTTCCAACGCAAACTCGATGAAGTATACAGAGGCATCCCAAACGTAACAGGAATAGCTGACGATATCCTAATCTGCAGTTCCACTGAACAAGAACATGACCTGGCATTCATCAAGATGCTCCAAGCTAGATGTGCCTGTGAAAACAATGTTAGCCTCCATTCCGAGAAACTGCAATTCAAGTAACCATAAGTAGATTTCTACGGCCACATCCTAACACCCCAAGGAATTCAACCTGCTGTGGAAAAGCTTGATGCTGTACTCAATATAAAGCCTCCCTCCAACGCAAAGGAGCTTCAAGCCATCTTAGGGTTGGTGACCTACTTCCATTTATACTCGATGAAGTTAGCTGAGATGACCACACCCATGCGGGAACTAACGAAAAAGAATACACATTTCATGTGGGAACCACACCGCCAGAGAGCATGGGACAAAATAAAGGAGGAACTTTGCACGTGCAATTTCATCTCTTACTATGACCCAGACCCAACGAAAACCACAATCTTACAGTGTGATGCAAGCCAATCAGGTGTAGGAACCTGGCTTAGACAGGTAGATTCAGAAGGTAAAGAAAACATTGTTGCCATGGCATCCCGGACGCTCATTAATGCCAAGTCCAGATATTCTAACACCGAGCGAAAGTGTTTGGGGATCATGTACAGCCTTGAGAAGTTCGATTACTACCTACTGGGTAGACAAGTGATCGTGGGAACTAACGCACTACCACTAGAACAATATTAAAAAAGAACATAACAGAAGCGCAAGCCAGATTGCAAAGGCTGCTACTAAGATGCCTCCGATTTGATGTCCAGGTCCAGTACATGCAAGGGGAATCCATCCCAGTTGTAGATACTTTATCACGTTTGTGCTTCGAAGAAGGCGTACACTCAATTGAGAATTCAGAGTATGGTACCTCATTGTTAGAAGGCCGTATCCACTTTATCAGCAGCCTCATAGATTTGGCAAGAGTGAAATCCTCCACTGAGCAAGATCCCATCGTGAACCTACTCAAGGAAGTCGTCTACAATGGCTGGCCACCATAGTCCTGCCAAAGGACATGCGGGATGAAGTCTTACAGACCATCCACTCAGGCCACGAGGGCGAACCCAAGTACATCCTCCTGGCTAGGCAGTATGCATTCTGGCCAGGTATCTCCAGTGACAACAGACAAATGGTGAAAGACTGTCACTTATGCAGCAAACAATCACCAGCTCAGCCAGTGCTGCCAATCATTCAACCTAATCTTCCCAGTCGACCATGGGAAAAATTACGAACAGACATCTTTGACTTCAACGGAAAGAAGCACCTCACGATGGTCTACTATTATTCCAGATACCCTGTGATCAGACTCGATCGAACCCGACTTAACAGCCACTGTGCTAGCTCAGTATGGCCGACCTACCTCAATCACCACTGACTTCGGCCCACAGTACGTTAGTGAGAAAGTCAAAATCAAGTGTAAACAGAGTGGTATCACACTAACCTTCAGCTCTCCATATCACCATCAAGCAAACAGTCTCGCTGAGCGAGAAATTGGAAACTGTAAATCCTCCCTAACAAAGGCAATGGAGAGCGAAGAGTGCTCATTCACAGCATTATGGATGTTCCGCACAACTCCACTTGACAGGCAGCTTCCTTCACCTTATGAATTGCTATTTGGGAGGAAACCCTCAAGATGACACCCACCAAGAAGAAAATCTACAGCGTCAAGTAAAGCAAGCAGAATTCTACAATCGCGTGGATACGTGACAAAACGATCCTAAACAACAAGGAACCCATCCTCGTGCGCAAAACGCTGAAGAGCACGAGGGAGCGAGCTGTGGTAATGAAAAGACCCCAACCGCCCCCCCTCCCCCCCCCCCCCCCCCGAGAACCTAGGACCTATTTGGTAGACATTGGTGGCAGAATCTACCAAAGAACACGAGAGCATCTATAGCCAAGAACCGAGGGAGTAACCAAACCAGTACCGGAAAAAAAGCTACCAACAGCCCTCTTGACTTCAGCCTGCGTCGCAGACGTAATTTAACCTCGGTTAGTAACGTCTGCGAAGCAGCACCGAGATACTTGTTCTGGGCTTCCAACGGACTCAACGAATCACCGAAAATGCGTTTCGAATTTCCTTTCATCCTGATTGATAAATCGAGCATGTCTTTTTTAACTGGCCAATCATGCCGCGTACTCAAATCCTGGTACACAGGTGGGGATCCAGAACAAGGATTTCGGCGCTGTTTAGCAGACGGACTTAACCAGATGTTGGTTTCGCCTGTGGCGCAGGCTATCTTGAATTCCCCACCAACTAACGCAACGGATAAACCAGTCATTAGAACATACACCCAGAGCCAGTGCCACCACAGAAAGAGCGTACCAGCTTTACCCTCAGATGTACCAGCTCAACAACCAAGCGAACCCCCAGAGCCACCATCTCAGACTGTTTCTAGGGAGCGAAAGGCTCCATACCAACAAGGGAGCCACTCTACCAGGGCAGGACGTGTGACACAAGCTCCAATAAAACTCAAAAATTGAACCAAACCCTCCTGATAGGATATTTAGCTGACACTGCGAGACAATTTCCAGCATTTGTTGTTTGTTATTTTGCTTCCCCCTCACCTTTGTTGTACGTTAGGCCGACTCTGATTCTTTGGACGTTATTTAATTCAAAAAGGGGGTGTCACTGTATACAGTGCAGGCGTTTAATTTTTTTTTTGGAACTTGATACTGCGTTACAGTTCAGGCTATTTTGACATTGCTCAGAACATTGCCATATAAGGGCATACAAGTTAAGTCAGGAGCTTTCTATGAGAGGACATGTTTTCCTATGGATTAAGCTATTAAATGAGTTACGAAAGTTACTCTGTTTCTTGCCTCCATTTTACAACAGTGGAAACTTCCTTTTCTCTTGGTGCAAATAACAAAAACAAAGACCTTCGTCTTCGATCTTTATTTCGAAAACGGCAAGAACCAAGTTTAGGGAAGTGTGTAAATTTCCTTACCTTTAACACCCTCACAGGGATATTCAATGAATGCTCCCCCTGGTCAGGTTTAAAGGGTCTTCACGGGACTCCCGTCGTATGTCACCACTGGTCAAACATCTGTGTTCTGTTAGAAGTAAGATCACTAAGAAGTATGGTGAGGTGAACGCTGACCTACAAGCAAGGATCAAAGAGCTCAACCACAACAACTAAGTACCGGCTATAGGTAATGAAAACGGTAAACATGGAACTGGGACTAAGGGTTGGTGGAATACCGTTAACAAAATCACTAATATTGAGTCTAAGACACTAAACATCAGCTCTGTTATCGACCCTAAGGACATTAACCTGTTCTTTCAAAATATTCACACTGATACTCAATACTCAGCCCCGGAGCTATCACCTATTCCGGAAGTAACTCGCACCCCTTCTCTTGATGTATGTACTGTTGAAAGGTTTATGACCCTGGTCGGAACGTACTGCTCCTGATCCGAATGAATTCCCTTGCTGGTTGTGGAGAGATTTTGCGCACCAACTTGCTCCAACAGTAACCAGGTTTTTAACTCTTTACTCACACAACAGTCAGTTCCACTTCCATAACACCAATTCCTAAAGAATCTCCACTGTCATCGTGCGCTCAGCTTCGACCGATATCCGTCACGAACATTATCATGAGATTGTTTTGAGGCTAGTTTGCAAACAAAAGGGTTTTTAATAAGCTTAAGTCTGTGATTGGTATGGATCAGTTTGCCCAAACGAACATTGCGATACCACAATGGCTCTTGTTACGTGTCAACATAATTGGCTCAGATGGCTGCATGGTGATGTAGACTTTGTTCGAGTTTTGTCATTTGAATTAAAGTAAAGCATTTGATACTGTTTCTCAAAAATAGAATCAGGTCTCAATATTAATCTTTATATCAACAACTTGATTATCAGCTTCCTTGGCAACCACAAACAGAGCGTTGTTGTAGACTGAAAGATTACTGGTTATGTTGAAATTAACAGAGGGGTCCCGCAGGGTACGGTCCTGGGGCTTCTTTTATTCTCTCTGATGGTGAACGATATAAAGCTAGTTGATCTAAAAAACGGGATAGCAGGATATGCCGGTAAAAATCGCTATTAATGTACTGTTAAAAGGAACTGTCCAGAGCTGGGCAGCCAACAGTAGGAAGTCTTTGAATTTGTCAAAGACGCGGGAAATGCTATTGCATCGCACAACTTCTAAGCCTGCTCCTCCTCCGTTGCCCGGGATTGAGCGGAAAGATTGTTTAAAACTCTTGGGAATTACTTTCCACAATCCTTGTGTTAGGGATTTTCATATTGACTGCTTACTTTCCAGAGCTGCTAGTCCACTGTATATTCTTATTATATTATATTATTATATTCTTATTATAGAGTACGGAAGTATTATTATATCTACACTAAAGACCAGCTTATTGAACTCTTCGAATCTTTGATATTGTCATTATTTCTGTATGGATTAGAAGTCTGCTGCTTTGCCTCTCAAGGCAAATATTTAGATCGTATTAACACCTTCATTAGGTGTGCCTATCTCTCTGGCCATACAAATAAGAACTTTTTTATACCTGTTGAAGAATAGGGACCGTGATCTGTTCAAAAGAATCATTTGTGACACTGATTACTAATGGTGACACTGGTGACACTAGGGCCCTTAGAGATAGAGGCCATGGCGTCATACTCCCTAGAGTGAAAACTGAACGGTTTAAGCGGGAGTTTGTAAATAAATGTCCTTTTAGTTTTATTTCGTGATATCTTTTTTCTTCACTTAATTTTTGTAATTTTGTAATACATATATTCATAACTGACTGAAAGGCCACAAGTATATATCGTCTGATCTTTCACTAGACTCCTACTGCTACTACTATTACTACTACTACTACTACTACTACTACTACTACTACTACTACTACTACTACTACTACTACTACTACTACTACTACTACTACATTCTGTCAATGAAAAAGCTATGAGAGTCTAATTCGGGTCTTAAGTTATTCCGTGGATCAGGCTGCCTATTACTGTTAGCACTCCGTTTACGTTTGATTTTCTAAAGTTGTAAGGAACAATGGTGATGGTAACTTAGAAGGTTTTTTTTTCCCAGGGTCGAGAAGTTTATAAGCAGTTTATGTTAAACCTCACAAGAGCTTTGGGAGCAAACAACGACTCATACAATGACATCATGGATGTTATCAACTTTGAAATCAAACTTGCCCAGGTTTGTACAATCTCCGAATGTAATAGTTTCCATGCCCCTGTCTTTTCAAGATGAAGAAAGGGAAGAATTTATGATGATTGCGGACAGTGTGTACTATTTTGCAATAAATGCATTTGGGAGCTCTCCCAACTCAGCACGAAAAGTAGTTTTGGTGATAACCAAGAACGATTCTATCTTCTTTACTCTATTCTATACGCGGCCAAAAATTATCGACGTCTGGTTTCGCAGTATTCCCTTGTTAACAAAACCAAATCGGAGGACAAACACTCAAGAGAAAATGTACGAGTAATCAAATAGAATTTTGAAATAAGAATTTCGAAATGACCTGTGACGTATACTAAGATCGTTTTAACTCAAGAAACACATGAAACCACACTGAAGTTTTTTACTGTAATCACAGCGATAAAACATTCTTTTGTAAATGTAATTTTACGCTCCGAACCCTGCAAAATACTCAATACTAGTCTGCCTTCTTTCATCCTCAACATATTTAAGGTGACTCGCTGGGCAAATCTAGTGAAATTCCTCTTTCAAATTCTGCCAGCGCTAGCTGGTTATGAAGAATAAGTCGAGTGATTAAAATCAGTTAAAGACCGTAAAATATTTTAAATAAATAATGAAATACTTAAGGTGTTTAATGTCTTTTAATGTGTTCCACACAGGGTCGCAAAAAATGCGCGATTTAAATTACACCGCAACTCTTAACCGAGCTATTATTCTGTACATCGCTAGCACAACGCCAAATGATCTTCAGCTGGGAGCTGGAGTTAACTGTAAAATGTTAATGCCTGTATTATGATGCAGAGTATTTCCTTGATAGAGTTATTGACCTCTCTGTATAGGCGATGCCAACAGGTCAGCAAGCGTATGACGATGAATATTTGTACACAAAATTGACTGTTAAGGAACTGAATGATCTTACCGGAACTGCAAAGGTAAGCCTTCATTTGTATGAGTCACTGTAATTTTACTTGTCTTGTGTTCTGTCGTGACTTCTTCGTAATTTATAATAACCGTCAGGAAAAACACAAGAATAGCAACATCAACTTGCAGTCACGTGAGTTATAGTTCTCAAAGGGACAAGACATAGGAGACTTCAAAGAACGTTAATGATAGTAAATTACGTTAACCCATTAGTCATTGGCGATAGTTAGGGCGCTTAAAACTTACGCAAACGATGACAAACTACTTGTTTAAAATGGCCGTGCAGACGCGTTGAGCGCTTAAATTTGTGGGAGAACTACTCGCTACAAAGTATTGCTGTTATGTCGCACCATTTTATCATTTGACTTGTTCTTTTTACATGCCTGCGCATGCCATGTGCGAAATCTTGGATGTACTGAACCGGCATGCTTGATGATTGAAATAGTTTGTCAAACTGTAAAGCAAGTCTTTCTTCTGGTTATAAAAAGATGCTGTTTAGAGGAAATGGCCTTGTTATAAATGTTACATACATTAGCAGTTTGTCACTTTAGGAAAGATCCATCAGTCGGCCATTCGAGGGGCACCAAAGGTGTAAATAGCACTCCACGTGCAGTTTCGAATTCGTCTTTATTACTTTACGATTCAAATATAGGACAACTCCAAATGCAACGACTGATTGAAAACTCTTATATAGAAGGGTTTGGTTCCGTGAACTGCATACCTTGTACAGGAACATGAGTAGCACACAAGCAAGCTCTCTTGGAGGCTAAAACATGAGCAAAGGTAGGACCTGGATTCGGTGAAACGTCCATGCATTGTGTAAGATCTCTCGGTGGTAGAAATAGGTATTCAAAACCATTTTTGTACCACACTGTTATCGGCGTGTTAGGTGAGGCGTGATCCTTCAAAAGTTTAGTCAATCGTACGCGTTGAACTTCCGAGCTCCAAGTTTCGCTACTTTGACTCCGAACACGGTTAGTCGTTTTAAAAGACGGACTTGAACTCCATATAACCAAAATTATTAGAAAAAATGGTGGAAATCGATCGCTCATGGAAGACGCGGTACGCGTGGCTGCCATGACTTAAAATTTTAGATTTGGCGCCAATGTTGGCGTGTGATTGTGGAAGGAGGAGATGGTGGAAGCAGTCACCCTAGGCAGCAGAAAAACTAGTAAAGTAGTTGTTAACACAAGAGTTACAAAAACATAAAGAGGAGTCAGAATTAAGATATGGTTTGATACGACGGCGGAGAGAAAGTCTGCTGCCGATAATAGAGCAGATTGTATCAATATGTTGCTCCCAAGACATGCCGCGGTCTAACTTTACGCCAAGAATTTTGTCATAGTTCACTTGTTCGATTCAATAGATCGACCATCAATTTGGACATTGAGTGTAAAGTGGTAAAGGTATTGCGTTTTTGTAGAGTCGTAATTAGTTGATATTTGGTTTGAGATATGCCTTGAAACGCATCCAATGGCGAAAATGGCGTATTTGGCGAAAATGGCAGAAATGGCGATTAATCACCAAATTGTCAACAAAAATTCAAAGGAGATGGCAAAGGGGCCCTTTTGATAGTTGCGATTTTGGCGAAAATGGCGTATTTGGTGAAAATGGCGATTAATCACCAAAATCAACAAACTGTAAACAAAAATTTAAATGACTTGGCAAAGGGCCCCTTTTGAAAGTGGCGATTTTGGCGAAAATGGCAGAAATGGCGATTAATTGCTAAAATCGCCAAATTGTAAACAAAAGTTCAAATGAGATGGTGAAGGGCCTTTTTTGAAAGTTCAATTTTTGAAGCAAGGACCAGCTAACAGAAAAGAACAACCGGATCCTAATAAAGGATCTAATCAGCAATAAGTGAAAATATTAAACAAAAGAAGCAAGGCATATTTTACAGTCGGGAATATACATATTTTTTACTAATATTTCGGAAGGCACGGCCATTAGAATTTGAAATAAAGAATAGCGTGCAATATGATACTATAATACCACGTGAAAATTTAAATGAGAAAAAAGTGAACGTTAAGGTGATTCCTTAGTAAAAGAACTTAGCATAGATTGCAGATGAAACTTGGTACACCGATGTAACAAGTCAAGAAGATGTTAAAAAAAGTAATAAAAAGTGGGGGTCACCGTGCTCGTTTTGACGTCACAATGCTGACAAATACAGCTATTTAGAACCCTTTAGCAAAAACCCCGCGCAGCCCAAGAGGAGACATTAAGGAGAGATTTTTTCGATGATGCATGTGGTATCGCACAGAATTTGACTTAAATGTATTGTTTATCGACTTACGTACCAGAAAAATGCCTTTTAATGCTCTTGTTTTTACTTAACGCTCCAAAGTACATTTAAATTGGACACGCGCTCTTCGACCAGTGATAGCTCAATCCGTACAATTTAGTAAAATTGCCAAAAAACTGAACATAGACTTGTACCAATTTTTTTCTCATCGAGAGGAAGCACTGTCCTTATTAAAATCATGAGATAAAAATGGGGGTCATCGTACTCGTTTTTGCGGTAGAGCTGCAGAAAGTGAGCACCAAATGTATTTTCTTCGATTTTTGAGAGACGACTGGGGCGAGATTGAAAATGGCATGTGTGTGAAAGGCGAAAGAAAGTAATGAAAAAAATTTTTTACAGAATTTACATCGAGATATCACAGTTAGGACACAATGTCATAAAGAAAGCGTTTAAATGAAAATCAAAGTCAGTAAGTACAAGTTAAGGAAGTCGAACTCGGCAACATGCATACAGTGCTTACCTTATGCACATTCCCAACACATTGAGTCTCACCTCGGCAAGAAAATACCGCAAGCAAAATTTCCAATAGAGTTTCTGTTCAGTCAACTTCATTTGAATAATGTTACTTCAGATGCTCTTTTTTACGGTGGCCATCTTGTTATGCGCAGTAAGAGATGCGCAGTGCATAACCAGTGAATCACCTTAAAAGTATGTGTCTGAAAACAAAAACCGTTGAAGTAATGATATGAAAGAAATTTGAAATGTAAAAATAGAGTAAATAAATGATAACAAACAGAATAAATAAAGAATGTATTACATTTCATCTTTCTTATTCATACCTACTGGTTCAAGAGGTTTTCCTTTTGAAAGTGGTGATTTTGAGGAAAATGGCGTATTTGGTAAAAATGGAAGGAATGGCGATTAATCGCCAAAATCGCCATATTGTAAACAAAAAATCAAATAACATGGCCAAGGGCCCCTTTTGAAAGTGGCAATTTTGGCGAAAATGGAACGAATGGCGATTAATCGCCAAAATTGCCAAATTGTAAACAAAAATTCAAATAAGATGGCAAAGGGCCCATTTGAAAGTGGGGATTGTGCCGAAAATGGCAGAAATGGCAATTAATCGCCAAAATCGCCAAATTTTTAACAAAAATTCAAATGAGATGGCAAGGGCCTCTTTTGAAAGTGGCGATTTGACGAAATTGGCGGAAATGGCGATTAATCGGCAAATTGTCAACAATATATTAAAAAAGATGGCAAAGGGTTCCTTTTGAAAAAATTATAAGGACAAGGCTAGTGTAACTTAGGTGTCATTAATTTAGTATAATGCTATTACCTTTGACTGATGATCTCTTGTGATTGAAATTCGTCTCAAACAAGAGTGTTTGGTCGGAAATTACCACCTATAAATAATTTCTGGCACAATTCAAATTGAATGATTCACGAGTTGTATTCGATTATCAGTGAATGGTAATTGTCGTAAAGTTTATGGCAATTTTCTTACCAAAAAATCCAAGATGGGTATCCTTAATTTTCCAGGCTTGCAGTCGTTGTTTGAAATATGCCGAGAAGCTGAATACATCTACAGCTTATCTTTATAACCTCCCCCTTGAGGAAATCCATTTTGCTTCTGGCCACGCAATAGGCGAGTTTCGTATTTCCCGGGCGGCCTAGGACGAGTACTTTTTTGCGCGAAAGCGAGGGTAATGCGGGCCACTTCTCACCAAGAAGCAAACAAACATGAGAAAACTGCGGCTGAGTTGCCGGAAAAAAGGAAAATGTGAAACGTTGAAAGGTTTTGGAGGTCTCAAAACTTACTTACAGGCTTGAGACATCACTGTTTTAAACAGCAAAAGGAAAATCACTAGGGATTTATCACTAAGGATACATTTTTATATTCTATATTTAAAAGGATTTGCTTTTCGATTCCGAACATTTACAGTAAGGGTAACTTGGGGAAAAAGTAGAGAGACCTACCTATTCTTCTTGATTAGATTCGGTGCTATTTGGTGGTGTTAATAGTAACCTCTGTAAATTAAGGGGTACCATTTGGAGGGTTGCGAAAATTTTCTTTTTCATTCTGGGACCCCCTCCCTTATTTCCGAATGAATGAGCCCCCAACCCCCCCCCCCCCCCCCCCGATCTAAAGTTCTGGATCAGCCACTGCGAAACTCCCATAGGATATGGCAATATTAATTTATTTCGAATTCTTATGAATGATAATGTTATAAATGAAAATTTAGGTAAACTGGTGTTTTAAGTAGCAGGCAAATAGAAGATGTTTTCATCAGTTGCAATTAATATTATATCGTTGGCAGCTTCATTCACAAGTTTGTTTGTTGTTTGTGAATGGGCATAAACCGTCATTTTCAAACCATTTTCCTTTTAAAACTTGCGCTATTATTAGCATTAGCTGGGGAAAAATGAATTTCATTCTTCAGACAAAAAATCTGAAGGGAGAATGAAGCAAGTCAGCCAAGAAAACCGTTAAAGTAAAGCAAAACAGGTGGCTCGTGATGTCACTTCACTAGCTTTATAATCGCGCCGTAGGTACTGCAATCTTGCTTTTATGAACTATTTATTGGACATTTTTGCTCTGTTTGTAATTTTGTTTTCCATTTTTGCTGTATGAATCTAGAGTCTGCCGGTTTTCGTTGAATTTTGCCTCGCTAGTTTTCTACTTATCAGAAAAGGTTACTTGTCAATGATTGCATTTAGCTTTCAACACAACACGAATCACTTTTCCAGCAGCGGGTTATCGCCGTTTCCATTTCTTTGTTTATAACTTGTTAGTAACATCGCCTTCTTTCATTCGAATTCAATTCAAAACCTTAAAATTGGTATGTGTAATTAGCTCCTTGCAGTTTTCATCCCGCTTGATTGAAGTAATCTTAAAGCAATTTTTGAATTATTCAGCCGAAGAAAATCCTTGATGTATTTTTTTCCTGGGGCTTTGAACAAATTTATTTTAAGTACCTTGATGATGGGTAAAAAATTATGGTACGTAGTTTGACAGTTTTGGCTAGGTTCTTTTTGGATTGATAACAATAAAATCAATGAAGTAAACGTTTTTCTGTATTTTGGTGTTTTTTGTGTTGTATTCATTATGTAACAGGAATGTATGGGTGAATGGAACTTTAATTATACCAATTTCCACACTCAAGCATACTGCTAACTTCACAGTACGTTTGGTATGAAATAGCTGTCAAAGGCAGCCACTGCCTTGATGATACGGCACGTGTGCTTCATGCCTGAAATTGGTATTATCGATTTGAGAAAAAAATGATGAACGAAATATATTGACCACAGGAAGCCCACATAAACTAAGTGATTCTGTGTATTCAATGTTCTTTTGAGGTGCACAGTGTTAGTGCTGGAAAGGTTGGGTTTGCAGAGTATTTCATGAAATAAGATATGCTATATTACGGATGTGATGAATGAGACAACATGCACAATTTCTCTTTTCAATTTTTGATTGAAGTCATTTTACTTTGTCCAGTCATGATGGATTATGGTGCATAATCGATGAAGATTTCTGCCTTTAGACAATTTAATGGAGCACATATTGTACTGAGAATTGTGAAAGTTTCTTTCGGCGGAAAAGGCATGAATTGTCCAAATTTCTGGCCCCACCTCCTCCACAGCCATAATGGGACACATGTTTTTTTGAGAACGAGACATACATGTACAGTATATTTTTCATATATTTGGTTCATGAAAGCATACAGAATTAGTTTCAATGGGGTATGTTTTAAGAACCACACAAACATGGCATAATATTTTGATCCAACGTTTATGTTTAATAAATGCGGTGAAGTATTGGGCACTAGTGACATTTCGTTTAGTTTCACATAAGGTAAAATGAGCGAATTCACGCGTTTCAAAATGGCGCACACAAGCTGATAGACATTTGGGCTTTCGTTACTTCATCATCCATGATTAGTTTTAGGCGACCGTTACTCTTAAGAGGAGAACAAAGAGAATGAAGGGCAAATACTGGTCTTTTCCGAAAGCACCTTTTAGCTAGGAACAATGAATTTCGAAGTCGGTTTTGATTCAAGATGGCCTGAACCTATTTATGTGCGCGTTGGTTACGTTTTAAAATCGCCTTTTTCGGCAGGAAAGACTTCACCGATTTCTGTGATTTTTGGTATCCTCAATAAAGAATGGTCGAACTTTAAGAAACTGTTATTTATTTTCTTGTAGGTAAAAAAAAACGTTTGACATATCAGCATACCGGTGTGTTTAAAACAACATTTTTACAAAAAATGTCGATAACTTTGAAACCCTAAGAAAGATTTTTCTCTAACTTCAGCAAACAAGCGTCAGAGCTCTCTAGTTTTATATCTGCAAGTTTGAAGCCAATCGTGACCGTAGAACTCGCTGCACAAATAGCTTGTCAAATTTAACCTTAAAATGCAACGCTAACACATTTGTGAAAGTTGACACGCAAATGGGGAAAACTGCCGACGGACTATCTCCTATCTACAATGGTATTCTTGCCCATGGTAAGGAATCACTTTAAGGACTTGTTGGTTGTCTTCTTGAGTAATTAGTGGACTAGCTGTGGTGCGTACGATTGCTTTGGTTGGCTTGAACGACCAAATATTTCTCCTTTTTGTAAGACTTTGAAAGAAATAAACCATACGATAGGAAATGGTGCTAGTGTGGTATTTCAGCGCATCACATTACTTTTGGTAAGTCAAGCGACATCGAAAGTAATAATAGGAAACTGTTTACTTAACCTCTGAAGTACATGGCACAAATACATAAGCTTAACCGAAACGACTTCCATTCATTGTTGCCTGATATATTTGATTCAGTTGTATTTGATAAATATTGTTTCACAGTTAAAGGGGTCTCTTATAATTAGTTATCTAATTTTGAACATTTTTTCGAGAAATGTTGCCTCACAATTATAGGGATCTCTTTAGTTATCAAATTTGAAGGGGCCACTTTTGGCTTCCAATTTGAATATTTGCCACATTCTGGATATTGCCAGCCCTCTGGCGATTTTTCGCTGTTTGCGCCAAATTTGCAATTTTTACAAAATTTTGCCATTGTCGCCGAAATCGCCAATTTCGCGAAAATCGCCACTCGCCAAATTAGTCTTTTTAGCCAAAATCGCCAAAGCGCCCCTTTTCAAGGGGCCACTTTTGCCATCTAATTTGAATCGCCAGCCCTCTGGCGATTTTTCACCATTCTCGACATCCAAATTTGTCATTTTTGCCAAAATCGCCACTCTCCAAGGGGCCACTTTTGACATCCAATTTGAATCGCCAGCCTTCTGGCGATTTTTCGCCATTTTCGCTATTGCATGTATTTCTGGACATAAGTGTTTGGTTTTGGTCGTGATGAGAGACATTCGGTTATTAACAGCCCAGGTGGCTACAGTCAACCTCGTTGACATGATTACTAACGAAAGTAAGAAACGATCCTCGAACAAGAATAGTAGTATCGTCCGAGGTAGCTCTAATGGCAAGTCATTGATATGGATGATAAAAAACAGTGGCCCTAGGATACTACCCTGTGGAACGATAGTCCTTCCAATTTGAAGGACTGTTTTCTAAAATCGCTTTTTTATGCAAATTGCTTCGCGCGGCAATCGCTGCTTGAATTTCACTATTAAACCATTCTAGAATGAATAGCCGCTTGACACGCCGCTTTTTTATAACGGCGCGTGCGGATTCAGAACGCTCCTGAATAAAGAATAAATATGACATAATGAATCATTAGGGTCACAATACATGTCCGTTGTACTCCAAGGTAAATATCTAAATCGGCCGAAAATGCATCAACAGATAAAATTCTTTTTTAAGCGAAAAAACATAGGTTTATGTCCTTGAGAATGTAGTCTAATGGATCTAGATTTAAGAGCAAGAGACGTAAATAGCAAGATAATCGCTCAGGGTTAACCGTAGAGTTCCCTATTTGATAACATTATAACGAAAATATGATCTTAAAGTGTTCCAGAAACCGGTTTTGTAGAAACAGTGATAAGACTTTTGCACTAGTTAAGTCAATAAGGCGTTTTTGTGACGTAGAATTTGATAAAAGGTTAAAGTGTGCACTATAAGTGTCTGTAATTCGGAGAAGGACGTTATGTAGTCTCAGTTCCTCAGCAGTGTTGTATAGCGGGCACCTACCGTTTGGAAGATCTTTGGTCTAAGTGGCCCGGATGTCTGATGGCTTAGCAGATGGTTAAGTTGTGAAATAAGTCTTGCTCCTTTTTCGCGAGAAACATCAATACGCAACTTAGTTAAAGAGACAAAAATGAAGACAGAATGCATTGTTCCAAACATTCCTAAAGCTTTCCAAACTTTGAAGACATTGTAGATACCTCACCCTGCTCTTGATCCAGTATTTTAGATACAATTCCTCATTCATGTGTTCTGGATCAGCGTATATACGCACCTTTTGGCAGACCTAGCTCTTTAATGCTAACCTTGAGCCCATCAAACCAACAGAAAAGTTTGCAAAGCAATCGACTTCCACTATTTCCTCAAATAACGATATTTTTTAGCACATTGACCTCGACGTTTTGACTTTGTGAATAAACGATCTATTTGAATCCGTTTAGAAGTTTAAAAAAAGCCAACTCCACGTAATTTCACATGTTTTTTCTGTTCTTATTAATTCTTTCAGATCAACTGGAAAGAATATCTTGAAAAGTTATTGTTTCCTGTAACCGGAATACACATCACCGACGAACAGGACGTTGTGGTTTACGGAGTTGATTACTTAAGAAACATCTCCTCCCTCCTTAAAGAAACTTCGAACAGGTAATCTTTGGTCTCTTTTCACAGACCTTCGACTCACCTTCCAGTGTTCAGTGTTGTGTCGTTGACCTTCCTCAGAATCTCTTAGCTACTTGAGTGCGAGAGAGGTTTTTAAAACCACAAATTTATTAGGAGAGCCTCAAGACGTCTATCGTTCTCATAGCCTGCTAGCAAGCTCTCCAAGGTCGATATCAGGGAAGGAGACCTTGCAGTCACGTCTTAGGAACTTGGGTTCCTCCTCTAGAGCTTTCTGTGGTTCGCCGTTGACTGAGCTGTCAGATTTTGGTCAATCAGCGCGGAGCGGAAATGAGTGTCGACTGTTAACAAAAAGAGAAAACACGTTGACGATAAATTTCCTACGGACAAACGAAACCCTGAAAGCACGTCCGCTGAGAAATTAGAAAATCGTCAGGGTCACGGTTCTGTCGTCAGGTCGTTGTGGGTGTTAGATCAAGAGAAGAACATTGCAAAAGTGGCAAACGGCCACTAACGCCTGCTAGCGCGAACATTTAAAACAAGATATTTTGCATTGTTCCTCCGAAAGTGTTTTGAAACGAAGAAGTCCTGGACAACTAATTGCGTCTTTTGGACTACAAACTGAACAGGAATACACCGAGTTAAAGGAATTGTCGTTTGCATGAGATGACACACATTTTCCCTTCGCCAAATATAAACTATACCGCGAGCCGTGTTTTTTCCCCCACAGAGAACCTATAGCAACTGGCAAGTGCTTCAACTACGAAGTAATTTCAAAAGTGTAAAACCCTAGACTGTTCACAGTCCCCTATTTTTCAGTAAGATGGTCGCGATCGAGCGCTTTGCGTTACAGGCAGCCATCTTGGATGAGTGTCAAAACCACTTAGAGGACGGGGAGCGTTTAGGGGCGGAAGAGAGAAAAATAGAGGGACTGTCATAAACATCACAGCAGCTCGTGTTCAGGGAGTGTGACAGGAATTTCATGCCTTTTGCCCTTCATTAATTAAGAAACTCCGCTGCCGATGAAAAGCAGGCCAGGCACATTTAGCATCCATTTCGCGTGTTTACAACATCTCCTTTCGAAACAGTGATTTTATACGGTTTCTGGGAGATTCCTCCGAATAAAATCGGCGAACATGCTCGCTTCAACACAGCCAGGCATTTCTGATATGAGTCGTCCTTTTGTTAATTCAATTCGTTTTAGTCCAGTCAATCTAGGCTCAAGATCGAACTAATTGCAGCAGAATTGTTTTCAATGCCATTTAAATATAGGTGGCCTATCTAGCAACATACTAAAAATCCCCCAAAATCCGTTCGGTGGGACATGTCAAAATTAAGCGTTAAACGTTTTGAGCTTTTGACACAGGGCACCACGTTAGTTGAAATTATACTTTCAAACAACAAACGCACAAAATGTGTTTGTTATTTTCATGGAAAAGTGAAAGAAGAAAGAATAACTGCTACCTAGTTTTCGGCGATAAAAACATTAAAAACGAAGAGTTTCTTTTTTTCAAACAATACAAATATTAAACATGGTTGGCTTTTGCACGGGAAGCCCATTCTCCACTCAAGGAACCCCAAAATAACAGGAGCCTTACAGAGTAATAGAGTTGGCTGTTGGCTGTAAAACTACGACAAAATTAGTCGTAACGCTTTAAATCTGAAAAATGAAAGCCGTTACTTAATCATTAGCTTTTAAAATATATCCTTTTTTATCAGATTTCTGTTAGCCGCGAGGGTAAGAAAAATATATATACTCAAGCTGGATTTTTTAATAACGTTACAGCCAAAATAGAGCTCTCCCCTCAAACAGTCTTTTTCTTTCAAAAAAAATCTCCAGAGAAGTCGACATAAGAACTAGGAGTGCAGCCATTACTTTTTTTCTTCTCCTACTTTCTTTCTCCTTCGCTTTTTCTATTTTCCCTTTCCTCGTTCTTTTCTTGGAGGATTTTCGGGCTCATTTTGCCCTCGACTTTTGGTCTTTTTCTCAGTCAAAAGACGATTTTCGTTCGGTATGTTTTCAAATATCCAGCGAGATAATACTTTGGCTTTTACGGTTACCTATACATTAATTTTCGTTAACGTATTGACATCTTCAAATATACAAGTTTCACTTTTTTGAAGCTTTTCGTTTTTTTCTTGTTATAAGTGAATCGGAGAGGAGGGAAGGATAGTTTTACTAATTCTTTACGGTGCACAACAATGCAGAGTTTTTGAGCAGGTTAAGCTCCGATGCCTATGAATTTGATACGAGAGAAATGCGTTTCGGTCATTTAAGGAAGAGTGTTGTTGCCTTCGCAAAAAAAATTATGAGGGTTAGTAGAACTTTCATCCGAATATATAGATTTAGCCGGGGCTAAAAGCGAGGCTCCCATTAATAAATTTATAGTTTGAACCAAACAATAAACTTGTATTCCACGATTCAGTTAACTTTAGAGCACATTCATGTGACTTTTGACAGCTGTTTTGAGGGAAAGGCTAAGTGATTTTAGAGAAAAATAATTTGCAAACAACCCAAGAGTGAACGATCTCTTACATCGAGTTGATAACCTCTGTATGCACACCTAAAAACTGGCAATCATTTTCGATCACATTTAAAAGCCATAATGGCTCTTGATCACCGTAGATTAATTAGGTCTGGAAAAAAAGTCAGGCCGAATTTTTTGCGTTCGACTTTACAAAATCTTGTCAACAAATCTGGGTGCATGTAAACCAACCTTTTATACCACTTATACATCAAATCTGAGGTGAAACAGTACTATGAGGCACTGTTTTTATCATACAGACCTCGGACAGAATGCGGTATTTCACAATTTTGCAATACAAACTGCATTCATTCAATATTCAGGAGATAGAAGCATACGTGGGCTTTTAGGTAAACCGTTAAAAAAAATTTCCAAAATCACCAATACGGCCAGCCGGTTTTCACTTTTGTAGTGCGAGATGTGATCGAGTGTTTGAATGAACAATAATAGAGTTACGCTCCAACATAATAAAGAATTTATTGTTTATTTTTTTTATTGAATGGTTTTATCGATGTGTAATCTTCAAAAGCGTTTGATACGCGCGGCTTTTTGAGTATTCACGCAAGCGATGTTCACTGAACGACTGAAAACAAACGGCACAGCGATTAAAATTACAAGAGAGACTACTAACAATCAACAAAAGAAATATAATTCTGTGAAACATATACAGAGACAACAATTTTCATTCACGAAGACAAGTATTAAAGTGTCTCGAAAAATCCTGAGTCTTCAAGCTTAGAGCTTAAGTTTATGTTTTAAGTCTGCTTCCTGGTGTTTGCTTTTTTTCAACGATGAACTCGAGGCAAGAAAATCGCTCAAAGCTCATCCTTTTACTGCCAGAATTATAACCAAATATTCTTTGGAACGTTTTCCTTCTATTTGCGGTGAGAAAATGTCTAAAGACTTTTTAAAGTTCTGTAAGCTTATATCAAACCTGATACTCGGTCAGATCATTGTCTCAAATCTTACAAAGGTGCATAAACTAAATAGCCGCATAAACTTCGCTCGACTTCATTAAATTAGATTTATTATTCATTCAACATATTTCCCCAATTCTGATTGGCTTAAAGCACACGCATAATTCACCATAACCAGTTACTGTTGACCAAATTTGGAAGAATTTTGTGTTTAACGAGGAAATGACGTCAAAAATACAACCTTCTACAGGTTAATGCACCGTTAACCGAGAAGACTTGGGGACGAGATTGAGTTGTTTTCGTTGTAAAAACTAAAATGGCGGACACTTCACTCGTTTCAAGAGTAAGAACCACAGCTGGAACTAGGCGAAATAACTAAAAACATAGCAAAAACAGCAAGAAGCGAACTCGGAGGGCGACATCTGCTATTTGGAGAATATTTGCGGAGCTGAACAAACCTAAACGTAGACTATCGAAGATAAACTTAACATCGATGCAGGTAAGCTTGTTTTAGCTGTGTTTTAAAACTAGGAATTATTTTGAATGAATAATAAAACAATTATTGAATTCGGTTTTCGTATCATATGAAGAATTATGGAGATCTCAGAGGGTGTTATCCGCCTCGGCCTACGGCCTCGACGGATAACACCATCCTCGATCTCCATAATTCTTCATAAGATACTCAGCCTCATTCATTAATTGTTAAATAAAAACAAACATCAAATACAATAATTACACAGGCTTACCATTCGAGATGCAGCTCCTGAAAGGTATCAAATAAAGCCAGTATATATTGCTTCAGACCTTTCAACCCTCTTACGCATCAAGCAAGGTGAAAAACGAAAATAATGCCATCCGAAATCGGATTTGCGACTTTGACAGGTGACGCATTTCTCAACCAAAAACCCAATAAACAAACTAGCCATGAACAACAGAAGACTCCTGATAGCAGCTGAATTTCATTTTGGACATCCAGTGGAAAAGACAGTTAAAAACATCACAAGTTGACACAAAACTCTGTCAGCTTCAGCTGTCAAAGTAAACAGAGTAAACAAGACTCAAGATGCTGCATAAATTTTCCGCATGAACTCACCTGTCAAATTTTAACCAGTCACAGCACTAAACATTGGGCGTCGAGCGTGACCAACGCGTGACCATGGTGAGCAAATTTAAAAGCGACTATCTCCCCTGCCTGTAATAGCTGGCTGAATTTTCGCGTCCGAGATCAGTTTGAAATCAAAATTTTAATTGTGCGGCGCATAAACACAACATATTTCATATCAATGAAAAAAAATTAAACTTGAGCCTGCGATCATTTGAAAACTAGTAACTTGTCAGCGGATAAGTTCAAAAAATACTTGACCTCGATGGATCGACACCTGAGCCAGCGATACGGTCAAGTGATACTGGTCAGCAGATACCCAGTTTTGACAGCTGTCAATTGATCACAACATTGATGTCCAATATGTGTGCATTATCAGTTTTCCTGTGTTCTCAAACTAGCTAGAAAGTATGACAGTATGAACATTGATCGCGATCTAGTAAAACAATTGGTCAGCGGACAGCTTCTAAATAAATCACGTCACCCCGATGAGTTGACACATGAGCCCGCGATATGGTCATGTAAAACTGGTCAGTGGCTATCCTGTTTGATAGCTGTCAATTCACCATATTGTGAGTGTCCAATGTAAAATATGTGGATTTACCATGACACGCCTGAGACACACCTCCCTTCCTTTTGATAGTCTCCCCTACCCTACCCGTACAATCTGTAGACGAGTACGTACGTACATACGCTCGGTCAATCACGTAACAACCAAACGAACAGAGTTTGACCATATTCTATGAGTATGGGGCTCTGTCCCACGCGTGCTTCGCGCACGTGGGAGCCCCGCTCTAAGAACTTTGGTCCCAGCAAACGTTTGTTTCAAGAAAACGAAATATTTTAATAGGTAAGCTTGTTTTTAAGGGAAAGATTTACTCTGGGTAGCCAAAACAATGCGTATGTAAAAATATCGTGTAAGAGTCTATGGAGTAATGGAAATTCCCCACCCACTGCATTAAAATATGCAGTAAGTTGAAGTGTTACACAACGCTCATCCGAAGAGAAACATTGGTGCCGAAAAAAGAGGTGAGCAATCAATAAAGGAAGTGATTAACCCTAACCAGTAAAGGCAGTTTACCCTAATCTGTAAAACGCGGTGCTTAACCGGCTAATCCAAAACGATAAGGAATACTACGTTGTGTAGACTTCATAAGGTGTCCAAGGGCCTTTCGACAGATGTTAAAAAGTGCTGACCGGTTTGAACGTAACTACCTCACAAAACTCGATTACAGAAAAAGGGAATAGGTTAAACCGTTTGTACTGATACAAAGCTATCGTCCGTTGCACACATTCAGTCGTACGTATCTTGCAGCATGGATGCAAATTTAGTAGCTGACTGAAGGTGAACGAAATATCACATCAAACTGTTCACTATCAGTCAGCTACTAAATTTGCATCCACGCTGCAGGATATAAAAAATTTCCAGCCTGTGACACTGCCAAAATACTTACTGCATTTCTGATATTGCGCAAAAAAAAAAACAATTACCAACATTTTTAACATGTTAACACAGACTGACTAATAACTTCCCTTTTAAATGCCGTGATAGAAAAAAAATTAAAGCTTGGAAAACAGAATGTAAAGACAGACGAGTGGCTGGGTAACCTGTGCAAAGCTCTCAAGACGAAACGCTGACCCTGGTGTTCCTCACACATTTAGTCGGCGTTTTTTCAAAACAAAACTACCCAAAATACATTCGCGATGTTGTATCGAAAATTCTTGAGGAAAAAAAAAACACAATTATCAGATTTTTTGTCTGAATTTGTGATCTTCCTGAAATTAGGTCTCCTGTGGTGAAAGTTGAAAATCTTTATTTCCGGTTTTTCTCATGTTTTACGAAACCGATTTTGGCGGATTTTTAGTACGTTGTTAAATAGCCATCCTACAATTAAACGCCGTTGAAGAAAATTCTGTTGCAATTAGTTTGATACTCATAGGCGTACGGGCCGGGGGGGCGAGGGGGGCTGCAGCCCCCCCAAATTTTGGGCAACTCAGATTTTTTGGGCAGCGAGAGAAAATTTGGGCAAAGTCAGTTTTTAAAGACGTCTCCATGTTTATTTAATTTAATTATTTTGAAGACCTGAATATTAACCTAAAGTCGGCGTAATAATCCAGTTACATTACAGTGGTTGCCTAGCATGTGATGAGTAATTTACATATTTGTAGTTTTTTTATTGTTGGGCACTCTACTGCACTGCACTAGCTGGAATGGGCTATTTCCAGTCGTGAATTTCTTAAAATAAACTTTCGCATAATTTTCTAGAATCATCTCCACTCGAAGAACAGTGTATGGCAGATAGCATCAGCAATGGGTATGAAAATGAAGAAGTGGCTGACTACTGAATTCTCATTTTGAATTAGTATAGCGAGAAGAATCTTAATTCTTTTAAAAAATCTATCGAGCAGTTCCATGAAATTATTCGCTAATTTGTTAAAGTAGACCGAAATGTTTACAAAACTGCTAACAAGAGTGCCTTGATGACTAATCAAATCCTTCTTTCGATTCTAGCAATCAAGCAGAGCTATCTCCACGATCTATCAAACATGTTTTTAAAAAGATTAAAACTACTATGAGGTGAAAATGCATGTCAAAAGCGCTTCGTTTTGTACAGATAACGGCCAAACAACAAGATTTTCCTTTTCTTACCGTATTTCTAATAATAAAAACTTCATTCCAAAATATCTCGATAACGCTCTTAAGGTTTTGTTTAAACTTCACGAACATCAAGGCGACCGTATTGGAAAAAAATGCTCCTGTGAACGATTTTGTAAGGTTCCCCGTGCCGAGAGAATCATTGCTGAAGTAAAATAGGTAATGGGGTCATTTCGTTGCTATGACAGCTCCAATGTCATTGCAACCCTGATGGTGACAAATTTTCATCTTAATACAACGGACGTCGCAAGTTTTCAAATGTTTGTTTATGGCGACGTAGTTTATGCTCAGACTTGGTATTCAGACCCTGAAAAACTGAATCGAGCCACCTTCATATGCCAGGACGGCCTATGTTGTTGCAATATGGCCCTCATTTCTTTTCGACTCTTTCGTAAAAATTTGGGCAACTTACCGGTTTTTTTTTGGGCAAATGGTTTACCGCCCCCCCTGGCAAAAAATTTCCCGTACGCCTATGTTGATGCTAAACCACAGTTTGACTGGACTATTTGGCAGAAACTGTGTTACAACATTCCCCTGGCCGGGCTGCTTCAAAAGCTTACGTGATTCATCCTCGAAATACCAAAAATCCTTTGTTTGTTTGCGGAAAATATGCCTTGCAAAATGGCATAGGCATTGGGTTTTGAATACCTGCGAGGAAAGTAGCGATAATACATTGTAGGCGTTTCAAACGGCCAAACTGTTTTAGACCGTTTTATGTCATCCCTCCTCCATAAAATGTCAAAGGGAGTCTGCCCTACTTCACGCCGATCGGAAATAAATCCCTTCCCTAGTTTCTTTGGCCCAAAGTGGTGAAGATCCAAAATAACACAAAAGTTGGGCAAACAGGTATTATAAAAGCTTACGTTTTATGGAAACGACGACTTATCAGCGACTTGTCACTGTCGGCAACTTAGATTAAATCCGTTGTCAACGCAAATTAATATCTATTGTTAATGACCAATCAAACGCCTGCGTTGCTGGTACAATGAGCTCCGTGAACGCGTGCTGCAGTGATGTTAGGTCAGTCCCTCTGTTTTTCTCGCTTCCTCCCATACCGCCTCTCCCGCCCCCTAAGTAGTTTTGACACTCATCCTAGATGGCTGCCCGTAACGCAAAGCGCTCAATCTCGACGATCTTACGGAAAAATCCCTGAAAGAGATCTTCTTGTTAAAGCAATACGTAAAATGTTTTCAAAGATTTAATGCTCAGTATGAGATTTTTGGCCTGTCACCCGCAGCAGTTTCTCACAGTAATGACTTCATAACCAAATTTTATCTCCGCCAATCAGCATTTTGTATCGAATTTTTCAATGCAAATATTAAAATTCCTGAGACGTGACTGCAAGCTCTTCCTTTTTCGTCCAGCCGCTAGAGCGCCCAGAGAGCACGCTAGCAGGTTACAGTTCTCATTGAGCGTTCACTGGGAAGAGTCTTAAGTCTCTTTCTGCAGCTACATGCATCCATTCCTTTTGCCTTGCTGGAATCCAAAAGCTCTCACGATAGGCCAAATTTCCATCGCTTGCATTCATTTCGCAACGTAAACATTGGTGTTTAAAATCTGGTACTTTCTTGGGATCCTATTAAAGAAGGAGTGTTTCATAGGAGTAAGATGGTTGAATAGGTCATTCCCTCTATTAACACAGATTACCAGAGTTTTTGACTGGTTTATTCTAGGACCCTTGCCAACTACATGATGTGGAGGCTGGTTGATGCGTTGTATTTGCGACTGGGTGACAAATTTGAGGAGATATTTAAGAATTTTTACATCACTTTAGATAACTATTGGTCTTCGACTCCTCGAGAAGAGTTATGTGTTCAGCTCATGACAGAAAAATACTTTGAGACGCCGCTATCTCGGATATACGTGGAGAAATTCTTTGATGGTGATAGCAAGAAATCGGTAAGGAAAGGCATTCATTTTACCACGTTCCACTTGTTCAAAGAGGCCATGACCCCGTGAGTTTCACTTTTTAACATTTTTAGAGCTTTTTTTTGCGACAGTGTCTTACCGTAAATTTCTGCACTAATATGCGTTAAAATACTCTTTGGGAGAAAAAGCGTAACATGTGATAACTATCGTTGTCGGATAATTTGAATTCCTACAAATTGCACCAATTTAGGCAAGAAATTTGGCAAATGGCATAAGAGATGCGTTTGTGCAGAACATACACGAGCTTGACTGGATGGATGAAAAAACCAAGGCTGTCGCCATTAAAAAGGTAAAGTAATTCCTCTAGTCATTCAAATCTCATTACAGTTCAAAATAATTATGAATGAATGGATGGCGTAGTGCATATTATTTAACGTATACATCACCCGTGAATGTCTTACAATATCTTCCATAACATCATCAAGGGAGTTCTACATAATTGTGCAAACAAGCTTTTATTGATGTAAGAAATAAAAAAGAGAGTTGATTTCAGTTTTCAACGATATGACAGCTATAGTCGATAGCAAAACGAGTACAGGGTGAGGTCTCATTTCTCTCATTGTACCTTGTCATTGTCTCATTGTACCTCGCAAGCAATAACAGAAGTGTGCCTTTCCTTTCAGGCAAAACGGATGGTTGAAAACATTGGTTACCCAGAGTACATTATGGATAACAAACTGTTAGATGATCAATACAAAGACGTAAGTTTCATAATCTATTCCAATTGCCACCACGATTTCATCATTTGCCACAAAGGCAAAAAAGTGCCATTTTGAACCCAGCTGTCAGCATCTACTTGCTCGCTATTTCGGATGTACTGTCCCTATGTCCTTTTTTACTTTCCGCGTTAACAAAGTCGATTCGATTAAAATCATAAATCCTATTTAACGTGAAAAAGCCGTTGAAGGCTCTCGGACGCTTCCTAACCCTGTGCGCTTTTCGTGTTTGTCACATTTCAGCACGATATACCTGTTGACAACTCTTTGTGCCTGTACCCTCTCCTATACGTTAAGCTTGAGCGTCAGCTTCTCTGTGCATTAGTGCGCGATGGTTTGCAATTTCAAAGGTACTATGTATTTCGTTTGTACTGACTACCTTAAAGTGGCTGTGGAGTGTCTTGGACTCCGTATCAAGACATATTTATAGATGGCTTTTTCTCATAAAAAAAACGCTTGTTCCGATACGTTTACTGATTTATTGAATGACAACTCTCTTTCGAAACTGCCGGCTGGATCTGAAATGGTCGTGTTAGGAGATTTCAATATTGACTTTTTGGCCAAGAAAAACAATGCTTCATTTAAATTAAAGAGACAACTAGAGCAATTTGCAATTGCTAATGACCAGGACTAGTTAATCAACTCCCCGACCAGGATTTGTGAACAATGGACTGCATAAACTGAGTTCAACGAGCTGCCAAAGGTCTAATAGTGACTATTGACTCCAACTCTTTTTCCAAGATACGGACAGCCACCGCTGCCGAGAACATCAGGGCTACGGACGAAAGGTATTAAGCAAGCACTTGGACCTAAATAGAAAAGAGCCCTAAACGTTCCTCCATAGTGGATGGCTCGCTACCCATCTTGAAGGAACTCGGCATAGAACAATCTATGGAAATACTCGGCAAAGCTCTCTACGAAATTTTCTTAGGGAAAGCTCTTACACTGGCAGGCCATGGCAATGTACCCAAAGTTTTAAAGTGCGCCAGGAGAACGCTCCTCGCGGAAATGCGTGATATCCTCTGGAGGAGAGCTGGAGGAAAATGTGAGGTGCCAGGAATCTGATATACATGTTGATCTCAATTCTTCTTTGACTTCCGCTAACAGTCTTAATGTTAATCCTCTTACTGTTCTTCTCTCCTCCATACTAAATAGCGGTTTTCATAGCCAAAGTTGGACATGTTTGGGTTAGTTGACCGTGGAAATAAAAACAACTTAAACTCAGTATGGGTAATGTTTGGGTATTACAGAAACTACTTGGTTCCCATCGGCAAGAAGCTAAAAACCAATGAAAAACTAAAACGCAGGATAACAAACCCAAACAGGATCTTCAACGGGACGCATGAACCAAGGGCAGCTCTAACATCACAAGACCACCTATGTAACACTAACATCTGACAGTGGCAAGGGAGGAATATTCTAAAAATGGCATTACCACCGTTTTCGTTGATACGCGACTTTCGAAAACAAAACACCCGCGGAAACGTTTCCAAAATTTCCGTCAATCATGCATGTTATCGACAGATCGGATCGAAATCCACCAATCACAGCCACTAGTGTGACCTTCTGACCTCGATAACACGCATGATTGACGGACATTTTGAAAACGTTTCCGCGGGTGTTTTCTTTTCGAAAGTCGCGTATCAACGAAAACGGTGGTAAGCAAATTCGCGAGCTAAGCAAAAATTCAGGTACAAGTAGGATCAAATGATCAAAACAGGAAAACACCTATGCAGACAAAATCAAGACTAACTTTGACTCACTTAAACAAAGAAAACGAACTTTAATTTTTATTGTTTTTACAAACATAATGCTGACTTACTTACATAGTACTTACTTAGTTACATAAAGCTTTAATACCTACTTACATATAACTTGCTAAATTAATACTACTTACTCACATAATATAAACATACAAGATAATGCTTACAAAACAGAAGCCGACGAGTTGGAGTCTGTTACAAAATAATGAAAAAAGAATTCTAATACAACTAATTACTAACTTGCTATCTCTTAACGAAGAGTAAATACGCTAAAAACGACAATAAATAAATAAATAAATAACAAACAAACAAACAAAACAAAAAAGCCAAAAAACAAGGGAAATTAGCCAGAATCAAGAAAATTATTGTTACAGCTTGACTTGCACCTTAGCTTTGCTAGTTTCAATTTGTATTTTATATTTAAGGATAGACAAAAAAGCGTCGAAAAAATAATCTTCCTCATTTTTAGACGCGGTGTAAATATAGTGTTTTGCAATTATCAAGCAGAGGTTTAAACCAAGACACTGAGGCACGGTGTCTGTAATGCCACAAAGTGTTTGTGCTTCAGAAAGCGAGATCTCAATGTTGTTTTTTTCGCGTCACCAAACTGAAAAATGTGTCCAAAACAGCTGAGTATTGGGGCAAGTCACAAATAGGTGTGTGATTGTTTGCTTATCAGCGCATAAATGACAGCGGTCATGTTCCTTAATTCCGAATTTATATAATGTAGCGTTGGTGGGTAAGATGTGGTGTAAGATCTTGAACTGAAACATTGGGAGTTGTATGTCTTTCGTAGCACTGAAAGGCATCTTGTAAATTTGAGAAATTTGCTGTTCATTTAAACTAGCTTTTCTGAGTCTCTTTTTGGCGGTCACAGGAACAAATTTCCTTTCAACAAAAAAGTTGGTAGCAAGTTTAGAAGAAAGCTTCTCAACGGGAATTCTATCCTTACTTATGGATTTATTCGAAGGCGGTTGTAATTTACCTTTCATTATTTTAATCCAGTTAGGAGGAATTGCTTTGCATAAGCCGTAGTAGGTAAGAAAATTAGTTTTAAGATCAAAATAAGAGCAGAAGTCTTGGTGAGATAGAAAGGTATTGCCGTTGAAGAGATCTCCAATTTTTTCAACACCCGCTACATGCCATGCTTTATAGTATACTGAATAATTGTTGATCCTAATAAAGCGGTTGTCCCATAAGATTTCATTCAGTATTTCTTCTTTTGAGGAGGGAGTGAACGAATTTATGGATTGCCAGGCCAACAAGGCTTTCTCGCAAAAGATCAATGGAATGTGTATGTTAAGATGTTTAAGTTCAAAGTGACATTTAAGGAGAAAGAGACCACCAACTCACTCTAGCAGGGAAACAGGAATGTGAGTCCAACTCGCGGTGGGATGACAGCTGTCTAGTCTTCTGATCCAAGTTGCTTTGAGAGCATTGTTAATTATGTCAAAATAAGGCAGTGAGAGACCACCTTTTTCTTTAGGGCCAATCAGGGTAGTTTGTTTTATTTTTGGTTTTTTCTTTTGCCAGACGAATTGAGTAATAGCTTTATTAACTTTTTGAATAAATGTGGGGGTGACAGTGAGGACAGCAGTGTTATAAATAAGTTTGGAGAGGGCTAATGCTTTTAAAATGACAATTCGACCATGTAAAGTTAAGTTCCTAGGGTACCACAAGTTTAGCAAGGAAGCCATCGAGGACAGTTTCTGTTCAAAGTTCCTTTTGAAAGCAGCTTCGTCATCATAAGAGAAGTGAATACCAAGTGCAAATACAGGATCTTTTGGCCATGCAATATCAAGAGGTTCTTCCGGGTTGTTTTTGTTCGCGCCTAGCCACAAGCCCTCTGTCTTGCTTCTGTTTACTTCAAGACCAGAGCATTTTTGAAAAGCGTGGAGCAGTTGGAAGAGGTTTTGGGCAGATGTTATATCAGAGACAAAAACAGTGGTATCATCTGCGTATTGTGAAATTTTGAATTCCTTTCCATATACGTTGATTCCTTGAATATTTGCATTAGACCTAATTGCATTAGCAAGAATTTCAGCGCACAGCACAAATAGGGAGCCGGAAAGAGGGCACCCTTGGCGAACACCTCTTTGTAGTTTAAAGAAGGCAGAGGCGTAACCATTATTTACTACACAGCTAGAACAGTCAGTGTAAAAGGTTCGGATCCACTGTAGTAACTGAGGGCCGAAATTTAATGCCTCCAAGGTCTTAAAAAGGAAGTTCCAGTCGACGGTGTCAAAAGCTTTTTTAAAGTCCACAAAAATCGCCATGCCGGGAATGTTTTCTAGCTCAGTTATCTTCATGGAAACGAAACTTAACACAATAACGTCCAAAAGACTTCACAACAAAAGACTCAGTATCAAAAGATTTGAGAGATGCCTTTATTTGTTACTGACACACCCTTTATCACCATCTTCTAGTGTCGCCTTCAACTTATTGAGCAGATATGGCCTCTTTGAAGTTCTAACCTTTTTAGGATGCCGACCCATCCTACTCAGCGTCATCAGAGCTTTCTTGAAAATGTGAAACCATCCCCTCCCAACGAAGGTTTTGCAGCCAAGTGAAATGAGGGTGCGTAATGGCACACATTCTTTTCGGAATTTCTTCACCATCCCGCTAAAATATTCTAACGCAATTGGGACAGTAGGTATCTTCGCAATAGCTTAGACGGCAGCCTCTTCTGTGTATCAAGACCCAGAGCTAATGTCTAACGTCCAGAATCCTTTTGTTTATCAATAATACAGCGATTAACACTCGCACAGCGACAGACCTGCAGAATTTCCAAAATCGCATCGCATAGGAATCTCTAAAAATTACTTAGGAATCTCTAAAAATCGAAAATCGCGAGTTAGGGACCCAGAAACGCCACCTTCCATCCAGATAGCCAATTATTATTTTCGAAGCTGTTCGCAAGTTTGTCTCCTCATTTGCTAATATTCCCTTGAATTGGAGCTAATCGAACGCATTGTAAAGGCCCCAAGAGATTTTGTTACTTTTTAAAAAGAGCCTATTAACGGTAAGGTCTTGAAATATTAAGATCGTGGTCTTGTAAACCCTCTGTATGGCAAAGAAAGATTGCACTTCATGACCGCTAAATGGAGTTTTGATTTTTTTCGGGGCGAAAACCCTTTCTTCTACTGAGGTTGCAACCATGGCTTGATATAAACAGTTCTGGTCACTGTTCGTATTGCCACCGCCTCTACTTACCCGCTCTTCACGCGTTGTTTCTCATACACGCCATGTGCAATGAGCATAGCCATTGTCCCAATGCACCTCACTGAGACTAGTTCTTATCTTATTACAGTGGAACCCCGATATAACGGTCCTCGATATAACGATGTTCCCGTTATAACGATGAATATTCTATGTCCCGGCAAAAGCTACAGTAAAATGTATGGGACAGAATCCCGATATAACGATCTTCGATATAACGATATTCTCGATATAACGGTGAGAATTTAGCGAACTGAACGTAAAATCTCTCCAACCATATTATCAGTAAACACAGTCACAATTTATCTAAAACAATTAATTTTATACAACAACACTACTGTAATCGAGTAATCTCTAATGTTTGTGTGAACTTACTTGGTCTTCTTGGCCTGTACATAACTCTGATAACAGAAAAATTGAAACAAAAACGACTTAAGAAGGACTGTTGCAAGTGTGTCATGCGCAATAATGCATTACTTGCTGGCCAGTGTCTGTTTTTTTCCAACTCGATAAATAACGACAAGCTGATTTAGCAACAGAACGGGAACGTCAGTTGACGACGGGAAAGTACGCGGAAAGGACTAAACGCGACTTGCGGTGCCCAATTTGCCGCTCTGCCAGTGGTCATGGATAATAGAAAGACTGGATAGGAAACTGGCTGACGTGATCGGTTCCAACATAGTGGAAAAATGTGACGTCACATTATCGAGAGCCATTCAACCTCTTACATCCGATGTTTTGCGCGTCTTTAATTAATCCTCGCATATTGCCCAGATTGCCCATGTTTTGAAGTAAAGGATAAAGAGTACTTGTTCTTGGCAAAGATAGTTAGAGGGTACAAAATCGGTAGAGGCAAAAGACTGAGTAAATGATAATGAAACTTGTGAGAGCGAAGAATGACTCCAGCGCCGATAATTTTACGCACCAAACGAGAAGCCTAAGTACATAAAAACTATGCGAAAACTTACATGTATACAGCTACAAAACACTTATAAAAAAGGCACGGCCTAATTTTCTACAAGCCACAAGAAAACCGGGAAGAATTTTAATTATTTTTGTGACGGTTTTGACGATTTCTTTTCTGCTTTATACAAGCTCAGCGATTGTCGAATTTTACAAGTTAACAACTGACTCTTGACAAAATGATTTTATTAGCGGTAAAACTGTCGAGGCTTGATGTTTCAAGTACCCAGCTCAAACGAGGGTTTAATTTTCCATTCAAATTTATTTACGGACAATCAGTGACAAGAAGCCGTAGTTGAGAACTGTATAAAACATGATAAAAAGCGGGGTTAAAAAGCTCAGCAGAGAAAGGAAATTTGCTTGCGGACCACCGTGGAAACGCTGTTTCTAACTTTCTCAAATCAATTTTCATAGTAAAGCGACAAGTTCTTTTGTTATTTTCAGGTATAAATGTACCATTACCCAAGGTGATTTTCAGTCAGGTCTTTGAAAAAGCGAACTGCAACGCTTTTAAAAGTGTTATGTAAAACGGTTAATAGTTAACCACTAGAATACAGCTGGGAAGCAAACTCATCATTAATAGTAGGCCCTTCACTTCTTTTTCATGAGGAACACTTGTCTTCCACTGATAAGGCTTATAAAGCTTAGAAATATATTTATTCCTTGAAATACTGACCTCTTTTTAGGATGAAACAACCTTTAAGTTTTTGTATTGTAGTCTTAATGATATAGAAATCACCTCTGAAAATTAAACATTAACACTGTTCCCAAAGAAAATAGAAGCTGATTTAATATTTAAAAATAAATAAATAAAAAAAGTAACATCTAGGATTTTTGTTTAGCCTGAGGTAAGTGGATAAGGGCTGGAAAAAATATGTCTGTCTGGTCACATTATTATGTTGTTGAAAACAAAATTCATACCCCAAACAAGTACAGGTATATGTTTTATTAATTTGATTTAGAATACATCTTGGTAAGGTTTATCACCTACAGGTACATAGTTGCTTTGCATCTCTATAAGAACTGAGTACAATAATAATGCCAATCACGTCCATCTTTGGTATGTGATTCAGGTTTAGACCGCTTCATAGAAAAACACTAACCAAATACAAAATACATTACTCTGTAGCTAACACATGCAGTGACCCTCACACACAATTAATTTGTCCCAGTCAGAAAGGAGTTGCTAACGCTCTTCAGATGTGATGAATAAAGCTTAAAGCACCTTCTGATCAGAAATAAATTATATGCCGCCTTCTGGCTCTCATGCATGACAAAAGTAACTTTTGTTGCTGTTTTATACAGAAAGATTGATTGATTTGTGCCCTCTCAGAAGAGTACTGTACTTGACTCTGCTTGACCACAATTTACTGTCTTCATTGACTAAATGTGTTAAGCAAATCCTACAAAAAAGACAAACACAAAGAAAACTAAAACACTGTTTACAAAATAACAACAACACTTAGGAGCCTAAACGGAGGCCGAAAAATGTCAGTAGGTGTAGTTTATGTTTATGTAGTTTATGTACAAAAAATATATTCGAGTCTCTTCAGTGCCTTCGAATACAAGCTGCGAGGAGCGACTTGAGGCGATTGTATTCACTGGATATGTAATTTTAGAAGTCATATTTCAACATTAAAAGATGAGCGAAACTAACATACTGCTTTAGGAACAATTAGCAGGGTTAATCTAGGATATTACTTGAGCGAAGCAGTCCTCAACACAATCAAGTCTGCCGATTAGAACATTGTACACCCCCCGTGTGCGTACACTTGTTCGGCAATAGCTCCGATTGTAGATAATTTAGGTCATTTTCAATCGAAATGTACGGCTGGAAAATAACAGCACTCAGTCTGTAACTATACCTATGCCACAATTCCATCCTTAAAACATCTGTCAATCGCAGTTATGAATAGAAACAAGAAGGAACCTTCTAAATATAGGCGTTCCAAAATAGTCGACAAGTCTAGTAAATATGGCTCTGTAAGGTCAATTTTTGAGACGAAATTTTCTCAAAGACAAGGACAAATAACACAAAACAACAACAAGAAGTGCTTACCTCGAAGGTTCAAGTGTGGGTTTGATGGGTGGCCATCGCCGTAAGACAACAAACGAAGGAGAAAACATACACCAACAAGACGCTACGGAGCGTACACTTCGGCGTCGTTGTTGTGGAACTAATTAATTGTAAATGCGGAGGAATAGTAAGAAATCAAATATCGTAAGAGTAAGGTGTTAATTTGTGAAATTATGGGATTTGTCAGGATATTCTGAAAAGAGCAACATCCAAGAGGCCTACTTGCCAAAAACTAGCATTTCGGGACAAATTGTCTCCGAGATATTAGCCCAGTTATACTCTGATGACTCCATACAAATCCTTCTAAAAAAACAATTCTCTATTTTTCTTAGTCACATCAGGCTTCAAAAACAGCATAGCAGTCTCATGTACTGATTAAAGATATGTAAGGCATGGGTAAGGAGTCAATTACGTTGAGCATGGAATTGGCTAAAACTCAAAGTCACGAGTTCGAATGTTTTGAGGATAATTATTCACTGACTATCAGCACGCAGGGATGTCGGATTAACACAAGGAAGTTTAATACCAAAGGAACATAGCCTTTACAGAGCTTTAAAACACAGCATCCATCAACACAAACCTGACTTGAACTTTAAGTAAAACTAAACAGCCTCTACCAATAATAACAAACTCTCACTTGAACTTCAGATATCTTACGGCTTCCGCGAACTTGTAAACACAATACCTAAAAATCGACCTTCGTCACACTTGACTAAACACAGCAGTCCAGCTGGTGGGAAAAAACTTAGTTCTTCAAAAGAACTCGCTTGGAACTTGTATACCGTTTGACATAAGGTTCTAGAAAATACTAAACAGCAGGCGAATAGTAGTAGCTTTTCGACATGCTGAAATGTAAACATGCCCTAATTAATTATTCATGGTAATCCAAAAACGTAGAGAACGTTCGAGAAAGTCACGCAACGCATGAAAGCAATTTTACTACGTAACACTCAACAAAAACAAAATGTCTTTGTGCAGCATTTTGTAACTTTAAATTCATCATAAAACAGTTAGAAAGGAGGGCTCACTCGTAGAGAAATTTTGCGTCTCTGCGCGGCCATGAAATATCCTCTATTTATTCCTCGAGTAATTAAAGACTAAACTCGAAGTGATCTCAAGATATCACGAAGTAGTCCGGTCTCATTTCTTGAAATAGTTGAAACAAGCCGAAAAGTCACGAACTTGCACGCCCAATCTTGTCCCGAAACTAGTACATCATTTCATAACTGTTTTTCATATCCCAAATTACCTTGGGTCGCAGTAGCGCAATCGGCTAATCCCTCAACTTAGAATCTCCTCTGATCTGACGGGTCACACAGGTGAGTCGGTTCAAACCCCGGGAAAGCCAAAATAATAATTCTTTCTTCCTCGAAAAAGTTAAAGAATAAATAAAAAAATCGAAGGGATCTCGAGATATCTCGAATTAATTCGGCTCTCACTTCGTCAAAAAGCCGAATAAAACCGAAAACCTACAGACTTTGCATGCGCAATCTTGTCAAAAAATTTTAACTTTGATACATTCCTGAGCGTCGCGAAACCTTTACTTCGCGCTCCGCCGAAGTAAAAATTAAAGTAGCACTAAAAACTCCGAAAAAGAACAACATGCAGGCAAACAAGCCCTACATTTCGACTGGTTTGCGCCACATTTTCGTCATCTTTCGTCACAATTTTCCAATATGATGGAACCAGTCAACGCCATCTTGAAGCACGAACCAGCCAATCGGCGATTAGAAAACAGCCCACGTGACATAAGTTTCCTATCCAGTCTTTCTATTATCCATGCAGTGGTCAAACCAGTTGTTTGATTTGCGCCCGCTGTCGTCAACTGAGTGGCAACTTCAAATTTTTAAGTTTAGTTTCGTTGCACTTGTATGATTCACACTAGAGGAAAACGTCTAGTGTTTTGCAAACTCTTTAAGAACATGCTGGGTGCTTGAACGCTCATTACAAATTAAATAATGTACGCAATAAAAGAAGTTCATGTTAGGTTTACCCCGATGTAACCATATTAAAAGCTATTTCACGGCCATATCGTTTTATTGGGAGTTTCGATATAACGATATTATTTTACTGCTCCCTTGGCATATCGTTATATCGGGGTTCCAACGTTGCGAGCTCACTTTGCAAAGTCGCTGCCAACGAACTAGGATCACTGGGTGCGACTGACCGATTTAAAAAAGAAAAATTATTTTCTCTTTCAGTTTCTTATGCTGTAGCTTGTTAGTCCTTTTACCCGAAGACAATATTTTTTCCATTATATATATCTTTTGGAAATGCGTGAAGGGACTAGATTGCTTTAATTTCTTTTTGTAGGTCACCTGTAATCAGTCTACGTATTTTGAGAATGAGCTCTCTTTGGACGAAGCTTTGACTAAAAGGGAGCTTGCTGTTTTCGGAAAACCTGTAGACGAGACACGGTAAGACATTGACAGTGTAAGAAATGAATTGTAGGCTAAACAGTGTAGTATTCTATTAAACTACCTGAAGAAGAAAATTGGTTTTAGGTCGCCTAAGAAAATACGAGGCTAGTCGTTGTATTACCGGGGCGTCTGTGGAATAGAGATGTCACCACGTAACTCTTAGGCGTACCGGCCGGGGGGGGGGCGAGGGGGGCTGCAGCCCCCAAATTTAGGGCAACTCAGATTCTCAGAGTCTCCATGTTTGTTTAATTATTTTGAAGACCTGAATATTAACCTGAAGTCAGCGTAATAATCCAGTTACATTCACACGAGACAGTAATCGCCTAACATGTAATCAGTAATTTACATATTTATTTTTTTGTTATTGTTAGGCACCGTACTGCACTGCACTAGCTGGAATAGGCTATCCAGTCGTGAATTGATTAGAATAAACTTTCGCATAACTTTTTAGAATCATCTCCACTCGAAGAACAGGGTGGGTCCGAAAACGAAGGAGTGGCTGACTAATTCTCAGTTTGAGTTACGAGAAGAATCTTAATTCTTTTAAAAAATCTATCGAGTGGTTTACAATTATTCGCTAATTTGTTAAAGTAGACCGAAATGTTTACAAAACCGCTAACAAGAGGGCCGCGATACATACTAATCAAATCCTTCTTTCTAGCAATCGGGCAGAGCTATCTCCACGATCTTTCACACACGTTTTTAAAAAGATTAAAACTACTATGAGGTGAAATTGCATGTCAAAATCGCTTCGTTTTCCACAGATAGCGGCCAAACCTCAAAATTTTCCTTTTCTTACCGTATTTCTAACGGTAAAAACTTCATCCCAAAGTATCTCGATAAAGCTCTTACAGATTTTTCTTAAACTTTGCAAAGATCAAGAAGACCGTATTGGCGAAAAAAGCTCCTGTGAACGATCCTGTAAGGTTGCCAGTGCCGAGAATTTTTTTAATTTTGCTGAAGCAAAATAGGTAGTGGCGTGATTTCGATGCTATGACAATGTTGTTTATCGCGACGTACCTGGTATTGACCCTGAAAAACTGTATCGAGCCACCTTCATACGCCAGTGCGGCCTATGTTGTTGCAATATGGCCCCCGTTTCTTTTCTACTCTTTTGTAAAAAATTTGGGTCACTTGCGAGAATTTTTTGGGCAAATGGTTTACGCCCCCCCCCCCCCCCGGCAAAAAATTTTCCGTACGCCTATGCACGTAACCTATAAAATTGTTTGCCATATATTAAACATACTTAATTTGCAGTGAACCTAACGCGTTGATGAGGCTCACCACCCCTTTACCTGGAAGCGGCAAGTTAGCACATACCAAGTCCTTAGTCTTTTGGTCAAGTCCTTAGTCTCCTTAGTCTTTATTGTCTGACGTTTACCCCTTGGTATATCTCGTCATGGGCTTCTATTACTTCAAAAAACCTCCTGGAGTAATAACCAAATCAATGAACAATCTTTTTTCTCTTGAAATTGCTTAGTCCTTTGAGTATGTTTTGCACTGTGGTCATGTCTTCTTTTCGTTAAAGAGTCGCGCCAGCAGATTCAAGTGCGTTCTTCTATAATCTACTTTCGGAGGTCGCAAATTGACCTTTGCTGATGCAGTCGAGGCACTGCAGTGTAGTATTCCTTGAAATCGCAATACGATCATTGTATCGAAGAAAGTCTTCAATGCTATGGTCCTCGTTTTACCAGAATGGATGTTTTTGTGGGTTTTTGGGCATAGAAGCAGGCATTTTAACTCTTGCTAGGATCTATCCGTAAACGGTCTTCTGTGTAGCTCTTACCTCTTGTAACAGGGTCGCCGTGGCACGGTGATTAACTGTTCTTTGACTACTTCCTTCATGAAGAACTTGTCGCCTTGGTCTGATGAACGAAATGGCGCATGGAAAAGAAGGAGGGAGCAACGCGATGACTAGGATGTCTCGCAGCTGTAGAATTTCATGTATAAGCTAACATGTCCTCCACGCCGATGGTGATGAGTGCGCAATCATCGACAATTAGGAATGTTCTTTGTCACTAAGGCAATGTTTTGAGGTGGACACCGACTAAACAGTTTTCCATCTGAGGTATATCTCTGCTCTAGAGTCCTTTAAAGCTGTAGTTCAAGACTCCCTGTGGCAAAGCTGAATGGGGTTTGTTCAAGAACGTAGCCTTCATCACTCCGTCGGTCACATAATATGGTTCTGAGACTACAAAATCACTCTGCACTCTGGTAGTCATGCCACTCGGCTATGATAGTAATGAACTGGTGTGGGCATCCAAACTTCACTGTAATTTTCCCGAGACCTTCTCGTCTTGTAGTGTCAAACCCCGTATCTTTGAAATATTCTTGCAACTGCCTTGCTGCGAAATACGAAACGGTTTAGTTAGTGTCCATTGTGTCACTCATTCAACCCATAATGTTTACTGAAGCTGCATTCAAATCCCTCTCTTGACGTTTCAGTTAGACAAATTTTACACGCTGTAAATTAAACCCTTGTATTCAGCTGACCAATATGTCTACTATGTACTTATAGTCTATGAGTTTTTGAAGTAAATGAAAATATGGCGTTGGCAGTGATGGAGCCATTTTATGATTGACGTCCAAGTTGTTGCACTGGTAATTATATGATTATTTCCTCTCATGACTCTTAGGGATTTTTTTTGTTTATCACAAGGTGGGCTATTTCACCAGTTGCTGTTAATGCGTACTATGATATGTTGGCAAACAAGATGGGTGAGTGCAAAAACTTTATCCTTATAAAGTACGTCTTTATTCATAAATTCACAATGAACAATTAATTAATTACAAGTAGTCCATCTTTATAGATGTTTGACTTTATAATGTGCAGGGCCCGGTTCCTCAAAGGCCGATTAGAGTTAATCTAACGGCTCCGTGGAACTTTGTGCAACGACTCGGCATTAGCCTGCGTAGCAGTCGTCGAAAGGGGTAGGGACCGTAGACTAGAAAACTGGGTCGGGTTTTTCAAAACTCGGCGAGGATAACCCAGGGTTATTGTTATTATAGATAACAATTATTCACCGAAGTGGAGGTGGCTAGTGGTAATATTTACCGAGGCCGCGAAGCGGCGACATAAATACCACCACTAGCCACCGACACTGAGGTAAATAATTGTTTTAGTATATACTAAAACGGTGAGATTTTAACTCATTTACTGTTGGCCAACGATTATAATTTTGGCGCGCAATGACCGAACGGACGCGGTCGTCGCTTTTTCTTGCCGACAAATGAAACTTTTGAAGGCATTTGTTTAGCTCTTGCGGGGAATTTGGAGTTGTGAATTCTTTTTGTATTTAAAATCATTCATGCATCGGTAAACTAAAAACTTTTTCACCGGTTTTATCGATAAATTCAAGTCAAAAGGACAAAGCTTTACCTGTTAAAACTTCCAAACCGAACTTCGTCACCTTCTTTGTGTATTTCGGGAGCAGCTTGCTTGATTAGTTGCGAAATTTTCTTTTTTGTTACGGCAGCAAACCGGGAAGGCATTTTGCTCGCATGTTACTCGAGTTTTGGCGTCGCTCGCCCGGAGGAACGGGAGGTGAATCAGTGAATAGTTAACAATTATTCTTTGAAATCGAGGTGAATAGTGGCAAAATATTTACCGAGCCGCGAAAGCGGCGAGGTAAATATTCTTAAAGCCACTATTCACCGAGATTGAAAAGAATAATTGTCTTACTATACACACACGAAGTGATCTCGACAATATCAAAAAGAAAACCATTTAAAGGCAATTTAAAGGCATGTCAATTCATGCCTGATGAATGCACAGTGCACGCGCAAGAGTTATTTACAGAAAGTTAAAATGTGGTAAATCTCTGCTCGAGCTTTTTTTTCCACAAAATGTTTTCAAAATGCTCAAAATGAGCCTCACGGAAAGCCTAAATTAATAGTCTGAACTGAAAAAAACATCCAAAATCCTCTTTTAAAGTTTACTGAAAGTGGAAATTGAACGAGCAGTTGGAGAAGGAGCACCAGAAATGATGCCATGTGCAGCGTTAGTCGACATGTTTTCTTAAACGAAAATGTTATCCTGGTTCATCCATTTGTGGATGTGCTTGAGTGAATTGCTTTGGATACTGTCTCCAAGGGAGAACGATTCACTTCTGCTAGCGGGTTAATGGCGACTTGATGGTCAGGTCTGCAGAGGTTAATGAAATCTGTAATCGCCGAAGACATATCCTTGAACTGCTCGAACGTTGGACAATCGTTGTAGGATCCCAAACTTGCATCGCTTTTGTGGCCCTTGACTGCTCTGATGTGGCGATTTTTCATGTCCTTAGAAGACAAAATATTTACGGTGGTCGACCTGACGCAGTGATTTGTGAAAGGAGGATCGATACCAGCTCGGAGGCACATATTCTTCATCATGCTGTCGATCGTGTTATGGCCTAGGGGAAGTGTTGAATACCAAATGACATAAGAAGACGGTTTAAATTTAGGACCAGTTGAAGGCTTCTGAAAGAGTGCTTCACATTTTGGATTTAAATGGGACAGGTAAGCCTTCACTACTGCTACTGGACAGATAGCAAGCCCTTTGCCCTCGAACATTTTACCATCAGATGGGTCGTCGGTGCCATCTAGACCACCTTGGTGATTTTTGGTTGAAAAGACCCCTCCTTGCGTTTCTCTGTTAAGCTTAAAATATTCCAGGCCGGAATTTGGGTTTTGGAGAGCTTTAGGCTTGATTTTGTCAATTGACGCTGGTTTTCCCTTCCTCTTCGACCAAAGTAGAGGGTTATAAAAAACCAGGCTGTTTGTTGTAGCTTTTGTGGATCGAGGTATCTTGCATCTACTAGTTCGCCGGCTTCGTACAGCTTTGAAACTGCTTCGGTTGTTAGTGTGGGTTTGTGGACTGTAGAACAAATTTGACCTGACTTGCTCAGAGTTTTCAGAAACGAATTTAGAGCTTTGTTCGCTTCCGTGAACTGGCTGTCGCTGATTATCGAAAATGGCTTGTTGTGTGGCTCGTTGCGCAAGTGCCGATCAATAATACGGCGGCTCTGATCGAGGTAAGCGTTGCTTTATTGTAGTAACCTCCGTCCTCTTTTCCTCCAGACATATAAAATTTCCGCAAGCATTTATTTAACTCCTCGTTGTTCATCTCTTCTATATCTGTGGTAAATTCTTCTTGCTGGGAAAACCAATCTACAAATAATTTACTCATATTGTAACAAATGTTTGATGCGAAGAGTTATGAATGTCACTCAAGTTTATTGGCAGTTGTCAGCAAAATAAAACCCCAAACACTTTTTAACACTTTGGAGTCTTCTCTTACCTTTAAAAACTTTCAGTCCATACTTAGTTGCCTTTTTTGTATTCTCAGCAAAGCCTCGTCTTGTATTTGTAAAATTTCTGCTTCTGAAACTTTAGCGAAACGCGAGTTTACGCCCGCCATTTCGTTTTTGTTTTCAAGATCACGAATTACGCATTATCCACTCGCTCGGAGGTGAATATTGTTGAATAGGCCGAGATAGCGAACCAATCAGATTGCTTAAAACACTAAGATCACTGAGTGCGTATATACTAATGCAGGATATTCACTGATCGAGCAGCCAATCAGAGAGCACGGAAAACACTATCTACTGTTTTAGTATATACTAACTAATATTATCCGAAAAAATGCTTTTGGATAAAAGAAAACGAAACCGGGATTAATTGTTAACCCATGGTTAGCGCTAATCGACCTTCGAAAAACTGGGCCCTGGGCTTCAAATTTCGCTTAACCTTGGGATCAGCCTAACCTTTCTCGAGTAACTTGGTCCAGATAGATAATATATCGATTCAACCAAGGCTTAAAGCGGAACACAATTAACCTATTAACTCACAGCAAAAAGCTTTTCCGACTCGAACATCCTTAAGTTTTTAAATGGAAATTTACAGAATGTAATTTAAAAAAATTTTATTTTTAGCATCAATCAGTCAGTAGTATCAATCAGTCGTTAGATCTGCATTATGACAACTACAAAACTAGTGGGACAAAATTCAAGCTTTGTGCCTTTCTAAATGAAACAATACAGAAAACAAAGCCTTAAGAGTGAAAAACAAAACAAATGATTAAAAACAGGACCTGAACAATCGATGAAAATCGATGATCGGAAAATCGGTTGATTAATTACTGTTGATTAGCATCGATTGGCATCGGCCAATCGGTGATCAATCGATAATTACACTTAGGTGGTTGCGAACTTCATCGATTGCCATCGATTGGCACTAAATTCGCGTCTCCGTATCTTCAGGTATCGCGGGAGTGTACGCAGATCGTATATTATTTTTAAACGTCAGTAGCAAAGTTTGAGAATTGCCAGCTGTTTTGTTGAAGCATAACAGTGGGGCTGATTTTCTTACACACAAATCCGTAGTACGTTTCTATGAATTTTAAACTTGCGCGAAACGTGTGAGCGAATAAACAAGTTTACACATTCCTACTCGCTAGTTTTTATTCAAATAAAAAGCAATGATATCAAATGTGTAACTTTATTAGTACTCGATGAAATTGACAATTGAAATGTTTGACTGTATAGGTAATCGATTGATATTGCAAATTGATAACAATCTATTATGTTAATTGATCGATTCCCATCGATTATCGATTGATATTGATAATCGATGATAATCAATAATCACAAAAATTTTCGTGATCGATTGTCCATCGATTATCAATATCAATCGATTAATTGATATCGATTGTCATCGATTGCAATCGATTGCCATCGATTATCGATTTCATCAATTGTTCAGGTCCTGTTAAAAAAGGAGAACATTTAAGGTGGCTCGACTGGATTTTTTGGGGTTGATACCTCCCAACTTTGAGCATTAATTACGTCGGCATGAGTAAAGATATGGAAAAAAGGTTACCACAACTGTATTATATAAAGATAAAAATTTCTTATGATCTGGGTTTTATTGCAATCGGAGTCGCCATGGCAACGTAATGACGCCATTACGTTTTTCATTTATCTTTGTGTTTCTCTGTTCCAGGAGTTTTTTGAAGAAATCGCTTGAGGGAGTATGTACCTGCTATAATTGCCTCCATTATGGCAAAGTTTGAACAAATTCTATGAGAGCGTTTTCGAAATATTTTGAAATGCAGTTTTAAGATTAATAAAAACAGTGAAATAGCATGCTACCTACACAATTCCCTAATATTTTAAGAAAATGGTAAGCTTTGGGAACGAGGCTTCATCTCATAGTGGTTTGATTCCATTGAAAACTGCATACGAAAAAAGAGGGGAATTGCTCTGGGCGATCTCCAGTAAGAAGAATTTTATTAACTTGCATTTAGCTGCTTTTGATACAGTTTTTGAACGTAATTTGGTCCATGCCTAAAAATTTCGCATTTTTCCAAAAACCACTCCATAATTTTTTTTATAAATTCGACAATCCCGAGATCAATCGCCAAGAAATATTCCCTGCAAGTTTTAAGAACATTGAAAATAGGGAAGGCTTTTAAATAGGGCCTCAAATATAGGCAATTTCCCCCCAGATTTTGTGTTTACGAGTGAGCGTCCTCATTATTCACTGGCATTGTTTTCAAGTTTCATATACACGTGCACATTTAGCAAAAAGATAGAATTTGCATCAAAAAGGAAACAATGCCAGTGAATAATGAGGACGCTCACTTGTAAACACAAAATCTGGGGGGAAAATTGGTTATATTTGAGGCCCTATTTAAAAGCCTTCCCTATTTTCAATGTTCTTTAAACTTGCAGGGAATAATTCTTGACGATTGATCTCGGGATTGTCGAATTTATAAAAAAATTTATCGAGCGGTTTTTGGAAAAATGCGAAATTTTTGGGCATAGACCAAATTACGTCCAAAAACTGTATCAAAAGCAGCTGAATGCAAGTTAATAAAATTCTTCTTACTGGAGATCGCCCAGAGCAATTCCCCTCTTTTTTTGTATGCAGTTTCCAATGGAATCAAATCACTGTGAGATGAAGCCTCGTTCCCAAAGCTTATCATTTTCTTAAAATATTAGGGAATTGTGTAGGTAGCATGCTATTTCACTGTTTTTATTATTCTTAAAACTGCATTTCAAAATATTTCGAAAACGCTCTCATAGAATTTGTTCAAACTACGCCATAATGGAGGCAATTATAGCAGGTACATACTCCCTCAAGCGATTTCTTCAAAAAACTCCTGGAACAGAGAAACACAAAGATAAATGAAAAACGTAATGGCGTCATTACGTTGCCATGGCGACTCCGATTGCAATAAAACCCAGATCATAAGAAATTTTCATCTCAGTTTATATAATACAGTTGTGGTAACCTTTTTTCCATATCTTTACTCATGCCGACGTAATTAATGCTCAAAGTTGGGAGGTATCAACCCCAAAAAACCCAGTCGAGCCACCTTAAAATCTCAAAATCACAGTGTAAACTGAAAAGCAAATTGCAGTACTTACAATGAAGGTTAATTGCATAAGGGCAGCCACGTTTAACAACAACAAACTTTTATTGACTGTACAGTTTAACTAATTCTATTAAAAGCCCATTGCCATCCTTGATACATTGCGCGCAGTGGACAAAAAAAATCCCGCGAATTTCTTATTACACGAAATTACTGATAGTTGTGAAAGGCTTATTGTTATGTTACAACGGTTATTCAGCGCTGTTACCAGACCACACGCGCACCCATGCCATGTGCTTTTTGAGTGTTCTGAGATATCGCCATGTTTGTTGATTAAACTATTGGACTGTTGCGATATAGAACCAGTCTATTCTCTGTCGTGAGACACAACACTTACCGGATTTATTCGATTAACCACCCTGGGCGCTTATTAAATTTTTGGACCTTGAGAGTGGGCGCTTATTCGAGGTGGGCGCTTATTCGAATAAATACGGTATTTCAAAGATTTTGTGTCGGTTCGAACGGTTCAGGCTATCCGTTCGAAGCAAATTGTCATCCGTTCGAACCGCTCTGGCTCTCTGCTCGAAAAAAAATTGTCATCCGTTCGAGCGGCTCGAGTTATCCGTTCAAAACAATACGCTGATTCAGGAAAAAACTAGAAATTGGGTGGAAGCGAGGCCAAAGGGCCCTTGGCGGCTTCTGCCGGTAAAAACAAATGCGTTCTCGAAAATATTTTGGGCTTTCATTCGATCTCCTAATCAAAATGGAGACATTACACCAAGATCCTTGCAAGCAAAATAAAACGAAAACTAATCATAAGACATGTGCTGCTGCCATGTGCAACAACCTCAGTGGAAATAGGCCGGATCATACCTACCATAAATTTCCGTCCGATCCTGAAACAAGAGTAGAAGATGAGAAATTCTCCTGATCATGCGAAGAGGAGATCAGAAGTTTAAAAGCGTTGAGAATAAGTATTGTTGTTTAGAGCATTTCGCACCAAACGATTACAGAATTAGTGTCACCGAAAGGACTTTAAAAAAGGAGCCATGCCCTCCACTTTTCCTGGGTCTTCAGCCGAATCACATGTTAGAGAAGAACGTCTAAGGTTGCGGACACAAGCAAAAATATCGCATAAGGAAAGAAAATGTCAGAAGAATCGCCATTGAGCGATGAAGTGCAAGATTCTGTTAATTTTATAGGTCCTCCAAAGATCGAATAATTTGCTGAAGCGGAATGTTTAGAAGTAGAAATCCTAAAAAGGAACTTTCTAAAGCAAGAGAGAAAGAGTACGTTTTCACCTTTGGTCTTGAACGCTTCCCAAAAACCCGATGATATTCACTTGTACACTGGGTTTCCAGGTTATGAAACACTTATAGCATTTTGGAAGTATATAGATTAAGTATATAGAACCAAGCGCATCCCATCTAACTTACAGTGTGAGAGATGCCACTCAAGTAAATACCGATGAGGTTTTTCCATTCTTAAAGACCCCTGGAAAAAAATCCCTGGCAGGAATGTAGTGCACAGCGAAGTCGTCAGCCTAAAGATGAATTTTGGCTGTCTTAGCTTGACTTAGACTTGGTCTTTTTGAGCGTGATTTGGCTTTCAGGTTTAACATATTTATATCCACAGTTTTTGATATCATGATTACCTATAGTAATTATCTGTTTGTAATGCTGGGAAGCTTTCCAGTGTGGGTGTCAAAAGATGTCATAAAGCAACATCTCCCTACAGCCTTTCAAGGAAAATTTGAAAATGTACGCTGCATCATTGACTGCACTGAGATTAAGTACGAGAAACCGGGAGATCTCCAAAAACAGAGTGAGTTTTATTCAGTCAAAGGACTGATTGGTATTTCACCTAATGTTTGGGTTACGTTTGTCAGTCGCCTTTTTGGGGGCAGCATTTCAGATCGGCGAATCATAGAAAAAACTCATTTTGTTGACTTGCTGGAACAGGGTGATCTTGTTATGGCTGACCGTGGATTTGACATACAAGACTTGATGGCAGCAAAACCCGCTAAGATATTTATACCACCCAAAAGGCAGTCAGACTGTTTTGAAACAATGAGAATAGTAAATGTAAGAATCCACGTAGAAAGGGCCATCAGACGTGTAAAAGGTGGCACATATTTGGCCAAGTACTCCCCCTAAGCATGGCTGGGGTTGTGAATCAAGTCTGGACAGTGTGTTGTTTATTTACTAACTGGCAAGCACCTGCTCTGACCTTTTGTGTACAATAATCAAATAATGATCACAAAGTAAAGAAAGAAATAAGATGACAACTATAATTACTAGTGGTGTATTTTTTTAGAGTTAGAAATAAACTTGGAAAGTTATTTTTCTTTGCTGCAAATTAATATATGTTATTCACCGGCTGGGAGGTCCGTATTGGGAGAAACTGTGCCCGAGGTCTTGAATGCGGCCGAGGGCGGTACTCAGACCGAGGGCTCAGTTTCTCCCAATACGGACCGACCTAGGCCGGTGAATAACATTTTTCTTTTTTTCCTAATGAGATTTAAGAGTTTCAGGAAAATTTTACTTCAGCCTCCAACCTATGAGTGTTGAAGAAGGGCGCGTTCGTGTTGATGTTAGTGAGCTTACGAACCGACGACTTTCACACGACGCCGCCGTTGGGTCACGTCATAGTTCTGCGTTGCCGTCCTGTAGAATTTGAATTTACGATTCGTAGTAAAGACAACGACGTTGGTGCGCGAAGCTGGCAAATTTTCTTGCCGTTTCTGAAGTTTTGTTTCTTCTTTTCACAAGTAAGCTTGTTTGTTCAACCAATATGTCTAAACTCATAAGAGAAGCGAGAACTCGTATTGCAGACGCTTATGGAAACAGATTTATAAAGGACCGAGTATTTCACTGTATTTGTACTTTTATGCGTTTCGTCAACAAACTCAGAGTTAACTGCGGATTTAGACGAGACAACAAAGGACGAATGCAAGGCTCGTTTATATACAGGGAGGGCATTTATAAACTTGCTGAACAGCTGTAGTTACTGTGATGAGATAACCACTTGCAATGGTCTAGTCGTAACTTTGGTACCATCTTGCCAATATGGTTTCACTCGGTGTTAATATATGTTTGTCTACAGCTAGCTATGGTGTTGATTCTTCGGGTCGTTACTCCAATGAAAACAGACAAACAAATCGAAAACATATGTAAAGAACATGTACCTAATGTTATACTTGAATTATCTGGAAAAATCCGCTGAAGTATGCAGGGAAAACTTTGAAAATTAGTCTTGCGTCCTGCGTTTTCTAGGACGCCAGCGAATCGCTGTCAACAACGGCTTCGACTTTGGCGCGACGCCGGCAAGTGCCCAGATAAGCATGCGCAGTAAGCCTCTCACGCAGTCCAACGGCGTCGTCGTGCGATAGTCTTCAATTCGTAAGCTCCCTGTTATTCAAACTGAGCGCACGATCGATTGCAAACCAAGACAAAACATTACAACATGATTTTTAACTTGTAATTTATATTATTACTATTAAGCTCTCTTTAGAATAAAGAAAGGTTTTTGTGTCTTGGTAGGCAAGTCATAATCTGAGTGTCAAACCAGGATAAAAGAATTGACGAACTTAAAAGCCACAGGAAAGGAAATAGATCAAAGATTTTCTTCGGCTGAATATTTACTTTAAGATTAATTCAATCGAGCGGGATAAAAACTGCACAAAAGCTTTATAAAAAGAGCTAATTACACGTACCAATCTTAGGGTTTTGAAGTGAATTCGAATAAAAGAAGGCGATGTGCGTGACTAAACAATTATATAAACAGAAATAAAAACAGCAATAACTGACTGCTGGCAAAGTTGTTCGTGTTGTTTATTCAAGATTGAAAGCTACATGCAACGTTGACAACAACCTTTTCTTAAAAGTAGAAAACTAGCGAGGCAAAATTCAATGAAAAACGGCAGAATCTAGATTCAGACAACAAAAATGGGAAACAAACCTACAAACAGACGAAAAACGTCGAATAAACGGTGCATAAGAGAAAGATTGCAGTACTTTCAGCGTAGTTATAAAGCTACTGAAGCGACATCGCGAGCCGCCTGTTTTGCTTTACTTTAGCGGTTTTCCTAGCTGACTTGCTTGATTTTCCCTTCAGATGTTTTGTCTGAATCACAAAATCCTCTTTTCCCTAACTAACGTTGATAATAACGCAAGTTTTAAAAGAAAAATGGTTAAAAATCACCGGTTATGCTCATTCACAAACAACAAACAAACTTGTGAATGAAGCTGTCAACGATTCCGCCCGGGTTAGCGGGCAAGATCGTAAAAAACTGCCCTCTCTCGGAACCAATCAGATTGCAGGATTTGGAGGATTCTGCCCGCTCGCAAGCTTAGAACAAAAATAAAATTTTATATTGTGGTCTCTTAAGTTACAATTAAATGAATATATTTTTTTCAAATTTCTGCTTTTGAGTTGTCAAGTCAGAATTGTTCCTTTTTGGGGGGAGAGGGGAATGGATGGAAGGTATAATATCACACACAATAAACAGTCTGTAAGCATTTAATTTGTTACAGGTTGTAACATCATAAATCATAATAGGAGATTCTACGCAAGCACGATCAGTTTGAAAAAAAACCTGTGGTAATAAAAACACGACTTTCTTGATTAGCAATTCAAAAGTCATTCCTATCTCGGCCAAACTTAAGGCTGGGGTATGCTAATTCGTGTAAAATGTATTGGTCAAAAAAGTTCTCAAGGTGTACTAACTTTTCCTTCCATCATGCCATATTTGAAGGTACTCGTTGCGGGTGCAATTCTTTTTTGCTCCCTCGAACTACAAAATCATACCAAGTTCTCTCTGCAACAAATGCTTGTTGTTGAATTTGGTAGTAACACTGATGGCTCTTGTTAATGATGCTATCTTTGTTACAAATCCCTTCTTATTAAGGCCATCTTCAGATTTTCATTTTCTTAAATTTTTATGTTCTTCACCTCAGCCAGCCCAAGGGGTTCTCACAGCTTTGATCAGTGACAAGTCCATCAGGTGACGCTCCTAAAAACCCATGGCTTTTAAAAACCAAAAAAGCCACAAGACTGGACTTGAAGGTTGGCAATCAGCTTTTAAGGCAAATCTGCAGACAACCATATTGAGAGTTATTATTTGTCAGAAACTCTTTCATGACAACCGAGACTATAAAGAATTAGTATATACACGCTCAGTGATCTTGGTAATTCAAGCAATCTGATTGGTTAGCTATCTCGGACTATGACGTTATATTCACCGCGCTAGGCGGTGAATATAAAGCAGAACAAAATCGCTGTCGTGAACTGGGCGTTTTGCCAAAGTTTCCTAGTAAAGCCTTTTTGAAAATACACGAATTACCAAGTGCTGATGACTTTCAAGGCAAGAAAAGACTTCATGGTGTTTAAACAGCGTGATTTATTGTGAAGTGGTTTACTGTAGCTGACTTTTTGTGCGCTCGAAAATTTGTTTACCACTACAGAGGAAAACGAGATCGCTTTGTCACTGTTTTGTGATTTTGGGATTTTCCCGCAAGACCAATTTTGCCTATAAATAGAAGTTAATTAATGGAGAAAAGAGGAAGGCAAATATTTTCAAAAATTGTACGTGCCAGCAAGTTAACAAGGCAAAGAACACTGGATGACAGCATTTGCAAGAAGCCACAAAGAAAACTTTCTCATTCACGGTGAGTTGACAGAAACAAATAAAGCTCTACTTTTCTTCTCAGAAGTGGGTAGTAATTTAAATTTTCGGCGTTTTTTTTTAAACCGTCGATGCTAAAACTTACAAAACTCGATACAAAAAGATTAAAACTATCATTTGCCATGTTTGAAGATACTGTAAAGTCTGTAAAGATCTAACTTTTGCGCATCCACTGTTTACGGCTTCGTGTTCACGCATGAATTCACCTGTCAATCAAACTAATCGTTTTTTAATGGTTTCCTTTCTGATTCTGTTGAGATCACTTCGTGTGAATATACTAAAACAATTATCGAACTGCATGAAAACGATAGGTTGACCACAACCTGACCAGAACAGACAACGAATAGCTTTTAAGAGAAAACCACCCACTATAAAACCCATCACTATAGGAAGGCCTTATTCAACTATGACGGATAGAGATGATCAATAGACAATAATATATAATTGGCCGACACGAAAACGCATTGTAGCACGAGGCAAAAATATTTATACGTTTCAAGATTCTTTCCATTTAATTTTTTATCATTCTTCAACCTAATAAAAAAGGAATTAGTTCGTTTGCATTTTGCATTTTGTGTTCATTTTTCGAGGGAGAAATCTACGCATTTTATAAACTGGGCGTGCTAGGCAGGCCAGTTAATTACGCTCTTCTAGAACTCCGCGGTTGACTTCAACTGATGTCTTTCCCCTTTTCGGCTCCTTCATCTTAAAGGCTAACTCTTTCGTGTGTTGTTAGTTAAGTTGTTGTTGTTACAGTTTAAGAAACGGTCGCTGCTCGGTTGAAAATTTGGCTTTGTTTGTCAAAGTCTCCTCTGCTAAACAAATTCACCATTCATGATCTCGACGGACAAAATTAACGCCAGGATGTTTAATCACTTACACCAATACTAAACACTGGTTCAATAGCATCACGGGATTTCCAGCCAAGGAACAGAAAGGAGTATGTGATAATCCCTCTTTCCCCAGTTTCTGCTCGGCAAAACTCGACTATATTTCATTTTTGCAAGCCGCTTCTACTTGCTTGGATATCATATGAAACACACCAACAAGTATTTGACGATTCACATGATTTTCTGTTTGATTTGTTTCAGTGTTCCCGGCTGCTATCCTCCAGTCGCCATTTTACAACACCCGTTATCCTTGGTAGGTTATTCTTTTAATTGATATGTGTTAAAAGTTCTTAAGCGAAAGAAAGCCTCAGTTTGTGTTTTTTTTTTTTTTTTTTTACTACAGGGCGGTATTGTATGGAGGAGTGGGCTCTATTATGGGCCACGAACTGACGCATGGATTTGATGTTCAAGGTAGGTACTATCAGCAGGACACATTTCTCATTTATTTCTTAACAGCCCATTCCCTAATTAGACCCAGTTCTGCTGAAACACTGAGCACCTTCAAAAATGGACTCTGATATTTTCAGATGGTTTCTCAATAAATTCAGGCCTGACAAACACCTTCCCTACGTACGTCTCCAAGACAAGGACTGTTCAGTGGCCGTACGTGCCATGTTTCAAGCCTAGTTGAGTTTGGGGAAAATGCATTGCTTTGCCCCTTTACAGGATTTTTCCACCACTGAGCTTTTCCACCTAAGAAACTATTAAAACAAAATTGTCTAAAATGTTGAAAGCACTTCAGTTATCTACAGCTCCCCAGACACCTGCGAGATGAGATTTAAACGTTAATAAGATGTTTATCAATAAGACTTTTCAAATGTCTGATTGGCAAAAGCAATGGCAGAAATGGGAAGGATCAGCTTCTCAACCCCGAGGAAGTTTGTAGTTACTCTGGAAAACATAAAAGCAGAGGTTGGCGTAAACCTGATCTTGCAGTCTCTGTCTGTCAGCAGAAGAGAAGAAAGTGATACATTAATGTCTGCTTAATATTTGCGAGTGTGTTTTTGTCATTACAACCACCTTCTCGTTACAATGTAAACTTGTGATTGCAAGCTCTCGGCGGCAACGCTCATAATTTACCAAGGGTCGACATATCAGTCCTTTCGGAAAGACTAGAAAGGTTATCAAGTATGTAAAGGGGGTAGTAGCTTAACGAGCCAAGTATGTTTCCAAGCGTTTTCCTACGATAGCGTTTATCGCAGGAAATCACCATGGTTTCTCTGAGTTACTGTGGCACTACGATTCGTTTACGGAGATCTAGCATTGAGTTCAAGAATGATATCGTAAAGTGCAGACATGGTTCGTGGAATTTATTATAATATTTTCAATCCTATACACTAAATGGTATTCTTCTGAAGGATTTGTCACGAGCGCTGCCTCTGGGTATCTTATTAGGGCTACTTGTACCTCTTTCATTTTTCCGACACCGGGGAACTCGATCAGGTCAACGTACTCCTCCAGTGATTTTCCTATGGGTGTTTCCTTTGCTAGAACTGCGTTCACAACTCTCAAATTCGTGGTGCTCTTTAAGTCTATCAATCGTTCAGTGTTACAGTTTCCCTTTTTTGGCTTGGAACGTCAGTGCAGCATTTTGACGCCGACAATTGTATTAAATATTCCAGTTACTTTTAAAGGACCGACGGGCTTTTAAATCTTTAATATGAAAAATCATCATATGCTCTTCATCTTACCTAACCTTTGAAAAATGAACTCGTCCGTAACGTTAACCGTGGCCACAGCTGAAAACGCCGTTTTCTTGTTCTTATCCTCTCCTTAACTTTTACATTTATTACCGCCTAAGTTTCGCGTTTCTTTAACGTAATTTCTGAAACGCGGCCAAGCCAAAGTTGGTCTGATTCAGGATCAAACGGTCCATAGTTAAGATACCACTGCCAAAAACTCATCTCTGTCGCCAAGTCCTGTGAACAATGTACAAGTTCCATCTTTACTCCCACTAGCCGTTATGGTTTTCTCTTTGTTTGTCTTCCTGTACATTGCAAATAATGAGCACCTAAAAGAGTTCTTGCCTGCACCCTACTGGCCTTTAAACACAAAATAAAAATGTTGTATAATTTTATTTACAGGAAGGCGATTTGACGTAAATGGAGATGAACGAAACTGGTGGAGCGTAGACACGTTAAAGGCGTTTGAAAAGAAAACAACCTGCTTGAAGGAACAGTACTCCAATTTTACTTTTGATGGAGAAACGGTATGGAAATACCTTGAGTTTGCTTCCGCAGATAACACTTCACTTTGTTTGAATGTTTGACAAAATGGGCACTGATATCATTTATTAGATTGAGGGCGAGCAAACGTTATCAGAGAATATAGCAGACAATGGAGGCATCAGACAGGCATTCAGGGTGAGTTACAAAACATTTTCTCGTTAAACTCGGGTTCACTAGATCTAATGTCTTTGGATATATCTCAGCGCTTAAGCTTTTAGCCCAGTCCCTGTACGACGTCTTTCCTGGCCTGCTCGGTCAATGCATTTCGTTGACGAATCCGAGACGAAAGGCTGGAACACGCCTAGACAATCTCGGAGTGCACATGCTTGTGTTTTTCCCGCCTGAGTAAGCCTTTCGTGGTGGCTAAGGTCTCGAGGCTCGCTCTCAACCTCCTCTGCAAGACTTTTCTTTATATTTCAAAAAGGATAGTCACGAAAGTATAAAATTAGGTTTATAGAAAGACTCTTCTGGGTTATGGTAAGGTTAGTAAGATAACTGGTTTTAATACTGCATCTATTTTATTGTAAAAGAAGCGTTGGTAGTTGGCTTACTTTAAAGGCGCTCTGAAGGAGGGAGTATCTTCGATTTTTTTAATGTTTTTTTTTTTGAGGTTGTTTTTAGAAATATCTGATTTATCTTGTAACGGCTGGCGTTCGCAGCCTACGGCTAGTGTAATAGCTTAATATCCCAAATGTTTGAATCGGCCCAGCATTTTATGTCTGTCTATGTGGCAACGGATATAAAGAGCAGGTTGTTTTTCCGCGGTCTTAATAAAACAGGTAAGCGCGCTTGCATTGTTAAACACAAGGCAGGACGTGGATAACATTCAAGGTCTATGCCTCGAAACTGTTTCTCAAATATCTCGGTGGATGGCTTGAAAACTCTGCAAAAGATTTTGAGGTCCGGAAGGCTCTGGCATGGTCAGCTTGTCACGGGTTGAGGAGAATATGGAAATCAAATTTAAGAAGAAGCATCAAGGAGCGGCTTTTCATGGCCTCTGTAGAGTCTATCCTGCTTTATGGAAGCGAGACATGGACAGTTACGAAAACTATGGAGAAGAAACTAGATGGATGTGATACCAAAATTTAATATGTCTTGGCCAGATAAATTGACCAACAAGGAATTATATGGTAATTTACCACCAGTGCAATCAAAAGTGGGCTTCAGAAGGTTGAAGCTAGCCGGTCATAGTGTTAGACACCCGGAGGAGGAAGCATCTAAACTAGTTCTTTGGCAGCAAAAGAATGGACGCATGAACATGGGAAGACCATAAAAGGATAGTTTAAATGATAATTTAAAGGAAGGATAATTAAAGGATAATTTAACCTCGGTTGGTAACGTCTGACAAGCAGCGCCGAGATCCTTGTTCTGGGCCCCCAACGGACTCAACGAATTACTGGAAATGCGCTTCTAATTTCTTTTCATCCTGATTGGCAAATCGACAATGGCTTTCTTAAGAGGCCAATCAGGTGGGGACTCAAAACAAGGATTTCGGCGCTGTTTCGCAGGCGGACTTGAGGGGAGATTACAGTTGAATTTTGGGGGAATTGCGGTATAGAAGAGAGTATACACGTAAACCAGTAAGTCCGCTAATTGGCTCAGGGCCACCTTGTCGTGGTGACGTACTGTCTGGTCTTTATATTAATTATTCACTTCAAATTTTAGTTTTTAACTACCCTTAAATCCAATATTTTTTAGTTTTTCCATAACTTTGAACATTTGCCCTTCAAACTTTTACTGATTACAAATATTTTAATAATCACCAAAAAATTCTCAAAAACTCATCGTTGTGAGGACTTCAGGGAGTGATTTATTTTAAAAATCGAATGACATTTTGACGAGATTTTCAAGGAAAAGTGCTCACGTATAATTAAAAATTACGTCATCATTTTTAAATATACGGTATTAGTTTATTTTCAAAATGTGAGCTGTTCAAGGTCAGTTTTGTTGGTCATCAGTGGCTACATGTTTTGTGAGGCTGTTACTCTTGCTTTTGGTATACCAGATAATAGCCTATGTCCAGCCTAAATATGATTTTAGATTTTGAGTCAATGTTCACTGCGAGTACCGGATACATCTTCTTTATATCAAACCCACTCCCCGCCATACACTTTGGCTTTGGTGGAGATGTGTTGGATTAGGATAAACTCTTCTGAGGCCATTGTATCCTTTACTGTAACAGTTGAGCAAGTAGCCTGCGCCACAGTTGAAAGGGGGTGATTACAGTTAAACGCCTAGTTTGTATTATCACTTAAGCCCCATTTACACGACACTCATTTTGGGTCCGGCACTCCTAAAAATGGGCACGCGGGCCAATGCTTTTGGCACGGCCCGCCTTTTTTTTTTGCCTTGTAAATGCAAAGGCATCAACAAACAGTCTATAACTTTTAAAATTCATTTGATGCAGAAATTCAGTTACCATGAATTACTTAATGTGACAATTTTGTCTCTATGTTTTGCTAGCTATTGTATGGTTACTCTGTTGACCTGGTGCCTGTTGGTGCAAACTGTTTGATGAGGGTTGCACTATTTTATTTTTAGAATGATGTGATTGCAATTGCTCAGTCTCGCAAGGTTGGCAACCATTTTCAGATAGCCGTACACTGAAGGAGCAAAAACCTTTGTAGGCAATATTTGCCCAACAATTTCCTAAACGAGTTAGGAAAGACTTGACATTTGGAGAATTAAAAATCCTTCTTTAAAAAGTTTCACGTGGAGCCAAAACTCGCCAATGATTTTATGCCGCTTAAACTACTGCGGCTGATTTCAAATAACCTTGAAGACTCGGTTTCCGTAACGAATATTATTCCAGCCATTAAAACCGACCATGCAGCCACTTCCTTGGATTTTAATATTAGTCAAAACTACATTAAAGGTCCGGGTTACTGGACAGTGAACTGTTCTCTTCTAGATGATGATAACTACCAAAGGGAAGTTACGGCTAAAATGCTTGTCTGGGTGGCCGAGAGCAGATATTACCTGCCGGATCACAGATGTATTTGGGATTGGATTAAGTATAATCTTAGAGCACATGTAGTACAGATTTCAAAACGCAAAGCAAAGAAAAAAAAAGATAAGGAGAACATATTACAAGATGATTTTAACAATGCAAAGCAAACGTTCGAATGTGATCCTACCAATAAAAATGCAAGCGATTTTAATACGGCGAAAGAAAAAATGGAACATTTTTATGAAGAAAAACTCCAAGGTATTATCATTCGCGCACGGGAGCGATGGTGTGAACACGGTGAAAAGAGTACAAAATATTTTCTCAATCTGGAGAAAAGGAACCACGTCAAAAAAACATGTGCGAAAATTGAAGATTAATGGCACGATCGCTACTGATCCGTTCAAATTTCTTTCTGAGGAAAAACGTTTCTATCAAGAACAATATACGAGTAAGAATTTGGGTAACAAGCAAGCAACAGAAATTTTTTTGAATAGTTTAAACATCCCTCGCCTCAGATGAACAAAAGCTTTCGTGTGAGGGCAGCATTACGGAGGAGGAGTGTGTTAAAGCTTTACACAGTTTTCAGGGCAATAAAGCTCCTGGTAATGACGGATTTCTAATCGAATTTTACAGTAAATGTTGGGAAATTATTAGCGAACCTTTCGTCAACTGTGTCAAAGAGATTTTCACTAGTGGTGAAATGTCACGCTCGCAGAAACAGGCAGTGATCACTCTCATGCATTGAAGAGAAAGGAAAGGCCGTTCTCTTTTAGAAAACTGGAGACCGATTTCACTTGTCAACGTTGATGCCAAAGTCTTAGCTACCAGGATAAAAAACGTCCTACCAAGCATAATTCATAGTCACAACCAAAGTTGTTTCGTGAAGGACCGCTTTAGGGGTGAAACTGTTCGATCGATCTTTGATTTAATGAAATTCTCTCTAAAAGAAAATATTCCAAGTTTAATGATTTTTATAGATTTCCACAAAGCATTTGACAGCTTAGAATGGAACTTTCTTTTCAGCTGTTTAGAAGCCTGTGGCTTTGGCCCATAATTCATTTGGTGGGTAAGGACTCTGTACCACAATATATAAAGTTGTGTTATCAACAATGGTCTCGCAACTGACTCTTTCCTCTGGAAAGGGGCGTGAGGCAAGGTGATCCGCTTTCTCCATATTTGTCCGTGGTTGCAGTTGAAACTCTTGCTTTGGCAATTGGTCAAAACTGAGAGATAATTGGTATTAAAATCGGTGGCGAAGAAACAAAACTCCTTCAATATGCTGATTACACAACGACCGCTCTGTCTGACATTAGGGACTTTAAGATCCAACGACGCGGACGACAACAAGAACGTCAAAAAAACAATACGTTTAATTAGCAAAACAACAACTTCGCACGTGCATCACACTCTTTTGTACATTTCTTTCCCTTTTTTGCACGACTACGACGTGAAAATGCCTAATTTCACGTTTTATGGAGGACGTAAACAAGCAACGACGAAATGTTATTTCTTTTTCTGAGCTTAAATATGCTCCCTTGAAATTCAGCTTCAGGAGGGTTCCCCTACATTTGACAAAGTAAGCTGGTAGGAATAATCGCTATAAAGACTGAAAGAACGCAAATCGACTTTTTAAACGACGTTCCTGTCGCCGTCGCGTCGTTGGATCTTAAAGTCCCTATTGAATCGGCACAGGCCCTTTTTAACCTTCTCGAAGTATTCAAGAACTTATCAGGACTTGTAATTAACTCATCTAAAACTGAAGGAATGTGGATCGGGTCGTCTAGAGATAAAACTTCAAAACCCTTTGGCATAAAATGGCCTGATGAACCAGTCAAAGCCCTCGGTGTTTATTTCTCATACGATATCTGATTTTGCACGAAAAAATTTTATTGAGAGATTGGACAGTGTCAAAAAACTTATAAACATTTGACGTAACATTTGGTCTTCAAGAGGTCTTTCTATCTATGGAAAAGTAACAATTATCAACTCCTTAATCATAGCAAAATTTATTTACATTTCCTCGCGTCTGCCGGTCCCCAAGGAAATTGTTAAAGAGTTAAATCAAATGATATTTAAATTTTGGGGGAAAGGAACCGATAAAGTGACAAGACTTTCCACAATTAACAAATATGAAAACGGTGGTTTAAAAATGATCGATCTGGAAAGTATGATTTAATCTTTATGACCAGCCTGGCTGAAAAGGATTTTCCAGTGCAACAATGGTGCTTGAAGAAGCTTTTTACGGTTTTCGTTGGAACCTTTTGAGGGCCTCTTTTTATTTCATTGTAATTATGACATTAAAGGGATACATATTTCCTCTAAATTCTATCCCGAGTTACTTCACAGGTGGTCTGAGGTTCGTAGTGTTTTCGATAGTAGAAGGGAATGTCAATATATTTTGTGGAATAACAAGGAGATACGCGTTGATAATAAGCCTGTTTTCTATAAAAAAAAAAAAAAAACTTTTTGAACAAGATATCATTTTCGTAAAAGATCTTTTGTTTGAATTAGACACCACAAATTCTTTTACTATTGTTTCGAATAAAATTAGCAAGATTAGCTACCTAATTTGGGCAGGGCTTCGTCATTCTGTTCCCACAGATTTAAAGGAAAGCAATTGTCTTCGCTCACAATAAGCTTAATATTGACAATCGATAACAAAGAATTTGATATATTAAAAAAGAAATCTAAAGATTACCACATGCTAATTAAAAAAATAATTGCGTTGTATCCAAAAAATTCCAAACACTTGTGTCAAGATTTTAATCTAACTCAAGACCAGCTCAAAAAAGTATTCCTTCTTCCTCATGAGGTAGCTTTTGAACCTTATCTAAAAGGTTTTCAATACAAAGTCCTTAATTCAACTTTATTTACCAATAAAGAGTTATGCAAAATAGGTTATATCCAAGATGATAAATGTTCACTATGCATAACGGATTCGGAATCCCTTTATCACATCTTTTTCGAATGCAGACACACCAGGCACTTTTAGAAGGAATTTCAATATTACCTTTGCACATTGACAAGAGAATTCGTCTGTCTGACCTTACAAGACGTTGTGCAGGAATATTATATACAAATTGCCCTTTACTGAATTATTTGATACTGATCGCTAAACTATACTTATAGGGTTGTAGAAGAAATCAGACTCCTCCAGTCATAACTGCCTTTTCAACCAAGGTTTTAAAAGTATGAAGCATAAAAGTACATATGTGTTAAAACTAAGAAAATGAACAAATTTAATAGCAAGTGGGCTCTGCCTTTGGACTCTGTACCTTAGTGACGTATGTACTTAGAACGTACTTTTCATTTTTTGTATAGTTACTTTAGCGTTAAAGTTCATAGTCTAATTAACAATTATTCCACGAGGGCGTGTTGGATATGAGATGATAGATAGCCAACGAGGCGCGTAGCGCCGAGTTGGCTATAATCATTTCATATCCAACAAGCCCGAGTGGAATAATTGTTTTATTAAAAACGCCCACAAAATCTCGTTGAATCGCCCCGACTAGAACAAACCGGAAAAGACAAGGGACTTCCGCTATTCACATGTCACACGTCTATCAAAACTGTCAACGCGCGAACGGACTCGCCTAGACTGCATGAATGAAAAATCAAAACATTGTAGCGATGAACATTTGTTTTTTAAAAACTCATCGGGATTCTAGGATTTTACACAGCAGAAATGCTAAAAGAACCTGGCAGATAATGAGAAGGAAAGGAATTTTTAAGTGACAGCCGTCGAAATTACTATGAATTTGGATTTTCGGTGCAGTTATAAAAGTAAGAACAACGTAGAAAAACTACCGGTATTACCTCGGTCGCTTGTTATGAAGTTGTTTGAAGCCACAAGCTGGTTTTGCTGAACGCGAAAAGAAGCTATACTGCCGCCTCGATTGCTCTAGTGAATGGCTGCATAGCCTGTATTTGTACCTGGTTACTTGTGATTTATATTCTTGATGTCGGATAAACAAGCTGCAGTTATCTATCGGCGAGTGACTCGATCGGCGAATGGCTTCGCGATCATGAAGAAACAACACTTGTCTTCTTTCGTAGCTGGTCAAGGTACTTTAGTTCCATGTGTTTTCATGTGTTTTTCGACAAACCTTCAAACAAGCTCTTGTGGCTTTTTTGTTTGTTTTTGTCTTTTTTCTTTCGATGAAATTGCATTTCTAGTATTCTAAGAAATGAATTAAAACGATTTGCTTCGGGCGCCGTTCTATCCTTCGCGAAAAAAGATCTCAGCTAGCTTCCAATTTTAAACTGACGCGTACACCGACCATATATGGAGAACATGGTATATTAGCTCATATACCATAACGGCTAAGCCAATCAAAATGCTAGAATTGCATCATCCAATGATTCAGTTTTTAATAATATAATGTATTTGTAATGTATTGTAATGTAATATAATGCAATGCCATGTAACGTTAGTATTGTAACACTGTGGAGTATTTAATAAAAGTTTGAAAAAAAAAAGAGTTATCGACGCTTACTTTTCTGAACTTCGAGGATAAATATTACCGAGTGTCGAATTGTCGTATTCATCCATTAAATTTAAATTGAAAGTAAACTCTGTTTTTCTTCGTGTTAATATATAGATTTAGCCAGGGCTAAAAGCGACGTTTCCATTAATAAATTTGTAATTTAAATCAAACAATAAACTTGTATTCTACAAATCAGTTCACTTTAGAGCACATCCATGTGACTTTCAAAGGATTAAGGCTGAGTGATTTGAGAGAAAAATAATCTGCTAACAGTCCAGAAGTGCACCAAATCTTACATCGAGTTGATGGTCTTTATATCTAAAAAAATAGCAATCGTCTTCGATCACATTTAACGGCCATAATGGGTCTCGATCACAGTAGATTAGGCCTGGAAAACAAATTCTTGGAAAGCAAATCAGACAGAATTGTTTTCCGTTTGACAAGTTAAATTTGCTTTACAAAATCTTGCTAACAAATCTGGGGGCGTGTAAGCCAACCTTTTATACTTTTTATACATCACAACTGAGGTGAAACAGTACTATGAGGCGCTGTTTTTATCTTACAGACCTCGGACAGAATGCAGTATTTCACAATTTTGAAATATAAATTGCACTCATTCAATATTCAGAATGATTGAAGCACGCGTGGGCTTTTAGCGAAACCGCTAAAAAAGATTTCTTAAATCACCTATATAACGGCCAGCCGGTTGCAAGCTGTGGAGTGTTTGAATGAACATTAATAGAGTTACACTTTTTTAAATATAATTGAGTGAAACATTTACAGAGACAACAATTTTCATTCACGAAGACACGTATTAAAGTGTCTCTAAGAATCCTGAGTCTTTATGCTTAAAGCTTAAGTTTTTTTGTTTTAAGCCGGCTTCCCCGTGTTTGCTGTTTTCAAAGATGAACTCGAGGCGAGAAAATTGCTCAAAGCTTTCTTTCTACAGCCAAAATAATAACGCAACGTTTTTTCCTTTCTATTTGCGGTGAGAAAATATCGACTAAAGGCTTTTTAAAGTTCTGCAAGCTTAAATCAAACCTCATACTATAGGTCAGATCATTATCTCAAAACTTAATTCAAACGTGCATAAACTCGCCTCATAAACTGCGCTCGGCTTCATGAAATTAGATATATTAAAAAAAAACAAACACAAATACAATAATTACTTGTACTTAGGCTTACCATTCGAGATGCAGCTCCTGGAAGCTATCAAGTATGGCCAGAATCGCTTCAGACTTTTCAATCAAGCAAGGTGAAAAACGAAAACGAACCGATGCCATCCGAAATCGGATTTCCGACTTTGACAAGCGACGTATTTCTGAACCTAAAACCCAATAAACCAACTAGCCATGAATAACAGAAGACTCTTGATAGTCGTTCATTTCGTACATCCAGTAGAAAAAGACAGTTGAAAACATCACAAGTTGACACAAAACTCTGTCAGCTTCAGCTGTCACAGTAAATAAGTTTCAAGAAGCTGCATAAATTTTCCACATGAACTCACCGTCAAATTTTAACCAATCAGAGCATAAAAATTGGACGTAGAGCGTGACCGACGCGTGACCATTGTGAGAACAGTCAAAAGCAACTGTCTTCTTTGCCTGTAATAGCCTAGCTGACTGAATTTTCGCGTCCGAGATCAGTTTGAAATCAACATTTTAATCTGTGTGGCACTTAAACACAACATATTTTATGCGAATTGAAAAAATTAAACTTGAGCCTGCGACCATTTGAAAACTAGTAACTTGCCAGCGGATAACTTCAAAAAATACTCGACCTCGATGGGCCGACACCTGAGACCGCGATACGGTTAGGTGATACTGGGCAGCAGATACCCTGTTTTGACAGCTGTCAATTTATCACAACATCGATGTGCAATATGTGTGAAAGATCAGTTTTTCTATGCTCCCAAATGAGCTAGAAAGTGTGTAATTGAACATTGGTTTCCCTGTGGTGCGGACGGACGGGCGGTGTTGGGTAGATTTACTTACCCATGGTGCTCCGCTGGCACGCTTCGCGCGCGGAGCTCCGCTATTAAACGAGCAAATAAACAGTGAGAGACAAAGGATGAGTCAATGAGTAACATCACTATATAAACAGCAGAAACGTGTGAGGTACAACCCTGAAGTGGCACAATCAGGTTTTCTTTTTCTCTTTTTTAGTGCGGCCTGATGTTTACAATGATTTGATCTGCGCCGATTCGTCATGATTACCAAAATGTCCCTGAAATGTTTACAGGTATTATAAGGAACGACCTACCTCACGAATTACGGTTCCTGAAGCGAACGATATGTTCTAAAAATTAGTCGCCACTTCCGACAAAGCCGCAAGGAGGAGTGATTGACAGCTCTCCAAAGTAGATCTCAAAGCTCAGCCAAAAGGTGAGACAACGTGTCTCTCACTTGTTCGAGTTTGTCTAGGCCTCAAAAACTCGCTCGAACCATGTGACCCAAAACGCATGGGCCGCGCGCAATATTGAGGCCTAGAGACTTGGCAACTTTAAGCAAAATTGCTTTGTAGATGGCGTGTTCACGAAGTACATCAGTTTTGATGGCCCCATTACACATGACAGAACTTAAATTATGGTTCTGGTTAAAATATATTGTTTTCGACTGAGTCACTTGTCTTAAAATAAGCTTAATGCAGAACGTAGGTTTCCGACAAACAACACGCTTTTTACAATAACTTTCATTTCATTAAGAGGTCTTACAGGAACAACCTTTTATAGCCTCGGAATATACAGAATATCACCCACTTAGAAACATTTCAGACCCGGGGTGAGACACGAATTCATTTGTTAGGTCCAGTTGCAGGTCAATTTCCATTTCTTACTTAGGTACTTCACTGAAAATTTTCACTTATAACTAATGAAGTATTTTGTTGTGCTCTTCACTAAACAAGGCCTATCAGAACTGGGTAGCAAAGAACGGCGAGGAACCCAGACTTCCAGGAATGAATCTGACCAATGAACAGATCTTTTTTATCAGCTTCGCAAGAGTTAGTAAATCAATATTATCATGTATTTAAAATGTGCTGTGTTTTGATTTTGTGATTGGGCCTTGTTTGTTTGTCTGTTCTACTGGTTTTTTTTTTTTATTTTTGATTGATTGATTGATTGATTGATTGATTAATTGAGGCAAAAACTAATAGTAGTCTCCTTATAATCTTGATTATGTAATCTACCAAGTTTCACTGAGCAGATAATGTCCCCTAAAACTTTCACTTCTTCACATAAGGACGTGGAGAGGGTGCCGACATAGGCGTACGGGCCGAGGGGGGCGAGGGGGGCTGCAGCCCCCCCAAATTTTGGGCAACTCAGATTTTTGGGGCAGCGAGAGAAAATTTGGGCAAAGCCAGTTTTTAAAGACGTCTCCATGTTTATTTAATTATTTTAGAGACCTGAATATTAACCTGAAGTCGGCGTAATAATCCAGTTACATTACAGTAATTGCCTAGCATGTCATGAGTAATTTCCAGTCGTGAATTGATTAAAATAAACTTTCGAATAACTTTCTAGAATCATCTCTACTGGAAGAACAGAGTATGGCAGATAGCATTTAGTAATGGGTATGAAAATGAAGAAGTGGCTGACTAATTCTCAGTTTGAATTACGAGAAGAATTTTAATTCTTTTAAAAAGTCTATCGAGCGGTTTAAAATTATTCGCTAATTTGTTAATTAAAGTACACCGAAATGTTTACAAAACCGCTAACAAGAGTGTCTCGATACATACTAATCAAATCCTTCTTTCGATTCTAGCAATCAAGCAGAGCTATCTCCACGATCTTTCACACATGTTTTTAAAAAGATATAAACTACTATGAGGTGAAATTGCAGGTCAAAAGCGCTTCGTTTTCTACAGATAACGGCCAAAAATCAAGATTTTCCTGTTCTTACCGTATTTCTAATAATAAAAACTTCATTACAAAATATCTCGATAAGGTTTTGCTTAAACTTCACGAACATCGAGGCGACCGTATTGGAGAAAAAAGCTCCTGTGAACGATTTTGTAAGGTTCCCGTGCCGGGAATCATTGCTGAAGTAAAATAGGTAATGGGCCGGGGGAGTCATTTCGTTGCTATGACAACTCCGATGTCATTGCAACTCTGATGATGAAAAATTTTCATCTTAATACAACTGTGGTCGCAATTTTTCCAAATGTTTGTTTATGGCGACGTAGTTTATGCTCAGACTTGGTATTGACCCTGAAAAACCGTATCGAGCCACCTTCATATGCGAGGACGGCCTATGTTGTTGCAATATGGCCCTCATTTCTTTTCGACTCTTTCGGAAAAATTTGGGCAACTTGCGAGATTTTTTTGGGCAAATGGCTTACCGCCCCCCCTGGCAAAAAATTTCCCGTACGCCTATGGGTGCCGATTATGCACACAGCTTGTGTTGACACCCTGTTAGTAAGGGGCTTAATATTTTAATAGTATAATTACTTGAGAACATACCAATTTCTTAAATTAATTAATTTTTCTATTTTATTAAAGAATTGGTGTTCAGTATTTTCAGCCCAAGGTGAACAGATTGCAATGATGAGTGAGCATAGTCCTGCGCCATGGAGGTAAAATCTTGTTAACTTACAATAATTATAGCAATTCCACCAAATTAGTTGTACTGTTACATGTACTGTTAATTAAAAAGCATTATACTGTATTGATAACAGTACCTGTCAATTTTGCGTGGAAATTAGACTGCATTTCCTCCCACTTTCTGTAACAGAAAATAGTAGTTCACTCGGCGAAAATATAACAGGTGATTTCATTGTAGCTCGTCTATCTCTTGATTGTTTTCAACCCCAAGACTCTTCGTTACGATGTCTGAAATGATTCTCGATTGTGTAACAACGGCGTTGTAGCTTCTTTGTCGCTTAAATGGTAGATTTTTCGCTTTCTTTTTATAAAAAGTACAAGAAACACCTTCCCTGGAACTTGCTGAATGCTTATCCAGGATTATTATTCATTCAAAATATTTCTCTGATTCTGATTGGCTAAAAACACAAGCATAATTCACCAAAACCAGCTACTGATGACCAAATTTGGAAGAATTTTGCATTCTATGAACTGATGACGTCAAAAGTGCAGCCTTCTTGCAGGTTAATGCACTGTTAACCGAGAAGACTTGCGGATATTTCACTCGTTTCAAGAGTAAGAACTGGGCGAAATTATAGCTAAAAACATGGCAAGAACAGCAAGAACACAACTCGAAGGGCGACATCTGCTATTTGGAGACTGTCTGCAGAGCCGCGGCTGAACAACTCTAAACGTGCACTATCGAAGATGAACTTAACATCGATGGAGGTAAGCATGTTTTAGCTTTGCTTTTAAACTACGAATTATTTTGAATGAATAATAAAACAATTATTGAATTCGGCTTTCGTATCATATGAAGAATTATGGAGACCTCGGAGGGTGTTATCCGCCTCGGCCGGATAACACCCTCCTCGATCTCCATAATTCTTCATACGATACTCAGCCTCATTCATTAAGTGTTAAATATATCTGGTCAGGGGCACCCAACGGCAATTTTCGGGAAAATATCTGTTCGGAAGACGATTTGAGAACTAGAATTTTCGGAACATTTGTTGTAAAATTTCTTGCTTGCCTGCCTCTCCTAGGATTTTCGAACATCTACAAAATGGTATAATTACCCATTGTAAACGGATATTTACCCTAAAAAAGACCACCTAGAATTTTCGGGAGCCTTTTCCTGGCTGAAATTTTCGAAAAGGTAAGTTTTGATCCCTATAATTTTCGGATCACTAGACTTTCAGCTAGGAAATCTGAACAGATGAAAAGTTTTTAGGGGATAAAAATATGCCTATATCTACCGTTTAAATACTAAAATACGTTCAACAATGCGTTGGTTTGGAACTATATCCTCGTTTGGTGCCCCTGTCTGGTTAAAACCGGTTTTGTTACTGAATTTCAAAGTTCGAGAAATCAAATGTAAGTTTATGAAAGGACAGAGTATTAGTTTGAAATATCGGGTTACGGTGTCCGACCGAAAAAAAAACTAAGGGAAACTTCTTTTGGTTCGAAAAACTGGGAGTTTCGAGTGTTTGAAATGAAACATTGAATAGCGATCTGCTTTCAAATTTAAATTCTTGTTCAATTCATTTTAATGAATACATCCTTGCTCAGCTAGTTAGGAAAAGCTATCAAAAATTGATTTGGCAATTGCTTATTATTTCATCAACCCAGCTGATTTATATTGGGGTTTCCAGAAGCGTAAATGGGACATGTTCCTTTTTATTTGTCACAACTTTAATCTATAAATTAAGAATTTAAATTTCAAATCTTGTCCTCTTCTAAGACAAAGCTAAAGCTAGTGTACAACGTAACTAACCCAAACAATTTGTGTTCTCTCAAGGTTTTTACAAGGGCTTTGAACTTGTTTCTGCTTTCCTTCTTTAGAACAAAAGCATCTCTCATGAACTTCCCGGAATTTGCCGCAGCATTCAAATGCCGTTTAGGGAGCCCAATGAATCCGATCAAGAAATGTGCGATCTGGTAACGAGTCCAGAAACACGATTTTCAAGTTGATGATTTGAAAATCAAGTCATTCTTCATTTAGACTTTTGATCTTACTACACGGCTTTTAGTGCTAGCTTCTAATCTCGTTCTAACACTTTTTTTTTGTGCTCTAAGAAACTGCTTATTTGAATGTTTCTTTTGACATTTCGTTGCTTTCATGGTATTTGTCGGTACAGCTGTCTCATTCATTGCTAAATTTTCGTCCTTCAAAACTGTTGGAAAGCGAGACGCCATTTAAATTCCCGTCCTAAATAGCCAAGGATATCTATAGACCTAATTGCTGCCCAATGATTTGGTGAAAAGACTAGTAGTTGATACTTTCGTGCCTTACGCTGTGAATGAGAAAACGTTTTGTCTTGAATAAAGTTCGTCACGAACTAAATTTCGTTTTATACAAAGGACCCGCGCATTACATGTAAAATATACATGTTAAGGTTTTGAACTAGCTTCACTTTTATCTAATAGACAACAATGTAAATGGGTAAATAAAAGACTTCCTGTCTGGGATGACTCTTTCCAAGAGACTTTTTAACAAGGCTTCCCAAAGAACACTATCCGCAGAATTTAAAAAATCATATACATTTATAAATAATAAAATCAAGTTGAAGCGAATATGTGGGCAAAGCATTCGAGAAACTTTTAAGTGAAGGAGATCGTTCCCGAGAGGATGGGAAAACTACTCACAAGTATTAAGGAAGGGTAAAATAAATTTATGGGAATCTTGCATTTCCTCTGGATAATCGAGCCCCCGCCCACAGGAAACCAATCACAGACTTCATTTGCGAAAATTGAATTAGGTTGGCCCTCCATCAAAGATCAGCTATTAGTCCGTGATACTACCCAAGTATACAAAATTGTTAGCCTCGCTCCGTTGTACTTGAGTATTAAACTCAGTAAGCGATCAGACGCACACCACTACAACACGAGAAAAAGGGACAATCTAAATCTCCCTCTATGCAGAACAGTTACTGCGCAACGGTCATTTTACTATTGCGCTGTAATTGCCTGGAACTCTCTGACTACAGACACTAGAAATAGCCCTTCACTATGTACCGTCAAATTGCGATACATACACATACAATACAATACAATACAATACAATACAATACCTTTATTTGCCTTTTACTTAATCATATACATGAAAGAGAAAAAAAATATATATATATATATATATTTTTATTTGTACTTAATAAGGCCTGGAGCTGAAATAATCGTAAGATTTCCTAGCCCGGGGGGGGGGGGGGTGGGGGGGGTGGGGTGGTGAAGCTACTTCTCATACATTTTCTTAAATGAAATCCAAACGATGTTCTCACAACTTGCAAAGCCATCGGCAAGGGTCTTGCCAGCGGATTTGTGTACTGATCATGCGCATTACGTCAAAAACGATAGACGGTCTTGAGAAAAAACAAAAACATGGCAGTCGAAGGCGGGACTGTTTCTTACTGTTATATTTTGGTAATTCGCAAATTTATTGATTTTATGTCGCTTCTCAGACATAGTGTGTGGTTTTCTTTTTCTGTTAAACAACTTCCCTTCGCAGAGTTTGGAATATGCAACATATAGCTCCGTATAGCTGCTAAGAACCGCCGAAGAGTTGAGCTATCGAGCAGTGTTTTGCTGCAAACCTTAGGAAAGGTAAAGTCGCTTCAAGGTACAGAGCTTTCAGTAGTAGTTGTGATTTGTTTTAGGATCGTTTTGAATTTTAACTTTGGATTCAAGGTGTTGACTGATCACAATAAACTGCAATAAACGAAGTGACATGTTATGAAGTGTTAATTTTAATTCAGTTATATGTAGAGAAGTAAGCTCATTTTTATAAAGCTCTCTTGAATATACTTGCTTCCGATAAATTTGACACTTGCTCCAGTAATTTTTATCAGCATCAAGTTATCCTTGCCCGGCAAAAACGAACGATGTAACCTATAAATAAATCCATCGAGCGCGTTGTTGTTGGTTAAGATCTTGAACGGTTGTGTTTTAGTTTTCCCGCATTTCAGTACCGAAAGACAAATACGATATGTAAGAAACACAAAGATGCATGATATGATTTTTTTCAATTTTTTAAGCATTTCTGATTTCCTCTGTCGGCTCGCTTCTTGCTTCTAAAAAGTCTAAAAATATTTTCTGTGGGAAAAATACAGTAATTATCCGCTGACCACCACGCTGGATGACCGCTTTGCAAGTTGTGAGAACATCGTTTCTAGGTCCCAGACCTCGTCTCTCCCCCCCCCCCCCCCCCCCCTCCGGCCTAGCCAGTTCTCCAGAATTTAAAGTTTTAGAGAATTGAGATAGAATTTATTTCCAAAGAGGCAGTTTTAAAATACAATGTATTAAGAAAGAAAGAGCATATGCTTAAGTTATGTTAACTATGTTGTTCTGACAGCAAATAAGGTTTCAATTGTTTTTGGAATTGGTATGTGTTTAGTTCTTTAAGAGTTTAGGGAATTTTGTCCCAGACGGTACATGCAGCATATCCGATTGTTTGTAACCCCGTATTAGTTCGCACTTTTTTTACGTGAAGATTCTGTTTCGATGCACATCTGGTATTGTATTTGTGGACATTACTGGCATATTGAAAATAGTTTGAGAACAGCTTTGGCAGGAGGCGTTTTTGCCAGAGGTACGTGAATTTTAGAATCTGAAATCGATAAACATTATGTATCGTAAGAACGTCTAATAAATTTAGCAGGGGAAGTTTACTTTCTGTGTGTTCACCATAAGTGGTGGCAAAGGAAATAAAAAAGAAAATAAGCCTAGCAGAATGATTTTGCTTAGCTTCTATCTTATCAATAATTATGTGTTTTGTATGCACTCCCCCATGCCAATATTGCATAAGAGATATATGGGTTTAGTATATACACACTCGGTGATCTTGGTAATTCAAGCAATCCACTGCATCCACTGTTTACGGCTTCGTGTTCACGCATGAATTCACCCGTCAATCAAAGTATCGTTTTTTAATGGTTTCCTTTCTGATTCTGTTGAGATCTCTTCCTGTGAATATACTAGCTCAGTTAATATTGTTGAATAATCCCCTCGACTTCGTCTTGGGGATTATTCAACAATATTAACTTCGCCTTCGGCGACTAATTGTTAAATATTAAGCTGTAGTAGATTTGTTTCATTTGTAGAAGAGTTAGATAATGTCTCAGCTTAGATATAATACCATTGTTTCGCGCAATTCTTGTACAGATGTATGATATATGGTAATTGAAAGACATCGTTTCATCAAGCAAGACACCTAGATATTTTATTTTTTGCTTCCTTTGTAGCACATTTTAGTCAGGTCTCTTAGTGCAAAATATAGGCCGGATCGTTACAGACGTGACAAAAGTGTCAAATTTGGCACAGAGCTTCCTTAGCACCTACCGATTAATACTGGAGGGGGTGCCCGTTACAAATGGTGCTAATTACAGATAAAAGGACGGGTTAACTTTCACCTATAATAGCAGATTGGGTGTCCTGTGGTGAGTATTCTTCTTGTTAGATTTGGCTAAAAAACATTTGTTGCAAATTTTTAAGTTTTTAATTTGGTAATGTTTAGTTGTTGTTACACTATTCAAAATAGTTTTACATGTACATAATACTGACTAGTGCCCAGTCTCCACACGGTAAGTGTGGCCATGTTCATTGTGCGGACTGTGCGGCTATCAGTGTCACTGCTAAGACTTGCCAGTGATAATATCATTACATATCAATTTAAACGGATCACAAAGCCAGCTTTCAAAGATGTCATACAATAACATAAAACTCAAATGTATCACATCCTAAACGATAGAATCGTAAAGTTTGACATGCCACATGAACGACCTCATGAACCGTAACTGACAACGCGCCCACTTTGTAATTGTGCAGCTAAGATTAGATTATAATTTTCTTCGTCGGTAACCCTGTCCTTGAGATAATGATTAAAACATGTCAACCTCCTCCTCAGGGGGAAAAGGAGGAGCAAGGGTGGCACAGTTGGTTAGTGCGCAGCCTTCGGGGCGAGAGGTCCCGAGTTCGAACTCGGTGTCAACACCTCCTTATTTCAACTTCTCTTTTTTCTGTGTAGCTTTGACTGGCTTTAAATACCTTTAAAACGGAGAATTAATGGAGAGAGGGGGGTAAAAGGAGCACACCGTCGACCTCAAGTTTATCACTTATTATTACTGTCATGAGTTATTGACGTAAAATATGGTCGCTTTACCTTTTTCTACCTTTTTATTAAGCCCTGGGGACGAGGTTGTAAAACATGCCTCTCCAGGAATTTTTAACACTCTTTATTTTTTGCACAGTTGCATTTAAAAAGAAGTGTATGAGGTCCCTGCATGCCTATACACCTGTAAGCGGCTCATTCCCTTCAGAGCCCTTGGACCAGAGTGTTAATGGTACGTCTATACGATCTTTCAAAAAAAGGAAGGTCGTCGCGTGCGTTACAATTTACAAACAAACTAACTTCAGAAGAGCTGAAATTAACAGGAACAAGGCCTCTTTTAGCCAACCAATGATGCATCATTTATGAAAATGAATGTAATGTGTTTGATGCAATTAGGCGAATACCCCGTGGTTACTGAAATCTTACGATCATGAATTCCTCAAGAGCAATTCAGTTACCAGCTTTTCACGAAATAATGCTGTGGAAAATTACCTAAAATACCAAAAAAGCAAGGGTCAAAAATAATTATGGCCTGGTCCCTTATAATAATGGAGTGGTCATGATAAAGAAGCCCATCAGCCCCAACTTTGACCACTCAAACAGATTTTTGACAGATTACATACTGCAAAACTTTGCATTCACTTATGCCTATGTTGCTACACCAGGAGCCTAGAAATCGGCTCCTGGTCACACCTTGTTTTTATTGCTGAATATCATTCTAAAGAGCTTTACGAAATATTTTGTTAGTAGGGGTGTTTTAAACATGATTGATATTTAGAGATGGTGACAAAAACGAACACAGAAATAGTCACAAAACAAGACGCATGAAACAACCGCAATCTAATATTCGTTTTACACCGATATAATGGCTTCTTTGGCTGCTATGCTGACGTTCTTGAAGATGGCCGGTAGTATCACAGCTAGTCCCGGGTTAGGTATAACGTTTATTACCAGTTTCACGGTTCCTGAGACTTAGGGCCTGTTAACATAAAGGTGGGGGACCCCAGGTAGGTGAGGTAACCTGCTAAGGTGGGGTAAAAAAATAACCCTCCTTTACATGCAATCTTACAACCCCTCCATGCTGGGGTGCAGTTTCTCAAGATTATATGAATGGTCGCTAACCATGTAAACAAGAAAAATGCTGGCAAACCACGTCTACGCTCAATTGCTGCTCTTGCTGCAACCTTCAGTGTTGTGGCTTTCTATTGTTACCTTTAATAATTATGTGAAGCCACCCAGCGCCAAAGTGAATTTTGCGGGAATTTGATGTATCTCGAATCCGACCCCGACTAGCCTGGGTTTCCTCACCTTGAAACGTTGACATGGCAAAATTTGATCTCAGCTGAGAGGGTTACCTGGTGTGGCAGACCAGGCTACCCACCTTGAAGGGTGACCCCACCTATCATGTAAATGTGATCAAATTAAAATGAGAGATTATACGGACAGGCGGGTTACCCCACCTAAGTGGGTTACCATTCCTACCTGGGTTCCCCTTCCTTCATGTAAACAGGCCCTAAAAGTTAGCCCGGCCCCCTTTCTACAGTTTCAGCAGTTAAACTATTCACCATTTATCATTTGAGTCAACCTTTTACCACTTGAGTCTCACTTTTACGACTTGATAAGCTGTTATTATTGTTGGACATGAGTGCTTCAGTGCCAAATGTAGAGGCTTCATGATAAACTGTGCTGTTTTTTGAAGCTTGGGCTAACTTGTTTCTTTTTTTCGTTTATGAGACCAGATTCTTTTTTGTTTGTTTTTGCTTTGTAAAGCTTAGACAAACTGCGGAAATTGTAATGATATGACTTGTGCCACGGTGCTTGCTTCTCTGTCAAAACATGCACTTGCGTCCAGCAGATAACTGGATAAAGAGAGACTGAAAGGCATCCAGGCCTATGTTAAGCTGAAAAATTAATTACCTCCCTAGGAAAGAACTATTTTGGGTTCTGTCATTTTGTTATTTGCTCTTCATGAATAGCTGTCATAAATCCCTGATAATATGTGATACAACAGACTCTTTGACAATTTCTTTTTTCTGAAATTTTGTTTGCTTTCTTCAGCTTAAAGTGACATGTAATGACAAGTTATACTTGATAAATAAGGCTTAAGCCACACAATAAGGCCTCCTCTACTTGAAATACATTAGAAAAGGAGAAGAGACCCCAGAAGCTGAGTACTTGCAAGTTATGAAGCAAAGACGAGGCCATCTTAGAAATGACTTATGAAAATGTGGGCGGACTGTGGACTTGCTTTAAGGGCACAGTAATAATCAACTTAATTACACAATCAATAAGCAAAAATGGATGGGAATGCCAGATGTTCGAGTGAAATTGTTGTTTACAACCTGAGAATAGAATTCAGAGTGATTTAAGGTATTAAATAACAATTTTCAATCAAAACACCACAGGGACCCCAGCAGGTGAAATTTACAATAATTAAATCCTGTTTAGCACGCTTCAGTGGCATATTTGCATTGGGCACCCCCTCTAATATTCATGGTACTGCAATAAGCTATCGCTGTGCAAAGTTTGGTGCTTTTGTCAACTCTGTAACGATCCTGACCCTAAGAGACCTGACTATTTATTGTACCACCTGCACTTTCAATCTTGATATTTACTTGGTCATCTTTTTTCTTTGACGCCTTAATGATCATGAAGTTTGTTTTAGTGAAATTAATTGACAATCTATTTACATCACACCATATTTTCACTTTTTTAAGTTCAGAGTTAAGAGAGTGTCTCTGTAAGAGCGGTCCGGTCGATTTTCCTTGAGACACAGATTTAGCTCATTTCTTGTGTGTTGTAAGACATTCATGTACCTATACTAAAACCACAATCCGTTTGATCGGATCTCTTTATTTTTCAGAGTTTTACGGAAATTAAATTTCCCTCGAGCGAAGGCGTGTCGTGACACTTTTCAAGACTTTAATTTGAGGCAACTTTGGAGGACAATTTACAAAAAAGTACGGGGCTCAGCAAAAATCAAATACCACAGACATGTATGATAACTCTATCTTATCCATCGACGCGACTTTCGTGAACACGTTTCAATCAAGCAAACAGGAAGACTTGAACGACACCTTATCGGTTCGCTTAAGTCACACACGCGAAAACCGATCAAATTCAAGGTACATTTTTGAAAAAGTGAGGCGTTGTTAACTGATCCAACTAATATAGCTAGGAAGTAGGTGCCATAGAAAAGGTAACTACGGAAAAAAACTTTGCGGCCCGACCTTTACTAAAACTTTATAACTGCGTGAACTTACCTCATTTTCGGCAATCTCCAAGTTTTGCCGCCATTTTGAGGGACTTGTCAACATGAAGCGTAGCAGATATAAATCGAGCAGGTAGATCTAAAACAGTCAGACATTCATACGAAAGCATTCAAATGAACTTCACTTTCAATTCAAGGGGCAAAATTTGACACTGTTCGTTAAACCTACCATTCCTACATCCCCATGTGACCATTTCTTCCAACAATTAAGAGAGTGTCTCTGTAAGAGCGGTCCGGTCGATTTTCCTTGAGACACAGATTTAGCTCATTTCTTGTGTGTTGTAAGACATTCATGTACCTATACTAAAACCACAATCCGTTTGATCGGATCTCTTTATTTTTCAGAGTTTTACGGAAATTAAATTTCACTCGAGCGAAGGCCTGTCGTGACACTTTTCAAGACGTTAATTTGAGGCAACTTTGCCGGACAATTTACAACAAACTACGGAACTCAGCAAAAAACAAATACCACAGCCATGTATATTAACACTATCTTATCCATCGACGCGACATTCGTGAACATCACGTTTCAATCAAGCAAACAGGAAGACTTGAACGACACCTTATCGGTTCGCTTAAGTCACACACGCGAAAACCGATCAAATTCAAGGTACATTTTTGAAAAAGTGAGGCGTTGTTAACTGATCCAACTAATATAGCTAGGAAGTAGGTGCCATAGAAAAGGTAACTACGGAAAAAAACTTTGCGGCCCGACCTTTACTAAAACTTTATAACTGCGTGAACTTACCTCATTTTCGGCAATCTCCAAGTTTTGCCGCCATTTTGAGGGACTTGTCAACATGAAGCGTAGCAGATATAAATCGAGCAGGTAGATTTAAAACAGTCAGAAATATATACGAAAGCATTCAAATGAACTTCACTTTCAATTCAAGGGGCAAAATTTGTCACTGTTCGTTAAACCTACCATTCCTACATCCCCATGCGACCATTTCTTCCAACAATTCAAACATTACAACTAGTGACCACTAGTGTTCGAATTTCCCTTGTCGATTCCACCGTAAGAAATAACCTGTGCCCCCCAAGCTTCGACTCGAATGTGAAGTACGAATCAAACAAATAACTACGTCATCTTCGAGGCCATATCACGCTGGTATTTTGATTTTCTGATCGACAAGAACGGTGATCAGGAGGTGATCGCCATGTTTACCTCATAAAGGTGACCGCTGACCAGCCGCTGAATGAAAACAGTACGGCGCAGGGTGGTGTGGGTGGCGGACTTATCGTGATAAGATATTTGAATACACGCTAAAAAAGCTTTAGGACTCTCAGTCTAAACAGTGAAGGCATGCTTCGTGGTACAGACAACTTTTATTTTATCCTCATAACTTTTTCCTTTAAATTAGAACTGGTATTAATTAATAGAGTTATTTAAATATTTTTAACCGAGGTACCCATATGAGCTTTTTTCTTGTCCTCAGTGGTATAAAATAAGGTGTCTTTTCTTCCAGAACCTTTTATTTATGCGTTATTGCACGGAATGAACACTAGACTTAGAAGGTTTGTTCTAAATCATTTTGCTGTTCCCAAGAATGTATGCAAAATTATAGCTTTATACAAAGCTGACTCTAAAAAATGATTTTCCGTAACAGTAACCAATGTCATTTAGGTAAGGTGTTAATAAAACTAGCAATGTACAATTTTTAGCGTTTTCCACTTATAAGCCTGACATACAATTGTCAAGTGAACTATGTTAGTTTCAACTCATTCCTTGATTCGATGTGACCTTTTATCACTAAACCCCATTCTTTTCATTTGCAATTTTCCTGTACTTTTTTTTTCATATGACAACGACAAAGAGTTTTATAAGTAAACCGATTCTTTGGTGTACCACGCTTATTACGTTGTATATTCAAATACATGCAAAAGGCCGGCTAAATAAGTTCTTCCCTTTGCTCCTAATTTTTTGGGTTGTCTTCGCCCCATGCCTCTGCACGACTCACTGTCGGCTAAAAGGAAATTTGAAAGACTGCTATGCAGGACACATTTTTTTTTTCTCCATTTACCCTTTCCATTTTTTTATAAGTGTGTAAAGATATAAAAAACACGAAGGTTTTTACAAGTAAACTGTTTTTTTTTGTACCACTCTTAATATATACATATACTTTGTTCTCACAAAATGGTGGCTAAGAACGGCTGAATATATACCTACTTGGAAATAAAATGATGCTGTTTGGTTTCTCGTTAAAACATTACGTAAGAGTGACGCATGTCCGTTCAAATTGTGACAAAACCACCTCACAAAGTCAAAGCAAAAGAGAAAAAAGTGTAATTTTCATAG
>OZ037775.1:51870874-52178374 GCA_964035525.1 Porites cylindrica
CTTACAGAGACACTCTCTTAACTATTTCCTCAAGATCTTTCAGGTTGCGGGCTGAGGCAAAAACGTTTGTATCGTCTGCAAATATTCTAAATGTTAGGGCATTTGAACACTTTGGTAAATCGTTTATGTAGATTAAAAATAATACTTGGCCTAGTGAACTCCCTTGTGGAATACCGCACGTCATTGTTTGCTTTGACGAAACTGTATTTCCCATCTGTACATATTGCTGTCTATTTGTGAGATAGCTTGCAAAAAGTTGGAGAGGCACGCCGCGTATCCCGTACCGTTCCATTTTTTAAAGTAAAATTGCGTGGTTCACCGTATCAAACGCCTTGGAAAAGTCCAAAAACACGCCACAGGAATACAACTTGTTATCTATCGCATTACGTAAATTATCAGCAATTTCTGCAATGGCTTGTGAGGTTGAATGTCCCTTTCTAAAGCCAAATTGGAACTCGTATAGGATTTCATGCTTTTCCAAGTAATTAACAAGCTGTTCACAAATGATTTTTTCGAAAATTTGGGTTAGTGCAGAGAGTGTAGAGATAGGTCGATAATTAAAAGGATCCATCTCCTCACCCCCTTTATCTATTGGTGTGACTTTTGAAACTTTAAATTTTTCCGGAAATATTCCTTGCAATAGAGATTGATTGAAAACCATACTTAATGCCTCATATATGGTTTGCTGCGTATTTTATGCATCTTTGGAATATCTAATGCCGACTTGTCTACTTTCAAACTCATTATTTTACCATATACTTCAGTCGGGCAAATGCCACGGGACATAAAACCATTTGGTTTCATAGTTCTATCTAAATACACTGAAGGGTCTATGTCATGTTTTGGTAGTTTATCTCCTAGGCCATTTCCAACATTTATAAAATGGCTGTTTAATTGATCACAAATACTCTGCTTGTCTATATACATTCTATTGTCACGCAGCAGTTTCTTGATTGTATGATGAGTATTTTCTTTTTTTGTTCTTTTCACTTTGCTAATTAATTTCCATGTGCATTTTATGTTTTCTTTGTTCCGTTCAAATTGTTTAGAAAAATAACTCTTTTTAGCTGCGTGTATAATCCTATTCAACTTATTACTACATGCTTTATACTCGTTTTCTTTGCCTGGGTCCGTACTGTATAAATTAGCCTTTACTAATTTGTGTCTTTGTCTGATTGAGTGCATGATTGCTTTCGAAATCCAAGGCCTTTCTAAACGCTTTCGTTGCCGTTTTGATGCTTTGCGCAAAGGAGCATGACGGTCTGTGATAGCGCTCAGATTGTCTACAATACTGGTAGTTACACTTTCATCAACATCAGTTGATATCAAGCTTTTGAAGTCAACTGCAAGTAAATCTTGGTGAAAGGCATTTTCATTAAAACGTCTAAAGTCTCGAAAAAACCTTGGTTCATTATTTGTAGGCAATGTGTTGGCCATTGTACAGAATACTGGTAGATGATCAGAAATATCAGCAAGGCAGAGTCCAGATTTAATTAGCTTTTCGGGCGTATTCGTGTATATATGATCGATAAGAGTGACCGTTTGGTCCGTTATTCTGGTTGGTTTGGTAATAATTGTCATAAAACCTAAGCTAAGGAACATGTCTAGGTAGTCTGCAGGAGTACCCAACGGAGCCGCTCGACAAAATACCCGCTCTTCAGGCAGAATTTGAGCTAGCTGGAAAAAAAAACCTTGGCAAATTAGCTGGCTGGGAAATCTGAATGAGCACCTCGCTAGCTGAAAATATGAAAAATTCATGCCGGTTCTGGCTGGATAAAAAGGTATATTTTTTCTCCTGGCAATCGCACTGTAATTTTTGCTGCGGAGCGCCCGAAGGGAGCGAGCAGCAACATAATCAGGATTTAAAGGAAATATATAAGGGGCGACGAATTCTCGAATTCATCACTTTTTACCACAATGCATTGCATTTAACCACACTTTTTACCACAATGCATTGCATTTAACCAGAGTGCATTGCGCCACGAACAACTCAAATAAAAACACGGGGAAGTTCGGTGGGTGAGAGTGCATCGTTCGCTGCTTAGACTTACAGTTTTCTTTGTGGCAAATTTTCTACAGCACGGTTAGAGGTCTTACCGAATTTTAAGACACGCAGGAGTCTTTCAGATGAGTACGATGGTTAACTTGGGGATTGGATTTCAATTTAAGAGCCTTTGACTCGTCCAGGTGTTAAACCTGACGAGAAGATGAGCATTTGCTGTTCGACTCCGCAACACGGGGGATATACAAATTCCAGCTTGCTAGAAGGTGATGTGAAAGTGAGAAAATGTCATGCAATGCTATTCCTAAGAAACTGTTTGAGCCGAAAATGGATGTGATTTTGACATTCGCTTCAAAATAACAGCGGAAATCGAGATAACAAAACATATGTTTTGTGTCCTACTTTGCAGACGAGGACGTGTATCGGCGTTTTGAAAAGCATAATTATGTTCTTTCATTCATTCATTGCCATGGAAGATGCGTTTACATTGGTTTTTCACTGTTAATAGCTCGGTTAAAGCGGCCGGCGATCATCTTGGCGGCGGAAGTTTCATGGAAAAGGAATAAAATGAAAGCCTTTTACTACAGATTACGTAATCAGCCACTGCGGTGTACTGGTTAGGTGTAGTCGCGTCGAGTCGAAGGTGTCGGGTTCGAGTCCTACCGAATTATTTATTCCCACTTTCTTTTTTTTTTCCGTTTCTTTGTGTTGTTGTTTTCTATAAATATATAGCTAAATAACTGTTACTTAATAAAGTGTAACAAACAGCAAGAAAAGTATTGTGTTTCGAGAGAAAATATCGTGCACCGTATATTAAATATATGGATAAACAATCTGAATTTCTATTATTTCCTACAATTTACTGTGGGAAAACCAGAGTTGATAACCACTTGATACATTTTCTAAACAACGCTGCCACGAGTTCTTTCTATAGACTGATAGTTATTATTCTAGTACTTTCCAACATGTAAATAGGACATTCAATGTCATTTTCGATTCTTTTAAGTCTCACTGCCGAACTAAGGCCAGTGTCAACAGAATGTGCCGCAGCATTACTATCTTTTAGATACCCTAGTTTATATGGATATTAGAGCGAGCGAAGCAAGTAAGTGCGCGTGAAAATCACCCCACGCGGGCTGTAGAAATGACACCTTTTGCTTTTAAAAACGGTTTGGGTGTGTAAGCAAAACGTCCTGCTGTGAATACCTTGTAAAAGATACACGTAGTGAGAAAATGACACAGTTGAGTCAAGCCCCCGGGGGGGGGGGGGGGTTACTGCCATATATGGGCTATATAGGTATGTGCCGCTGTGAAGGGTATGGTTTTCAGGCAGTTTACCCTAGGATAGGGTATATAAATCAGAGCGTTTGGGTCTAGAATAGGGTATCATTTTTCAGGAAACTGATCAGTTGGTTGAAGATTTTATCTAGACAAGGGAAACAGCTACTCTAGGATAGGGGGATTTAGGGAGTTTACTCTAGTATAGGGTTGCAAAATTCAGCTGAACTAGCTCTGGTATAGGTTAAGGGTTCCAGGGTCCCAGTGGCACACCCCCACCCAGAAATTCCTAAAGTACCCCCCCCCCGGGAGTCAAGCACCGCTCACCGCTTTGTCTTTTATAGTCGTTTCGCTGTCGATCCTTTATATAAAACACTTTTGTGTGTTCGTGTTTTAATATGCCTGTCTACATATCAGCTACTGGCCTACGTCCTACTTTAAAACCTGATGTTAAGGCGGCCAAAAGGTAAGCAAAATGGTTGTGTTTCTTTGTCAGGTTTCCGACGTGCATGTGTATCGAATTATTAAAGAACATTCGCTAGTGCACATAAATGCCATCAAATATTGAGACGATTGAATACAAAAACTCTCTCCAATAAATAATACTCTCTGGTCTTTTAGCGGAGTGAACTCAGAACTTATTTCATTCGGTATGCTTGTTTGCAATATTGTCCAGGTTTGCGCGCGCTGGAATATTTTCGTTGGAACCAATTTCTCTTTTGTTATGTGCTCACCTAGCCTCCCCGCAGACGTCCTTTGGGGTTCGTTTGTCACAAATGAATGCGTGACAAACGAACCCCAAAGGACGTCTGCGGGGAGGCTAGTGCTCACCAGGAAGGAAACCTCCTCGATCTATGGTCATTTGGAAGGCGTTTAGAAACTGCACAGGTATCTGTTAGGATCGGAAAAGGTAGGAAGATTTTACGTTTGTACTACCCGTATATTGACGTATTTCGCGTCCGTTATAACTGTTGTTTTTAAAACAGCCAACGTCCAAGTGTGCCGTTGCATTTCAATGCTCACGTCTGTGTAGTAAATTGTTGCATAGCAGGGTAAATCCCTAACGGCTATCTTTCTTTGACTTTCATTCTAGTATCTGGTTTGAAGCTGAGGCATTTCTTGCTTTTAAAGCTTTTTATCGTATAAATTGTAAGAGCTCTGTTAGGGACGGACCATTAGAAAAGTTATGGGGGGGGGGAACTCTCGACCCGCAGGAATTTTTTTTCGTCATTAAATTCCTTGTATGAATTTATTTTAGGCCATAGCATGAATATTTTTTTGGATTAATTGGAGTGCAAGAATTTTTGTTCATTTAATTTTCCCTTGCGCGAATATTTTTTTTGTACTTAGCCCCCCCCCCCCCCCCCAAGTTTTCTAATAATCCGTCCCTTAGCAAATTTATTCATATCTTCGAACACAGTGACTAAGATTACACTTTTTTGGTGATGTTTCGCGGATGTAGGACCTCAAATTTGACAGCGGGCGTTACCGGCCATGGTTACGTTTGAGAGGGTCTTTGGCCCATGTAGAGAAAAAGAATAAAAAATAGTTTACAATTTTCTTGCCAAAAAATGAAAGAAAATCACAAATGTGAACAGTATTTACACATTTTCCTGAAATTGCTGCAAGCAGGGTTTAAACTGGACTACTGAATAAACAACTTAATAGTATGTTACACTTTTTTTAACCATTTGTCTTGAAGAACAGGATATTTTTCTTTGGAATTTTTATTTTCTTCTGGTTGTCATGAAGTTATTTCTTTTTACAAAATAATTGCCCTTACAACTCAATCGTAGCCTTCGCAACAGGCATCATTAAGGTGCTTCGGGTTGTTTAGAGGCGCGAGCGCCAAGCGCCAGATACGCAGTAGGACGCAGTTACGTCACGTTTGCCGTCTTCAACTCGAATTTTAAACGTACAGAAGAAGTTTTCACCTAACCTTATCTTATTGCCAAAAACTACAAGGATTTTTCTGTAGCTGTATTAAAAACTGAAGTACTGTTGCTGTTCGCAAATTTAATATGACGGTCGCTAAAGGTATTGTTGTATGTATTTTACTTTGGTGGGTCTCTCTGTACCCAAAGCAAAAAACGCTTGCCTTCCTTGGTGTGATCTTACTTACATTTTTTTCAACTGCGCTTCGATTCTATAACTTATAGACATCACACGACCATCGCATGCACGACATAAGGTTACATGCCTTTATAGGTGATTGTCTGACTGCAAAACAAAACATTCCTGACTTACATACGACTATTGGCTTTTGCTGCGAAACTTTGCACCAGTTCTGGTGTGAAACTTTTACGGTGATTGCATGACTGACTACCTACGACTATTGACTTTTGCTGCGAAACTTTGCACCAGTTCTGGTGTGAAACTTTTACGGTGATTACCTGACGGACCACTTACGACTACTGGTTTTGCTGCGAAACTTTGCACCAGTTCTGGTGTGAAACTTTTACGATGATTGCCCGACTGACTACCTACGACCACTGTTTTTTTCTGCGAAACTTTGCACCAGTTCTGGTGTGAAACTTTTACGGTGATTGCCTGACTGACCACATACGACTACTGGCTTTTGCTGCGAAACTTTGCACCAGTTCTGGTGTGAAACTTTTACGGTGATTGCCTGACTCACTACCTACGACTACTGGCTTTTTCTGCGAAACTTTGCACCAGTTCTGGTGTGAAACTTTTACGGTGATTGCCTGACTGACCACGTACGACTACTGGCTTTTGCTGCGAAACTTTGCACCAGTTCTGGTGTGAAACTATTAAGGTGATTGCCTGACTGACTACCTACGACTACTGGCTTTTTCTGCGAAACTTTGCACCAGTTCTGGTGAAACTTTTACAGCGATTGCCTGAATGACTACCTACGATTACTGGCTTTTGCTGCGAAACTTTGCACCCGTTCTGGTGTGAAACATTTACAGTGATTGCCTGACTCACGACTCACGACTACTGGCTTTTGCTGCGAAACTTTGCACCAGTTCTGGTGTGAAACTTTTACGGTGATTGCCTGACTGACCACGTACGACCACTGGCTTTTGCTGCGAAACTTTGCACCAGTTCTCGTGTGAAACTTCTACGGTGATTGCCTGACTGACTACCTACGACTACTGGCTTTTGCTGCGAAACTTTGCACCAGTTCTGGTGTGAAACTTTTACGGTGATTGCCTGACTGACCACGTACGACTACTGGCTTTTGCTGCGAAACTTTGCACCAGTTCTGGTGTGAAACTTTTACGGTGATTGCCTGACTGACCACGTACGACTACTGGCTTTTGCTGCGAAACTTTGCACCAGTTTTGGTGTGAAACGTTTACCGTGATTGCCTGACTGACTACCTACGACTACTGGCTTTTGCTCCGAAACTTTTGTGGTGATTGTCTGACGACATACCATTATGGCTTCTTGGCTACAGAAACAATGAGTGAGTAAGATCAAACTCAGGATGTCAAGCTCTTACTAGTGCGGAGAAAAATACTACAAGAACACGTTATCAGTCTGGCTTTAAGAAGTAAACTGTTGCCATAGCATATTTGAAAACATGGACAGTATTGTTTTTTTACACCGCAACAGAAAAGTCCTTGTTTGCTGTCAGGCGTTTACGTAAATGACGAAAGAGGAAACCATCCTCCCCACATTGAAACTCGAGTTAAAGACCGCAAACGTTACCTTACTTTGTGGGCTCGTGGTTTTCAACCGTAGCGGTTAGAAGTTTCCGACGGAAAGCCTGTTTACTCGAAACTTTCTATCAGTTCTAGTGTAAACTGTTTGCGCAGTAACAGTAGGCACGGCATACAATGCTGGCGATAAGCATGTGTCTACACTGAATTTGGGGTGATTTTCCAGAGGAGACCACACGTTGATCGAGCTTACTCGTTATGTTGTTTATTCTTAAACTTTATTTCGCCTCAGTCGATTATCGTTGGAAAAAATGCATTGGTCCAAAGGCTTTGCGGTGATCACTTTTTGACGTGTTATTGTGGTATGGACAAAATTCGGGATCTTCCTTTTTATCGTTTACCTGGCAAAAACTCAAGACTACTCCTCAAGTCCACATTCCAAAACTGTAAGTACCGCTGAATGTCTTTAGTTGTTATGTTATTGTTATGTAATACTTAGGGATAGGAAATAACATATACTAAACAAATACACTGATCTTTTCCCTATATCTCAAGAAAAAAAAGGACAACTCGATAAAAGGGTGAAACTGGTGGTTCTGCTACCGCTGGCTGGCAAACACCGAATTCCGTTTTACTCTGGCTGGGACTGCGTAATTTTTGTTTTTTTAACCTTGCTGGCTGGCAAAAAAACCGTCAAACATGATTGCTGGCTGGGATTTTTATTTTCTGAAAGTCTTGCTGGCTAGCAGTGAAGAGCCGGTATTTTTTCCCAGGAAAGTTAAATATTAACATAGGTTGACGTAAAAGCACTTTGCTAGCGTTTACGACATCGTATTGCGAAAAATGTTCGTTGGGTACTCCTGTCGGTTACCTGTAGGATGTCTATAGACACATGCTATTTCAATATTTTTTTGTGAAGTACGTGCCAGCTCTATCCAGCATGACTCTATTCCATCATCCGAGATATCTAAGTCACTCCTTCTTGAAAATTCCAAGTCATTAGATAAATACAGACCAACACCTCCTGCCTGCGTTTTTGAGTTAGTGTTCACAAAAGCATAACCAGGAATATTCAAATTTGCACTCGCGTTTTCATTAATTTTACTCTCTTGTTAAGGATTATTTCTTGTGCCTTTTTTCTAAAAGAATGGTTTGTAAGAGCGAACCGGAAGTGCATTTTTACCGGAAAATACGTTACGCGCGGGAAGATTGATTGACAGTTTCAAATAAAAGTCCCCGGATTTAGGGGAGGAGCGCTTACGCCATAGAAAAAAAATCTTGTGTGGATGTTTTGTCTTTTTTTACGGGATTTTTTCAATGGGAACTCTGGACTTTTTTAGGAAGAGGACTGAGAAAATTTAGGAACGTAAGGAGAAACATTTCTGGTCCCTCGGAGCCGGATAAAGTGGAGTAAAAGTTGGAATTTTCGAAGGAAAACGGTCTTGGACGTGGAGGATTTGTGTGGTGAGAGTTGACAGTAGTGTTGTTTTCGTCAAAGGTGAGGAAACTTTGTGGATTTTACGAAGGAAATCAGTGGAAAAATGTCGGACAACGAAGAAGATTCAGCCGAAGACCGTATGATGAAAGTGGAAGCTCTAAAAGCGGAAAAACGGACATTAAAAGGGGCGATAACAAGACAGTTAAAAGAGTTAGCGAGTCGGGTTGCTGGCGTCAGCGGCGGCGTTGAACCAAGAAGTTTTGAAGAAATTGAATAAATTAAAGCTACTTTTTAGCGTTTGGAAAAGATTAAGGAAAAAACTTTCGAAATACTGGAAGAATCACGGACATTGTATCAGGAACTAAAGAACTGACTGAAATGCAAGTTAAAGTCGGGGATGAAGAGGATGAATCAAACGAAAGAATTGAAGGTGAAGCTAGCGCCGCTCGTCGCGTCTTGACTTCAGTAACACGGAACACACGGCCGGTAAGTCCACCATCTTACTCGAGTAACTCTAACACCAGTTTGCCGCAAAGGAAGGTTGATAGTGGGGTGAATAACCTAGAAAGAATTCGCATTCCAACATTTAGCGGGAACAAAACTGAATTTCAGCACTGGAACGCAACATTTACGAGTTGCGTGGATGCAACTGCAATGTCTGCTCAGTTTAAAATGCTGAGATTGGAGGCATGTTTAGCGGGCGAAGCTTTAGAAACGATTAAAGGTTTAGGATATTCTGAGGCTGCTTATGAGGCTGCTAAGTTGAGGTTGTTGAGAAAATACGGTGGAAATCGTAGGGAAATTCAGTGTCACGTAGACGAATTAATAAAACTGAAGCCAATCGGAGAGAAAAATTCAAAAGAATTGGAAAAATTTGCAGACATGTTGGAGATGGCAGTGATAAATCTACAGGAGAACAATAGAGCGGCAGATTTAGAAGCAGGAACTTTGTACACTATATCATTCCTGAAAAACTGCCAGAGAAATTATTATCTCGATACATTCGCTGGGTAAAAGAAAATAGAAGGGTCGAGTCTCTAATTACACTCAAAGATTGGACTGCAGAAGAGGCTGAATATCAGATTCAAGCAACTGAAATTAAACATGGTTTAAAATCAGGAAATTCAAGCGGCAAATTTCACAACAGAAGAAGTAAGTCTTTTGGAAGTAACCGAACTGATGACAAAAAGAGGGGAACACGCCAAGTATGTGGGGAAGGCCATGCTGTATGGAATTGTGATGTCTTTAAAAGTAGAAAAATTCAGGAAAAATGGGCTACGGCGAAAAAACTAGGACTCTGTTACATATGTTTGGGTGATGATCATCTAGGAGGGGAGTGCCCAAGAAGTAGAGTGTGTAACATTGATGGTTGCAGGGACCGACACAACCGTTTGTTACATGGGAATCGAAATGGAAACAACTCTCAGTCTCGACCCCTGGGAACTCAGCCTCAAGAAACTCAGCCTCAAGGAACACGGCCTCAGGGAGCCCAGTCCCAGTCAACCCAGGTTCAGTTGGCCAGGACAATTCAAGGAAGAAGGGAAATCCAGTCAAACAGAGATGACAACATTCTGTCACAAGGAACTCGAGAACAAAGCGGCGGGCTTACCACGGAGGGGGATGCTGACACTAATTCAACTTCGCTAAAAATGCAGAAAGCAGAAAACGTGGCACTGCGAACTGTTCCAGCAATCTTGAAACATGGTAAGAAGAGAATTCTAGTCAATTGTTTCTTGGATGAGGGAAGTGACACTACATATGTTAATGAAGATGAAGTTGAGGAGCTCGGAGTCAAAGGGGAGAAAGAGTTGATAACTGTGGACGTTGCTAATGATCAGGAAGTTCGTTTTCCATCCATGACATTCACTATTGGATTAGAGAGTGTTGACGGTAGTGTGGACGCTAAGATTGTAGCACAGTCTTCTGAGAAAATCTGCGGTGGGATGAGAGCAGTTGACTGGGTTAGGATTAAGGGTAATTGGAACCATTTGCAGGACATTCCATTCCCAAAGCTTGCGAATCGGGGAAAGATTGATGTGTTGCTCGGAACTGATAACTATCAATTGATGTACCCCAAGAGAGAGGTGATTAGTGGAGCCGAGGAGCCATGTGCACGACTTTGTCCTCTGGGGTGGACGGCAGTGGGGAGGATAAATATGGAGAACACAGGAGCAGATCACAACACCAGTTTGTGTCATACTTTTCGCATGCAACAGTTTGGAGAAGTAGCACCGACAGTGGAACAGTCAGATGATTTGAATGCGTTGTTGAAGAGATTCTGGGACCTGGAAACCATGGGAATTACACCTCCTAAACCGGTTATGACTACTGATGAAACAGCAGCCTGGCATAAAGTGAGCAAGTCAATCAAGTTCGAGAATGATCATTACGTAGTAGCTGTTCCTTGGCGGAATGATCGACCAAGCCTTCCAAACAACAGGCCGTTAGCTGAGAAGCGCTTGGAGTCCACAGAGCGAAAATTGGCAAAGAATCCAGAAATAGCAGAGTCCTATCAGAAAGTTATTGAAGAATATTTGGAGAAGAATTACATCCGCCGAGTGCCGCCAGATGAGCCGACACCCACTGAAGAATGGTTACTTCCCCATTTTCCCGTTGTGCGTGCTGATAGGACTACAACGAAAACGAGGATTGTATTTGATTCGTCAGCTAAGTTCCAAGGAAAGAGTTCGAACAGCGAAGCGTTACCGGGACCGAAACTGCAAGCGGATATGTTTAGCATTCTAGGCAGATTTCGAAAGGAACTGGTTGCCCTGGTGGGTGACGTAAGTCAAATGTATCATCAGCTTGCCCTTACTCTTGAAGACAGGCCACTACACAGGTCACTATGGAGAAATATGGATCAGAGCAGGGAGCCAGAAGTTTACGAATTCTTGAGATATGTGTTCGGAGGGTGTTACTGTCCTTTTTGTGCGCAGTATGTGTGGCAGAAGCATGCGGATGATCACAGAGCAGAGTATCCTCTAGCAGCTGAAGCGGTGAAGAACAGTTGTTATATGGATGACCTGATGTCTTCAGTGGAAACGGTGGAAACAGCAAAGGAGATGCGACAGCAGTTAACCGAGCTTGGAGATAAAGCAAAATTTCGCATTCCCAAATGGATCTCTCAGAAGCCTGAAGTTATCATGGACATACCAGAAGCTGATCGAGCAACTAAAGTGGATCTCGAAAAGAAAGAATCTCCAGTGACGAAGACCTTGGGAGTCATGTGGATTGTTCAGGAAGACAAGTTCTCATTTTCCTTTGTTCCACCCCCAGACGAATTGGTATTAACAAAGAGGAGCGTGCTGAAGAAAACGGCCTCAATTTATGACCCCTTTGGATTTCTGACGCCCTTCGTAGTGCGAGCTAAAATGCTGATGCAGGAAGCTTGGATTGAAGCTCTCGGATGGGATGAAGAATTGCCAGATCATTTTAAAATGGAATGGAAAAGATGGTTTGGGGAACTTGGAGAACTTGGTGCGGTCCGCGTTTTACGATGTCTGAAGGAAGACAAGGAACCCCCGAGATGTTACTATTCACACGTTCAGTGACGCGTCTAAGAAGGCTTATGCCGCAGCAACGTACGTTCGCCATGAGTATGAAGATGAAACAGTTAGCACAAGATTAGTCGCAGCAAAGTCAAGGTTGGCGCCATTGAAGGCCATGAGCATTCCGCGGTTAGAACTCATGGGAGCACTGACTGGTCTCCGACTGACATTGAAGATATGTGCAGCACTAGAGCTTCCTAGGAACAAGGCCACATTTTGGGGGGACAGCGTAAATGTCGGGTTTTGGGTCCAAGGACAGAGTCGAAATTTTAGCAGAGCTCTGGCGCGCGAAGCGCGCCTGCGGAGCACCATGGGTAAGTAAATCTACCCATCCGAGAAAATTTCGTAAACACGTGACCGTACACCGCCCGCAGCCCGCTCGTCCGTCCGTACCACAGGAAAACCAATGTTCAATCTCACACTTTCCAGCTATTTTGGTAGCACAGGAAGACTGATATTGCACACATATTGTACATCAATGTTGGAATCAATTGACAGCTGTCAAAACAGGGTATCCGCTGACCAGTATCACCTGACCGTATCGCGGGCTCAGGTGTAGACCCATCGAGGTCGAGTATCTTTTTAAAGTTATCCGCTGATAAGTTACTAGTTTTCAAATGATCGCAGGCTCAAGTTTAATTTTTTCTAATTCATATGAAATATGTTAAATATGTTATATGTGTCGCACAATTAAAATTTTGGTTTAAAACTGACCTCGGAAGCTAGAATTCAGCCAGTTTTTACAGGCAGGGAAGACATGCTAGTTGCTTTTGACTTTTCTCAACAAGGTCACGCGTTGGTCACGCTCTACGTCCAATCTTTATGCTCTGATTGGTCAAAATTTGACAGGGGAATTCATGCGGAAAATTTATGCAGCATCTTGAAACTTGTTTACTTTGACAGCTGAAGCTGACAGAGTTTTGTGTCAACTTGTGATGTTTTTAACTGTCTTTCTCCGCTGAATGTACAAAATGAAATGCTGCTGCTATCAAGAGTCTTCTGTTATTCATAGCTAGTTTGTTTATTGGGTTTTTGGTTGAGAAATACGTCGCTTCTCAAAGTCGGAAATCCGATTTCGGATGGCATCGTTTTCGTTTTTCACCTTGCTTGATGCGTAAGGGGGTTGAAAAGTCTGAAGCGATTCTGGACTTACTTGATAGTTTTCAGAGCATCTCGAATGGTAAGCCTGAGTAATTATTGTATTTGATGTCTGTTTTTTATATCTAAATTAATGAAGTCGAGCGTAGTTTATGCGCCTATTTAGTTTATGTACGTTTGTAAGATTTGAGACAATGATGACCGAGTATCAGGTTTGATTATAAGCTTATAGAACTTTAAAAAGCCTTTAGACATTTTCTCACTGCAAATAGAAAGAAAACGTTCCAAAGAATATTTAGTTATAATTCTGGCTGTAAAAGAAAGTTTTGAGCGATTTTCTTGCCTGGAGTTCATCTTTGAAAAAAGCAAACGCCGAAAAGCCGGCTTAAAACATAAACAAGGATTTTCAGAGACACTTTTTACTTGTCTTCGTGAATGAAAATGTTGTCTCTGTATATGTTTCACCGAATTGTTATCCTTTTATTGATTGTTAGTAGTCTCTTTTGCAATTTTAATCGCTGTGCCGTTTGTTTTCAGTCGCTCACGAACATCGCTTGCAGGAGTAGTCGCCGCGTGTATCAAACGCTTTTGAAGATTACCGCTCGTTCGTAAAAATAAAATTCATATCTTCGCGCCACCGTGTAATATCCTCTATACATAATTATAAAACCGTTAAATAAAGAAATAAACATAATAAATTTTTTATCATGTTAAAGCGTATAACTCTATTAATCTTGATTTAAACAGTCGACTTTGGCACTTATCAAAAGTGAGAACCGGCAAGCCGTATAGGTGATTTAAGAAATTTTTTTAACGGTTTCGGTAAAAGCCCACGCGTGCTTCGATTGACCTGAATGTTGAATGAGTACAATTTGTATTGCAAAATTGTGATCTGTCCGAAATCTGTATGATAAAAACAGTGCCCCATGGTACTGTTTCACCTCAGATGATGTATAAAAAGTATAAAAGGTTGGTTTACACGTCCCCAGACTTGTTAGCAAGATTTTGTAAAATAAATTGTAAACTTGTCGAACGCAAAAAATTGGGCCTGATTTGTTTTCCGAGAATTTGAATTCCAGGCCTAATCTACTGTGATCAAACAGGAGGGCATTTTGTATACGCATGCGTGAATGTGGGCTGTTGAAGGGCCACAGAGACATCTTCTGTGAATTGTTTACGTTCAGTACCAGCACTTGCAGGCTGTTTTCTGGAGCTGAATGAGGTGTATTGGGTGCTACGTTCCACAAACATGTTCTTTAAGGTATCGAGGTATTTCTACGATGAAAGTGAGTTTATTGTAGCCCCGCTGTCGCCCTTGAGAGGACAGTCTTCCCTTTCGTAAAACAGTACATCGAAGACAAGATGGCGGCTGAATGTTCTTACCACCTAACATTTCGAGCACATTTTTTGAGCAGAAGGAAAAGGTCAGTATGATAGTTTTTTGTTAAACAGTTATCCTATAGATAGTTAATTCTTCTCAATAGTATAACTCTAAAATCGATCTTAATCGTTTCAGGAATACAGTGGTTAATTAAGTGTCCATTCTGCCGTGAAACTGTTTTTCGCCCTTTCTCTGGCTTGTTTATCTCGAAATCTTGCCTTTCTCCCCAGATTAAGTTAATGATTAATGAAACTAAGAATACTTCCGCGAATGAATGGCGCTTTCATGAAGGCTGTGAAAAATCGCCTTCTGCAGTAATTTTAGCTTTCTTCTCCGGAACGTCTTCGTTGAGAAATAAAATACACGCACTTCAACTATAAATTGAAATCAATACAATGATGCCAGTAAGATTGTGTTTTGAAAATAAGAATATTCTATCATTTAGTTATACAAAGGAAAAAAATTACAGCAATCGGTTTGAACTCTGATTTTTTCCACCTTATTTTGATGGTACACTGTTTGTTTACATTTCATTATGCAAATAAATATAACATTTTGGCGTTTTAAAGAAAATCTAGCCTAACTCCCCAACCCCAAAATAGCACGAAATGAAACGTTATCAATACACCTTTTAAATAAATCCTGGCTTCTGTTGTCAAAAAATCGCATTTATTCCTAAATGATACCATTTTGTGGATACTGCATTTGTTGATATGCTAATTTGTGAGACATTTCATTCACGAAGGATGTTGACTGAGACCATCTTCTCCTTTGTATTGAGCAACATTCTTGTTTAATGCATCAGTTTCCGCTTGATAATTCTTCCATGATGTACAACTTACATAAGGGGTTCGTCTTGATACAGTGAAAAGGTCTCAACAGAAACATTAATAACAGACAAATTCATCCATCCATTTGTGTCATGTTTGTTGTCGCGTCCCAGCTCGTTTGGGTCCTTTAGCAGAAGTATTTATTTTTTGAGGAAACAGCATTGAATGCACCCCTTTAACAAACTTCCTGTCTTATGTTTAAACAGGCTTTGAAGGAGAACAACATCGTCAGCTAGATTTATGGAGTGATGTGCATTCCCTGTTTTAAATGGATCACTAGCTACTGTCATCAAATATAAATTAATAACAAGAAATCGATTGTGGAACACAGGAGCTGTTTCTCAAGAGTCGCTTCAAAATACAGTAGTAGCTTAGGAAAAATCTCTGTTCAGTATCTTTTAGAGTTAAAGAAAAATAAAAATACTGTTCGTTTTTTCGGAGTACGTGCATTCGTTTTGTCTGCAACTGATCTTATGAAATGCTCAAGTGATTATGTACTACACAGTCACTTGTAATTGTTGCTGTCTCAAACTCAATCCATTCCTCAGTTCCTATAGAATATTTTGTATAAATTTTTCCGCGAAAACTTTCGAAAAACTGCAAAAACCCCATAGATTTCATGTTTTTGTGGCGTATATAAACGCGTGTGTCCGCGATCAGTTTAACATGAGACATCGCGTTTGTAAATAAACCTCGCGTGGTAAATTTTTTTTTCGCTTTTTGTCTTAAAGCAGCTGAACATTGCTACGATGCATTTCCCCCTTGATAAGTAAAACCACGAGTTTGGAAATCAAACCATAGAAATGCATTGCTTTGCCAGTGAAAATCAGACTTATACAGGAACATGACTTTTTGGCGTTGAGTCTTGAAAGTGTTTAAAAGGCCAAGAAAACCTACTGCTGAAAAATTTACAAGTGAAAACCCGCGTAAAAAACGTCCGATTTTTGTCATGGAGAATATTTTTTGTAGGAAAGAACGGTATTCAAAGCACCAACGAAATGGCTTTTAAAAGGACTGTAACTTTACGTGCGAGTTTTCGATTTCCCGCCATCAGATTTGATGCGCCCACTCTATCGTCGTTCAGCGGATTCACGCATGCGCATGCAAAATGCCCTCCTGTTCTGTGATCAAGAGCCATTTAATATGGCTCTTGAATGTGATCGACGATGATTGCTATGTTTTGGGTGTACATATAAGGCTGTCAACTCGATGTAAGATTAAGTTCACTCTTAGCTTGGACTGTTTGCAAATTATTTTTCTCTAAAATCACTTAGCCTTTCCCTCAAAAGTCACATGAATGTGCTCTAAAGTTAACTGATTTGTAAAATACAATTGCAAGTTTATTGTTTGATTTAAATTATAAATTCGAGTTAATAGGAGCTTCGCTTTTAGCCTTGGCTAAATCTATATATTAAACCTTTTGTATCCCACCGGGTTGGGGAAATTCATGAGGAGAGCAGTCCAGACCAATGTCGGTACGTTCCTACGAAACTCAACCCTGCGGATCAAGAGACTCGAGGAGCTTCAGCTCAAGAGCTAGTTAAGGATGACTGCTGGTGGTATGGACCCCCGTTTCTAAAACGTAGAGAAGATGAGTGGGCAGAGAGGAAATCTGGAAAAGCCCCAGAAGCTTACAAAGAAGTTAAACCAGAGAAAAGAGAACAGCTCGTGGAAAAGGAGCTAAGCATGTTTGCACAGAGCTATTACGTGGAAACAGTCAAACCAAAGAGCACACCAGACCCAATGGAGTATTCAAAATGGTACAGAACCAAGCCAAAAGGAAAGCTGGAGATCGGAATGTCTTTGGTGCGGGTGACTGGTTGGATTAATCGATTCTTAGCAAATGTCAAAAAGCCTCAAAACGATCGAGAAGGTGGGGAGTTGAACCCAAAAAAACTTAATCAAGCAGAAGAGCAAATCATCAGGGCGGCTCAGCAAAAGAGCTTTCCTGACGAGATAAGAGCACTTGAAAACAACAAGCCTCTCCCTAGTAAGAGTACGTTACTAAAGATTACACCAAAGTTCTGTGGGGGACTCCTTCGATCAAACACGCGATTGCGATATTCAGATGAATCGAAGGAAGAGACGAAGTTTTCAATCATCCTTCCAAAGAATCTCATCGTTACCAAGTTAATCGTGAAGTATCACCATGAGAGAGAAGGTCACGAGATGGGAGTGAACTTTACATTAAACCATTTACGAGAGAAGTACTTTGTGATTCAAGGACGACAACAAGAGAAGAAATGTATCAAGGAATGTGCGGAATGTAACCGAAGATTCAGGGGCTGTCCAGCAAGACAACAAATGGCACCATTACTTAGGATTCGACTAGAGATGACTCAGAAACCATTTGCAAATTGTGCGACAGATTTTGCAGGACCATTCTACACGATGCAAGGACGAGGTAGACCACGAGTGAAGCGCTACCTTTACTTATTTGTGTGTTTAGAGACACACTGTTGTCATTTAGAAATGGCTGCTTCCCTGGAGACGGATGCTTTCTTAAATGCGCTGACGCGTATGGTGGCTAGACGAGGGTGGCCTAAGTTGATGCTCAGTGACAATGGAAGTAATTACGTCGGAGCAGCACGAGAAATCAAGGAGTTAGTGGATAGCACGGACCAAGTCGAAATTCAAAGGCTTACTTCCAACCAAGGAATTGAATGGCAGTTTAACCCACCGGAAGCGCCACACTTTAGCGGTGTCTTCGAAGGAATGATCAAGTCAGCCAAGAGGGCAATTTATGCAATTTTGAACGAAGCTGATGTCAATGATGAAGAATTACAAACCGTGTTTACTGGAGCCGAAAGTTTGTTAAATTCGAGGCCTTTAACTACAGTTTGTGGAGATGTCAATGACGAGCCTGTGCTGACCCCAATTGGCCAAATGGGTGGAGAGCTAGCTCCAGACAAAATCGATACGATGGCAGTCAGCGTGTGTAGACGATGGAGACGAATACAGGAACTGATTCGTAGAGTATGGAGTCGTTGGATGAGAGAGTATTTGCCAAGTATTGGATCCCGGCAAAGTGGTTCCAACCTTCAAAGAATCTAACAGTGGGGAACGTGGTGTTGGTAATTGATCCAGACGCACCAAGACGGGATTGGAAGCTTGGACGAATAGAGGCAGTGCATCCTGGTAAAGATGGACTAGTACGAGTCGTAAACGTTAGAACCAAAGGAGGGGTGAAACGAAGACCAATTTCCAGAATTTCACCGTTAGAATTTGAAGATTACTAAGTGACCGGACGGAACAGTGAACAAACTAGCTATGGTCGTAAAGACTTGCATCATGAACACTTGTAGGAACAGTTGAACAGTTCATGATTTGTTTAGTCAGAGAATTTTAAGTCTAAATCTGACAGATTGAACATTTTAACATTTGACATTTGAACAGTTATTGGAACACTTGAACAATTTGTGTTATGTTTGTAAAAGAGATCGATTGAAGAGTTGGATTTTCAGTCAAATGTAAATCCAGGAGGGGGAAAATGTTAAGGATTATTTCTTGTGCCTTTTTTCTAAAAGAATTGTTTGTAAGAGCGAACCGGAAGTGCATTTTACCGGAAATTACGTTACGCACGGGAAGATTGATTGACAGTTGCAAATAAAAGTCCCCGGATTTAGGGGAGGAGCGCTTACGCCATAGAAAAAAAAATCTTGTGTGGATGTTTTGTCTTTTTTTTTACGGGATTTTTTCAATGGGAACTCTGGACTTTTTTAGGAAGAGGACTGAGAAAATTTAGGAACCTAAGGAGAAACATCTCTGATATTGCAATGATATCTGGCGTTGTCTTAACTGTGCTTAAAATATCATGCAGCTAGGATTTGTTTTTTTCCAAACTACGAATATTACAATGGAATATCGAAAACCCTTTTTGTTTACAAGCGTCATCAAATATTTTAAATTTATCGAGGGCTTCGTGTGAATCAATTACCACTACGGTCGACTTATCTGATTCTTTAACATAGATTCGGCTGTTCTGAGTCCAGATATGTTTCCATCTGATCTTTTTCCTCAGCTTGTTAACTTCGCCGAACAGCTCTTTCTTGTACCTGGTCAGGGATTCGGATATGTATACTTTGCTTTCGGCAGTGATACCAAGATCGGGGAGGTCAATAGCTTCCTTGTCAATAAGCTTCCTTCGGTTCGTATAGAAGCTATTCCTCATATCCCTTCCCGTGAACTTGACTATTATCTTTGGTGGTGCATCTTCTTTAAAAGTTGGAATGGGTGAGAGGTCGATATATCTCCCTCCTTCACTTGTACGCCGGGTCTGCGAAGCAGACCCCATACGTTAAATAGTTAATATTTGATTTAGTTTAGATCTCCAACGAGATAACGTAATTGTACGCGCATAGTTGGGGCTTTTAGTCTAGTACCAAAGATTGTAATCAATTTAAGCTTTTTCTTCTTACCCCTTTCTTTTTTAGCATTTGTAAATTAACTTCAGAATAGCCCTTTGGCAGAGTTAATTAACAATTAATGAATGACGCTGAGTATCTTATGGAGAATTATGGAGCTCGAGGAGGGTGCGGATAACACCCTCCGAGATCTCCATACTTCTTCATATCATACGAAAGCCGAATTCAATAATTGTTTTATTATTCATTCAAAATTATTCCTAGTTTAAAAACATGGCTAAAACATGCTTACCTCCATCGATCCATCGATGTTAAGTTCATCTTCGATAGTGCACGTTTAGGTTTGTCCAGCTCCGCAAATATTGTCCAAATCAGCAGATGTCGTCCTTCGAGTTGTCTTCTTGCTGTTCTTGTCATGTTTTTAGCTATTTTCTCGCCTAGTTCTTACTCTTGAAACGAGTGAAATGTCCGCCATTTTTTTAAGTTCATAATCAAAACAACTCAACCTCGTCCCGAGGTCTTCTCGGTTAACGGTGCATTTTTGACGTCATTTCCTCGTTAAACACAAAATTCTTCCAAATTTGTTCATCAGTAACTGGTTATGGTGAATTAAACGTGTGCCTTTAGCCAAACCAGAATCGGGACAAAAAAAATTATTGTATTGTTTTGTAAACCGAATATTGATAAAATCGCATACTTTTTTATGAACTGACCTTCCTTCCACACGAAACCAGTGAACCGGTCGCCGAAACCGCCTTCTTTTAAAACCGCTGTCCAGAGGGATCTCCCTTTCAAGTGAATTCGTGCAGACGACTGAATCGGATATTTTTTTAAGACAGTTAAGGAAATGCAAATACAAGATAGCGGTCAACAACCTTTTGTTAACTTGCATATTATATTGTTCTTTCTACATTTTCAATATGTCAGAATATCTGGATTTACGCAATTGCCAGCCGACGTTTTCAATTATCTCCGATATGTTGTAGTCACTGGTTAGCTTTTGCAAAAGTTTGGATTTATCGTCACTCCAGACGAATGTATCGGTCTTTGCCTAGTTATTTCTCTTTGACAATCCTGTGAGATGTTGGCTAAAAACCCTGGAACTAAGAAAGATTTACCGCCAGCGAAATCACATCGCCGGCCAGGTTTGCGCATCGGAGAAACCAAACCGGATACATCACACTGAATTCGTGTTGATGCAAGGCAAATATTTAAAGGGACTGTGTCACGATACTGCGCATGTGTGAGTTGTAACAGTAGCCGATTATCTTTTAACCAATCAGAAACAAGTTAGTTACTCGCAAGAAAATTTACATAATCCAAATTCACTTTCGCGACGCGGGAGTACTTTCGGACGGGTAGTTCGATTTTAAATATTCCGTACTTCATATTTGTTCTGTACTATTCCCCAGATATGTGTTGCAGTTGATAAGAATAAGATTTACAACCCTGTCCTGCTTTGAAACAAACATTTTGATACCTACGAGTTTTTCTTGGGAGGTTTTTTTACGTACCCATGCTAATAAACCAGTCTCCAATCTCCAAACAAAATTTGTAAACAAACCTTACATTTCTGATCTCACTGTTCGCCCAATATAAACTTTGAAATATCTGCAATTAGTATATGCACACTCAGTGATCTTGGTGATTCAAGCAATCTGATCGGTTCGCTATCTCGGACTATAACGTTATATTCACCGCGCTAGGCGGTGAATATAAAGCAAAACAAAATCGCGGTCGTGAACTGGCTGTTTTGCCAAGTTTCAGAGTAAGAACTTTTTTAAAATACAAGAATATCCCAGAGCTGATGATTTTGAAGGTAAGAAAAGACTTCATGGTGTTTAAACAGAGTGATTTTATTGCGAAGTGATTTACTGTAGTTGACTTTCATACGCTCGAAGCAATGTTTTTGTTGACCATCACAGAGGAAAAGGAGGCCGCTTTGTCACTGTTTTCTGAACTCGGGATTTCCTCGCAAGACCAATTGTGCCTGGAAATAGAAGTTAATTTATGGAGAAAAAAGAGGAAAGCAAATAGTTTTAAAAACTGTACCTGCCTGCAAGTTAACATGGCAAGGAACACTGTACTGCAGATAAACAACGCTCACCTCGATCGTAGCCGCTGTTGACAGCATTTGCACGAAGCGACAAAAAAACCGTCTCATTCACCGTGAGTTGACAAAAGCAAATAAAGCTCTGTGTTTCTTCTCAGAAAGGGGAGTTATTTGAACTTTCAACGTTATCCAGGTGACCGTAGTTCCTTTCTGCCGTTGAGAGTGTACGCGAGGCGTATGCCACAGGTCTTTCTGATCCATCTTGCATAACATGGGATAGAACTGCGCCAACACCGTAGGGTGATGCACCACAGCTCTTTCTCGGGATCAATGTACTAGTACGTCTGATGATTGAAGTTGGTTTTCGGCTTTATCAAATGCTTCTTGCTGTTCCACCTCCCACTTCCAAACAACATCTTTCCTCAGCAAACTATGTAGTGGTTCCAGGATGGACTACAGGTTAGGTATGAACTTCCCATAGAAGTTAAGCATACCAAGGAACGACTTCAGCTCAGTGGGGTTTTTCGGTGCTGGGGCCTCTTGAATGGCCTTCACTTTTTCTTTAACAGGATGAAACCCCCCTGCATCAGCTCGGTGCCAAAACTGGCTTCATGAACTAACACTTTACTGCCTTGAGTCGTAGGCCAGCTTCCGAATAGCGTCTCAAAACTTTCTCGATGTTGTCTAAGTGCTCTTCAGTACTGGGGCCTGTAATAAGGATGTGATCTAACAGAACTCCCGATGAAGGGATTCCTTGAAGCAAACCCTCCATGGTTCTCTGGAAAATACCAGGTGCTGAGGCTACCCCGTAAGGGAGACGGTTATACCTGTGCAGCCTGCCCTTATGTGTGTTAATCGTTAAGAATTCCTTACAGTTCTTATCCACAAGCATCTGTTCATAGGCGTGGCTTAAATCTAGCTCAGTAAATGTTTGACCTCCAACTAATTTCGTATACAGATCTTCAAGCTTGGTGGTAGGATAGCCATCCAGTTTTGACACTTTATTAACAGTGAGCTTATAGTCTCCACAGACTCTTACAGTGTCATCACTCTTCATGACAGGGATAATCGGGGTGGCCCACTCGGAATACTGGACTGGTTCAATGGTCCCTGCCCTCTCAATTCTTTCTACGTCTTGTTCAATTTCCTCCCTCAGAGCATACGGTACTGGTCTGGCTTCATGGAAGATTGGGGTAGCCGTGGGTTCAACAAGGATTTTGGCTTTTGTCCCTTGTAGAGTTTCAAGCCCCTCCTCTAACAGCTGAGCAAGTTTTTGCAAAATCTCTTCCAGTCACTTATTGTGTGACGAACGTTGTTTGATTATGGGCCAATTCAGCTTGATGGATCACTCACCGTTTCTGGGAAACCAGTTTAGATAGCCTCGAAAAAATTCGTCTCGATAAAATGGTTACTCGATCTGCCACGAAGACGTGACTCGTGATTTCTCCAGGAAAGGAAAACGAAACCATCAAAAAGCTACCACCCACAAGAATGAGAGAGGGATCGATGTGGGGGTGTGACCTTTCACAAGTAAACCGTTGGGTCGATGTGGAGGGGGGAGATTGAAATAAAGTTTTTAATCATTTATAATATATGTTTTAAAATAGAATAACGAGTGAATTTTCCTGAGGATAACGTAGAACGGAATATTGTGTGAACTAAAGATCGGCCTACACTCTGCGACACAGTAGCCAAAGCATTGTCATTAAGAGTACAACATTTCTGAATAGTTTTAGCCTCGATTCCCTTACTTTGACCAACCCTCCCCCCCCCCTGATAAATGAATCTGAATGCGGGAAAGGGTATAGGGTTATAGTGGTATTGTGTTTCGAGGTGTGGTAGATTTTAAAGTTCATTTTTAAGTGCGGCAGAAAAAAGCGGCTCAACGAATTTTGTCGCAGATTGTAGTGTATTGTGAATAATTTTAAAAAAAACTTAACCCTGCATTTTTTGAATAGACAAAATATATACCGTCGAGCGCAAATGGTGGGACAAATCATTGTTAATAGATAGTATCATTTCTAGTCGTGAATAATGTTGTTTTCAGTGGCGCTATCTACCTTTTAGACGTTTGTGTTATTTTCAGACTCAATATTTCGATTGGCAATTTTTGCATTTATTCTAATCATTGACATCGTGTTCTTCATCAATTATAGATCGTGTTGTATATTTTAGATAGAATGATGGAATGGTAGAAGCACTTTATTATACCTTATGGGCAACCTATTTGTTGGTTATTGTTGATAAAAAAAAAATTTCCGAGCATGAAACAGATAGTGGTAATAGAAATTAGACTGATTTTTAAGTACACAAAAGGTACAACTCGAGAATAATTACATCAATACTCTTTATTATTTACGTTAGTAATATTTGGCCTATCAATTTGTTAGTTAGATACTGAAAAAAAGAAAACATTTGAAATAAATCATTCCACACTAAATGAAAGAAGAATTCATTGCCCCCTGCCTACATTGACATCAACAAATACAGCAACAACAATATATGAAGTTGATGGTCCTTAATCTGAGTTTTTCAAGGTTAAGACTATTCAAAGCCGGAGTTTCTGGTCAACGCAGGACTGCGAATAATTTTCTTGATAATTACATTACTTTACCATTTACAGTGAAATAAAAGGGATAAATTAATTAATTGATTAACTAGCCTCCCTTCACGAACGAATCTTTCACGAACGAGTCTGGTGCAACGAGTCTGGTTTCACGAACGAGTCACGTTTTCCTAACGAGTCTCGCTTTCCGAACGAGTAGTTCTGTTAAACGAGTCTTTCCGGAGGAGTCTCGTTAAACGAGTCTTTCCAAACGAGTCTCGTTAAACGAGTCTTTCCAAAGGAGTCTCGTTTTTCCACGAGTCTCATGTGCAGAACGAGTCTCGTTTAAACGAGTCTCGTTTTCCGAAGGACTCGTTTTTTGAACGAGCCTCGTTTCAAGAAGGAGGCTCGTTTTTTAAACGAGTCACGTCTTCTTGGCAGATCGAGTAGCCATTTTATCGAGACGATTTTTTCTGAGGCTATCTAGACTGGTTTCCCAGAAACGGTGAGTGATCCAGCTTGATTTTCTCGAGCCAGTTCCTACTTAGCAAAGTAGGCCCCTTGCTGCCTACAACCAAAAGCGGCACGGAGTATTCAACCCCGTCATAACACACATTCACAGAACAAGACCCTTTAGGTTTGACCTCTTCTCCGGTATATGTGCGAAGGACAATTCCTGACTCTACAAGTTGGGGTGCTTGACCTGCTGAAAGAAAGGTAGTTGTATACTTCCTCGCTAATCATAGACAAGGAGGCCCCTGTGTCAGCTTCCATTTCAAGGGGTTGCCCAGCAACACTTAGCTGTACTTTGTAGGGTGATGGGCGTTGACTGCCAAAGTTAAACAAGGAATATGCACCCACACGCCGTTCCTCTCTTGGTGTTTGCATGGCACCTTCAAGAAGATTGGCAGGCTCGGAGTTGCCCTATTTCTGCTCATTAACTGACTGTGGTTGTTTCCCTTTCTTTTTAGCTCGGCACAATCGAGCTAAATGGCCAACTTTACCACAAAAATAGCATTTGGCATCTTTAAAATGACAGCTTTTGGGGTAGTGGTTGCCGCCACAACGAGGGCACTTAACTTCGCTCCCCTTATTAACTTTGACATCTACTTTGTTGAGAGAGGCATTCCCTCCCTGACCGTCTGCCTTTTGTATCCCTGAAGCATCCTTATCCGCTGCTTCAATGGCGAGAGCTAGATCAAGTGCCCGGTTCCATGTTAATTTGGGTTCAGCTAATAATCGGCGCTGTATCCTAATGCACAGTGTTTAGACAGGTTTCTTAATTCAGCTAAAACCATTGCAATGGTCTCACCTGGTTGTTGGGAGCGTGTGTTAAACTTGAATCGCTGAACAATAGCCGAAGGTTTAGGCATGAAATGGTCTTGGAGGAGTTTTGCTAAATACTCATAGCTTTTATCCTTTGGATCTTCTGTGGCAACCAAACTTCGCACCAGTTTATAGGTTTTCGCTCCCACACAAACCAGAAAAATGGATCTCTTCTTGTCAGAATCTGTGATTTCATTCGCTTCGAAGAGATGATTTACACGCTCGATGTAATGGCGCCAATCTTCAGTTTCGTTGTACTCGTCCAACTTTCCAAACGTGGTCATGATTCACGTACACTTCCCTTCCTTTGTCTACCTTGCAGTGGGCGTCCGTACACGTTCCTCGTCGCCAAAAATGTAGTGTATCGAGCTTAAATAACAGCTTAAATACTCTCACGGAACAGCTTAAATACTCTCACGGAACACAACGAGTCAACAAGCACATTGTTCAGACTAACAGAACAACACGACAGGGGTCACGTGACGTTACGTGGTTTCGCCTGTAGAGTGGAATGCGTATGACGTTTGTCCCTCAAATATGTATTTACAAGTGAGATAGTTTTTTCCGCATGGGTATGAGCCCTGGGGCTGGTTGTGTTGTGTGGGATTGCGAAGTTTGGCCTTGACTAGAAAATCACTGAGGTTACTACTACGCCTATAAGCTACAATAGGTGCGGCTTTAAAGACGTTATAGCAACGGGGGAAAGAAAGAAAGAGCATATTAAAATTAGGCAGCTTGAGAATTTTTAAGCGTATATCTCAAAAGTAGAGATTGCAACGGCCGCCGAGAGTTAGAAACATTTGTATGAGAAAAACAACTTTTGCCATCCAGTCACGCTTGCAAGGTCTTCCATACACATCCTTGTAAATTTCGAAATTTTCAAAACTGTCCTGAAATATTTCCTTAAGCATTACGGAGCTCAAGTCTTCATTTAATTCATAACAGGCAATTTGAGCCCTTAAATGCGTAAGGGAAAGAGTTACCGACGGTTTAAAAATTTTAGAATTTACAAGGACTTGTATGGAAAACCATGCAAGCGTGACTGGGTGGTAAAAGTTGTTTTTCTCATACAAATGCTTCTAACTTTCGGCGGCCGTTGCCATCGCTACTTTTGAGATATATGGCGGAAAATTCGGTTACGTAATAAGGTTACCCAATTTTAATATTCTCTTTCAGCTTGTGCTAACAAAAAAATTCCAAAATGAACTGTTTTCGTGTTTATCGAAAGTTGATCACGTGATGAAGTCATGCAAAGAGCCTATTGCATCAGCATTCTGCGACATTTAATTGTAAAAGAGAATTCCACAAATTAGTCTATAAATATCAACTTCAACACCCTGTACTTTTTGTTGAAAACACAATGTACGTTGTGTGTCGTTCTCCAAAAATTTGCCCTATTTATTTTCATAAATTATGGGTGCGTATGAACGTTTATATAACGTTAACATAACGATTTATTAATTTAAAGGAGTAGGTTACGACGTAATTCGTTTTTTCTGACTGTGAAATAACTAAAGTTGTAAAATTCTTTGTCTCCTTTTTGGGCTCATTGCATCAGTGAAGCACATCAATCGGTTATCAATGATTAAGCCAAAGAATCATTAATTTACTTGCTTATAATTTTTGTACCCTTGTTTTTCACTATTATTATTTCATATTATTTTTTTAAACTAGAGTTTTCAGGTACGCACTTACGTACCGTGCGGACAGGTAACTGTGCCGCTCCTGACCGAACCTGATATTATTACCACTGGACAATCACATTGCATATGATCAATTGCATAATGCAAAAAAAATTGTACGGAGCCCATTACTGTATTGGTACTTGTTTGGATAGGCAAAAAACACAAATATTTAAAATATTAGGTGGTTGAAAAGCAGCTGTTTTTCGTACTTGCGGTCAAATGCAAATTTGGAAATTAATTGTTTATAAGTTGCAGTTTTGGTTACTTAGAAACTAAACTTATAACTTGTTTTTTAACGTAGAGAAAGTTTGAAATATTAAATAACTACCGGTGTTTGCTGTCGAGCAAGTCATCTTCAAGATCTTCAAAGAAGCACGAAAATGGGTCAGAGTACTTCCCAAGTAAGATACGATTGAGAACCAACAAGTTCTGTGCAATTGACGATCATAGTAATTATCTAGGAAAGATAGATGTCCTTTATTGAAAAATAATGAAAAATGTTAGAGTATTTCAATGTGTGCAGAATATTGTCGGCGATAAGTAACTAAAAGAAACTAAACTGAACTTTACGTGATTGTGTTTAAACCAAGTAGAATCAGAGATTAATTGACTCATACCAATTTTACAATATCTAAATCTTCATTTTTGGATCTGCCTCTGCCGACAAAACTCTTACGATTAGCATTGGACGCTATAATCTGGTGTCATAATAATGCTTAACAGTTCAAAACGTTGTGCAATAATTTGTTAAGCTTACAACAATAATGTACAAAACTTTGTAGAATAGTTGTTTGGGAAGTTTAAATTATAAAGGAAGATTTTTTATCAATATTGACGACTAAATAAGTCACTTACACGTCTTTGTCTTCGTATAGGCGGCATTGACAGGTTTGGCGTTAATGTTGCTCGTAACCAGCTCGATAGAGCAACAAAATGTTTCGTTATTTCCATCTCCCTCTCATTCGATTTTGCTGCCCAACATGTCTACGACCAGCAACGATTCAATTTTAATGGCAAACAAAACTGTGCAAACAGGTCAGTACTCGGCAGTGTCCACTGCCGTCAGTATGTATCACAAATACAAAGCCAAGCATAAACTAGATACATTTGTTGGCTTTACACTAGAAGCGAAGTTAGTTTCAAGTAAGCACTTGATTCCAGCGCACTTTGAAATCTTAAGTCTCTCTGTTGGAAACATGGCTTCACACTTGTTGACAATTGTTGAGTAGATTACTTGAAGTAAAAGTTGTCAATCTCTCCGTTCATTAGAATCTTGGGACCGCTGCACGTGCACATCGTGCACAAGGCTTCCATTTCTTATTAGCAAAGTGTGTTCACAAGTGTTGCGTAGCCCATACTTGGAGGCGAACTTCGGCTTCTTTGAACTACGAACGTCTCCATGGTCACCAAGTAAAGTTGATGTAGGTACATTTTACCCCTTCACACTCAAAGTAGGTTCCAAGTACACTTACCTTATACCTGAAGATCTAGTGTGAAGCCAATAATTGTCTTCTTTCATGATCAGTTTCAACTTCCACTGGGATAATGAGCTCTTCAGCGAATGCAAGCTGGTCTAGTGAGACTGTTCTTAATTCAGGTGCCTCTATCATCAGCCAGATAACGGGAAGTACCAAGACAGAAAACAGTAAGTTTTTTTTCCGTAGACTACATAGTTACTGTCAAACTCAGAAAACCGTGAACGCCTTAAAATTTCAGGAATGTTGATTGTGTACTGGCAAATCGCAATAAAGTTCAGGACACGCGAGCAAACCTCGAAAACACAAACTAAGTTATCTCGCGCCTTATTGGTTTATTTCTCGCAACACAATAACATTCCATAAATATTTCTGGTGTTCACGGTTGTGTGAGTTTCACAGTAATGTTCACATTCTTTAAATTGTAGATCAATATTTGAAAAACACGCATTAATAAAATGAATTTGAAAGCAATACCAGAGAAAATGATAATTGATGACATAATAGACCACTGTAATTGAATAATTTTGTAAAGAAGAATGATGAGATGGGATTATTGCTAACCTTACGCGTATCACATGCTCATTACCAAAAGCCACAACAAATGCAAAATTGAAATTAGCGCGAAAAAATTGCTGCTTGATTGCATCCTGTAACTTTTCTACCTTTTATAATTTTCTGAAATTGTATTTAAGTCCTTAGGAAATAAGGAGAAATCTTTATTTTCAATGCTGTGTTTGGCATAAAAAATAAGAAGCTGGCACATTCTTTAGTTTTAATTTGTTTAACTTTCAATCCACTTCATGCCCAGCGACCAAAAGATTGAGTGGTGTGTCAGGTCAAAGTATATACAACACTCACTTATTGTTCAAAACACTGAAATCTATCTAATCAGGAGGTATAAGTGTCTGTTAGAGTTTGTTCCATGTTCTGATGGGAAACTGTGTTTGTAAACGGGGCGAATAGTATTGAAGAGGGAAGATCTTTAGTGTTGGCGAGGATAAACGAAGCCTGTGGTCCTTTACCTCTCCAAAAAGAAGGAAGCGTGGGGCAGATAGAAAAACATAACAAAAACATAACGACAGAATGACAAAGATCAGTTCTTTCGTTATACCGTTATTTCCAAGTCGTTATGTGAACATGTTCACACCACAAACACAACGACATAACCACCTTCTTATGCCGTTATGCCGCAAGTGTGAACCAGTCTTTAGAGCCCATAACTGAATATTTTATTTGTTCTCTTCACAGATACATTCTTTGTGGAATTCAAAACGGAAGCTTCAAGATGGAATGATGATTTAACCAAAGAATATCATGATACATATATCAAGACCGCTAATATGATTGTTGAAATAGTAAGTGGCGAAAATTTTCCCTGTCAAAATGGGTGCAGTAAAACCCACGAGTAAGAACCTACATTTTCTGGAGTTAGCCTAAAGAGGTTCTTATTTAAAGGTCTCGGTAAAGGAAAACGAGGTGCCCACAGCAAAAAATTCTACTCGCGCGAGTATTTTCTCTACAAAGGCAAGTTATATATCAAATTAAAGCTAAAAGACTAAATTACCTTATAAAAGACTTTATTTCATCGAATTTCAAAAGGCGCTTAAGTTTTTTGCTCTCGAACTCAGAGGTATCGAGTTTACTGCTGAAGCTCCAGCCCTTTCGCGTTGTTAAATATTCACTTCCTTTTTATTGCGTCTGATTGATAGATAAAAGACCTAAAAAAGGGTGTGAGGAAATTTGCATTTGTCTCGTATTAGCGGAATTATTGCATTTCAAACTAAAAAGTCGAATCTTGAGCGCGATTTACGCAAAGAAACTGACATAAAATGAGTTACAAAGGGAAATCGGAAAATTCCTCACACCTTTTTTGAGTCTATATCATTATCCATCATATCTGAAAGTTTCAAAGCGATAGCTTAAAACCTGTCCCGACTAGAGGTCTAAAATAGAGTGAGAGAAAATCAGCTCTAAAGATTTAGCGCGAGGTCCACGCTTGGCTGGTTAGCTCAGAAAAGGCTCACTTTAGAAGGGTTAAAAAGCACTTTCTAATTTTCTTTTTCTGCCAAAATAAAATTTAGGACCCACTCATGCCAAAAATCCAAAAAAACCAAAATCGAGCAATGTACTAAAATTTTCATTTACCGAGACCTTAAATGGTAGTTAACACAATTTTAGGCTATTTAGGTTCTTAAGTAGGTTCTTATTTCAGTAAAAAAAAAAACAAAACAAAACAAAACAAGCTACAAAACAAGATGGTAATCAGCATATTTTTCAATTTCAAAATGCTATACAACAATATTAATCTCTTGCACTTTATTTTTTACTACATCAATAAATTAGCACTTTTATTTGCACAGCAATGCCAAGCTCCTAATTCTCCAAACAGGATTCTTGCACAGCTTTGCCTCTTCATTTCACTAATATGATTTTTCATTTTCTAGGCTAAACAGGTTCTTCTTTATAGGGGGTATAAATGGCAAATTTTAAGCTAACAGGTTCTTAATTCTCAGGTTCTTACTCGCGGGCTTTTACTGTATTATTTTCATCTTCTTGGTGTTGTCAGTCCTTGTCTTCTTCTCATTTCTTGCAGTAATTCTTTGTTCTACGTCTTGGAAAAGTCTTATTTCTAGCCTTTTTTTTTCTAGTAGGCCCTCACTACGATGACAACCACAAGCAAATCTTTTATTGTTTTTAATATTCTGCATAGGCGTACGGGCAATTTTTTGCCAGGGGGGGGGGGGGGGGAGCGGTAAACCATTTGCCCAAAAAATTCTCGCAAGTTGCCCAAATTTTTACGAAACAGTAGAAAAGAAACGAGGGCCATACGATGCAATAATGTAGGCCGTACTGGCATATGAAGGTGGCTCGATGCTATGTTTTTCAGGGTCAATACCTCCCAATTTTGAGAATAACTACGTCGCCATAGACAAACATTTGGAAAAATTGCTACCATAGTTTTATTAGATAAAGATGAAAATTTATCATGAGCAGGGTTTTAATGACGTCGGAATTGTCATAGCAACGAAATGACGTCATTGTCTATTTTACTTGCAGCAATATTTCTCGGCACTGGGAACTGTTCCGACAAAATTGTTCTCGGGAGCTTTTTTCTCCAATAGTCGCCTCGATATTCGTGAAGTTAAAAAGGAATCTATAGGAGTGTTATTGGGATATTTTGGGATGAAGTTTTTATCGTTATAAATATGGTAAAAAAAATCTTGATGTTTGGCCGTTATTTGTAGAAAACGAAGCTCTTTTGACATGCAATTTCACCTCATGGTAGCTTCAATCTTTTGAAAAATGTGTGTAAAAGATATGATCATCGAGATAGCTCCGGCCGATTGCTAGAGACAAGGATTTCATTAGTATCGAGGCGCTCTTGTTAGCGGTTTTGTAAACATTTCGGTCTACTTTAATAAATTATTGCTTGATAGATTTTTAAACAAATTTAATATTCTTCTCGTAATTCGAGCTGAGTACTAGTCAGCCACTTCTTCATTTTCACACCCACTGTTGCTGATGCTATCTGCCATACACTATTCTACGAGCGGAGATGATTCTAGAAAGATATGCGGAAGTTTATTCTAATCAATTCACGACTGGAAAGAGCCCATTCCAATCAGAGCAGTGCAGCACAGTGCTCAACAATAAAAAACTATAAATATGTAAATCAACAAATGATACCCTTCCCTATAACCAGAAACTCATCACGTGCTAGGAAACCACTGTGAGTGTCTCGAGAGAAAGTAACTGGATTATTACGCTGATTTCAGGATTTTTTCAGTTTAAAATAGAAAATATTTGTCTCTTTAGAATAATAAAAAAAACATGGAAACGTCTTTGAAAACTGGCTTTGCCCAAATTTTCTCTTGCTGCCCAAAAAATCTGAGTTGCCCAAAATTTTGGGGGGGGGGCTGCATTTCCGTTTTCATCTCTCCACACGAGTACTGACCGGAAAAGGGGAATTGTTTTGAGACTTTTCGGGGACCCTTTTTATCAAGATACATGTGGACGGAAAGTTATAGCCAGTTTCCGATTCATGAGGACATGAATTAACATTGTCATACTTTACTGTATCCGTGAATTACTGCATGAATTAACGTTATAGAACTGCACGGGTCCCACTCAACTAAAAAAATATGACTGAAAGTCTTTTTCTTTAGTAAGCCGGGGCCAGAATCAATTAATATCTTTCCTTTTTTAGGTAGACGAGCTCCATTCAAATATGTCTGCGTATGAAGGTAGTTTTGTCATTGGTTTTAGGTAAGCGTGTTTTTAATTCCTTGTTTCTCGTTAAGGCTACAAAAGGTTCCCCCATCCTGTCAAGTAACAGTCCTCAGTGTCACTTTAACGCTATTTTTAAAACAGGGAAGGTGTGTATGTTTCGCTAAAGCTGCAGTTTAAGGGAGGAGACATCAATAACCTCGACGTTTTCATCGACTTTTTACGTGCTGGTGGAGGGCGCTCACTGCGGACAGACAAAGTTTATCTGAAGCTTGGAAAGACAGGTAAATGTATTCATAAGACCGTAAATTGTTACTCTTGACGAAGTGAAGACAAATTTTACAACTTTGTTTTTATTACCATAGAAGACAGTCTAGTTGCCTAAAGAGAAACAGTAAGGATAAAATGAATTTGAAGCGTTATATATTTAGGAGTATCAAAAAGCGCCAGAAACAAAGCTTTGGAGAAAATTACCTGTGTCTATGGAAAGACCTAAGCTTGTGTAATGTAATGAAAAGGGTTCTCCTTTGCTGTTCAGGTGTATGTCAGACAAACGAGTTGTTCTGTCATGTTCAATCCATTTCTTCCGTTTTTTCGTTCTCTTCGTTTCCTCCCTTCTTATCAACACCATTCTATTGAAATGTGAACCTTCTTAAATTTGGGCCTTCAAGAAATTCTTAAATAGCTCTTTTTACCTTTCCTACCATTGTTTACTCAAGAATATACCACAAAAATATCAACAATGCCAAGGAGCAAATAATAAATAATGAAAAGGTGTAGTTGAATTCCTGCAGTTTTTATTCAGGAAACTGCTTCACATTACTTCGTAAACTGGGGGTAATACCCCCAGCCCAGCTTGTGAGCGAGTGTTACGAAGGCCCTTCCATCGTAAAATCAATTGCAAAATACCGGCGACCTAGCCTTAAAAGAAGTTTAGTCGCGTTTTAAAATACATTGGTCATGAGCCAGTCAATGCGACAAGTCATTGGGCTGAGCACAGAATTTTTCCAAACTTTGAGTCAGGAACGGCATAAAAAAGAGTGCACTTTAACGGTTGAATACACCTGCAAGCAAGGTTTACATAAAAAAAAACTGGCTCCTAGCCGCCTACGTTGAAAGCTGAATACTAGAGATTTTCTTGGTTAAACCTTCTCTTGTACCACCCAAATAATTGAAAGTTTACCTGAAATTGTAAACTAACATGATATAACAACCCTGAATAGGCAATTGTCATATTTTATACCCGACTTGAAACCATATTTAACCCTCCGAGGTACAAGCCCCCCCCCCCCCCCCCCCCCCCGAGAGGTTTTTCTGAGGCAATAAAAACATCAACACCTGACGTTTTCAGCAGCTGTTGGTTTATCCTTCGCACCCATTTGAAGACAAGTTTAGTGATGATCAGTTATTATGGTTACGAGATATAACGTCATAAGTAGGGGGTGGTAAAGCCATTTTTGAGTGAAAATGCTTTTTTTCAACTTCATTCAACGACAAAAGTAAGCCTTGTGGATAAAATGAAGCAATGTGCTTATCATTTATGTGTTATTGTACCTGTCAAGCACAGCAAATTACCAATTCTCGCCATTTTTACTCGATTTCTAATTCTTGGTAAAATCCAAGATGGCGACCACGTTTGGTGACGTCACAGGCTCCAGCAGTGCCAACACCCATAAAATATACCTCATTTTGTCTAAAAGATCAAAGGCTTTCCACTGAAGGAAAAATCTTTTCAAGGTACTGCAAAATGAAAAAAAACTTGACGGAGGGGTTCCAATCCCCTCCCACCCCCCTTGTGCCACGGTGGGTGTGCGTCCGAAGGTTGAACCAGGGAAAATAACAATCTATTCAACCTTATCTGGGTTTTCTTCTCCTCAAGACAACAAAGTGAGATCGGAAACATTTGTGACGTCCCCCAACCATAGGAAAAATGCCTGACCATATTCTAGAAAAAGATGCTACACTGGCGCCCGCTGGGCGAGTTATGTTGCTGGCCTATTGCTCCTAATGTCTATTATTATACCAACTGACGATGTTCTTTATTCACTTTTAGCTGACTGTTTTATAGCTTATATCAACACGAAACTATGTGACTGCATGTCGATGACTTATAAACGCCAAATTACATGCCGTCAGCCAGAGATATATGGTGGCAAGGACTGTCCAGAAGAGTGCGACTCTGGGCATGTAATTGCAGGCTCAATCTCTTGTTCATGGGACGACTTAGATGCCATGAAGTGTAATGCTGAAAGAGTAAAGCCTTTAAGCATAATGACAGCGATTATACTCATCTACACGAGATGTCTGTTAGAAGGTCGTTTGACATAATCACTCGTTTTCCCTTTTCTTGGTAAAGGTCCCACACCAGAAAATATGTTCCTACGCAATAAAAGTTCTTGTAAAATGGCAAAGCGTGCTTTTCTTTGAAGGTACAAATAAATAACAATATTCTGTGATTCTCTACGGGCAAGGTTTGTTTTATTTGTTTTATTACCTACATCTTTGGACCCAAACCTTTTTAATCTTCCTGTTTGACGGGAGAGGGGATATGATCATGAACGTAAAGTCGTATGAGAGTTGTTCGTTTGAGCAAAAAGCCATTTTGTGACGTCCAAAAAATTAAATTTGTAAGTGTAACCAAATATTGACGAGTGAAGAATGAAACTAATTTCACGTCCTCATGCGAAATATCTTTGCAGCAACTTGATTTAGGGAAGGGGCCTGGGGGCAACCACGCATTTTTAGACAAAAACCGTGGCCAAGATGGTCTAGGCTCTGAGATACTTCGTTACCCTGCGGGGCACCTACCCCTCTTCTATCTCAAAGACTGGATCCGCCACTGCGTCTACGACGTGAAATCTCCTAAAGAAGGTTTAAGTTTTTGTGACGTTTATAATTTGTAGAGTACAAAGATCGCAGGTTCCTCTGTGAATGCACTACACCTTAACACATACCGCAAAGTTTGTGTAGGTTAAAGTATATTACAGTTATTGGTAGCGAAAAAAGTTAAATGAGTTATTTGCTGCCTTAGGACTGTCCACAAAGAAAACAAACAGTACCTTAGTTAGTGTAAAATTTTCTATCAGATATTGTGAGGAATAACTGTTCGCCCGGGCCAGATAAGGAAATATTTTATATGCTTACGGCGAACACAAACGTTGGTCTGATTTTTCTTTTCGGCCTTCCATTAAGACAAATATTGAACCTAGAAATCGTAACCTGTATATTGCTGCTACCGAAGGGCTACGGCAACCAATAACTTCGCTAAGGGGTGTGGTGGGGAGTTCGTTGATGTAGTTTGGAAGAATTCTACTGCTATGGTCGAACTTGATGTAATCTTTCTTTTTTTTTTTGCTATACACATGCGACTTTTAGCTTATCGGGAAAGCTTTTTATATATATTTTTTAATCACCCAGAACCTCCCTCAAAAGGTAATTGGAAAGCTCCTAAAGTCAGGGAAGGATTTGAAGATTTCTTTCTTGTGGCTTGGAGGTTATTAGTTTACAGTTAATTGCTTTAATTTCAAGTAAATATACGGAGGCTTCGTTTTTAGCCCTGTCTAAATCGACATATTATTAACAAATATATCTATAAATCATTAGAAAATCATTCGCCCATCTTCAGGAAAAACAGGGTGAAAAAAGCCCCCTTGACAAAAATCCGCCTGGTTGTGTAAAAACGATGATTCCTTACAAATGATTCCATACAAATCCTTATAGAATTGGTTTGGATCATGGCGTTTACGATCTGGGCCAATTTTAGAAAATTTCTTTATAGTCATCAAGGAATAAGGGTGCTCATATCTCCCCAATAATTTACAATAATAGGCTGATTTCAAGCACGTCCACATATTTCATGTTCTGGATATGCTAACCAAATCAATGATTTCGCAAAATTAGTTTTTGTGACGTCATCACTTCTCCCTTTTGTGTTTTCTCCTAGCCGTAATTCATGAAAAAATAAGGGCTAGGAGACAAAGGAAATTGAGAATCAACCTAGGTTAAGAAATTTTAACCTGAAATCAAATTTGACCTGTATCATATCCAAAGTTTTCCAATCTGAAGACTGTTAGAGTTATTGTTGTGTACCCTCCACCGCCCTTCAGTGCGAGTAAACTGACACAGGAGCCCATCAAATGGAGCCTCCATCTCCCATACAAGCCCTTGGAGTCAACCCTTTCCCGAGTAGATTTATAATTAGAACGGTTCCCAGGGGAGACTTCGCGCGCCGACGGTGAGAAGAGCCATCACAACGACGAAATGACACTACTATTGTACCACATCAAACAGCAGGAAATTCGTTGTTGACAAGCCAAACACAATCATAAGCTAGTGAAACGGGACTTTAGCGTTTTCATCCCTCAGAGATTTTCTTTATTTTTTCTTTCTAGCGGGTAGATTATACTGTGGAGAATTTTAAACTCTGACTATTTTAATCTTAATTTTGGTTGCTTGTCTCATATTAAGAGGCCATGAAGCTGGTCTGTTACATGCATAATGATTAACTACTACCTGCAGTCTGTAGTTCTGACAGGATTCGTTTTCTTTAGCCAATTGTTTTGAGCGTTAAGGTTCTTATTTCGGCTAAATGACTCAGTATTAATAAAATTTCTAGTTTTTCAAGGTTTTTTTTTTCCGAAATGCCTTTATCTGAATAAATACTTGTAGTCCTTGTGGTTGTTTTGTCCGTCAGCTAGTGTGATGATTCCCTGCTATGTTTTGTAACGCCGGGTCCAGCCAGTCTTCTCGCAAAAAAGTGATCTACAGATGCGAATTCGAAGGAAGGAATTGAGCCTAAACTTCTACATTAACTGCTGAGAATTATCCCGTTAGTCAGTTATAATTCTTTTGGCGCAAATACAATCCATTTTGTTTTTCTTGAGATAAGTGGGTCTTTGGACTGTAGAGCGATGTCACAAATTCCTCCGTTAGCAAACTACTTTTGAGTTAGCTTCACGGTCGAGCAACTGTTGTCATCTGTTCAACTTTTCAAGTGCCAGATTTATCAGGCAACTCTCATGGTGATACAAGTCAGTTGTAAAGAAAGACTGCAATTTCTCAAATTTCGGAACTGAAGCATTCCTCGTTAGTTGCTACTTAGGTCATCGTTTTGCACGCGGTTCTTAACTGGCGAAATCCACTCTACGGTGATGACAAAAATCAAATGATCCTGGCACTTTTTCGGCGCTGATCATCGAAAAGTTCCAAATCGTCCACATAACGCTTAATCGTGGACTCTTTTCAAGGTGCATGCTTAAATGTGGGATGTATGACAACAATATAAACACTCGCAAAGATAACCTTTCCGTGATCCTCAGTTCGCTGCCTTTGTCCCATCGCTTCATGCTCAGTCTCAGTCGGGTAATTCATTAACTTTTATTTCATGATACCCAGATCCCAGCGGCTGTAACATTGTAAAAATGGACGAAAAGGAAAAAAGGAAAACGGTCGAAGGACGGGCTTCTGAGTTCGACTTCATCCAATTTTATTTTTTCACGGTGACACACGAGACTCACGGAAATATGACACTTTTCGCGGGAAACTAGCCGTTCTATCTATAAATCTACTCGGGAAAGGGTTGACTCAAGAAATTAATGGAGATGGAGGCTCCATTTGATGGGCTCCTGACTGACAATTGGTCTTGTCCTCGACGAATTTTCACGTTTTCTCGAGGACGCACTTTCTTCACCTGCTTAGCTTCCTCAGGTGGGAGATTTCAGTTCATGTTCAAGTGCAAAATGATCATCATGCCTCACGATTCAGAGGAGACCCTGGACTCCGGGTCTGTTTTTCATGAATATGATTCTGTTTTGCAAGGTATCTTGAATGAACTGGCTCCAGTAAGAACTCGAATGGTCTCGCTACATCCAAATGCACCTTGGTATAATAGCGACATTGCCCTTGGAAAGAGGCTTAGAGAAAGGCTTGAACGCATTAATAGGCCATTCGCACTAAGAGGTCATGCGATATCGTTTTTATAAACATGAAAGTCATGATTTTGCATTCGAAAAATGATTAGTGGGTCATATCTTAAACAAAATAATAGTGATTTGGTTTTCAATCCCGCACCATTTTCTTAAAATGAGTACGTTCGTAGCTGGTCACGTGTCCAAAATGTGATTTTAAAATTATGAATTACCTTTTTCTGAACATGATGTGGTAACGTTTACAGCACATCTGAGTGTAACTATCAAACGTTTAACAAGATATAAGCAAAAAATAGTTTTGGCGGCCAATACAGGTCATACTACTTTGTTGAAAAATCAAAGTGCCATAAAATATCTCCCTTAAATGCGTTTCCTCTCAAATTTTGGGTGTAAGACAATTTTTATGTGCTCTGTCAATTTTTGGCATCAGCAAGATTCCAACTCACTGTTTAAAGGAAGCATTGGGCACGTGACCTCTTAGTGCAAGTGGCCTACTCGTAGATTTAGAGAAACTTATTACTCTACCCTAATTCAGGAGAATGCACATGATCCTACAGGTCTTTTTAAAGTGGTTAATAGACTTTTACAACGGAAATCTGAAATAGCCACGAGACTTGTCAAACGCCTTTATGGACTTCTTTTCTTCAAAGATAGACCACATCCGACGACGTATAGAGTCTGGTAGGGATGACAACAGTTTACCGGCTGATTTGTCAGTTGAATGCCGCACTTGTATGCCAACATTCGAGCCTCTTGGCGATACGCAAGTGTTGAATTTGATCAAAGGCAGAAAATGAAATATTGCGTTCTTGACCCGTTGCCTGCGTCGCTCATGCGGAAGTGTTACACTTCCCTGGTGCCAGTTTTGAAAGGGATTATTAACCAATCACTTGCATTGGTAAGATGTATGAAGAGTTAGAAATTATATGCTCCTACGTCCGTTGGAGAAGGAAAAAATGCTGATTTCGAGGACTTAGCGAATTACGGACCTAAATCGTACTATAAAAATTCTGGAACCTTATGTGCAAATTACTTAATCCCTGTGACTTTCTCAGCATCAAGAAAACCCAGAATAACTAAATTGTTCAATAACGAGTAAGGAAATGTTTTTGACCCCGATAGTCCTTGTTTATGGGGGACCCCGATAAACCTTTTTCATGGGGTTTAGCTTGTAATTGTGGTTGCCACTGGCAACAACCGTTTAAGCATTGCTTAAGATTTTCTTCTTAAAGGTGATTTTTGATTTACTTGGCAGGTGCCCTGCATGGAACTTCCGGCTCCGTTTGCACCTTATATTTTGGTCTTTCATTGATAGTAGAAAAAACTGGATAGGAAAGTTATGTCACGTGAGCTGATTTCTTTTCGCCGATTGGTTGGTTTGTGCTCCAAGATGGCGTTGGATGGTTCCATCATAGTGGAAATTTGTGACGAAACGATGGCGAAAATGTGGCGCAAACCAGTCGAAATTTAGGGTCTGTTTGCCTGCGTGTGGCTCTTTTTCGAAGTTTTTATAGTGGTATTTTAATTTTGGGTGTATGTTTTTCCCTTCATTTGTTGTCTTACGGCGATGGCGACCCTTCAAAGCCACACTTGAACCTTCGAGGTAAGCACTTTTTGTTGTTGTTTTGTGATATTTGTCCTTGTCTTTGAGAAAATTGCGTCCCAAAAATTGACCTTACCAGAGCCATATTTAATAGACTTGGCGACTGTTTTAGGACGTCTTTATTAAGAGGGTTCCTTCTTGTTTCTATTCATAACTACGATTGACAGATCTTTTAAGGATGGAATTGTGGCATAGGCATAGTTACAGAGTGAGTGCTGTTATTTCCAGCCATAAAGTTCCAATAGGCAGACTAATTTGTGTTGAGAACTGTTTCGCTCAAGTAATATCCTAGATTAACCCTGCTAATTGTTCGTAAAGCATTATGTTAATTTCGCTCATCCAATAAATACAGTCGCCTCACGTCGCTCCTCGCAGCTACAATCCTGGTCAAAACGTTAGGGACACTTTGCGTTTTAGGTGAGGAAAATGTAATTCTAGTTGACCCCCCTCCCCCCCTGAACAGTGTTGGGTGTTACAAGTCAAACACCTTTTACATATCTTGTACACTTTATGAACCTCAACTTTGTTTAGGGGGGTGGGGGAAAAATCTTGTTAAGGCCGTGTTTATGAGTGTGTATTGCAGGTTAGCTGCGAATTCCATACAAAAACCAAGTGAAAAAGGGGAGGTGTCCCAAAACCTTTTGGCCAGGATTGTCCGAAACGTTGCTATTTTGAAATCACTTCCAAATGTTATTATTTTGCATTTTCAATACTACAATATGAAAAAAGTGGTGGAATTTTAGCATGTCTGGATGAATATTTACAAGTTCAGGGGCTCACACAGCCTACAGTCTTAACTTTGGCATGGATTAGAGGTTTTTTCTTGGTTTCGGCATCTGCATCTGTAGTGAATCTACTTTTACTTTACCACAAAGTATTCCAAGTGGCCCTTTTTCACTTAAAATACAGATTACATGTAAAATCAGAGTATTCACGGTATAAATGGTATTATAAACCACCACATGGCCAATTTTTCATCCAAATGATACGAGAAAGGACGGGTGGGCACACCATCTCGGCTATATCTCGGCTATAGTTCAGCGGGCTTTAAGTCTGATTCAAGTAGGTAGACTGGTAGAAGATCGGGATTTTCAATGAAAACGGCAAACTCGAGAAGGAAAATATCAGAGGAAGCCACAAATCTAGCCATTAAGCTAAAGCTACCGACAAATCAGTGCGGCGAGAAGAAACGAAAGCGTGAGTCCATGCAGAGTCAATCCAAACCAGTGAGAGGAAAGAGTGTATGTTTTTGTAGTTCTTGATTAAAGCAAAGGTGTGATTTTCCTAGCAATACATTTTTCGCATCTTTTTTTGACAGAGAAATTTCCAGGTTGTTTTGTAAGATCTGGAACATTAACACCGTCTTTTTTACGGATAAAGATCCACCCCAAGTTGAATTTAGCCGCTACATCGGCATTTAATTCATCTGCCCTAGCCCTGAGCTGCACTAAATTCCTCTTCACAGACTGTTTCAAAACAGTTCGTTGAAACATCTTCTTTCATATTGTTAAAAAGATATAACAGGACAAGGCCCTGTGTATTCAAATGTAACTCCATATCCTTTAACGAATTCTAAATATTTTTTGGATTTAATACATTCTGGTCTCAGGCGTCTCATTGTACATCGCACAATAAGAGGCATGAGCCAATCAATTCAATCATTGCGTCTAAAAATGTATGAATCGAATATTGGTTGTAATTTTGAAAAACCTTGTTACTGAAGGTTACGTCTTGGGATGCAATTACATCGAATAAAGTCCATTGTGAAACCTTGTTTTCATGTTTTCAGTTGCTGAGCTCCCGCGCACGCGATGCTCCATAGTCACGTACCACAGTTCTCCACTTGTAAATTATTTTCCTTTTCTCCAAAGTAGGTTTCTATCGAATGTTTGTTTCCTCATAAGAAAAGCAACAATTTATACTATAGAAACTGCGGTAAGAATTGTGAAATAAACATCTTCCATTTGGATTTTGAACAGTGCTCCACTGAACTGTTAGTAAAACTTTTTCGTATAATAAACTCTTAATAAACGATGAGTGGAGCACTGTGCATTTTCTAACTTTCTCGCCTTGTCAGATGAAGGTTTCCTCAAAGATTACAAGAAAATAGCTTTCTCGTCAAAGTTATGTGCTTAAATGATAGTCAAAAAGTTCCTTAGAGTTAAAAAAAAAGGACAAGTTCCCATGGAGCACTGTCAAAGAATGTCACGTTGCGTGCGTGATTTACAATGAGTTGAGCAAATATTCTGCGGTAGGTTTCCTGTTCTTATTTCTTGTCCACAGTAAGTTTGGCAAAAAATCTTCGACAGGGAGGCAAATTCACCGGATATTTTCGGTGGTATTTATTTTCCGAAATGGAAGAATTGCCAATAAGGTAAAATATTAACCTGACATTTAGCTTGATCGACTCACAGACCCCGCCTTTTGCTTATACTCATGTCGCCTAAAGAATGAAAAGTCCTTTTGGAAATCAATGTTTTTGCTACCAAAGTTTCTAGGTAACGGGTGCTGGAATATAGACAATGTCGTTTTCCCTGACTGCGATCTGCTTGTTGTAATCGTCGTTGTGATTAAAAGCAACCACATTACTTAGTTGTAGCAGTTCGTCGTCATTCCGTGTACTAAATAACAGGCGCAATGACCATTTTACTAGACACGAACATATATCTCCAAGGTTTGAGTGGTTTTCGATGTTTTTGCTCTGTTTTGCTCTGTTTTGCTCTTATGCCATCTGGTATTCAAGAAAATATCCCTATATTTACTTTCCTTTTAGTAAGAAGATAGCTTTGTAGCGCGGACAATCCTGGTCAAAACGTTAGGGACACTTTGCGTTTTAGGTGAGGAAAATGTAATTCTAGTTGACCCCCCTCCCCCCTGAACAGTGTTGGGTGTTAAAAGTCAAACACCTTTTACATATCTTGTACACTTTATGAACCTCAACTTTGTTTAGGGGGGTGGGGGCAAAATCTTGTTAAGGCCGTATTTATGAGTGTGTATTGCAGGTTAGCTGCAGATTCCATACAAAAACCAAGTGAAAAAGGGGAAGTGTCCCAAAACCTTTTGGCCAGGATTGTAGTAGTAGAAGGCACCGAAGAGACTCGAATAATTTTTGTACTTTTCCCTCACATAAACTAATAATTGCAGCATGAATGGGAAAACACCTACTGACATGTTTTGCCCTTCGCTTAGGCTTTTAAGTGTTGTTGTTATTTTTGAAATAGTGTTTTAGTTTTCCTTTTGTTTGTCTTTTTTGTAGGATTTGCTGAACACAGTAGTCAATGAAGACAGTAAAATTGTGGTTAAGTACTCTTCTGAGAGATCAATCAATCTTTCTGTATTAAACAGCAAAAAAGTTGCTTTTGTCATGCATGAGAGCCTGAAGGTGGCATCTAATTTATTTACGATCAGAAGGTGCTTTAAGCTTTATTCATCACTTCTAAGGTGTACTAGCTACTTCTCTCTGACTAGGACAAATTAACTGTGTTTGAGGGTCACTGCATGGATTAGCTACAGAGCCGTGTCTTAGACTTGGTTAGTGTTCTTCCCTGAAGCGAGAGAAATCTGCATTACATTGTTTTTCAAACCAAAGCTGGACTTGATTAGTACTATTATTGTATTCGGTTTTTTAGAGATCCAAAGCAAAAATGTACCTGTAGATGATAAACCTTACCAAGATGCATTCTAAATTAAATTAATAAAATACCTACCTGTACTTGTTTGGGGTATGAATTTTGTTTTCAACAACATGATAATGTGACCAGACAGTCATATTTTTTCGAGCCCCTATCCAGTTACCTCAGGCTAAACAAAAACCCTGGATGTTGCTGATTTTTTTTTTAATAATCAGCTTTTATTTTTAGGAACAGTGTTAATGTTTATTTCAGAGGTGATTTACTGTATTCCCTATCCATTCACTAAAACTACAATACAAAAACTTAAAAGTTGTTTCATCCTAAAAAAAAAGGTCAGTATTTCAAAGACAATATATTTCCAAGCTTTATTAAGCCTTACGGAAGACAACTGTCTCCTCATGAAAAAGAAGTGAAGGTTCTACTATTAACCAGGAGAGTTTGCTTCCCAGTTGTATTCTAGTAGTTAACAATTAACCGTTTTACATAACATTTTTAAGAGCGTTGCAGTTCGCTTTTTCAAAGACCAGACTGAAAATTACCTTGGGTAATGGTACATTGGTACCTGAAAATAAGAAAGAAAACTTGCTTTGCTATGAAAATTGATTTGAAAAAGTTAGAAACCGCATTTCCACGGTGGTCCGCAAGCAAATTTCCTTTTTCTTGATACATTTCTCAAATACGACTTCTTGTCACTGGTTGTCCGTAAATAAATTTGAATGGAGAATTAAACTTGCCTGAATTTCATCCGATCACTTCGAGTCGTTATTACTCCCTCAGTAACGTCTGAATCGACCGGCCGTTAATGCCGTCCAGTGACGTCACTCACTACCCGAAAACTGGGTAGTGATTTTGATTGGTTGATTGTCTAAACATTCGCATAATTATGTGTAATTATGAAAAATTTTAGCGGGATTGTCGCTTGATATTGAGCGGATCGCATCTCTGGCATGCGTTCGTTTGAGCTGGGTACATTAAACATCAATCCTCGACAGTTTACCGCTAATAAAATCATTTTGTCAAGAGTTGTTAACTTACCAAATTCGGCACTCGCTGAGCTTGTCGATAAAAGCAGAAAAGAAATCGTCAAACCCGTGATAAAAATAATTGTGGTTTAAAAAAGATTAGGCTGTGCCTTTTTTATAGGTGTTTTGTAGCTGTATACACGTAGGGTTTCGTGTATTTTCATGTAGTTAGGCTTCCCGTTTGATGCATAAAATTATCGGGCTCTGGAGTCATTCTTCGCTCTCACAAGTTTCATAATCATTTACGCTGTTTTTTTGCCTCTACCGGTATTGTACCCTCTAACTGTCTTCTCCAAGAGCAAGTCCTCTTCATCCTTTACTTCAAAACATGGGCAATCCTCATTGTTGAAGACAGAGATAGTGAAATATGCGAGGAAAATAAGACGCGCATATAGGTAACATCGGATGTAAAAGGTTGAATGGCTCTCGATAATGTGACGTCACATTTTTCCACTATGTTAGAACCGATCGCGTCAGCCAGTTTCCTATCCGGTCTTTCTATTATCCATGGTCTTTCTCACTCTTTTTTTTTCTTTTTCGTTTGTATCATCTCTTAAGAAATAGATTTAGAACAATAAAGCTGAAAAAATATAATAAAACTTTATCCAACAACGATCTTCATGTGACTTTGCAATCCGCATACAAAGTTTTTCAGGGCACTGACACCTCATTACTTGGAGTTCATAATGATATCCTGTTAGCTTTGAACAAATGGAAGAACGTATTGTTGATTTTGTTGGATCTATCAGTAGCTTTTGACACGGTAAATCATAGTTTGTTCATCTCAAAGCTTCAACAACGATACAGTTGATGTATCTTATCTTTGCAACCGTACCCAGTGTGTCAAAATCGATGAATCATATTCAGGCGCGTCGTCTAAGTTGGTGTACCTCAAGGGTCTGTTTTGGGACCGGTATCATACCTCATGTGATGTTACTAAGAGCTATAATATCAATTATCGTCTGTATGCTGATACTCAGCTTTACGTTGCTTTTAACTGTAATGGTCCAGATAAGAACGAAAGAGCCAAAAGTAATGAACACACCGGAATGCGAAAAAGGTGATAACCTTACTACAGTGGAACCTTGATTTAACGAAGTGCCAAGGGACTGAGGAAATTTGTTCGTTATATCGAGGTTTCGTTGTATCGAACATCTCGATTTAACGAATTTTCGAAAAAATAACCCAGATGTTCGTTACATCGAGGTATAGTTAATAATTATTTACAAAACCCAGCATTCCCGGATCTGAACAGCACCTAGATGTATATAGCTACGGTACTAGAAACTCAGAAAAGGCAAACAAAACTGCTTAATGTTGAGGAAGAAACACTCGCAATAGAACAGACGCGTTTACGCTGAGTACTTTGTTATGACTATTTGTTTATTTCAAGGACCCAATTAGAATATTACGTAATGTTTTCTAGAACTTTACGTAACAAGATAAGAACTGGATAAATAGGTTTTTGTCTTCGCGTTATATAAGCAGTTTCAACATACCAGTGTGCGCTCTTTTGTCGTGGATCAATCTGTAACGGAGTTCTCTTAAGTTTCTGGTAGAAATTAAAGTTCAAGTTGCGTTTAAAAAACGTATGGCTGTCACAGACGTTCAAGGTGAATCTTAACAGGTTATGGGCCTAGAACGTTGCCACTGAGGTAGTCGCCGAGCTGAAATAGAGTCAGAGAACTGATCGATTGTGTACATGGAAAGCCTGCCATTTTTTCCTTGCTGTGCTGCCTGGCCTGGAGTTAATTTCAAGACGGCGTCAGAATCGAGAGTCGTGACTGTAGTTCCTTTGAATGGACTGAACTATGCTACATGGAAGGTCCAGTGACGAATGGCTTTGTTGAAAGAAGGCTTATGGGGAATAGTAAAACGTAAGGAACAGTCTCCTGATGTGAAAGATGAAAACTTCCCAACATTTCTTGCTAGGAAAGACAAAGCGTTGGCGACGATCGTACTAACTGTTCAACCGTCTCTACTGTACTTGATTGGCGACCCTGAAGACCCTAGTGAGGTATGGCAAAAGCTAGAAAGTCAGTTTCAGAAAAGAACATGAGCCAACAAGTTGCAACTGCGGCATAAACGTTTTTCTTTGAGGCTAAAATTCTGTACAGGAACATATTAAAGCCATGACCGAGATTTTTTATGGGCTGTCAGTTATTGGGGATCCTATTTCTGATGAAGACCGTGTTGTGCACTTACTGGCCAGCTTACCAGAATCATATAATGTGTTGGTTACTGCCTTGAAGCGAATGAGGCTGTGCCTAGGATGGAAGTTGTTACTGAGCGTTTGCTGCATGAAGAAAGAAAACTGAAGGAACGAGTAGGCCCTGAGAGAAGCAGAGAAGGAGCGATGACTGGAAAGCAAAGACCAAAAGGAAAGGGACCCAAGTGCCATCACTGTGGAAAATTTGGCCACATCAGGCGGAACTGTAACGGGTCAAGAAGAAGAATGACTCAAATGAAAAGAAGGCCAGGAGCAACAAGTTGAGGGTGAATAAAGCTGAAGTGAGGCGAAGAGATAGGAGTAGTTCAGATGGTGATTGTGTTGGCTTGATGGTTAACCACGTATTGTCGGCGAATTCCACCGGCCCCCTGAATGAATGGATCGTGGACTCAGGAGCAACTTGCCACATGTGTTGTGACGATAAGCTGTATGATGAGCTGCATAGTCTGAAGCAGCCACTGGAAGTGATGCTGGGTGATGGATATGCATTAGAAGCAACAGGGCGTGGCACTGTTGTGTTGGAGTTGACCGAAGTAGGTGGAAAAGCTAGCAGGTGTAAACTGCATGAAGTTCTGTCATTCCTGATCTGTCGTACAACCTGCTGAGCGTGTCAAAGACGGCAAAAGCTGGAAAGGTAGTTAAGTTCACTGAGACTGGGTGTGAAATATTGGACTCAAACAAGAAGGTGATAGCTGTTGCTACTAGGGTGGGAAGCTTGTACCACCTGAACTGTCAGGCTGATAATGAACAAATCAATGCAGCTGTTAACAAGAGCAAAGAAACAAAGGGAAATACTTGGCATCGGTGATATGGCCACCTTGGAGTACGGAACCTGCAATAGTTGGCCAAGGAAAAACCGGCTGATGACTGATTTCAATGCATCAAGAGAAACCTCTTTCTGCGAGTCGTGCGTGGAAGGAAAACACTACAGACGTAGGTTCCCAGTTGACGGAGGCAAGCGATCAAGTGAATCCCTGGGGTTGGTGCATAGTGATGTGTGTGGTAAGATAAATGCAAAGTCTCTGAGCGGTGGAGAGTACTTTCTTACATTTATTGATGACAATACCCGCTACATCTGGATATATGTCCTGAAACCCAAGGATGAAGTCTTCCGATGTTTTCTGGAGTGGAAAGCTCAAGTGGAAAGGTCAACAGGCAGAAAGCTAAAAACTCTGCACACCGACAATGGTGGCGAGTATGTCTCAGCAGATTTTGAAAAGTGCTTAAAGGAAGAAGGAGTTCGACATGAGCTGACTGTACCCATTCTGCTCCGGAGCAGAATGGTGTTGCTGAAAGGATGAACAGAACACTAGTCCATGCTGGGTGATGCTAGGCTACCACATCGTTTCTGGGCTGAAGCACTGTCAACAGCCGTGTACCTGCGAAATCGAAGTCTGACAACTGCAGTGGAAGGGAAGACACCTTTTGAAGCCTGGACAGAGCAGAAACCAAATGTGGGACACCTTAGAGTTTTCGGATGTGCTGCGTATGCTCAAGTAGCTAAGGACGAGCGTCAGAAACTGGATGCGAAATCAAGGAAGTGTGTACTTCTAGGCTATGGTGTGATGAGATATTTCAAAAGCCACTTTCGCTCACTCCTCTGACTTTTAGTTTTGGAGTTACAGGGGGGGGGGGGGGGGAAGTTTCAGCGCGATTTGAGTACTTTTACACACTGTCAGGTCAGATGATGTAAAAGTACTCAAATCGCGCTGAAACTTGGTAAAAACAAAGACAACGACTCCAGGTAACAATATTTACACTTTATTGATAACTTTTATCGCTTTTACTTCATTCATTTCATCTAAGTTTCAAACTCTATTTTTTCCCATACAAACTCTCATATTATGCCACAGGTGGCCCATATTACGCTTGGGCCACCTGTGGTTTCACGTCATATTTCTAAGCATTACTCCAAGCACGTTAAGTCTCCATACTTTGTCAGGCCCATTTTTTAATATTTTTACCAGATAAATTTAGCTTATCAAAAGGTTCGCTAACATATATTCTTCGTCTGACCTTGTAATAGCCTGAATAGTCATTGTAGATACCCATCAGCAAAGGAGCATGACCATACATACGTAGATTGTACAAACATATACGAGCTTCAGAGAGCGGTACTGAGGTGAACTGTCATTTTCCGAGTCCTTTAGAGATGAGAAAATGAAACCATCCATCCACAGTTAGTAGGGCTGGATAACAAAAAGCTTGTTTTGCTTTTATAAAGAAAACAACCCAAACAAAGCCTTGCATTGAGATGATGCAATTGTTATTACATCACGTTAGCTGGCCCGCCGTTCTGGACTTGGAGAGTGTGGGGACTGGACCGAGTTCCCTTCCAATCCTTCTCCTTTTCGCGGGAATTTGTTGTGTTTTTCATCAAGGCCGAGTTGTTCAAAGCTGGGTTAAGATAACCCAGGGTTAGTGCGAGATTTGAATTCAGATTTGAAAGCTTAAAAAGCTTTTCAGTTTTAATTCTTTTTGTCTACAAGTTGATGATTGGAAGCTCTAAAAACAAAAGAGAAAATTATCCGAGAAAATGCTTTTGAACACAAGAAAAACAAACACGGGTTAAATTTAACCCCGGGTTAAGGGCTAATCGGCCTTCGAACAACTGGGTTCTGGTGTGTACGAAAGTCTAGAAAGCGATCTGTTTCGGTATAATTTTTCGATGGCACTTTATTCCTTTGGGAGGGGTAAATGACCACTGCAGTGTCACGTCGTGGGCTGTGTAAGAAACAGGAATGCTTCCTTTGTTGTCTTGCGATAGCGGCATGACTGCATGGTTAAAGCACAAGTAGAAGGGTTCAAGTGTGTCCGGAGAAGAAGAGGAAGACCTGGTGATGCCAAAGCTACAGGTGATTCAAAAGATCAGGTAGGGATCATACACACGCACAAAATGGCTCTTATCGCGGTTTACGGGACTCTTTTTCTTGAAGAAAGACGATGATATATAATTTACGATATTGTTGTCTCAAATTGTTCGTTTATGGTTGATTGATTCCCTTGTTAATTTCCTGGGTCCTTAGGAAGAGCACTAAACATTCAACAAATTTGTCAAAAAGTACGCTAAGAATAACGTGAAGGCTGTTTTTTATTTGCTCGAGCTGCTTGTTTACATTCAGCTTGTCACGTGCACACGCTTATCATGCAATGCACAATTCAGTTACCGGTTTCCATTATTTACCCTTTTCGTCGAAGACCTTTGAAAACATCACTGAATCGAAGTTTTTCGATGAAATTGATATTTTCAGCGAGAAAATGTCATTAAAATGCCGTCGCAAAATCGACCGAATTATTGGATTTGCTTGGAATAAAGCATAGGCAATGAACACACATATGTCGTACTTCAATGGGGACTGACTCTGAATTGTTCTGGAAGAGCACGGGAGATTCGTGTATATTTGTAGAAAAAATTGTTTTCTTATTTAATTAAAAAAATTTTTAAAATAATGTTAACTATTGAATTAAAAATTTAATGAAAAAATATAGAAAAATAGGAACGTTTTTTAATGTTTTTGCCTGTGAAATGTTGCCAAAATTCGGTTGACTATTCAAACTGCTATTCAGTATTCTCCTATATATACTGCTATTCAAGTTCTAGTATTTTACAATTCTAAAATTCTTTTTGGTGTCTAAGATTCCCAAAACAATTCCTGCGGAATTATGTAGGCCTATTTTAAGTTCACTTGGGTCTTCGACGAAACAGGCAAATAAAGGAGACCGGTGGAGTTTCAATGCAAGCCGGTTCGAAATTGTGCATTGCCAAACTTAGCATTGCTTTATAGGCGTGTCCACGTGACAAGCTGAATGTAAAGAAACAGCTCGAGCAGACAAAAAACAACCTTCAAGTTATTCCTATTATTGTTGTTGTTTCTTTTGATAAAGATATTGCTGCGATGAGTTTGTTGAATGTTTAGTGCTCTTCGTAAGGACCCAGGAAATTAACAAGGGAATCAATCAACCATAAACAAACAATTTGAGACAACACTATCGTAACTTATATATCGTCTCTCTTCAAGTAAAGGAGTCCCGTAAACCGCGATAAGAGCCATTTTGTGCGTGTGTATGATCCCTACCTGATCTTTTGAATCACCTGTAGCTTTGGCATCACCAGGTCTTCCTCTTCTTCTCCGGACACACTTGAACCCTTCTACATTAACCATGCAGTCATGCCGCTATCGCAGCAACAAAGGAAGCATTCCTGTTTCTTGCACAGCCCACGACGTGACACCGCACTGGTCATTCACCCCTCCAAAGGAATAAAATACCATCGTAAAATCATCTTCAAACAGATCACCTTTTAGAACTTCGAACACACCTGATGTAAAACACAAAAAGGATTGGACGGGAACTCGGTCCAGTCCCCACACTCTCCAAGTCCAAACTGGCGGGCAGTTACTTTGATATAATAACAATTGCATCATCTCAATGCAAGGCTTTGTTTGGGTTATTTTCCTTAAAAAAAAAAAAGCAAAAAAAGCTTTTTGTTATCCAGCTCTCCTAACTGTGGATGGATGGTTTCATTTATTCAGCTCTAAAGGACTCGGAAAATCACAATTCACCTCGATACTGGTCGCTGATTCTTGTATATGTTTGTATAATCTATTTATGTATGGTCATGCTCCTTTGCTGATGGGTATTTTCAACAACTATTCAGGCTATTACAAGGTCAGACGAAGATTATAAAAATTATGTTAACGAACCTTTTGATAAGCTAAATTTCTCTGGTAAAAATATAAAAAAAAATGGGCCTGACAAAATATGGAGACTTACATGCTTGGAGTAATGCTTAGAGAAATATGAAGTGAAACTGAATATAAATCAAAGAAAAATTTAAGCATCTCGTAAAAAGATCGTTATATCTACGTCAGAACATCATCATTTGTGTTCCTTTGGTGGTTGCTAGGTTTTCAAAGAATAAAATCACCTTTGTTTTGCTAAATCATGTGTTTTTTGTGCTAATCAGAAGCCCGTTTTAGATCAATTTAAAGGGAAGAAACGGTGTATTTCTAAACAACGAAACTGATTTGGCATTGACAATTCATTTTCACTTACCAAATACACAATTAGGGCTTCTTGTCAACAATTTGGTTTGTTTATGGCCTGAATTATGCTCAAAATTCCATTTTGCATCGCCTTAGAGGGGCATGAAGTGTTTGTTCCAAAAATTCAATAAAACATAATAAGCCAAATTTTTCTCGACTGATTTTGATAATTGGGTGACTAAAGTAAATAGTGGAATAGGTATGGAAGTTATGTAAGAAGGCAGGTGAATATCGTGAAATTTTGAAAAATGGCTGTTTTGGGTTGTAATTTTAACATCAATTTTGACCAAACTCTAGCCCCAGGCTCCTCTCCGTGCAATACCTCGAGGACAAAGTTACATGTACGAACTGAAAGCTCTATTATAGGAGAGTTCATGGTCAAATTCATTTGGCAGTACAAGTTACCAGTGGGGTCTTATCACACTTTCAAAATGCCCCCTGGAAGGCTGGATTTTTGGTTCTCAAAGGGCAAAAAATGAGATCCCCCCTGTAACTCCAAAACTAAAAGTCAGAGAAGTGAGCCAAAGAGGCTTTTGAAATGTCTCATCACACTCAACGTCTGTGCCAAGTTTCAGCCAAATCGGTTGACCACAACTTTTGGCCCCTGGAACTCTTTCTCAGACAATGACACTTAAGTCGATGTTATCTGGTGCTTTCCCTTCTCAAAACCATTGATCTATGCTTTTTGACGTAATGCGCATGATCAGTACACAAGTCCGCTGGCAAGAGCCTTGCTGATTGCTTTGCGAGTTGTAAGAAAATCGTTTGGATTTCATTTAAGAGAATGTATGGGAATTAGCTTTCCCCCAGGGTGTAAATCCCATGATCATTAACCAATTGTAAACTTCAATCTGGGTCAGAAGACTCTTAGTTCATTTGCATAAAGCTTTTGCTTATCGAAAATTAGCAGTAAATAATTTAAGATAAACGATAACAACAATAAAGCTATGTAGATATTTAGGATGGGACTTACACGTATACAGAAGTGCATACTGTTCGAACATCTCAAGCCTGATATAGCGCACCGTCAGTGTATAGCTTGCCATGATGAAATCTAGGTCTTTTCCCAGTTTCAAATGCTTCGCTCATAACAGATCTCAATTGTTTCTTCTTTTGACGGTCTTCCCATATCAGATCGTGTGAAACACGCAGACCATCACTTAGATCCCTCCTCTTCTTGATAACTCTAAAGTGTTCCAGTCGGTACAAAAACTTAGCCAAAATTTGTCTGGGGCTGATCCTGTGGGCGTCCTCAACGCTTGGTTGCAATTGAAGCTCACTCTCTAGGATGTCACGGAGCTTTGCAATACAATCTTCGCCTGTTGAATCTGAGATATTGTAGAATCTCAGATTGTAATCCCTAGAATATCTCTCCAGAGATAACAATCTCTCGTAAGTGTCGTTGATCTCCTGTGCATACTTCGTGATATAGTTCTCGATTTGGTCAATTTTTGTGTTAGCATCATGCAGTTCTCCTGTAAATACCTCCAACTTTGTATCCAAGGAATCTTGCAATGTTGAAATCGAACTTTCGTTATGTCTGATTTGCCTCTGAAGAAATTCGATGACTCTTTGAATCTTCACTTGTGTTCCTTTCATTTCTGTCAAGTCGCTACATATTGAACTCAACCATTAGCGTATGAAAGCCTCAAAATCATCTTCCACCGTTTCCTTTTCTCTTTTTGAGGACACTTTTTGCCCCTTAGGTCTTACGTTTTTTGTGAAAAAAGTAAGTCGAAAAACAGAAAAAAAATCAAACAAAGTCAAGCACAGCTAGAAAAACGCGGTCTTCACGCTCGCTGGCCGCTGACCACACCATGCGATATTGGTCTCTTCACATGAAAAAGTTACACTCTATATTGTAGCATGCCAGAAAAATACGATCCTTAATCAAAGACTTTTTAGTTTTTCTCAATGCTGGCTTCTTAGAACAATCACAGATCAGCTGGGTAGGATATTGTTTAAGATCAGAGAGTGTATGAAACGCGATCTACTCTATGTCCTCTTTCCATTCTGAAGCAGGGGAAAACGTAAAGCACATTTTCTCAGGGCAGGGCACATAGCCAAATCCATTCGCTTTTTCTTCCAATTCCAACGTTGAGAGGGGGTGAAACGGGCAGACCTGACCAGGTAAGGAACTCGCTTTATATCCTGTTAACAGAGGTGTAGCGCTTGATTCAACTTTCATGTTTGGAGCAGTGTTTAAAAGATATTGGTGGTAGTAAGACTTTTTTTCCTGGGAAAGTGATTGGAAGAACGATAGCGCTTTCCAAATCTGCGCGCTGTTATTTTGAAAACATAATGGATTCTTCATGAACCAATCAGGGTTAGAAGAGTCCGGGCAAGCATAGCAAAGCTCTTGTTTCTATAGTAGGATTGAACATTATGATACCCAAATATGGACATGACAGAAAATCTAAATAAACCATGAAATCATCCATCTAAAAATAGCAAAAATCTGTCAGACCGGTTAAACCAACTAAATACCACGTGACCTTATCCCAAAGTGAGTCCTCCGCATTTTATTCATGAGATAAAGACAAAAGGTTGTGACGTCATCGGAGTTAATGTATTCCACATAAAAATTGAGCATTGACGTAAGTCATAAATAAGCGATAAAAAGAGATAGGCCCAGGATAGATCCTTACAACATCGCAACTTTGATACGTGCTGTCGGATCTGGGTCTGTATTGTACGTTTTTTCAAACACGAAAAGAACCAGTAATACATAGTCCCACAAAAACAATGGGGATCTAGTTTTGTGAAGCAAAATGCTGCGATTGACAGTATCAATAACTTTCTTCAGGTCGAGAAACGAGAGAAACACCCCTAGTCTATAATATATTTTATTATGTTCACAATGTCTAGTAACTACTTTATTTTATTATTAAATACAAATATTTCTAATAATAAAATTAAAAATGTATATGCAAGATATGCCAAAGCTTCCTCAAATTTAAAATTCCCGGATAAATACAGCAGCTACATAACAATTGTCATTTAGGACATCTACAAGGTTTATGCGCTGGAAGCTGGACTCAAACGATCGCAAACTAGGTTCCTCTTTGTTTTTATTGCCAAATTTTGACTACATTTTTTGTTTCTTAGTATCACAAGGATTTTTTTCGTAATGTACAAAATTAAACCTAGATACATGAAAGTTTTGTACGTAGTATAATGAAGCATGCGCACTGGTGTGGAAGATTAATGTTCAAAAATTATGCCATGGCATGATTTACTGTTTATGAAGTTTAATCCTGGCTAAATCAGAAGCATCGTTTGGTTCAATGCGCAAATTAGAAAGAGCGTGAATATTAAGTCGCTGGTGAAAATCACGTGCTGAAGAGTACACACACGTGACAGAAGCCGTTTTAGGTAAACAGAGAAAAACAAAACCCGGGAGAAGGAGAAACAAGAGTCATAGTGGGATGAAAAAAGAAAAAATTCGGAAAACAAGCTCAGTGCGGATAAAGTTATAGTTAGGGGAGAATTACAGTATTCGAAGGTGCTATAGGTATTAAAAAAGAAAATAATGTGCAAGGCACAGCTTGATTGAAGAAGAATGAAAACACTATAAGTGCAAGAAAAGTACAAACTTTGAAGGTCTTGAACAGAAAGAACTGTCAGACTTCGTCACTGACGAAAGATCTTGAAGGGGATTCTTGAGGATTGAAGGTATTAATAGCCAGTGAAAGATCAATAAATAAGGTGAGGGAAGGTGAAGAGATAACAGAATGAGAAGGCATAAGAAATCGAATCCACAACTCCAAGTTCCTGGAGGCAGACTAAGGGGGCTTTCATTGTCAAAACTGACCGGCCAGGCCATTCTCGTCATACTGACAATTTCACTTTAAATCAAAGCTGTCCAGGCAGATCAGTCAAATCCTAAATAGCATGCACGAAGGAAATAGTTTTTCATCAGAAAGTCTTGGAAAAAAGCCTATTTCATTCATTTCAAAATGACAGGGCCGGCCATGGTCCGGCCAGCCTGTTCTGACTTTTCAAAAGTGCCGTAAGAATTCAATGGGAATAAACTACATCAACTCTCAAAAAGGGAAGGACGTACGGAAATATCCTAAAGGGATAGAAAGGGTTAATTTTTTAAGAATGTTCCAGGTCTCTAATCATTGTACCCAGTCCACTCAGAGCAAGGGTATAATGATTACTGAAAAATAACCGTGACCGTCGTCAGCCTTAAGTATCACGTTTGCCCCGAGTTCCTTCTGTTTTTTTGTGTTAGAGTAGAGATTTACGTTTGAATTTCTTTGGTTTTAAGGCTTTCTTTTGATAGAAGTAGAGGTCGCTTCCACAGGTCAAAGAAAAGGTGTTCTTGCTAAAGTTTAAACCTATGGATGATTTTTTCTCTCCAAAACGTGATTGCAAATCTCTCTGTGTTTGTGGCTAGAGTGTGTGTGTACATTCATTGAATAAAGACGTCTCTCAAGCTATCATTGGCACTTTTTATCAGTGCCATTTCCAAAAGATGGTAGGATGGGTCGCTTTAAGTTTTCTCTTCTCTTTATTTGAAGTTTAAATCGTTTAAAATGTGACGGCCAATGTTGTTTATCTTATTGCGATTCTTGCTTTGCGTGTGAAATGTCATTCCTTAAAGGAAAGGAATGTCCCGGGGAATGTGATCATTGTAGATCACCACGTTAAAAAAATATATAGTTCGAAAGGCTTTATTTAACAATTATTCGCCGAAGGCGAAGTTAATATTGTTGAATAATCCCCGAGACGAAGTCGAGGGGATTATTCAACAATATTAACTGAGCCTGAGGTGAATAATTGTTTTAGTATATTCACACGAAGTGATCTCAACAGAATCAGAAAGGAAACCATTAAAAAACGATTAGTTTGATCGACGGGTGAAAATTCATGCGTGAACACGAAGCCGTAAACAGTGGATGCGCAAAAGTTAGATCTTTACAGTATCTTCAAACATGGCAAATGATAGTTTTAATCCTTTTGAATTGTATCGAGTTTTGTAAGCTTTACCATCAACGGTTTAAAAGAAAACCCGAAAATTTAAATTACTACCCAATTCTGAGAAGAAAAGTATCTAGAGCGTTATTTGTTTCTGTCAAATCAGCGTGAATGAGAAAGTTTTCTTCGTCGCTTCTTGCAAATGCTGTCAACAGCGGCTGCGATCAAGGTGAGCGTTGATTATCTCCAAAGTTCTTTGCCTTGTTAACTTGCTGGCACGTACAATTTTCGAAAATATTTGCCTTCCTCTCTTCTCCATAAATTAACTTCTATTTATAGGCAAAATTGGTCTTGCGAGAAAATCCCGAAATCACAAAACAGTGACAAAGCGACCTCGTTTTCCTCTGTAGTGGTAAACATAGCTTCGAGCGTACAAAAAGTCAGCTAAAGTAAACCACTTCACAATAAATCACGCTGTTTAAACACCATGAAGTCTTTTCTTGCCTTCAAAGTCATCAGCACTTGGATATTTGTGTATTTTCAAAAAGGTTTTCCTTTGAAACTTTGGCAAAACACCGAGTTCACGACAGCGATTTTGTTCGGCTTTATATTCACCGCCTAGCGCGGTGAATATAACGTCATAGTCCGAGATAGCTAACCAATCAGATTGCTTGAATTACCAAGATCACTGAGTGTGTATATACTAAAACGCAATATCAGACAAAAACACAACTCAAATTTAATATGCTTTGTTAGTTTTAAGAACCAAAATTGGGAAATGTACTGCTTGTTATAAACAGCGTTGTTTGACCCGTAGAAAAATAATTTTGCGAATTTCCGATTAAGTCAAATTAGTCACACTATATTTTTTTTCGGGCCGGGGGGGGGGGGGGGGCAGAGAGATTGGGGGAGGGGTGCATGAAAATAACGCTTATTGTTTCTTGCTTAGAATAGCTCTTAGAATAGCTGCTTATTTCTATTCATAATGGTGGAATTTGAAAAGGTACTATACAGCCACGACTTGAAAATCCTACTCATTTTTCTTCTTGCGAAAGTCTTCCAAAAGGGTACAATGTTCAAATAAGTAAATGCTTTTAAAAGTCTCACATGAGATGCTATATCACGCAAATTGGTCAGCGACAAGCCTGGTGGCCTGAGTGTGTGCAGCCACCCTCTCCTCCAGGGAAATTGGCAGCCCTGTTAAAAGCGCCTTTTGGCGATTCTTGTTTTAAAAGGCCAGGACACTGGATGGGCAAACAACTTTAAAATGGCCTATAAACCCTTAGTCTCGACATTTCCAATATCAAAAAAATACTATACATATAAGCGAAGCCTTGCATATTAATTAACTGGATAACAATGAGAAAAATACTAGGTTATTAAACGAATGTTGCATCCCAGATGAGTTCTGTGTAACATGAGATTGAACATCTCTTAAGCTTTCGCATACAAAGTACACGTTCAGCCAATCAAATTTAGGTTGGAATGATAAATCAAGGGTGCTAATAGTGAACTAAAAATCTAGCTCCTACAATAGAGAGGCCTAAATAATAATAATTAACGTGTCAGGTGTCTCACGAACCCTTTTTATACATGTCTTCGATGTTTAACACCTGTCGTCGTGCTGTTTCACGTACGGAACCTTCGCCAAGTACCAGAAACGGTAGATCAACCTGCGAGCAGAAAGGGATTGGACAATCTTATGGTCAAGCAAGACTCATATGATGTGAAAATGACCAACTTAAAGCAAAACCAAACCAACGAATTTAGAGGAAACTGTATTACGAGGGCCCTATTTAAAACGTACAGTTCAACGGATACCCGCATTTAGAGGTTATGAGCCTCCGTAAATCCTTCCTTAATTTTCCCTAGATTTTGCATGCCTGTATTAAAGAGACACAGTCAGCTATGGGACCGCGCTGACCTGGACAATAGTTTTGCCAGTTTGAAAAGCGCTTACCTCAAACCGAAATCAAATACTACGCGTCGGATATGTTACAGGTCTTAATTAAATTCAGGTTAAAATTTTTTAACCTAGATTTGATTCCCAATTTTCTTTGTCTTTCATCCCTAATTATTCATGAATTAAGGCTAGGAGACAAAGAAAATCAAGAATCAACCTAGGTTGAAAAAGTTTAACCCGAATTTAATTTTGTGACAGACACACCTGGAATTCCGCTACAATCTTGCCGAGTGTTTTATTTAATCTTTGCCCTTTTGCTTAAAACCTCTTTTTGAGCAAACTTTGAGTCATCCTATCACATTATTTTATTATTGAACCTTCGAATTCGGAAGTATTTGTCGATGTTTGGCTTTCCCTAGACGAGTCCATCGTACATGAGTGCTCTGGTATAACGTAAGGTCTATAATCACGATTTTGCCTTGAATTTAGTACGACTCAACAAGGTTTGTTTACATATTCCAAAGGACTAAACGCTTTTCAATATAACACCATGAGTTGAAAAGCTTTTTCATTACGGTTCGTAGCATTGTTCTCAGGTCAGGGAGAATATTTTCTTTTGTAATATTCTAACAATAAGGGTTACGTAATTATGTTTAACGACAAGCTATGAATACTTGTTTAAATATCGATGTATAAGCGTTTTTGGCTATATCTCGCCTTTTGGACAGCTGTTATTTTGTAACCAAACTTAGTTTAGCTCTAATCCTCAGAGCTCTATACGCTGCATTCGATCGAGGAGTACGTACAAATGGCGGACACGCGGGAAAAAACTGGTACCTAGTCATGAAAGCGAGGCGTTGCAGGATAAACAATTTTTGCAAATGAAGACTTTCAGCGAACTTGCAGAGTTTTTAGCACGGCTTCCACCTAAAATGACTCTGTGGGCATTTCTTTTTAAATACGATTACGTGGCATGTCTGCAGACTTAAATGGGTTTTTTTTACTGATTTTCTGTTGGCAAACAAAACGGACGTGCATATCTTTAATGAAACAGGATGATTTTGTACGTTTCCGAAGCATCAGACGCAACACGACAAGTAGGCGATGACTGGAGAAAAGCTGCAAACATGTTGGCCCAAACTTAACATTGAGACCGAGTACGAAAGCCAGCTCACTATAGTTCTGTAAGACAGAAGTAAAAACAGATCATGGTAAGAAATTAGCGACGGATATATCGCTTACCTCCGCCATTAACAAAACAGGTCAAGTCGAGATGGAAAAAAAGAAAGCGGCTGAAAGATTCATGCAGGAGTGAAGAGGAGGAGGATGTGTTATAAACTAATGTATGTACAGTATTGCAGGCGAATGAATTTAGCCCAAGATTTCAGCGTATCACTTTTCTTCCCTTATTACTACAGTAAACAACATAACTTCTGCAGTGGAAGATGGGCTTTTCCACGAGATACCGGCTTAAATAGTGTCAAGATTCAGGCGCAAACAATCACTAAACAAATATTCAGCGGTTACGAGCTCAGACAAACTGCTTGTTTAAATGAGATATTGTCAGTTTTTTTTGAAGTTTTTTTTGAAGTTATAACCTGACTGATGTTTTCTGTATAAACAATCTGCTGTAAATGATAATCTTACAGGCATTTGATTTTGCATTAAACTGGTTTTCCAAACTTCAAGACACTCCAGACATTCTAAATGCAAAGACGCCTGTGATTTAATTTTACACACTAATATAATGCAAAATGCCTACGAAAGCTACAATAGCTTTCATCAGTAGATTATTTAGTTCTTTGAAAAATCACACTACTTCAGCAGCAATGACGCAGCTTTGCACTGGAAGTCAGTGTTATAGACAGAGATTTTGTCAATGGAGTATTATCACGGCCTTTCGCCTTTAAGTAAGAGTGACAGTGAAATGGCCTGGCTCACAAAGGAATCCTAATTGGGTACCTACTGCCTGTGGGAGTGACATTTCATGTACAGTACTCCCTTTCTTTCTAGGAGATTTTCACCAAAACCACTACTAATCTCTTCTACCATACAAACTTTAGGGAATAGTGTACATAATTATCATTAAGGGTTTATATTTAGTTTTGTAAAATGAAGAATTTGTTCACAGTAGCTAAGTAGCTTTGCCCCCGTCTTTATTCATCACATAAAAATATATATCAGATGTTACAATAAACATGTGTTACAATAAAAAGCAATTTCAAAGTTTTTAAAAGTCTAAATATTGCATTGCTAAGGTATACTTAAAAATTAATCTATTAAAAAAGCTACTTTTGAAGCGTTCTGTATTAATATGAGGTCTAACACTGGTTCTATTTCTAAGGCGCGAAGATGATTCTTTATACCTACGGAGTAATCTGTACAAAGGATGGTCACTGTGTTTAAATTTGTTAAAAAGGCGGCGATCAGATTTCTCTAAAAGCACTAAAATATTATAACTGATTGATGTGTAGCGCCTCTGATAACATCTGGTAAGAAAACTTTGCCATCTGATACGCTAGCTGCATACACTGGAAGGCCATACAATATTTTTGAAAGCACAATCGCGTTAAACAGACGATCTATTTTTCCTTGTGTGTATCCTTCCTTAAGCAGGCTTCTGATTCTAAATGAACACTTGTTGGCCTCATAGAGCTTTTCCTTAATATGCAACCTAAACTTACAATTACCTTGGATCGGATCGTGAGTCTCAACAGTGAGATATTACTGTACTGTTTGATATTGTGTAACAGTGGATAGGCATTCGTGTTGCCTCTCTTATGAAGGACTAATTTTTTGCAACTACTGGTGTTACAATGCATGCTGTTAGCATTTGTCCACTCCATGAACTTAGACTAGGCAATTTCAGATTTATCAGGTAAATCTCTGGATATCGTGACTAGGACTGTCGAATCATCAGCATATTTGAATAATGTTATATCTTTGTGCTCATCCATGTCTAAGTCATTTAAGAATAAATTAGAAATGTATGGGCCTCTAATACTACCTAATACTACCCTGGGTGGTACCTTTGTAAACTATTTTCCAATGGCAAGTGATGCTCTTACATACCACCCGTTGCTTTCTTCCTTGTAGAAAACTGACGTACCAGTTAATGATACAAGGGTTAAGTGGACTACGTTTTAGCTTGTTTACTAAGAGATGTCGGTCCTGAGGATCCAAGGGGACTCATTCTTTGGACATGTGTTCCTTGGTGTAAACTACAGAATCCCAGCAGATCCTACTCTGTTTTTCCCATTTGGCCTTGAGTTGTTTTCACCAATGTTTTGACAAGAGGTACTGTCCAACACTCCCGGGGTACTCAAGAGATGTTCATACGGGGAGGCTCTGCCCCAAAGCCCAACCCCTGACCCTTTTATAAACCATTTTTCACGAAAAAGGTTCCCCTTTCGTATGCCTTTTATTGAAAAGTGGTACCCCTTTCACATACCTTGTTTAGAACTTTGCATCCCTTTTAACTGCTGTAAATGCAGTCATTTAAATAGAAAGTTTTGTCAACTTTATAAAGCCATAAAATTCACCTGTTAGCCCTTTCACAGACCCAAATGACAGATTTCCCTACCCTTTTATATACTTAACAAGTGAAATCCATACCCTGTCATACACCTGAAGCCTGAAAAAGATATCCCTTTAGGGCGGAGCCTCCCCGTTTAGGCCATCATAGCCCCCCCGCCCCCCAACCCGGGCCAACACTCTGTAGCCGTTGATCTCAGTGTCATTTTATGCATATCTATGTATATATGGATGTCTGTATTTATAACTTCTTAAGGATCATGATTAATCCCATCGCTTTGGAGCAAATTGTTATAAGTACGTTAGCAGAGCTTAGCAAAAATCTCATGATTTCTCTGTCTGTGCAACATAAAATAATTGTATCAAAATTAGATGCTACGCAGTGTCTTATGGCTTGCTATTTGTCTGGTCTATTTAAGGGCATCATCTCAGAGAGCTTTTGGTAAAAAGCGGTATAAAGTTCACATTTTACTTGGTTATAACAAAATCAATGGTAATCGAAGGTTATCCAACAGGACTGAGCACGGCAAGCTTCTGTTTCGAATAATTAAGTTCGAGTTTGGATCTTTGAGACCATCATTTGGTTTATTTATGTACTCTTCAAATCTAAAATATTCAGCAACATAAAGTTAAATATAAGAAATATAAAAGTTACTCGCTGAAATGTTGTAAGCTTACCGGCTAACAAGTTGAAATTTTGAGTGGTACTCCACAGCTCGATCGCTCCTAAATTTAAACTAAAAATTTAGTTCTAACTGATGTCTTTCATCAATAAAGACCAGAGAAGAACGTCGTGACAAACAAAAAACAAACATAACTTTATTCAAAACCTCAGTCACCTCTTCTTTCATTTCTTTACTTGAACTGTTTTGCGATGTTTTGTTCAATGGCAGAGATCTCTTACGTTGACAAGTACGCCATATATCCGTCGCTGATTTTATTTTTCTTGCCAACAAGATCTGCTTTCACTTTTGTTTTACAGAATTGTAGTGAGCTGGCTTTCGTACTCGGTTTCAATGTGAAGTTTGGACCAACATGTTTGAAGATATTCTGCAGCCATCGCCTACTTGTCGAGTTTCTGATTCTTCGGAAACCTGCAATTACAAAATCATCCTGTTTCCTTGAAAATATGCGCGTCCCTTTTGATTGCAAACAGAGGAAACCAGTAATAAACATTAAAGGCTGAAGACATCCCACGTACTTGTATTTGAAAAGAAGTCCGCAGAAAGTCACTTCAGGTAAAAGCCGTGCTTAACACTCTGCAAGTCCGCTTAAAGTCTTCATTTGCAATTTTTGTTTATCCTGCAACGCCTCGCTTTCATGACCAGGTACCAGTTTTTTCCCGCGTGTCCGCCATTTGTGAATACGGTGTATTGGGTTTTTATTCCGAGTTTTCGTACCGGGCAGCGTATCATCGCTATGCATTTCTTCTAGGTTTTTCTCTTAGCTTTAATTCTTTGTTTTGTCTTTTCATTGTTGTTTGTTATCTGCACTATTTCATTTGTCATGTTTGGTTAACGTCGGCGCATGGCTGTACGGAAAGAAGGACGACCGCTGGAGGTCTAGGCCTCACATCAACTGTATTTTTCATGTAGCCATCATTTATCCTTTCCTCTTTCAAGGTAACTATTTCTCTGCATATTTGTTTTGTTGGGCACATAAAAGAAATTTATTCACAGAAAATTATGGCATTCCATTGCCGACAAGGCATACAGGAAAAAAATGGTCCAAGGAAGCTACACCACTGGTATTAAACAAAGAGAAAACCACTATAGAAGACGTCGGTATGAAAGTTGAACAGGCGGTGCAGATGTTCGACCGACGGTTCACCGATACATTACTGACACACTTCTGTTACTATCGCAGCCGACTGTCGACTGATGGTAGACTGATGATTGGTCAATACAGCGACCAACACTTGACCAATACTCGACCCACACTCCGCCGAAATATTGACCGATATGTCGACCGACACTCAACTGATATTCGGCCGATGCTTGACCGATACAGTCTGTAGATCGGCCGATATGCCGGTCGACACCCCATATAAGCCACAAGATTTGTAGATCTTATAGTTTATATGAATTTGTGATTTTGACATTAAGTTTAAGATTATTTGGTAAGTTATCGTTGAGCTGATTTGTAATTGCTATTCCAACTATGTCACTATGTAGTTTCTAAAATTTTATCGTTCAGACATTTTGTTAATAAAGCAATGGTCCTTACTGTCCATTAGGCACCCAGCACGAGTCACACTCTGTTGTTGCGTTTTTTATTCGGCGCTTAGCGAGCTGTGCAGATGGTAGCAATGAAGGGCTTGTCACGTCACTTTCTGTTTCACGTTATATGCAAATCAGCTAACAAATGGTATCTAATGTGCATGTGCATCAACTGACTGTGATGAACACTTGCAACCGTCCCATGGGTGTCCACTTAATAGAAGTTTTTACTGTACAAATACAAACCTGAAACAGCTCTTTCCAAGCCTCCAACAAAGCACGTTCAAACTTCGCAAGTTCGTATTCTGTTCTGAAGGAGATAAACCAAGAAGACTCTGTGCCTCCTACCTCGCTGCGCTCAAACTCCTTAAAAACAGACAGTGCAATGCTTTAGACTGAAGAAATAAAATGGCCGAAAATTGCTTTGTTACTATATAGCTAATTTACATCCACTTTCAGGCTTCTTGTCATAACTTTGCGGTCGCAGCATAAACTTTACGATGGCTAGTTAAACTTAGACAAAATTATTTGTTTGTCTTGAAAGGTAACTTAAACTAATGCCAATATATTCAATATATGGCCTGTACATCGGTATGTATGACCCTAGGGTATTGATCATTTGGTTGATTTCAACAATGAAGAATGAAAAAAACTTCAACTTCATCTTGTACATTTACCGGTCTTTTCGTTCCTACAGTCAAGTAAAGTTTTCAAGATCGGCAAATCCCTATTTGATCTGTGTAAACGATTAAGCATGCAAAGCCAGGTCTGGCCTTCGAATGCATAGGATATTCATTTGAGTACGCAGATCACGGCAGGGCTCTTTCATCATGTTGTTTTGTTAACGGTAAGTGACAGGTGCTATTGCGAATTAAGTTTTTTGGTTGAAACAATGTTTAAAATCTTTAATGTGATTCAGGAAAGTGGACAAGACTAACACTGCGGCGAGGAATTACAGACAGAAATTAACAGCGATGAACAGGGGTCAATGTAATAAACTTTTACAAGTGTAATTACAAGGGAAGCTATTGTTTTAGAGTCTGAAAACAATAGCTACACCTGTGAATTACACTTATAAAAGTTTCTTAAATTGGCCCCAGGTTAAAGCAACATAAAGGGCACCTCGAGGCCAGGTAATTTTTTCCAGAATATTTAAAGGTAAAACCTCTCGGAATTAAGTGGAATTGACGGGTTTGTCGACACTCAGATGTGGAACGCCAATGAGATGCCACGCAAAATTCCCTGATCGGCTTCCAGCCGATGCATGAGGTTAATAAACAGATTGTCTAATCGAGTGGAATGACTTGTGATGACTGATTACGTACATATGATTTCAGCAGTTTGTTAATTTTACTGGAACTAATTGATGTAAGGCTATTTATCGTAACATTGAATGATACATAATTTCATTGAAGATGACAAAAAGGAGACGATTTCTTGAAGACTTCTTTTAAGGTAGTCAAGGCGTACTCTACGTCAATAAAAATGACAAATTTTCATTAAAAACTGAATCACTGGTTATTGCAATTCTGGCGTTTTGATTGGCTTAACCATAAAGGCATATTTAGCAATTATTAAATGAGTCTGAGTATTATGGGAAGAATTATGCAGATGGAGGACGTTATGCACCGACACTGAGGGCCGACGTGATAATGTTTTATGGTCTTTTATTATTCATTCAAAATATTTCTAGATTATTTACCTCCTCGTAGACTGTCTTTACCTTAGTGCCTACTTCTCGGTTTTAGGATATTAACAGATGCTTTTTCCTGAAGGTACTTCTCAGAAAGTAGATAACATTCATCGAGTAATATGTTTCGCGTATTCTTGAATTTATTCCGTTCATATTAATCAGAAATTCAGCAACTTCGTCTTTACATAGCCATAAGGCCATTGTTTTAGTTCACTCGTGAAAAACAGCTTGGCGGCCGCGCCTGGAAATGACGTTGATCGATGGTCTATCTCCCAAGCAGCCTTGTTCCAATCAAATAATCCAATATACCATCGAAGCGATGGTATATTACTCACATCTTCCAAATATGGTAAACACCAGTTGGTTAAGAAAAATGAGCCGGGAGATTAAAGCCAATCAGAAAAGGCAAAGAATAACAATTAGCAATTGTATGAAGTGATATTCCATAAAAAATATCAAAAAATGTCATATTTTAAAAAACGGACGTTTCGGGTGTATAACCCTTCACCAGTGTGAGGAAAACCGTTGCACTACGCAATTTCCATAGACGTAAAAATGATCGAAACGCGTGCAAGATGTATATAATGACAGTTCAAATGAAACTGAAATTGATATTCATTCCTTTCCGCTGAATGGTGCCTAGCTGGAAAATCAACTTTATCTCACGCTGCTCTCGTTGTGTGTTAGTTCCACTGCATAGAGCCACACCAAGCACCGGGACATCAGAAATACGGTGGGCCATGGAGTTGAAATGTTGGGCCAAAGGAAAGCCAGGAGTGTTGTTACATATACACTTCCCAAATGTTCGCTAAAGCGAGTCCTGAGGTTTCGTCCAGTCACACCAATGTAAAGTGGGCATCGGCAGCAGGATATGCAAGAGACAAGATTCCAGGACCGGCAGGTGAAATGGTCACGGATGGTAAAGGAAGATTTAGGACCTCGCATCTTAGCCCACGGAACTTATGTGATAGCAGGTGTTGCATCAAGGACGCTGACACGCGCGGGAAACAGGCTGCTCAGTAGAAGAGTGATCTGTGGAATGGACCAACGTGTTTTTTTAAACTGACATCGCACTGGAAGGCCACAAAAGGTGGTTGTGGAAGGACACATCGAGTTTGCTCATCCGTTGATAGAATGCGAAAGTTCTGTAGTAGAAACCGTTTGATTTTGGTAAAAACGGGTGGTATATGAGAATCAGGGCACCCTATCAACGGTTGTGTCACTCTGTTCGGACGGGTACAGCGCGTCATTACCACTAATGGTTACTACTCTCTCTATATCGTTTTCAAGAGAGGAAAGAAGATAAACGCGGTCAGTAAAGAATGAAACCATATCCTTTAATCGCACAAGGAAGTCATCATCGCTAGAGCAAAGGGGGCGCCGGTGGAGAAACTGGACGTTTGTAGTGCTGAGGATGGAAAGAAGAAAACTGGAGGTAGTTGTGAGTTTCAGTGTCTTTGTAGTGCACAGACTAGTATATTTCTAGTATAAGAAATGTTTAAGGCGATGTCCAAAACGGGGAGCTCTATTTCAAAGATAAAGGAAGTGATTTGAAAGGCCAGGTGGAATTTATCCCCAAAGTTGATACAGGCTTCCAGTTCCTCTCTCCTGCATGAAGCTGCTCCAACAATGTCGTCGATATACCTCCTGTGTAATTGGGGAACACAGCCTGTGTACTGTTCCCGGAGTTGGTGCTCAACGTACCCAACGAAAACGCAGGCATAATTAGGCCCCATTTTGCTCCCGTTAGCATTTAACTTGAGTACCAGTTCGGCACTTTCACGTCATGCGTCTTCGAGGAGCAAGTCAACGCCTGCAATCCACAATCATTGGGAATTACTGTGTAAAGGGATTTAACATCCATGGTGATCAGGAAGCGCTGTCCTGGATCGGTGGTGTCAAATCTGAATGAGTCGAAGATGTGAAAGTCATGGTTAGTGTCTTTAACATAGGTAGGAAGACCCCTGACTAGAGGCGTCATGACTTCATCCAGAAAGGCTGAAATGTTTTCCATTGGACAGCTGCAGGCAGAGACAATGGGTCGACCAGTGTTGTTAGTCTTGTGTATCTTCGGTAGGACATAAAATCGGGATGTACGCGGCGTGGTAAAAGGTAAAAATGAGATGTTTGGCTGAAAGTGGTAATGCATACATAGCAATCATATCATTGACCGTGGATTTAACCTTTTCCTGATGGAGGCGTTTGTAAAATCTGTGGTCTGACAGTTGTCTATTGGCCGCTTCATAGTAAAGGGTGCGTGACCAACCGACAACGACTTCACTTTTACCAGCTGGCTTTAATAATAATAATAGTTATTAAAAACTGAATCATTGGATAATACAATTCTAGCATTTTGATTGGCTTAGCCGTTATGGTATATGAGCTAATATGCCATGTTCTCCATATAAATTATGGTCGGTGTACGCGACAGTTTAAAATTGGAAGCTAGCTGAGATTTTTTTTCGCGAAGGATAGAACGGCGTCCGAAGCAAATCGTTTTAATTCATTTCTTAGAATACTAGAAATGCAATTTCAACGAAAGAAAAAAGACAAAAACAAACAAAAAAGCCACAAGACGTTGTTTGAAAGTTTGTCGAAAAACACATGAAAACACATGGAACTAAAGTACCTTGACCAGCTACGAAAGAAGACAAGTGTTGTTTCTTCATGATCGCGAAGCCATTCGCCGATCGAGTCACTCGCCGATAGATAACTGCAGCTTGTTTATCCCACATCAAGAATATAAATCACAAGTAACCAGCTACAAATACAGGCTATGCAGCCATTCACTAGAGCAATCGAGGCGGCAGTATAGCTTCTTTCTTTCTTTTTTGTGTGGCTTCAAACAACTTCATAACAAGCGACCGAGGTGATACCGGTGGTTTTTCTCCGTTGTTCTTACTTTTATAACTGCACCGAAAATCCAAATTCATAGTAATTTCGACGGCTGTCACCTAAAAATTCCTTTCCTTCACATTATCTGCCAGGTTTTTTAAGCTGTTCTGCTGTGTAAAATCCTAGAATCACGATGAGTTTTTAAAAAACTAATGTTCATCGCTACAATGTTTTGATTTTTCATTCATGCAGTCCAGGCGAGTCCGTTCGCGCGTTGACAGTTTTGATAGACGTGTGACATGTGAATAGCGGAAGTCCCTTGTCTTTTCCGGTTTGTTCTAGTCGGGGCGATTCAACGAGATTTTGTGGGCGTTTTTAATAAAACAATTATTCCACTCGGGCTTGTTGGATATGAAATGATTATAGTCAACTCGGCGCTATGCGCCTCGTTGGCTATCTATCATCTCATATCCAACGCGCCCTCGTGGAATAATTGTTAATTATAATAGTAACATTTACTTTTATAGCGTCATTTCCATTGCTGCCCATTGGTACTTTCCAACAACAATTGATTTTTTAAAAAATCAATTAATAACAATGCACTGTTTAACCTCTGTGACAATCGCTCTAGTAAGGTATTACGGTCTACCGTATCAAATACTACGGAGAGGTCCAACAGCAGCAATATCATAGAACATTTGTTGTCGATGGATCGCAAGATATCGTCGTGAACCTTGGTCAATGCGGTTTCCATGCTATGGTAGCACTTGTACGCAGATTGAAAGACCTCATTTAGATTATTGTCCTGCACATGATTACATATCTAGGTCGCTACAACCTTCCCTATGCACTTAAACACAAAAGTTAAGTTAGAATAGGACGATAACTGCTGTATTTACCGCTATCTAGCATGGCCTTCTTGAGAAGAGGTGAGAGAGAAGCAGACTTTAAGCGTGATGTCATTATCGCTTCAGAAATAGACAAGTCAGTAATCTTTGTAATAAATGGAAGTACGTCAGAGTACTGAGTCGAGATGACATGATTTACAAGCAATTTTTCCAGTTAATCCCTTCATCCCAGTTTCAGTCACAGGTGAAAACTGATGGAATTTCACCTCACTCTGATAAAGACTAGAATCAGGAACATAATTGGTGGGGGCAACAGCCTTAGATGCCACCTCCAATCTAATATTTGCTATCTTGTTTTCAAAGTAGTCGGCAAAGTTGTTAGCCAGTTCTTCAGCAGAGTTACAAGATGGATATTTTCTTTCAACTTAACCTTTAAGAAGAGTATCCAGAGATTTAAATAGCTTCCTCTGATCTCCATCCTTTTTGATGGGTACTCAGTCTTTGCCTCGCGTATAGTAAGATGAACAGTTTTACATTGTTGGATTTGTCTGTCCACTGTTAACATCGTCTTGTGTCAGCGTCTTTATAGCCGTCTCCTCTTTGATTTTAGTCTTCGTATCTCATCAATGATCCAAGGGTTTGATGGACGTAAGGTGGTTACTCTCTGCTTGACAGCTGCGTGGTTATCGAGAGCCGAAGTATGTGTCGTATCGTATCTCTCAACTAGTTCTTCAAGAGATACCGTATCATTCCTGAAACTACAAGAGTCCAGTACATCTTCTAGAAAGCGGGACATATTAATTCGCATAAGACTCCTGAATTTGATTTCTTTTTCCTCAATAGGTTGTTTGGCCAGCATGATCTTACAGCGGACAGCACCATGATCTTACATATTAGGGACAGATACAGCTAACTTATGTACCAGATTACCCTCAGACCTAGTGAGAAGGAGATCTACCGTGTGACCGTGCTTGTGTATCGGGTCCTTTACAAACTGTGTATAATCAAATACATTAACATCACTTTAAACATCAACATGGAAATTGAAGTCACCAGCAATAAGTATCTTTCTTGTGTCAACTGCAAACTCCTTAAGAAAACTTGTAAACTCTTCAAGGAACAGCTGAATGGTTGTGCGATTCCACTGAAAGGAGGAGGTCATAAAACATAAATGATTCTAATCGATTTATTGGATGAGTTTAGTACTAATTCTTACACAGGGTTTCACTTTCAGCTGCAGAGGCTGTTTGAACAGAATACCAACAGCTCCACACCAATCATCTTTAGTGAAGAGCTTGAAAGAGTACCCGCTACGCGTCAACTCATTTATGGGAATTAGATTATCGGTTTCTGCTGAAATTAACCACGTGTCCGTAAGTGCATAATATCGATTTTGTTTTCAACAACAAAGTCATTTAAGAGTATTCCCTTGTTCTTGATAGACCTTACATTCAAAAGGCAAAAATCAACTGCTTTGCACGGTTAAAACGCGGGAACCATTGGAGTACGAGGTATGGTAATAATTCGATTGTGACGAGTTGTCTGTTGCTGTCCAACCATTAAATGATATGCCTTCTCATAGATACGTGCACGGGTATGCGATGAATTATACCTCCACTGATTCCATGATTATTATCAGCAGGTACAGTTGGATTTGTAGGTTGCGTAATACCATTGATAAATCAAGCAACATTAATTTCATGCCATCCTGGATTGCGTTCAACATCTCCAGAGAGGAGCAGAAGGTTCCTACTTGCAGTCGAATGAGCTTTGTGAAAATTTAGACTTCTTGAACCGAATGCATTTTACCACTTGACTGATTTCAATTGTACCAAGCGCATGGTTGTTCTTGAGGCACAATGGTCCAAACAAGGACTTGTTATATCGGGTGCAGAATACCAAACTTGTCACATCACTCCTCCTTATGCAAATTCCAAAATGTTCACTTCACATTCCAATTGCCATCGATAAAATAGATTTGGTCTTCTTAAATGTTTGATACTGAACCATTCATGAAATGAACTCAAAGTAGCATCAGTCTTACCAATTACCAAATGGGTCAGCTTGATTGTGGAGCCAAAACAAACGTCTGTCAAGCAAAAACTTACCAAAATCACGGAGAACAGCGGTCTCTGACACGTGCTTATTACTACCATATTACGTTTGTGGCTCGTCTGAGTTCACGTAAAGCCTTTATCAATCGCAGATTGGGATGCGGTGGCGCAGTGGTGAGAGCACTCGCTTCCTACCAATGTGGCCCTGAGTCATATCCCGACATCGACGCCATATGTGGGTTGAGTTTGTTGTTGGTTCTCTCCCTGGTTATGAGAGGTTTTTTCCCGGGTACTCCTGTTTTCCCCTCTCCTCAAGAACCAACATTTCCAAATTACAATTCGACCAGAAATCAGGTATACGAAGAACCACTATGTGGTGGTGCTACCTCCAAATCACTATTTATTTATTTATTTATTGACATACGGGAGTGCGGTATTCACCAAGGTCGACAACAGCTGTATAACTGCTTCTGAACTCAACATACATCTTCACATCATACGAAAGCCGAAGTCAATAATTGTTTTATTATTCATAAAAAATATTTCTTAACAAACATACCTCCTCGTAGACTTTCTTCAAAACTTTGGCCTATTTCTCGACCCAGTTTTCTATTTTTTTCTTCCAAATACTACTTAAAAAGTAGATAACATCCATCGAGCAATATGTTTTGCGTATCCTCGCAGTTCCTCCGTTCAGTTTCAGTCTGAAATTCAGCTATTTCCTCTTTGCCTTGATACCCATGAACGCCATTTTTTTGGTTCACTTGTGAATAAACAGCTGGGCGGCCGCGTCTTGAAACGAGGTTTATCCACGGTATAAAGCCCAAACAGTCTCGTTTCCATGTCACTATACCATCGATCAAACTCGATCAATCTTCCAAATTTGGTCAACCCCAGTTGGTCATGAAGGATCAGCCGGGGGATTTGAGCCAAACAAAAACGGCAAAATATTTTGAATAAATTAATAGTAATGACTCATACACCAAGCTATTCAAATATGGTCAGTTTACGCGCCAGTTTAAGACTTTGGGCAGAGACTTCTTCAATGTCTCTACGTCGAAGACATTACTGGAGAAGGTGAAAACGATGGAGGTTACTAGTTGCACCTCCGAACTAAGGCAAGACTTGCAAATGGTTTATTTCCACTTCCAAGAACTTGATACGTCAGATCAATGACAATGAGATATTATTGAAAAGGTGTTATCAGGGTACCCAGATCTCCATTCGTGATAATTATAATACAGTAGTAGAAGAAGATGAAGTCCAGATAACCTGTGAGTTCTGTGATTGCAGTACAACTAGGAGCAAAATTAAATTGTCCTGGATTTAAAGGAAGTAGCTTAAGATTTATCGCTGGAAGAGAGGACCCCGACAAAACGCTATGTAGCATGGACCTTGCCTAGTTCCCTAAACCTCATAATTGCGCGCGGCCGATGAGTTTCGGGTCACGTGGTCCGAGCAAGTTTTTGAGGCCTAGACAAAGTCGGACAAGTGAGACACTGTCTCACTTTGGGCTTTGAGATCTACTTTGGACATCTGTCAATCATTCCCCCATGCGGCTTTCTCGGAAATCAGAGAAGAAAAATAAAACATTTGACAACAGAAGCTTTGATTAGAAATTTTTGTCGTTTCGTTACTTTCGAGGACTACCTCGCGTAATAAATTCGGACAACGAAAAGACTTTTATGGGAGCCTTTAAGATGTTAAAGTCCTTGTTCAAATCACCTCACGTAAGAGGACACGTTGCAAACAAACGAGAGAAATGGACCTTTAACCTGCAAAGGGCCCCATCGTGGAAGGGGGAGGGGGTGAATTTCAAACGTCTGGTAAAGAGCGTCAAGTAGAGTTTATAGAGAACTCGTAAGAATGCCAGGTCACTGCTGAGCTGTTACAAACAGTACTGGTTGAAGTAGCGGCAACTTGGATCTCCAAGCCCTTGATATTTGCATCCGGTAGTGGAGACAAAAGAATCATTCCCTCCTTCCCATTTGTTGTCTATGCCAGACCAAGGAGAAGTATTTGAAATCCATTAATTTCACGCTGAAGATGTTAGACGGAGAGTAGCCCAAAGAAATACTTAAGGATCACTTCTGGAGACAGGGGAGAACCGAGTATGTTCTTGACTTACGAAATTCCGACAGACATATAACAAAACATACCGAAGGTCCTACAATCAATGGGTAAGACTTGGTCGTTGTGAACGGAGACGGTCTGCATAGGGGACTCAAGAAGCAAGACTTCTAAGAGGCAAGGATTTAAATTTACATTTACCTTGTGCAGCCTACCCCTCACATTTGAGGATAATTGGCTGGGTTGGTCAGCAAAATAAAAAGTTAACTTAATAGGCTAATCAACAGGTACATGATTTAGGCAACTTACATGGGCTTTGAAAGAATCTAAAGAGCAGTGTTCGCTAAAGACAGAAGAAGGTAAATTGTTCCACTGAATAATTGTTCACGAGAAAAAGGATAGTCACTCAGAGGACAGGCTAGTTTGCAGCAGGATGAAACTTTTTGAGTGCGGACGACGTGTCCTGCCAGAGGCCCATGAGAGTAAACAGAGAGGAGACCCCGTGTGATTTTAAAGAGGGCCGTGAGCCGACTGTCAATCCGACAATGCTGTATGGGAGCCATCCCAGGTCTTCAAGCATGTTGGTGATGCTAGATGTGTTGTTGTATCAGCGCAGGCACTATCGAGCCACCTGGCGCTGTATCCTTTTGATCTTATAAGAACCATTATTCTCAATGCCTGGGCAGGGGTGCCAAACACTTGAGGAGTACTCAACCTGGAGGCGGACTAAGCCTTTATAAGCTTTGGCTTTTAACATTGACGAATTTACCTGTAAGTTTCTTTTAAGGAAGCCAAGCGTGCGGTTTGTCTTGGCTGTTATCTCGTCAATGTGTCGATTCCACTTAAGATCTTTTGAGAACCATATACCTAGCTAGGTCTTTCCCATGATCAACCTCCCTTAGTGGAGTGCCATTCAGGTAATAAGTATGTTGTATTGGGGTTTTAGACCGCGAAATCCACAACACCTCACACTTAGTGTTGTTAAACTTTATCCTCCTAGTTGCCTCCCATTTCCGCAACCAGTCAAGGTCATCCTGGACCATGGGAGAAAGGCCATCAGGTCCAGCGGCCTTGTGTGGCTTTAGGTTATCCAATAGCGTAGCGATACCAGCAGTTGTAATTCAAATGGGTGGCATAGATGGCGCACGGTTAGGGGTATGGTCAAAGTTGCTTCACACGGAAAGGTACATGGCTTGTGAACACTGATTGGAAATAGCTGTTTAAAATGGTCGCCTTACTGACCGCCTTGGTTGTTAAGTTGCCCTGATGTTTTAGAGATGGCACCCCCGTGCTGTCAGATTTAAAGTGCTTAAGCAAGCCCCAGAGCCGTTTGTTATCTCCCATCGAGTCTTCGTCATTCGTGGGGGTAATACTCTCTTCCACATACTGCCAGTATGCGTCACGAAGCTTCTTTTGGACTTTATGCTTAATGGCCTTGTAGCGAGGATCCTTTTGCATGTAGCCTATCCCTTTTCTTCATGAGGCGTTTCAATGAGGGGGACACATATGGCAGGCCACTCCTTGAGCTCGTAAACCTATGTAGTATGAATCGCTTGATACCAGAGGTCAATTCCTCTTGAAAACTAGACCACAAAACATTTATTGACAGATCGCAGTCAGCGGAATGCACGACAGTTACTACATATTTAGACACGTGTTCTTTAAGGCCATCCCAGTCTGCTTTTCTATACAAGGGAAACATCCTTTGTTTTTGCTTGTTGATTACTGCTTTGATATTATCCTCAACAAACACAGCATCATGATCACTAATACCTGGGATGACTTGAGTCTTGATGATAAGGCTGTCGTTGGTAGTTATAAACAAGTCTAAGACATTTTACCCCGCCTAGGATTGGTTACAAGTTGCACTAAGCCATGATCGTCACGACAATCTACGAATTTTGGGGTTAACTCAGGGAAACGACACGTCGGAAAAGGGCAATTTTGCTTCTAGTCAAATCCAGGGAGGTTCACGTGTCATGTGGTGAGACCTTGCCACTAATCCACTGGTTTTCTAAACTTGTGGCGTCTCCTTCTTCCGGGTTATAAAAGGCACAAACATAGAAGGTACATGATGAGTTAGAGGTGATATTGGAGTCGCTGAGCCCTTCGAAGGAATTTGTTACATCTGCACTGCGATAGGATAGGAGGGGGGACTAATTTGGACTACAGCACAGTGGACAGGCAAAAGCAAAAGCAGCACTTCCATTAAAGGTGGTCGGCGAGACTGTGCTGTCGGTAAACTGGCATGCAAGTGACTCCAAGTTATAGTTCGTTTGCATAGTACACACATAGGCTAGTCCTTGCTTACAGCTGATAATGCAGGACTAGGGTTGATCGAGATATCGCCGCTCAAGAACATCAAGAACCACACCAGGCTTCGAGTTGGAGTAGGTTCCGGCATCTTGAATTTCACTCGATGAAGAATTTAAACAAGAACACTCTCCCCTGCAAAGGTAGAGTTATTTGACTCGGACAGAACATAGCGATTAGTGTTTCCGGTAATTTCAGATGAGATAGTAGAGATCTTCTGGTTTGTGAGACGTATTAATGTCCCACATAGAGCAATGAAAAGAGGAGCAAAAAGCTTCGTGACTGCCATTGCTGGCAACCGCTGACCAATCCAATGATGGAATAATTTATGGCGCAGTGGCGAAGTCAACAACACCAAAGGGGAAGGCTATGTAGCTGAGACGCCCAATACAAAGGCTGTATACATTAGAACTAAGCACATATATGCAAGAGGATTCAACAGCTCAGAACCTTGACCTGCATTACGGGAGAGTTGACGTAGGTGTAGAACAGCGGCCCAGACGGGAGGCTGCACCCACAGCATACAGAGAAAGGAGCGTTGATTGAGAATTACTCAATTTAGAACTTTTAGACTTTGTGAACATTTCTTTTTAGGCAGTGAGCATTTTGTTTAAGGACACCGAGCATTTATTTGTTTTCGGCTGAAGCTGACTACAAGTATTTAATTGGTCAACCTGGGGGAGAGTGTCAGAGATTTTCCATGGTGCGGTGGGGACCTGAACCCCATCGATCAACACCGGGAGTTTCACTCATTGTAGCTGTTGTGTTAGTACGTTGTTTTTGCGTAGTAATCGAATTATTCTTGTAGCCATAAGTCACAAGTCAAAGGACTCTAGATAAAGTGTTAACACACTCATTCACACACCTCAGCGATGACACAAATGTGACAGTTGTGATGGACACAGCTTGTGACACGTGAAAAGCGGAAGTCCCTTGTTTCAGGTTTGTTTTCTCAAATGTCAGGAGGGTTCATCTATAAGTTGTGGGTGTTTTTGATTAAACAAGACGCCTAAAGTCGTTTCCGTGGGATGCGTTGGTCTATGGAAGCATAATGGCGCCCTATCTAGGTTAATGGAACAAAACAAAACAAAACATCCGCTTGCGTTATCCAGGGTCGAACCCAGGGCTACAAAGTTCGACAAAGTTCCAATGTTTTAATCCAAGATGAAAGTTTAATATTCCAAGATGCTCTTGATACCGTTAAAAATTAATTGCAATGTGTTTTCAAGGTCTCAAAGTTAACATAGTTCCAATGATTATCCCTGATTCCAAGGTATAATAAGTTTACTAAGGTCCAGATCCGTGTCCCATCCAGAAGTCCAATCCATGCCAAAAGCGATTTGTCGATCGATGAGGACAATATTTTCGCGATTTCAACGCCAATCGTCAAGGGTACGAGTTGGAATTTACGCGATTTAACCTCCCATGGTCAAGGTGTTTTCGATAAGAAAAGAAAAAAACTGAACTCCAGCTGTGCTCGGCAAAAACTGGCGAATTCCGAATAGAAAAATCTATCGGAAATCACGGCCCGCAACCAGACGCTACTAAAACCTTATGAAACAGCTAGACCTAAACAAAAAAGAATCATGAAGAAAAGAAATAATTTGGCTTAGGTCGCCTTTCTGACTTGCCAGTATCCCGAAGGATTTCGCTGGTTAACAAGCCATCCCAAACCACGAGTGGGAAACCTCAAGCGCGACAAATTTGGCAAGGAACGTTCTCATTTCAACGTTCTTTAGAGGAAGCAGATCGATTAAAAATCGATACAGATTTTGTAAAATCTGATTGGTCGGCTTCCAAGAAGAGATAACCGATAAAGATTTTAGGCAATCCTATTGGCTGGCTTTGCAATTTTGGGTACAACCGAACCGGATTTTTCCCGTGGGAGTGCCACAGGCATCCCACGGAAAAAAAATATATTTCCACGCTCGCTCGTCGAATACACGCTTTTAACTTGCAGTTTGAAGCAGACCGTAGAGCATCTGTTTGTAGAATGCCAGCATGTCCACTCCTTCTGGAACTTTTTTTACCTCTTAATTGGTAGAACGATAATAACTCGCCCTCAGTGTCCTTGACCAATAACGATAAGATTTACGGATATCTCCCTGAGAATCGATTCTTCCATATGTTAAATCTTTGCCTGATTGTCGCTCCTTCTTATATCTACACCGCAGCCAAAGAAAGCGAACCATAGTTTCTTAGCCTTTAAAGCTTTTCTGAAATACAAATTATCTATAGAGTCTTCACGTGCCCGTGAATCCCTGACACTTTAGCCGCAAACAAGCTTGACTTGTTTACTTATTTCTGTTATTTGGTTATTTTTTGATTTTACCTATCTATTTCATTTTTTTGTAATTAATAAATCCAACATCCCGTACAGCAGTTGTATCTTGTCTGTTACTTTTATTCTAGTTTTGTAACGTCGTTCTTTGTTTGTTAATATTGTATTTTGTATGGTACTTAGGAAATTTGGTAATCACGTGACCGTACACCGACCGACCAACTGACCGCCCGCCCGACCGTCCGTCCGTCCGCACCACAGGCATACAAATGTAAAATAACTCAATCAACAGGTATGGCAACCCAAATGCAACTCGAGGTTATTTTGGCCGGGAATCGCATAGCCACCAGCGTCTTGTAAAGCAGAGACAACTAAAGAGTCAATAAAGAAGAAAACTGAAAGTGGAAATTTTTTCTGTATCCGTGTTGTCTAAAGTATTTAGTTTAGATTAATTATCATGTCCACAAATTTGGAATATAGAGCTGAAGAAAGACAGAGAAAAAGAGAAAGTAGGCGGCAGGCCAACGAAGCTCAACGAGAAAAAGGGCGACAGGGCTGGAGGTCTAAAGCAAGAGATAAAAAACAAAGGATACATAAAAAAGTGTGCTGCACGTGCAAAGTTACTTTTTTTGCTAATTAGACCCACTGTTGTTTTTCAATATTCTCCGGCGTTGCCTTAGCCGCTTAACATTACACGATTTCATATTTTGTTTGAACAAACTATAAATATTATCGAGAGCTTCGCTTTTAGCCCTGGGTAAATCTATATATTAAATATTTATTAATGCAATCACGTCCTTCTCCCTGGATCTAATTATCGCTATTGTGTGGTCCCTCTCTACAAGTCGTACGAGGATATAGTCGATAACACACGCAGTGGAAATGTGACTGACTATAAGATACAAAGTTAACTCAAGCATGGTTCAGCAAATTAGGAAGGGTAGAGTGCTCGACATTTGAAGTGTGTCACTTAATTTTTTTTTGCCAGTTGCAATTCGCACTGCTTCACTCACCTACGCTAGGTGTAGGAATGGTGACATGGAGTATTCTAGTCTTAGTGGTCGGCAGTTTGTGAAAACGGGTAGCCTTCCCTTGGTGTCCGAATGCTGGGTAACCAAGCTATACCTTATCCCCGACATCCTAAACAGGATGAAGCTAGACATGAATCAGATTCGATCATTGTAAACATCAAATGAGAGACCACAGTCTAACTGGACATGCAACTGAAGTGAGAGTTTAGCCAAAGGATGCTGTGGGACACGACTTAGATGACACTGACCCTAAAATATCTGAGCTAAATACTGAAATATTATCACTAAAGGAGCAGGTAAATAATGCGAACATGGAGGGAAATGTAATCAGCCTGTATTGAGAATATTCACGACCACACCACGGTAATCCTGTCAAACACTACTGACCTTGAAAAAGGTAGTCCTTACAACTGTACAGTACCGCAAATGATCCCCAACCGCAAATGATCCTGAGACCGCAAATGATCCCCAAAATGGACCGCAAATGATCCTCGACCGCAAGTGATCCCTAAAGTCGACCGCAAATGATCCCGAAAGAAAAATAGGAATGACGTGGACTCAAGTTAGCGGATCATCGTGTCGATTTTATTGTTATTACAATAAGTCAGATTAAAAGCTAAATTTTACTTCTCAAATAAATATATGAATGAAAACTAAATAAAAAAATCATTCAAGAGTAAAAACGAAGTCGGTAGGCAACACACGACTTTTACCTCATGCTAAAATGCTGCTTATTCCAATGACTTTTTTCTGGCTCTGGCGGGTAGATTATACCTCTGAAGAAAACGTTTTGACTGAACAAATGTGATTTTTGCCGCTTATTTCATACTGAGAGGTCATGACACGCATTTTCTGTGGTTATTGTTGTTTCTGGTCGGCATGATTTGCCCTTTGATGCAAGAGCATTTCCTTTGACCTCTTTTGAAATGCAGTGCTCTTCATTGCCGCTAAATAAGGGTTTTAGGTTGTTTAATTTTCTCCAAAGTGCCTCCTGAATCCGAATGATCATAAGCGATTTTCTTTTAGTCCGTGAATGTGACGGTTTCCTACGATGTTTTGTCACGCAATAACTGTAGACCGCTTACCTGGCGTTTCTCATTACCAGGTCTAGATTCCTGGTAACTGTCTTCGGCAAAGCACAACAAATGAATATACATAAAAACGCTAATATAACTATTCACAACACGTTCATGACGTGTAAGAAAGTTGCTATTTCGAAATAAACCGAAACCTGTGGACATTGATAAGTTCGGGGACATTTTGACTTGTGTTTATGTTTTAAAATCATGTCTTGTTTCGTAACCGGCACCTAAGTTACGAACAAATGTCTTGCTGTTTACCACGTAAAATTAACACTTCAGAGAAAAATCAAATGAAATATTCTGGCTGATTAATTTCACGCTTTCAAAAAGATCGGTAAAGTCAGTAAAGCTCTTGTTATGTAGAGGGTGCCCGGCTTTGTATTCCTCAGTAGAAGAGTTGAGCTTCTAGGCGTTAAAATAATAGAGCTTTTTCTGCGTAAGGTCCTGCCTGTCTTAAATTTTTCAAAAGACGAAACATTCTTGAAAGAAAATTGAAGCAATCGACAAAGGAAGAAGTATACGGTTAATACCATTCCTTTTCAGATTTATTCCATTTTTTTTTCGCCTTGTATAAATTGACCTGAGATGTAGCGTCCTCCTTCCCTTTTTCTTTAAAAGGCGAGAGAAAAAGGTTTCTTTTTTATAATCAGTCCCTTTTTTGTAATCAGTCCCATAAAAATCCATTCCATTCCTCAAGTTTTCACGGGATCATTTGCGGTCGACTTTAGGGATCACTTGCGGTCGAGGATCATTTGCGGTCCATTTTGGGGATCATTTGTGGTCTCGAGATCATTTGCGGTTGGGGATCATTTGCGGTACTGTACATATATAGATTTAGCCAGGGCTAAAAGCGAGGCTCCCATTAATAAATTTATAATTTAAATCAAACAATAAACTTGTATTCCACAATTCAGTTAACTTTAGAGCACATTCGTGTGACTTTTCAGGGAAAGGCTAAGTGATTTTACAAAAAATAATATGCAAACAGCTCAAGAGTGAACCAAATCTCCCATCGAGTTGATAGCCTCATAAGTACACCCAAAAACTGGCAATCATCTTCGATCGCATTTATATCAAGAGCCATAATGGCTCTTGATCACCGTAGATTAATTAGGCCTGGAAAAAAAATTCCGGCCGAATTTTTTTGGCGTTCGACAAGTTTACTTTACAAAATCTTGCCAACAAATCTGGGTTCGTGTAAACCAAGCTTTTATATCACTTATACATCACATCTGAGGTGAAACAGTACCATGAGGCACTGTTTTTATCATAAAGACCTCGGACAACAGAATGCAGTATTTCACAATATTGCGATACAAATTGCTATCATTCAATATTCAGGACGATCGAAGCACGCGTGGGCTTTAGCCGTAAACCGTTAAAAAAAAAAAAAAATCATCTATACGGGCAGCCGGTTCTGACTTTTGCAGTGCTAGCAGTGGCGAGTGTTTGAATGAACATTGACACAGTTACGCTCCAACATAATAAAGAATTTATTATGTTTATTTTTTTATTTTAAAACGATTTAACGCGCGGCATTTTGAGTACTCCGGGAAGCGTTGTTCACTGAACGACTGAAAACAACCGGCACAGCGATTAAAATTACAAGAGACAGTACTAACAATCAATAAAAGAAATATAATTCGGTGAAACATATACAGAGACGACAATTTTCATTCAGGAAGACAAGTATTAAAGTGTCTCTAAAAATCCTGAGTCTTCGAGCTTAAAGCTGAAGTTTATGTTTTACGCCGGCTTTCCGGTGTTTGCTTTTTTCAACGACGAACTCGAGGCAAGGAAATCGCTCAAACCTTTCTTTTACAGCCAGAATTATAACTAAATATTCCTTGAAACGTTTTCTTTCTATTTGGGGTGAGAAAATGTCTAAAGGCTTTTTAAAGATCTGTAAGCTTATAACAAACCTTATACTCAGTCATTTCTCAGATCAAACGTGCGTAAACAAAATCGCCGCATAAACTACGCTCGACTTCATTAAATTAGGAATAAAAAACAAACATCAAATACAATAATTACTTAGGCTTACCACTCGAGATGCAGCTCCTGAAAGGTGTCAAGTAAGGCCAGTATCGCTTCAGACTTTGCAACCCTCTTACGCATTAAGCAAGGTGAAAGCGAAAACGATGCCATGCGAAATCGGATTTCCGACTTTGACTCAACCAAAAACCACATAAACAAACTAGCCATGAATAAGAGAAGACTGATAGCAGCTGAATTTCATTTTGTACATCCAGTGGAAAAAGAAAGATAAAAACATCACAAGTTGACACAAAACTCTGTCAGCTTCAGCTGTCAAAGTAAACAAGATTCAAGATGCTGCATAAATTTTCCGCATGAACTCACCTGTCAAATTTTGACCAATCAGAGCATAAAAATTGGACGTAGAGCGTGACCAACGCGTGAACATGGCGAGAAAAAGTCAAAAGCAACTGTCTTCCCTGCCTGTAAGAGCTGGCTGAATTTTCGCGTCTGAGGTCAGTTTGAAATCAAAATTTTAATTGTGCGGCACATAAACACAACATATTTCATGTGAATTTTTAAAAAAATAAACTTGAGCCTGCGATCATTTGAAAAACAGTACCTTGTCAGCGGATAACTTCAAAAAATACTTGACCTCGATGGGTCGACACCTGAGCCCGAGTGACTGGTCAGCGGATACCTTGTTTTGACAGCTGTCAATTGATCACAACATTGATGTTCAATATGTGTATCAGTTTTCCTGTGCTCCGAACCCAAACTAGCTAGAAAGTATGAGACTGAACATTGATCGCGATCTAGTAAAATAATTAACTGGTCAGCGGACAGCTTCCAAATAAACCACGTCACCTCAATGAGTTGACACATGAGCCCGCAATACGGTCATGGGATACTAGTCAGTGGCTATCCTGTTTTGACAGCCGTCAATTGACCATATTGTGAATGTCCAATGTAAAAGATGTGGACTTGGCAAGACACGCCTGAGACACCCCTCCCTTCCTTTTGATAGTCTCCCCTACCCCACCCGTACAATCCCTAGACGCGTACGTACGCTCGGTCAATCACGTGACAACCAAACGAAAAGAGGTTGACCATAATCTATGAGTATGGGGCTCTGTCCCACGCGCGCTTCGCGTACCATTAACTAGGCGACAATACAAACTTAAATCAGAAAATGCCTCCTCAAGAGCCAAGTTTCTCAATGTAAAGGGCATTTGATGTCTTCTAAACAATAACTAAAATATATCTATGATCAAGCGACAACCGCATATAAACCTCTGCATCTGGTGTTGCAAGCAGAATCTTGCTCACAGACCTATTGCAACCTTGAAGCCAACCTGGTGCTACCGAAAACTTTACTTGGGCGCTGCCCAGGTAGTAAGAAAGCTGGTTACACTGAATGTTTGAGATGACTACAGGATATTTTAAGACTGGTTCCTTTTTTCTGAAAGCCTTTTTCTCCCTTTTTCTCGCGTTGTGGAAGCTTTTCTTCAGAGCAATTACCTTATTCGAGTTGTAATTTTTTTTACAAGGGAAACTGGCATCTCGAATAACTATTTTTCCGCCAAAAATCTTCAAACTGCGACCATGCCTGTTTATCTGTTTCTGGCTTTTTAATGGTTTTTAGTGGAAGCCTTGTTTTAGTAAAATGACAATGAAGAAAAGACAAGCACACAACCTCAAGCCTCAAATCGAAATCCCTTCCCATGACTACATTATATCACTGGAAAATTCTAATGATGGCCCGAGTCGCTGTGCAGTGTTTACTGAAAAATTTTTGGAGTTGAGAATAGTCCACTTTCGAATTAAAAATGACCGCTGAATACAAACATTAACGACACATTCATACAGGGTTAGCATCGACATAAAGTAAAATATTCAGAAATTCTGGCAAGTAGGTGTATGAAATAACACAATAGACAGAGTAATAGGCAGGTCTTTTTCTCATTGGAATTTGTGAATATATTACTTCAGATGGACGCTAAGCCTGTAAAAAAGGCGTCTTCACTTCTTTGATTCAGCGGTCATCGCGAACTCGAAACTGGACTATTGATGAACTTTTCTCAGTTTCTATGGCCTTAAATATTAAAGGAAATATAGAGAGATGGACAGAATAAATAACCTTCTATTTAAGCGTCTATTTACTTTGAGAGTTAAAAGAATATGCTTACCAAAATACAATAGTTCCTCACATCATTGTCTACAAAAAACCTCGTGATGCTTTCAATGGAGCAGTCACTTAGCCACTGGAAGTTGTCCTCTTGAACGGAATCGGGAATGCAAGCCACAATCTTGTAGAAAAAGAAAGTCACAACAAGTAAATAATTGTAACTACAAATAATAATAATAAAAAATAATTTATACAGCACCAAATCCTGTATGGATCAATGGCATTTTACAAAATATATGAACAAACCTAAACTAGTGTTGCGATTATAAATCGAAGACTCGGACCCCGCGTGTAAAAACTGTTTATTTTATAGATACTGATGAAATACCTGGATTTTTCCTTTTACTAATATATCATATCTTCATCGCGCGCAGTGAAGATACTATTTTTATCTCTCACGTGTGAGGATATTGGTGTCGCCACGGTTACTAACATGATTAGCCAATTACAAGAGAGCTTCCCACTCAGGCGCACGGCCGGTTCTTTTGAAATTTCATTCACAAAATGTCTTCGAGGTGCGAAGACGGTACAGTTACCGGTGACTTCCTCGATGAGCTGCCAAATTTTCACATCGATACTTTTTTCGAGCTTGAAGAACATTCAGGAAGATTTGCCGAAGTCTCCGAAAGTGATGTTGAAAAATTCACTGAGGGGAAAGAAAATGCAACACTAAAAAAAGACCTTCTACGACTTAAAATTAGTCAAAAAGTTTCCGGTAGAAGAGCGCCACGAAATCAGAGAAATAGAGAAGATTCCTCCAACTGAATTAGACAGCTACTTGAGCCAGTTTGTTTTAGCTGCAAGGAAAAAGACTGGGAAATATTATGAACCGTCATCTCTCCGCGGAATTTTGGCTAGTGTTGAACGCCATTTGAGTCACTCCAGTAATGGCAAAACTATCTTCAAAGACAGTGATTTCAAAAAAACAAGAGACGTTGAAAGCTAAACAAAAGCAACTCAAGCGATATGGACTAGGAAACAGGCCAAAAGCCACAACGACTCTTACGGACGACGAAATTGAGATTCTTTTTAACAAAACGTTGCTTGGATTAAGTTCACCGCAAGCTCTGTTAAATACTGTGTGGCTAAACAACATGATTCACTTTGGCCTTCGCGAATGTAAGGAACAAAAAGAACTCCGCTGAGGGACATCGTTTTAAAAACTGACAGTGACGGTAAAGAATACCTCGAATACTTTGAAGGCGAAACAAAGACTCGAACGAGAGAGGATCCACGGAATCAACCGCCGATCAAGCCGCGAATGTATACCAACGACGATGCCATTTCTATTGATCGTGATCCGGTGCACGTTTACAAGATGTACAAAGAAAAACGACCACCATCCATGCTAGAACCGGATTCAAGTTTCCATTTGTCTGTAAATTACTTTAAAACAGAAACTCATGCATCAGTGGAAGGCAAAAACTGGTTCAAAGCAGAACCAACGAGAGTGAACAAGTTAAACAATATCATGAAAGACATGACACAAGCGGCAGGAATTTCAGGCAAAACAAGCCACAGTCGTAGAAAAACTTTAGTGCAAAAACTGCAGGACAGTGGAGACTTCCTCCTAACCAGATAATTCAAATAACGGGGCATAAAAACTTGCAGTCAGTTAAAAATTACAGTTCTCTTCGAGAAAAGCAAATGGAAAGTATTTCACATATTCTTTCCTCAACAACCAAAGCTGCTACCAACGTTCCACAGACCGAAAACAACTTGACAGCGCAACCCCTGGCTAAGTATCGAATCGCCTCAACGTCTACCACTTCATCTATCTTGGATGTGAATTCCTTCAATGAGAATAGGCTCCAAACGATGTTTCACGGAAATTACGTAACTGGAGGTGTCTTTAACATTAACTTAGCTCCCACAAAAAAATGAAGTAAAGAGTCAAGAAGTTGACCCGAAGCGTAAGAAGCGGCGACTCATTATTGAAAGTGACAGTAGCCAAGAATCCACAACATGATGCAATAACTGAGTTTAAGATACGCTTTTGCTGTTACAGAAGTTTTCTCTTCTTCATTAGAATTTTGACTTTTTCGAACAGAAAATATAAGTATCATTGTCTTTATTTCTCCTTTATAACTTATAACTTATATATCCGAGTTTCATAACATTTTTGTGACAGGCATTTTGCAATAGGTGACCACTTTAATTGCACTATTTTGCTGTTTCGAAAATGATTAAAAAAAAGTTATGTTTTATGTAGGAATTTCATCAGTATCTGTAAAATAAAAAGAACATTACATGGCCGCTTGGGGATATGAATTTTATCTTCTCGTGCTGAAAGTATCTCTCACTCGTTCGCTTCGCTTACTCTTGAGAGATACTTTCAGCGCTTGAAGATAAAATTCGTATCCCCGCGCGGCCATGTAATATCCTCTATATCTTCATTCCATAAAAAAACACTCCACTTTGCAAATAGATCCAGATCCAAATCAACTGTGTTAAGTGCAATTTACAATGAAGTTCAAGTAGGTCCGAATGAATTCAGTGAGTTTAATGTTCCAAACGTAAACGTCCGAAACACAAGAAAACTTTAAAGCAGACGCTTCCAAAATGACAAACTTACAAGGAATCAGGTTTCAAAAAGAGGTTGTCACATTGCAGACAAGGAATATGTGGCAGCAGTTGTAATAACTAGTAAATGACAAGATTTAAAGCTAGTAGCTGTAGGCTTGCTCAAAAAGAAATGTCTTAAGGCCATATAATAGGCAGAAAATTCAGAATTCATTGGGAAGATTTAGGTTGTCCATAGAGCAGGAAGTTACACTTAGTATCATCACCAAGAAATTTGTGGATTTTGGAAGTGTTCCATAATAATCTCCACTAATAATTCTAGTCTAAGAGCTCCCTCCTATCCTAAACCAATTATCGCTCATTTCAGTCATTATCAGGACAAGGAATAGGTTCGCTCCTTCTATAAGAACTTAAAAGGAACCAACATCGGTTTCTCAGATGACTTCACGAAAGAAATTGAAGAAATTCATAGAAAACTTTATCCAGTGCTTAAAAAGGCCAAGCAGGATAAGCAAAAAGCCTTCTTTAATTTTGATAAATTGATTATCAATGGACAAATATACAGAGGAAAAGAAACTAAAGACCTTCCCTTTTATTGTAAGATGGCAAAAAATTATTAATGCATTGATTCCATGATCGGTTTCAAACTGAACAGTGAATCCACGTCCACTAGATGTTATAATAAGAAGTTTGTTTAATGTAAGCTTATATGTAAATGTACTATGTGTTCTGATTGTTTTACTATTTTCTCAGTTGGAGGAGAAAATGTCTTTTGTTTCACTCTCTTTGAATGCTTTGTTAAACTTCCGAAAAAGTACTAATCTCAAACAATATATGTATTTTTACAAAAACAGCTTGAATGGCAGATTCATTTAAATTAGTTTCTTTGAACGTAAGGGGCATAAGTAATTTTCATAAAAGAATATTAACTATGTTCACTTGGTGCCGTAAAAGAAAAGCTGACGTAATATTCCTGCAAGAAACGCATTCAAAAGGGGATTCAGAAAAAACAATGGGCAAATAAATGGGGTGGTAAAGCATTTTTCTCACATGGTAATCCAAATTCATGTGGGGTTGCAATATTGATTAGGAATATCGTTAACTGAGTAATCCAAAAATCCATTGTTGATCCCCAAGGAAGATTTATTATTTTGAAGGCAAACATTCAGGATAAAGTGTACATTTTAGTTAATATTTATGCGCCAAACAAAAACAAAGGCAGAGGCAAATTTTATAAAAACCTACATATATAGAGTGCTACAGACAGAAGACTTAGATTGTGAAGAAAATATAATCATTAAAGGGGATTTTTAACTGTCCTCTTGACCCTAAGCTGGATAAGAAAGGTGGCATTATGGTACCTACGAAAATGGTTATAGATAATATTGAATGTTTACAAAATGAATTGGACCTTGTCGACGTCTGGAGAATTAAAAATCCACAATCTAGAAGTTACACTTGGAGCCAAAATCTCCACCAATTTTTTGTCGTTTAGATTATTGGCTGATATCAAACAACTTGCAGGATTTTGTAAATACAACCGATATCATTCCAGCTACAAAAACTGATCATGCAGCAATTGAGTTGAATCTAACCGACTCCAATCAAAACTCAAGGGGACCCGGCTTCTGGAAAATGAACGTCTCTTTTCTCGAAGATCCAAATTATCTGGAAGAATGAAAACAAAATATTCCACTTTGGAAAACAACAGGAAGTGATAATTTGTCAGATAAAAGGTGCATCTGGGATTGGCTTAAGTATAACATTCAGAACCACGCTACTTTGTTCTCGAAAAAGAAAGCCAAAGAACGATCTGCAATGGAAAAAGACTTAACAACAAGTATACGAGGAAGCAACTAAGAAATTCGAACAGGACCCTTCCGTCTCTAACCTAAACACTCTAAATGAAGCAAAAGAAATTCTAGAAAGTTACTAAGAGGAAAAAACAAGGGGTGTAATTATTCGCGCAAGGGCACGATGGCGCGAGCATGGTGAGAGAAGTACAAAATATTTTCTAAATTTAGAAAAGCGTAATCATGTCAAAAAACATATAAGAAAACTGCTAATAAGTGGTTCCATTACATCTGATCCTTTTGGGATACTGAACGAACAAAAACGCTTTTAATATAGCTTGTACAAATCAAACCTTACAGATGAGAATAGGGAAAATGGAAACGAATTTTTGAATAATTTTAATATACCAAGATTATCAGAAGAACAAAAACAATCCTATGAGGGAGAAATGTTTCTTGAAAAAATTACAGCTATCCTTAACAGTTTTGAGAGTAACAAATCTCCTGGTAATGACGGAAAACCAACAGAATTTTACAAAAGTTGTTGGGAATTAATTAGTGTTCCATTTATGGATCAGTGTGTAAGAGAGTGTTTCAACCACGGTGAAATGTCTAGCTCTCATAACTGTTATAGAAAAGCAACATAAAGATCGAATTCTCATTGAAAATTGGAGGCCAATCTCTCTTATTAACGTAGATGCAAGAATCATCTCAAAAGTGATTGCTTTATTAGATTAAAGAAAGTTCTACCGAATATCATACATCATAATCGAACAGGTTACGTTGAAGATCGCTATATTATTGGTGAGACTATCCGATCAATTTTCGATATAATGGGATTTACAGACTTTAAGAATATTCCAGGTATCTTGATTTTCATTGACTTTAAAAAGGCTTTCGACTCTTTAGAATGGTATTATCTTTTCAGTTGCCTGGAGGCTTTTAATTTTGGCCCCAATTTTATAAATTGGGTCAAAATGTTTCATACAAATATTCAATGCTGTGTAATAAATAATGGAATGGCATCAGACTATTTTACTTTAGAACGTGGTGTGAGGCAGGGTGATCCCTTGTTCCCTTACCTCTTTATCTTAGCTGTTAAAAGCTTGGCAATCTCCATTCGTCAAAATGTTGATATCAAAGGAATTAAAATAGGAAATCACGAAGCCAAGTAATTGCAATGCGCAGACGATACCACAGCAATCCTGTCTGATGAAAATTCTGCAAAAACGTTATTTGAGGATCTAGAAGTATTTAAGAAGTTCATTGGGTTGGAGATAAATAGCTCTAAAACAGAAGGAATGTGGATTGGTTCGCCTAAAAGAAAAGATGAAAAACCGTTTGGTATTAAATGGTCCAGTGAACCCATCAAAGCTTCAGGAACCTTTTTTACATATGACCAATCATTGCTTTACGACAAAAACTTCCAAGAGAAGGTTGACAGCATAAAGAAGTTGACAAATAAATGGTCATCTAGAGGACTATCCATTTATGGTAAAGTAACTACAATCAAATCATTACTTATTCCAAAACTAGTTTTTATATCTTCGGTTTTTTCACCTCCAAGTAAAATCATCAAACAAGTGAATAGTATGATTTTCTCCTTTTTATGGAATGGAGAGGATAACGTAACGAGGCTCTCTTCAATAAACAGTCCTGAAGATGGTGGCATAAAAATGACAGATATTGAAAGCTTGGACAAAGCTGTACGACTAGCTTGGCTAAAAAGTATTTTCAGCGATAACGAAAGTACGTGGAAATTCTACTTGTTACATCTCCTACGTAATGTTGGTGGTCTTTTACTTTTTATATGCAATTACGCAATGAACGATCTTTCAATTAACTCGGTCAGTTTTCTACAGAGAACTCTTAGAATGTTGGTTAGAGTTTCGAAATCTCTTTTTAGCTAACAAAGAACGGCTCTGTATAATTTGGAATAATAAAGATATAAGAATAGATGGAGAACCAGTCTTTTGTAAATCTTATTATGGCTCGGGGATATCTATCATTAAAGATCTCTTGTTCAATCTCGACAATATAGAATCCTTTAATGCAATTCATAACATAGTTGAGAAAGCTAATTTTCTTACATGGACTGGTCTTAGGCACGCAATTCCTTCTATTCTGAAAACAAGAGATTGAATAAACTACATTTACAGAAATACTTATTTTACAAAGGGGAATGAGATTTTTGACATGGTGGAAAAGAAAACGAAAGACTACTACTCTTTAATAATATCAAATAAAGCACAATTACCCTGTAATGCAAAGAATTCAAAACGTGATTGCTTACAATATAAAGTTTTAAATTCAATACTTTACACTAATGCAAAACGTTTTAAAATATTGGATATCTCCAGCATGACAAAAGTACTTTTTGCAAGACTGAACAAGAAACATTATGTCACTTTCTCTTTCACTGTCAGCACTCAAATATGTTGTGGAAAAATGTTGAACAGTATTATATAACAATAACAAAGGAATTTCACGCGTTGTATTTACGAGAGGTTATAATTGTAATAACGAAATGCCCCTTGTTAAATTATCTGATATTAATTGGTAAACTGCATTTATGGGATTGCAGAAAGAAACAGGTAATTCCAAACATGGAAGGTTTCAAATTTAAAGTAAGAATTAAATACCAAGTTGAAAAATATATTTCCTCTAAGAATAATAAATTAGAAACCTTTTATGAAAAATGGCCAAAAGACATTTCCCCCCTTTAATTAAGTTTGTGTGCATGTAATTAAACTTTTAATCTTTTATTAGACACTTTTTTTCTGTATTGGTTTTTTTGTGTGTGTGTTTTATTTCAGAGTGTACGGTAAATAAGTGTTAATTTCTCTTTTATCTACATAAGTAAGTATTAATTAACTCCTTGTAAAATAAGCCTCATTCAGCAATTGCGCGGCTGTTTTTTGGCTGTAATGCATATAATTGTGAAATGTAGATAATTGTAAGTATCTGTTATTGCGGTTGTTTAGAATATTGTAATTAGTTTCTTTTTAATTAGTTCTTTGTAAATTAGAGTAATAAATGTCTTGAACAAAAAAATAATAAAATAAATAAAATAAATAAAAAATAAATGCAAGAACACAGCCTTGAAAACAGCATTAACTTAAAGTGCCATGGATAGAGTGTCATCGAAGTAAAAACCTATGCTCTTTGTACAACAGCAACAATACCTTTATTCGCCTTGTACTTAATTAATTAGATATATGAAAGAGCAAAAAAAAAAAAAAAATATATATATATATATATATATATATATATATATTTATTTGTACTTAATAAGGCCTAGAGCTGAGATAATCCTAAGATTTTCTAGCCAGTTCTCCAGAATTTAAAGTTTTAGAGAATTGAGATAGAATTTATTACCAAAGATGCAGTTTTCAAATACAATGTATTAAGAAAGAAAGAGTATATGCTCAAGTTATGTTAACTATGTTGTTATGACAGCAAAGAAGGTTTCAATTGTTTTTGGAATTGGTATGTGTTTAGTTCTTTAAGAGTTAAGGGAATTTTGTCCCAGACGGTACATGCAGCATATCCGATTGTTTGTTTCCCCGTATTAGTTCGCACTTTTTTTAGTGAAGATTCTGTTTCGATGCATATCTGGTATTGTATTTGTGGACATTACTGGCATATTGAAAATAGTTTGAGAACAGCTTTGGCAGGAGGCCTTTATGCCAGAGGTACGTGAATTTTAGAATCTGAATTCGATAAACATTATGTACCGTAAGAACGTCTAATAAATTTAGTAGGGGAAGTGCACTTTCTGTGTGTTCACCATAAGTGGTGGCAAAGAAAATAAGCCTAGCAGAATGATTTTGCTTAGCTTGTATCTTATCAATATGTGTTTTGTATGCACTCCTCTATGCTGATATTGCATAAGAGATATATGGGTATATTAAGCTGTAGTAGATTTGTTTCATTTGTAGAAGAGTTAGATAATGTCTCAGCTTAGATATAATACCATTGTTTCGCGCAATTCTTGTACAGATGTATGAAATATGGTGATTGAAAGACATCGTTTCATCAAGCAAGACACCTAGATATTTTATTTTTTGCTTCCTTTGCAGCACATTTATTGTACCATCTGCACTTTCAATCTTGATATTTACTTAGTCACCTTTTTTGTTTGACGATTTAATGATCATGAAGTTTGTTTTATTGAAATTAATTGACAATCTATTTACATCACACCATATTATCACTTTTTTAAGTTCAGAGTTAACTATTTCCTCAAGATCTTTCAGGTTGCGGGCTGAGGCAAAAACGTTTGTATCGTCTGCAAATATTCTAAATGTTAGAGCATTTGAACAGTTTGGTAAATCGTTTATGTAGATTAAAAATAATACTGGGCCTAGGGAACTCCCTTGTGGAATACCGCACGTCATTGTTTGCTTTGACTTGCAATAGAGATTGATTGAAAACCATACTTAATGCCTCATATATATGGTTTGCTGCGTATTTTATGCATCTCCTTGGAATATCTAATGCCGACTTGTCTACTTTCAAACTCATTATTTTGTCATATGCTTCAGTCGGGCAAATGCCACGGAACATAAAACCATTTAGTGTCATAGTTCTATCTAAATACACTAAAGGGTATATGTCATGTTTTGGTAGTTTATCTGCTAGGCCATTTCCAACATTTATAAAATGGCTGTTTAATTGATCACAAATACTCTGCTTGTCTATATAAATTTTATTGCCACGCAACAGTTTCTTGATTAGTTTGATTGTATGTTGAGTATTTTCTTTTTTTGTTCTTATTACTTTGCTAATTAATTTCCATGTGCATTTTATGTTTTCTTTGTTCAGTTCAAATTGTTTAGAAAAATAATTCTTTTTAGTTGCGTGGATAATCCTATTCAACTTATTACTATATGCTTTATACTCTTTTACTTTGCCTGGGTCCGTACTGTATAAATTAGTCTTTACTAATTTGTGTCTTTGTCTGATTGAGTGCATGATTGCTTTCGAAATCCAAGGCCTTTCTAAACGCTTTCGTTGCCGTTATGATGCTTTGCGCAAAAGAGCATGACGGTCTGTGATAGCGCTCAGATTGTCTACAGTAGTAGTTACACTTTCATCAACATCACTTGATATCAAGCTCTCGATCTTGAAGTCAACTGCAAGTAAATCTTGGTGAAAGGCGTTTTTATTAAAATCTCTAAAGTCTCGAAGAAACCTTGGTTCATTATTTGTAGGTAGTGTGTTGGCCATTGTACAGAATAGTGGTAGATGATCAGAAATATCAGCAAGGCAGAGTCCAGATTTAATTAGCTTTTCGGGCGTATTCGTGTATATATGATCGATAAGAGTGGCCGTATGGTCCGTTATTCTGGTTGGTTTGGTAATAATTGGCATAAAACCTAAGCTAAGAAGCATGTCTAGGTACTCTGACGTCTGTTTATCTTCATTATATTTCAACAGATTCTCGTCGAGGTCCCCAAGGACCAACACCTCGTGTCCCTTGGTATTAAGTTGTTCTAATTGTTTTTTCAAAATAATATGAAATAGGTCTCGGTTACCTTTAAGATGTCTATAGACACAGCGTATTACAATATTTTTTTGTGCAATACCTGCCAGCTCTATCCAGCATGACTCTATTCCATCGTCCGAGATATCTAAGTCACAACTTCTTGAAAATTCCAAGTCACTAGATAAATACAAACCAACACCTCCTGCCTGCGTTTTTGAGTTGATGTTCACAAAAGCATAACCAGGAATATTCAAATTTGCACTCGTATTTTCATTAATTTTACTCTCTGATATTCAGTGCAATGACATCTGGCGTTGTCTTAACTGTGCTTAAAATATCATGCAGCAAGGATTTGTTTTTTTCCAAACTACGAATATTTCAGTGGAATATCGAAAACCCTTTTTGTTTACAAGCGTCATCAAATATTTTGCCAGACTTTTTAACTGAGTAGTAGTGAGATTCAATGTAATCATCATTAGCGCACTTAAATGAGTCATCTCTGTAAATTAGAGTAGTCGAAAGACAAGTGATTGACTGGTCACTGATAACAAGGGAACCAAAGGTTGTTTGCGATGAGAAAATGAACAAACAGTACGAATGTGTTAAAACGACATCTGGGGTAATACTCATCACTAAGGGATGGTCGGCCTACAAGAGTGACACGCATGGAGAAACCTCTTGACCTATACGCTATTGATGACTCCATATTATTTTTAATAAAAGGGTGTTGGTGTTGCTGATAACTCAAAAAAGCTATATTTAATCAATGGAAAAGTCTGTACAGACCTCCAAAAGGGAATTGAGAATTGAGTTATCAGCAACGTCCCTACACTTTTTTTATGGAGATAAGGTGTGGTAAACAGCAATTTTAGACTAATTTCACCAATTAATTGATAATATAACGTATTCCCGTAAGACGAACGAAACTTACCTTGGCTTTAGTAAGGATAAGGCAACATGAAACGGATGTCACCATGGAGTTGTACAAATCATCTTCAACGTCAATCTGAAAAATAAATCTTCATCATCATTAAACTATTTCTAGAACTCAAAGTTTAAAGCAAATCAAATCCAATTCTAAAAGCGATTTTTTTGTCTTCCAGTTTGTTTTTTCTTATTACTGACTTGATGAAGACAGTTGAAGATTTCACCAGAACGTTAGTATTCTACAGTTAAAACAAAAGATCAGTCTAGGCTTGCCTGCTAAGTATATATTACTTTGAACACAGGTAGCCCAAGCTCGAAATATGAGCATCGGCGAGCATCGGTATTGTTGCGTAACATTCAAAATATAAGGATTTGTATGGGAAAAAAACCTATCGTTTCTCTAACCTACGAAAATGAAATGATTTCAATAAAAAACAGCTTACCTTACTTAAAATGTGTGTATTACGTCTCTCCTGTGTGGTCCACGGGCCGATTTATGGGTTTTTATCTAAACGGTTTTCTAAGAGGGTTAGTCCACTCTTTACTTGGTCGAACCTGAGCGAAAAGCAAGAGTAGTATGCCAGTAGGAAAATATTTGTCAAAATGCTAAAAATTTCTCACCAAAAGTGAAAGTGTTATGAACTGAATGCGCGAAATTATTCCTTATGTTATCTCGAAGATACCGTTTTCCCTAGAAAACCGTTCACATAAAAACCCATGAAACTGCCATAAATCTGCCCGTGGACCACACAGGAGAGACGTAACACACATCTTATTATTGAAATCCTTTCATTTTCGTAGGTTAGAGAAACGATAGGTTTTTTTTCCCATACAAATCCGACGTATATTTTGAATGTTAAGCAACAATGCCGATGCTCGCCAATGCTCATATTTCGAGATTGGGCTACCTGTGCTTTGAACGTCTCCAAAAACGTAATCACCCAACAATGCCAGGAATCACTTAATTTCAAGTGTCTATTATTTAACGCTAAAAATCTGTTATAAACAAAACAAAAAAAACAGAATGGAACTGACAATGCTTTATTTCCATTTTGATTGACTATTGCAAAACGCTTTTCTCTTGTACCTCAATTAAGTGACCAAAATATGATACCACTTAACTTTTCAGCTTTTGGTGATCAGAATGAGATAGATACCAAACCTTTTGCTTACGCTCCAATAATCGCTGTCATCGCTCTTAAAAGTATACGATAAAGTAAAAAAAATGAAAGTATCTGCAATTTCTGAAGACAGCGACTGCGGTACAGTATTATAGAACTCTAGTATCTTTGTTTTTATCATTTAAGTTCTTGAAACACTCTTGAACGCGCTGTTCAAGTCCGTTAATTATGCGTGCAAAGGAAAGGAACCTACATTTGCAAACGGCTTGGCCTTACGGTAAGGCCCACGGGAGACCCTTCGCTATCTTAAAGACAAAACAATAGACCATCCAAAAACGGTGAATTGAAACAAGTGACTCACAATTGCTCGCAATTAAAACATACATTTTCCTTCAAGAAACAAGAAATCAACTTTTTCAACCTTGAAAACGATTACAAAAAAAGTAAGATACTCAGTAATGTAAAAGGGATCTATTGACAAGGGCAATTTTATGCACAATTACGGGTAAACTAGCTCTCTTTTGCACCCAGCACAATATTTACTTACCCCTCCCTCCGTCTCCTCATTCTCCCCATTTTTAGTGTTTTTCCCACCACCACCACCATATTTCTAGTGCTTTCCTCCTCCTCCACCACCACTACCACCACATTAGTATTTTTCCCTCCAGAACATTCTAGAAAAGACTAAATACTACTAACGGTTTATTTTACACTAATGTCAACAATCGTGGTTTCCTTCAGCTGTTAGCTGATTGTCCTGCTCATCTCCGTCAGATTCTTTTAAATACAGCCACTCCACAGCAAGTATTATAAAATATACTTAAGGAATACATTTCCATGCAGAATGGCGTTGAACCTGACGAATCCCAAGAGCTAGAGAAGGGCACTGACAGCAACGGAGCAACAACAAGCAATTTCGACAACACTGTTGTTACTCAAGCTAAAATCCCTGCAAACATTTGAGAATTCAAATGCGTACAAAAACATTGATCATGAAATGCCCAAAATACTTTTGGCATAATAACTACAATTTGTTCTTTATGCAATGACCAGATCTCTATTAACATAAAACACGCAAAAGAGGACTTCATTGGATGTGAAGATTGTGGAGCGAAACTTTAAGCGTTCAAGATGATTGATTTCGATGCCTTTGAAATGGCTGCGTATTTTACTCTTTCTGTAATCGTTCTTCAAGGCAACAAAGCATTCTTTGTGTCTTACGAAACGTGCCTGGTTTTATTGCAAGCATTTAATTGTTAAGAATTGGTTCTGCTTAACGCGCGTATATCGAGTTATGGATGCATGCGGGAAGTTTGGAGAGCATGAAAAAAGCGTAAGAGTTGCTTTTGTGCTTGATTAACTTCTCAAGTGCGTCCATAACTCGATATACGCACAGCTACAAGCATGAACCAATACCTCTTATTAGCCGAGTTTTCGGTCCGTACTGTAAATTACGGACCGAGTTTTTTCCCATCAATTTATCGCCCAAGCGCGAAGCGCGCGGGCCATAAATTGATGGAAAAAAACGAGGATCCGTAATTTACAGTACGAACCGGAAACAAGTGCAGGACGCACGATTTGACAGTCATTTGACAGGCGTCAAAAAGGAAAGTTTTTATTGGCGCACGAAAACAATAACACATAACAAAGGCTTTCCGAAAAAGTAAAAACAAATTCGCCATGTTGAAAATTAAAAGTTTATTCGGCCAAAACTAAGAGCACTGTAAGTTTTAGCTCTTTAATGTAACGCTGAAGTATTTTGGAAACTGGACACTGTGTCTGTCTAGAAGTCGTTTCCATCTTTCCTCTTTTTGTCCTTGTGAAAAAAACACTGCAAAAGGCAAAGAATTAAGCTTTTCAAGGTACGTTTGTTCGTTAATCGTTTTTGGGAAAACCTCTCTTTCTGCCAGTTCATTCTCGTCGTCAATTGCGATCTGCGTTAAAATTTTCAAACACTGACTAGAATTCTCTTCCTCGGTAAGGTTACGATTCAGTTTCTACAACAGCTTCGTTCTCATTAAAACAAAGCTAGGTTAAAACTTGGAAAGGCAAAGTCAACATCCCAGTCCTCAGGGTTTACAGACATATTTTAAAGTTTATTCGGTCGAAAGAGCACTGTAAGTATTCACTCGTTAATGTGACGCTGGAGTCTTTTGAAAACTGGACATTATTGTGTCTGGCTCGAACTCACTTCTATCTTTCTTTCGTTGGTCTTTGAGAAAACATTGCAAATGGCAAAGAAGCTTCTCAAGATGATCGGGTGCAGGTGTGTTTGTTATCATATTTGTTGAAGGAATTACTCATTTTCTCTTAGGCCAAACGTCTCGAATCTCTGCCATTTGATTTTCGTCTTCTTAACTGTATACTACGATAATATTTTCAAACACTGACTAGAATCCTCTTCGATAAGATTACTAGTTAGTTTCTTCATCGCCTTCGTTCACAAATAAACACACGGTTTAAAATGTTGAGGGACAAAGTCAAAATCTAAGTCCTCAAGGTTGATAGACGTCTTGTAACTTAATTTCAACCTTTTTTCCGAGGTAAATGGATTTAGAGCTCCGAAATGAGCATTTTCTCTGAAATTTTGGTCCGTATAGCAAGTTACGGACCGCAAATTGACCAATCGCATGGCGAAAACAGACTCAGCCATATAATAAATTATTTTATAACAGCTAACAAAAACACTTGCTTTTTGTTTCACTGCAAAATTCTCGCAACGCGCGGCAAAGAAAAAAAACGCTTCTATTGGTTGGTTACAAACACACCACAATCGTCTAGTTTGGAAAAAAAAAAAGATCAATGGAAACTAAGAAGAGACAAAGGTAAAAGAGTCCACCTTAGGTTAAAATACTCAAATGCTCGTAAGAAGGCGTAGGGTATGGTTTGGATTTGTTGAAACCATGTTTATGTTTTACATGGCGAAATCCAGGAAATTTGTTGTTTTGCAACAGGGTTCGTACCCTTTTTTGAACAGAAAGCACTTTTAAGGACGTTCATTTCTCATTTTTCAAGGACTCCATTTCGTGCAAAAAAGAGCTTTGAGTTCATGTCTTTTTTAGTTCTTCCACAACATGAGCAATTTCATCCTGAAGGTCTTTCTGTTACGTTATATTTATTTTCATATTAGGCACTTGAGAATCTGGGTTGGATAAGGTTAGCACCCAAATTAAAGGATTTTCCGGCACCGACTGAAATTTTCAAGGACTTTCAAAGCCTTAAATTTTTATTTTAAAATGTAAGGACTTTCAAGGTGCGTGCAAACCCTGTAGCAAAGACAACCGTTATCCTGCGTTATATTCATTTGCAAACAATGGTAGAATGTCGTTACCAAAATTAATAACAAAAGTTATGGGTTATGTTCTTGTCCAACTTTTCTTCTAAAGTGTGCCAGAAGTGTTATTAGTAGTCAGCTGGCATAAATACTGAAATACAACATAGCGCGCGTGCTTGCCCTATATAAGTCCTGTTGAGCCGCTATGAACAAAATCTTTATTTACACACGCCTGTGCGTAAATAAAGATTTTGTTCATGATGACATGTTCAGCTGTGTTTTTCGTTTCTTTTCTAAGTACTCAAAAATCGACGGTAATGATGAAAAACTTTCTAGATTTCTTTTGAAATTTAGCTTTGTTCTAGCCACTCAAACCAACAGCAAAAGCGGTGAAGATGTTTCGCAAATAATAGAGCCTGAATGATTCGTTGAAAAGTCTGCCATAAAGACTGACATTTAAGTGGGAAAAGACCACAACTTGGTCTGTGTCGGAAAATATCTAATTTGTGTAAAGTGTCCTCCGTTTTTAACGCTTGTTTATCCTTTACAAAACAAGTTAATTATAAAGTAAGCTCGATAGCGAAAAATTATGCACTTTTGTCATCGCCGAACAATCCGACTGAAGCAGGAAAATTTCTCTTGCAATAACAATAATGACAAGGTGCTTAAAAACGCATTTTACAACGCGTGGAAGTCTATAAGAGGTGTTATCAACAGTTGGTTTTCCTCCTACCTAAGGTCTCGTGCACAGACAACTTATGTTGGGTCATTTATTTCTAATAAAGTAAACACCCTTTGCGGAGTCCCGCAGGGACCTGTGCTTGGTCCCCTGCTTTTCCCCGTGCTTGAAGGTTTACCTCTTTGCTGACGATCCTAGTTTACTTTATGCAAATAGGGACCTTAAATCATTAGAGAAGACTGTCAATGCAGAATTACTTAAATTTTGTGAATGGCTTACTGCAGAAATCCAATTATGTCATATTTCGTCCGCATCAAAGGATACTTTCCTATCAACCTAAAATTTGGGTATTCGACAACGACAATCTCAGGTTCTTTTAGAATGCAAAGAATATATCAAATACCTACGTTTTCTAATAGACAAAAACCTAAGGTGGAGAGAACACATTGATCTTGTCGCATTGAAAATTAGTAAAACTACAGGAATTATCGCCAGATTAAGACATTTTATCGTAGAGTACCAATCTTTGATCTATCCCTATCTTAGATGTGGCTTAATCTCTTGCGGTCAAGCCACAAATAACAAGTTAAATAAACGTTCTATTTTCTAAAAAGGGCTCTTCGGTTAATGCATTTTTCACCAAAGGAGAAAAGATCAAGCGATTCCTCTCTTCATTACAAGCAACATCTTAACCTATAGGTTTTCTATATGTTGAATTAACCTGCAACCTTATGTACAAAGTCAAGAATAAAATAGCACCAGTTAATTTAAGAGACCTCTTTGACGAAATATCAGATATAAACTCATATAGCACAAGGTCAGTTACCGCCGGTAATTTCTACATTAAACACTCAAGATTAGAAATACAAAAGTCTTCCTTTTCAAAATTTGCAGCCAAAGCGTGGAACTCAATACCAACACATTTTAAACAGCTTAAATACAGCAATTTCAAAAAACAATTGCATGAGACTCTCATGCAGATCCTAAAGGACCAAGACGGGTATCTTGCACTACTCTCTATTCTCCAACAACTGGCCAGCTTCTCTTAGTACTTTATTGTGCTTGTAAAGCATGCATATTTAATTTTCACCATTTTTCTTATAACACTTTTTTTCTTTACATTCTATTCTTACGAATCTACCTAATTATTTATTTTTATTTATTTATTTTTACACAACCCGCCTTGAATAGCCTTTGCTACTTGCGGGTTGTGTTTTAATTTGATTTTGTAACAAGGAGTTTGAACTACAGTTGTTGTTGTTGTCGTTTCAACGACTCAGGCTCTAGTTTGCGAAATATCTTCACTGCTTTTGCTGTTGATTTGAGTGGCTAGCCTTAACCTCGATATAAAAATGCTAAAAAGGTCTTTATCATTGTCTTCGATTATTGGAGACTCAGTAGGAAAAAAAAAGACGAAAATCCGACTTTCATAGACACAACTGGACTTGTCATCTATCTTATTTACGTCCAGGCGTGCGTAATATTTTTTTTTCATAGCAACTCAAAAGGATTTATATAGAGCAAGCACGCGAGCTGTTATGATCGCAAGTTTCAATTGATCCTTCTTAAATTTTCTTTTTTTTTTTTTAATAACAAGTAAAGACTGCCTCTTGGGGTTTTACTGCAGAGCCAAGCTGTATGCAAATGTTAGCTCTGCTCCTTTTCTTGCATAATTAACTGACTTAAACGGAGCTTGAACCATCAAGATATGGGCTTTAACCACACGTATCCGAATATCTTTGAAAACGGAGATTTCTTTCTCTGTTTTACAAAAAATATGCGTCTACACGTAGCGTATTCGAATCATTTTTGCTCATCCACACGAAAACGATTTAATGATGGAAATACGATAGCATCCCTTACAAGGCATGTATGATGTATGACATCATATTTGAGAACTTCCGTTTTTCCGTCTGTCCACACAACTGACTCTACTAATGGAAGGCGAGCGCCTTCAAAACCTTGCGTTTTTGGCGCCCGAAAATGCCGTTTACGTGTGGACAGAAGGCTAAAACGGAGAAAAAACCCTCCATTTTAAGAATATCCGGAAACGTGTGAACGAGGCCATAGCCATTTCATCGGGATAGAAAGGAGAAAACGGTTTTGTAACAGTCAATCAAGATTGAAACAAAGATTTTTTAGTTTACCAGTGTACCTTCCCGTCTGTGATTTGTTTTATAAGATATTTTTGGTGATTAAGAAATGATTAACCACTTATTAGTAAGCAGGAAGGCACTGAAGGAAGGCACTTAATTGACATATGAAAAGAAATGACCAGACACTTATGAATATCAATTAAGGGACAGACTTTAGTAATAAAAATGAGATGACGTCATTGACTATCTCTGTCGTAAGCTATCCCAAAACCCGGAGTAAAATGCTGAAGTGACACTACTATACTCAAAAGAAGGATTTTATAAATATCCGCTGACAACTTAATCTTTGGAGTAATTCCAAGACCTATCATATCTAAGATGGTCTCTAAACGAGGAGCTTATATAGCTTACCGCCTCAGCAGCAACCTGGCAAAGTCTAAAAATCCAGTCTGTAGCCTCTTCTTCAGTTGGAGCAGCAAAAAGGGTGAGTGGTGACCCATCGTCTGATAAAACCTATCACCAAAACAGACAAAAAACACTTTAACCGCCATGAAGACCAATAGCAAGGAGACAATGAAAGTAAGGCAATGTGGCATTCATACTACAAATACCTCAAAACAATAAGGACGATCAACGTCATTCACTCTACGACATCCTCCACACCGTGATCCTCTGCAATCAAAAGCATACAGTTTGAACACTTACGTCTTACCACTAAGAAAACTGACACGCACAAAATACGATTTCACCTGAGATGTAAGAATACTTTGCCATGCTCTTCGCCCTACAAAAAAAAGATCCACGTTAACTTGTCCATTTACGTGAACACTGAATAGACAAAGCTGTAGATTAAAAAATCAATGGGCTATTTAGGGTGCCAAGTGGCAAAATTATCAGCCAACTATATACCTTAAATTAAGTGCATCACTCACAGATTCTGACTAAAATAGGGAAACTCACTGCCTTGTAAAAGTGGTTAAAAACTAATTTAATAGCGAAGCTCCACGCGGGCGCGAAGCACGCGTTGACGGAGCCCCATCGCTAAGGATCACGTGACTGTACGCCCGGACCACAGGTACACCAATGTTCAATCTCACACTTTCTAGCTAGTTTGGGAATACAGGAAACTGATATTGCACACACATTGCACATCAATGTCTTGTCAATTTCATTTCCGCAGTTCATATATGATTTATTTCATATATCTTTAACAATGTTGTGATCAATTGACAGCTGTCAAAGCAGAGTATCCGCTGACCAGTATCACCTGAATGTATGGCGGGCTCAGGTGTCGACCCATCGAGGTTGAGTATTCTTTATAATAATAATAATAATAATAATAATAATAATAATAATAATAATAATAATGTTTATTTCTTATATTGCGCAGTCTAGCATGCGATAAAGATATGATCGAATGCGCATTACAACACTAAAATCTTAAAGTAATAAATGGCTAACCAAATAATGATAATATAATAATAATTTACAATTTTCGGAAAACAATAAAAGTAAATATGAGTTAATAAAAGAACTAATAAAAAGCTAATTTAAAAAGATGTGTCTTTAGTAAAACTTTAAAAATGTTCAATGATTGACATTGTCTAATTTCTAGAGGGAGTCGGTTCCATACTTTGGGCGCAGCATTTTCAAACGCCCTATCCCCGAGTGTCTTTTTTGTTCTATAGGTATTGTCCATTAGGAGTATGCCCCGGTATGATCTCAACTGATACCGCGAGCTCTCTTTGATTTTTATCAAGTCTAAAAGATATTGTGGTGCGACGCCGTAAATACATTTGTGAACTAGCATTACTATCTTGAATTCTATTCTGTGGGTAACCGGAGGCCAGAGCAGGTTGATCAGGGATGGTGTGATAGGATCATACCTAAATACAGTACATACCAGCCGAGCTGCCGCGTTCTGCAGGCGTTGCAGCTTACCAAGATGAACAGCGGGCGTACCATATAACAGACCGTTACAATAGTCTAATCGTGACATTATAATAGCCTGTACAATGGACTTCCTATTGTCATATGATAAATACTTTCTAATACGCCGGATGTTATGTAGATAGTAATAAATATCCTGACATATGCTGTTAATATGTGTGGTCATATTCATATTTCCATCAAACCAAGCACCCAGATTTCTAACAGAGTAGACAGCAGAAACCTTTACCTCACCTACTTGCAAGTCACTTATCGTAACCTTATTTAACTGTGCGCGTGTACCTATAATAAGAAACTCGGTCTTAGCATCGTTCAGCCGAAGTTTGTCTTGGACCATCCTGGTTCTTATGTCCCTGATGCAAGGCTGTAAAGCGTCAACAGCATCCGTCTCAGTAGCACAACCATCCGGCTTAAATGAGATATAGAGCTGCGTATCATCAGCGTATGCGTGAACGTTGGGGAGATGGGATTCAACAACATCGAAGAGCTTACTTGCGTACAACGTGAAGAGCAAGGGACCTAGACATGATCCTTGAGGTACCCCTTGAGGCAGATCAAAGTCACTCGAATAGCTCCCGTTAATCAGGATTCGCTGTTTCCTGTTTGATAAATACGAGTGAAACCATTTAAGAGCGGTACCTGTAATTCCATACGTCACGTACAGGCGATTCAACAACACTTGGTGGTCAATCGTGTCGAATGCTGCACTCAGGTCTAGCAATACCAAGAGAGTAACTCGTTGATTGTGCATTGCAGCTAGTATGTCATTCTGTATCTTCAATAGGGCAGTCTCTGTGCTATGACCCAGTCGATAGGCTGACTGGAGGATGGGATACAAGCCCGACTGAGTAACGTGATCGGTTGTCTGATCATAAACTGCCCTTTCAACCAATTTAGAGAGGTATTGCAGATTACTCACAGGTCTTAAATTGGATAAGGAAGTCCCTTGCTTGGTCTTCTTCAGTCTTGGATCCACAAGGGCCGTCTTCCAATCAGATGGAAAGTGTCCCAAGGAAAGTGAAGAATTCACGACATTAGTGATGATGGGGAGAAGTATATCGGACATGCCGACTACTAAATTGGTCGGCATAGGATCAAGTTGACAGCTATTCTTCGATGATCTACCGACCAGCTTCCTCATATCTTCCACAGAGTACGTATTGAAATGATCAAGTTTCCTATCGCCTATAAACACTTTATCCTCAGCCACCGCCCCAGGATGAAGAGTGCACGCATCAAGCTCTGCCCTAATCTTTGCAATCTTACGGTCGAAAAACCGCCCGATATCGTTGGCTAAGATTGAGTTGTCCGTGTATTCTGGAAAACACAACTCACCCCTCGGAAGTAACAATGATCGAGTGGCCCTGAATAGCTTTCCTTGGTCTTCACTATTGTCATTCACAAAGTCTGAGTAGAAAGCACGCTTAGCCCGTGTACTTAAATAAGTAACGTGGTTCTTGAGTTTCTTGAATGCCAACAAATCTTCCTGTGATCGTGTTCTTCTCTATCTCCGTTCTGCTTTCCGGCGTCGCCTTTTTGCCTCAGCTATCTCACTGGTATACCAGGGTACCTTGGGCCAAGCGCGCACTGTTTTGGTTTTTAAAGGTGCATGACGATCAAGAACTTGAGAGAGTGTGGTCGTGTAATCCTCTACAAGTACATCCAAGTTGAAGTTATCCGCTGACAAGTTGCTAGTTTTCAAATGATCGCAGGGTCAAGTTTAATTTTTTTTAAAATTCATATGAAATATATCGTGTTTATGTGCCGCACGCTAAAATTTTGATTTCAAACTGACCTCGGATGCGAAAATTCAGCCAGGTATTACAGGCAGGGAAGACAGTTGCTTTTGACTCTTCTCACCATGGTCAAGCGTTGGTCATGCTCTACGTCCAATCTTTATGCTCTGATTGGTCAAAATTTGACAGGTGAGTTAATGCGGAAAATTTATGCAGCTTCTTGAAGCTTGTTTACTTTGACAGCTGAAGCTGACAGAGTTTTTTTTTGTGTGATGTTTTTAACTGTCTTTTTCTACTGGATCTACGAAATGTAGCTTGTCAAAGTCGGAAATCCGATTTCGGATGGCATCGATTCGTTTTCGTTTTCACCTTGCTTGATTGAAAAGTCTGAAGCGATTCTGGCCTTACTTGACAGCTTCCAGGAGCTGCATCTCGAATGGTAAGCCTGAGTAATTATTGTATTTGTGTTTGTTTTTTTATATGTATCTAATTTCATGAAGCCCAGCGCAGTTTATGAGGCTAGTTTATGTACGTTTGAATTAAGATTTGAGACAACGATCTGACCTATAGTATGAGGTTTGATTTAAGCTTACACGACTTTAAAAAGCCTTTAGTCGATATTTTCTCACCGCAAATAGAAAGAAAAAACGTTGCAAAGAATATTTAGTTATTATTTTGGCTGTAGAAAGAAAACTTTGAGCAATTTTCTTGCCTCGAGTTCATCTTTGAAAAGAGCAAACACCGGGAAGCCGGCTTAAAACATAAACTTAAGCTTTAAGCATAAAGACTCAGGATTCTTAGAGACACTTTAATACTTGTCTTGGTGAATGAAAATTGTTGTCTCTGTAAATGTTTCATCGAATTATACGTCTTTTATTGATTGTTAGTAGTCTCTCTTGCAATTTTAATCGCTTTGCCGTTAATGTTTTCAGTCATTCATGAACATCGCTTGCAGAAGTAGTAAAAAGGCCGCGCGTATCAGACGCTTTTTAAGTTTACACATCGTTATAAAACCATTAAATAAACACAATAAACACAATAAATTCTTTATTCTGTTCAAGCGTAACTCTGTTAATGTTCGTTCAGACACTCCACAGCTTGCAGCCGGCTGGCCGTTATATAGGTGATTTGGGAAATTTTTTTAGCGGTTTCGCTAAAAGCCCACGCGTGCTTGAATCGTCCTGAATATTGAATGAGTGCAATTTGTACAGGTAATCACATGATTTCGAGTGCAATTTGGAATAAATAAGCACGACTACCTTTTTCAAAGACCAACAAAAGTGCACGAGCCCGTAGGGCGAGTGCACTTTGTGGTCTTTGCAAAATTTGCAAGTGCTTATTTATTCCAAATTGCACGAGAAAAATCATGTGGTTACTTATTACTAATAGACACGAAAAACATAACTACAACAACAAGTTTTGACAGCGCGCGTTTTTAGTTCATTCAACTGATTGGCTGAAACAGACTACTACCTTTGTCAAACTCAAACTTTTTCAAGACCAACGCTTTTAAAATCATTCAGGTAAGAACTTGGAAATGTGCAGGTATTGATTTTATATGGTCACCAGCTTGTTAAAGATAACTTGGTTTACAATAATCAGCAAAAGTAAGTGTTTTTAAATTCATCCACGATTATGAGGGCTCGGCGTTCAGAAGAAGCATTTACAAGAAGTATACTGCCGTTTTGAAATCAGGAGAACGCTTCGAGCAGCCAAAGATGAAAGACACTTGCTAAGGTTTTTTAACAACTGTTCATCATTGTCTGTTCCTGAGACCCCATCATAGCTGGATTCATGGAGAATTTTTTGAGATTTAAAGCCCGAAAATGAAGGAGGCAATTTGTTTTCCTTCAACGCCGCCAGGGGGGGCTGGCAGCGAGGTCTGGAACCGAGTTTACATGATCGCCCCAGTTAAGAAATTTGGCCGAGGGAGACTGAGCACCAATTTTCCTTCAAAACAAATATGGCGGAGAAAGAAGACATGGAATGACGATGAGTTTTTGCTCGGTTTTAAGTTTTCCCGCGTCCAAACATCAAGAAAAGGTTTTCATTAATGGAATTTTTGGACATCAGAAGGCATGATGTATGAACAGTTCATGGGTGACTTCACTTTTCGTGACTCGGCATCTCGGCAAGTTCATTTCATATTTTTAAGCTCCGTGAAATTTACGAGCGACTAGCCTGCTCTTACAGCGGTAATAAGACTCTCTTCCTTATCCTAAACATGTGCTACGAGCACACTACATTAGTATGAGACTTGCAACAGTCATATGTGAATGTACCCTGTGAGAAGAGGCTACATTTTCGCTGTGTGAGCTGGCGTGCGAAAAGTAGCCTCTGTGGACAACCGTTCAATTTTCTATCGTGCATACGCAAAATTCGTCACGCGATTCGCACGCAAAATTAATCGTCAGGTCTGTCGTCAAATGGCGCGAGTTTTGCGGGAATAAAAAAATTGCGTTAACTCTGATCTGCTATGCAAGACTCACGCAATACTCTAAACTGGTCAAGAACAGGAAAAAACCCGGTTTTTAAAATTTACTCGCCCAGATTTCTGGACGGATTTGAACGGTTGTCGGCGGAGGCCACTTGTCGCACGCCAGCTCACACTGCGAAAATGTAGCCTCTGCTCGCAGGGTAATGTGAATGTTCATTAAACCAATTTTCTAGTTCGCTGTTCGTAAGTTTGTTTGTACACTGGCAGCCACAACATTTGGGCTTAAATACAGAATACAGGGCCAATTTAGTAAAAGCCAGGGTAAATGTTCCAGTCACTTTTCTTCACATATACTGGGTCTGTCAGTATAAGCTATTTTCAATATCAGAAGGCTGGGAGGGGTTTACTGAACCTTCAAAACCTTAACTGGACAGCTGACTGGAACATCATTGGATTGATAATCGATAAATATTTCCAACAGCAATATCGTATTTAGTAGTTTTATATTAGATAGTGACTTTCGCTTCAAGTATTTCCTTGAAATTGTTTGTACAGAAATTACCCTATAGTTCTGAATTAAACTTGAAATGATTATAATGATTTAGTGTGGGGACAAGACATGACAAGAGGCTAATCCAGTTGAGTGGTAAGAGAGGAGTATGCGTTGAGGAAATCCCTCAAAGGACTGAACTACAAGAAACAGAAAAAGAAAATTGAATGTTTTACAAAGTTTATAAAGAGAATCAAAAGGAGCTTGAAAAATGCACAATTGTTTAATTTGTGTAAGTACAACTAAAATAAACAAGGTAAAATTGATTTTTTTATCAACCATCAAAAGAAGTTATTGCCCCTTGAGCACAATCCCCTCAGCAGTTCTTTCTACAAAACTACCCATGACTTATTTGGCCTAGATGGGTATGTGCTGCTGATTTAGGGTGGTCACCACTTCACCCTTTAGAGTTTTGAACAGGGTGTCTGGGCTGTAAAGGATGATGAAGAGAAGTCTATAGTTACATTTTTGTACCACCATTTGTTCCCCCAAGTTTCTTCCATAAAACTTTAAAAGCTAACTGAATTATGTATGCTAAATGAAATGAATCAGATTATAAAATAAGGTCTCTTGGTTTAAAAAGGGTAGGAAAATAAACGACGTGTCGTACTACCCATACTCTCTTTCAATGCAAACCCAGGGAGGTGATCTCACATTTTAATACCCTTTTACCACTTGTTGTAAGAGCAAAGTCAGTGAACGTTTATGGTCTCTAAGAAATGTTTTTGCCTGCCTAAACACAAGCTTCTAACTGTTATTGCTGACTAAAAATAATATTATCTTAATAATCATTTTAATTTTTTTTTTCCAAGGCATCCCATGATATTTTTTATATCCACTAGTACAAGGCAATTTTTAAGTTGAGAGGGTTTGATTTCATTAACTACATGTTTTTAAAGACAAACTAAGCTGGCACGTTGATGTCCAAAGGTGTAAAAAATTACATGCAACTGTATGGCAAAAACTGATCACAGTGGCCAAAGGAAAGGCAAAAATAATGTCACCATTTCCTTTGAACCATATTTAACCAGATGCGGTCCTTGTCAAACCATGCAAATTTGAACATTTATTTTCTCAACTTAGCTAATCTTTTTTAAACCATAATCTTGTTCCAAGGGGTAGTGTAGTTTTTGGAATTTATAATTTTTCCCTATTTGTTGGCAACAAAACACACTTAAATGAAGACTCAAACTGAAGGTAGTGTAATAACTGCTGTCATGAAAAGAGAATTCCAAACACAAAAAATAATTACCCTTTCATTTGCCTAAGCTTCATTTGTTGGAAACTACGGTAAAGTGTAAATTAAATCACAGGAAGATAAGAACTTAAGCATATCAACATGTGCAAAATAAAGAGACAGAGTACATAAAGAAATACATGAACTACGAGATTTGACCATGCCATCATCCAACACAACTCTGCCAGGATGGGATAAGTTCACAATCAAGGATGAAGAATTAAGACTCTCAATCATCAGGTGTAGTAAAACCGTAAACAACTCTGGCAACTCAGTTCTACCCGACCATGAGCCACTGCACTTTTTTTAATATCACGAAGAATTAATTTTGGGCCTTTCACTTCAAATGTAAACTCTTCTACATACGTATTGGAGGGTTGGCCCTTCTTTTAGTCTTGAAACAGAAACACAGCTTGAGGTCGAGCTTCGATCAATGTTCACTGGTCTACATCTTAGCGTAGTAAACCGCATGTAATGACAAACGCAAGACCAGAAGAAAGGAAAACGTAAGCTCCACATTACCGAGGACAAAAATCGGTTACAACAAAGAAATCAAAGACCAATGGAGCAAAAGTAAATTCACCTCACACTGTCGAATCGCTGTGAAGTTATTTGTTGTTGTTCCCAGCCCGTTGTGCGCATGCTCGCTACAGTTCTCGAATGATTGACAGATTTCTTAACTCGGGCGATCATGGAAAGCCGACAGGCGGCAAGATCAAAGGCTGTTGCCAGCCCCACCTGGACGCCACCATCGATTGGTGAGTGGAGCCACAGTTGTTGTGATGTAGGAAACTGCCAGTATTAATATAAAATTTGCTTTTTCTCAGCGCTGGGGTTTTCATTTTTTTATTTGGCCTACTGCAAGAGTAATCGTAGCTCTTCTTCGTCGGCTTCATCGTAGCGGCCTGTGACATTGGCGATATGTCCTGAACTTACAATCTTTGCTTCCTAGCACAATGATTCGTAAACTTTTTTCTCACTTTCTTTAAGGCTAGTACCAGCTAAGGATACTTTCATTATGTTAGTTATGTTATTTTCACCCATTGCTTTAGTTTGGACCAGATGTTTAAATTTTCGCTTTCGTTTGCTACTGAGGTAGAAAAAACAGACCATCGGATGGATGTTTTAATAGAGGTCTTCGCTCCACAGAAGACTCAAAGAGAGCAACCGGACACCTTTCTCCTCCAACAAATAACGTACGTGACTTGGAATCCCTGTTGTTATCATGGAAAACTTGTATCCTTGTTCATCTAAATGGCTGAAAAGTGTAGCTGTCATGGTTTGCGTGTGGTTGCAACCATGTTTGTTCTTTACTTTTTTACTTTAGGGTAGTCTGTTATAAGTGGCTTGTTTTTTAGTTTTTCTGGCTCATTTTCCTTGATTTTGTTGACAGTATTTTTCTCTTAGCGACGCATTTTCCACACATTAAGCCAGAAAGAGGTACTTTTCTACTGTGTTCGGGTTCTTGGAATATTTTTTTAACTTTTCTATTGTTGTTTTGTGTACAAAATTAAATCCCGTCGTCGTCTGCTCAAAACCATGGCCATTTTCTTCAATTTTGTTGTTAAAACAGCTCTTATCTGATTGGTTCTTGGTGGTTTCTTTTGTATTTTCAGCCAATCAGAAACCATTTGTAATTTGCACTCGTGTTACAGAAAAGCTGCACTCCTTTCTCAGCCAATCAGAATTGAGTAATTTTTTCGTGTACATTATTAGTATTTCAAAATTGCGCAATACTGAATTCTGTCCGAGGTCTGCATGACAAAAACAGCGCCTCATAGCCCTGTTTCACCTCAGATGTGATGTATAACAAGTATAAAAGCTTGGTTTACACGCCCCCAGATTTGTTAGCAAGATTTTGTAAAGCAAACTTGTCAAACGCAAAAAAAATCGGCCTGATTTGCTTTCCAGGCCTAATCTACTGTGATCAAGAGCCATTATGGCTGTTAAATGTGATCGAAGATGATTGCTGTTTTTTGGATATGCTCTTAAGTGAACTGATTTGTGGAATCCAAGCTTATTGTTTGATTTAAATTACAAATTTATTAATGGGAGCTTCGCTTTAAGCTCTGGCTAAATCTATATATCAGGTAAGTGGTAGTTGTATTTTCTGGAAAAAAAAGAAAACGGTTCAATTGCTCACTGATTCTTGCAGTAGTTTTGGCCTTTTACGAGGAAACATGGACCTATTCATCTGCATAAAAAACTGCAATTCATCGATTTGATACCTTGCAAGTGATTAATTCTGTGCCAGAAACGGGCAACGTCCCTAGCATTCTTTACCCTACATATAAATACATTTTTAAAATATTGAACCATCACCTGTTTGGTATGCTGATACAGGGTACCATTCCTGAGAGATAATGAAAAGAAAGCACTTATTAGCATTTTCCATAGTATGCTGGGAGCAGTGAAGATTAAACTCAATTATTATACGGCTGAGTCCGTTTTCGCCATGCGATTGGTCAATTTTCGGTCCGTAACTTGCTATACGGACCAAAATTTCAAAGAAAATGCTCATTTCGGAGCTCTAAATCTCTATACCTCGGAAAAAAAGGTTGAAATAAAGTTACAAGGTGTCTATCAACCTTGAGGACCTAGATTTTGACTTTGCCCTTCAACATTTTAAATTGTGTTTATTTGGGAACGAAGGCGATAAAGAAAATAACTCGTAATCTTATCGAAGAAGATTCTTGTTAGTGTTTGAAAATTTTATCGTAGTACACAGTTAAGAAGACGAAAATCGACTGGCAGAGGTTCGAGATGTTTTGCCTAAGAGAAAATGAGTAATCACTTCGACAAATATGATAACAAACATGCCTGCACCCGATCATCTTAACGAGCTTCTTTGCCATTTGCAGTGTTTTTCCAAAGACCAACGAAAGAAAGATAGAAGCGACTTCGAACAAGAAACAATGTCCAGTTTTCAAAAGACTCGAGCGTCACATTGGCGAGTGAATACTTACAGTGGTCTTAGTTTTGACCGAATATACTTAAAAATATGTCTGTAAACCCTGAGAACTGGGATGTTGACTTTGCCTTTCAAGATTTTCACCTACAATCGGCGACAAAATGAGTTGAGACACTTCGCCCAAAAGTGGGCTTTTTTACGTTTTATGAACTTCAAAAGGAGGAAATATAGCTTTCCTCCCCCATCCCCTCCGTGCAATGTTGTGCCCTTGTTCTAGCTACCTATAGAAAACAACAAACACCCCAACTTTGAATGGAGGGGACAGGGGAGGGGTGCGGATTCTTTTGTTCTCTGAAGTCACCCTATTTAAGTACAATGTCTCAACAATTTTGTCGCCGATTGTAGCTTGGTTTGAATGAGAACGAAGCTCATTTAGAATTTAACTGAATCGTAACCTTTCCGTGGAAGAGAAGATCGTCAGTGTTTGAAAATTTTAACGCAAATCACACTTGAAGACGAGAATGAACTGGCAGAAATTCGAGAGGTTTTCCCGAATAAAATTAACGAGCGAATCCTTCGACAATGACAACAAACTTACCTTAAAAAGCTTCTTTGCCTTTTTCAGTGTTCTTTTTTTCACAAGGACCATCGGAGGAAAGATGGAAACGACTTTGAGAAAAACACAGTGCCCGATTTTCCAAAATACTCCAGCGTTACATGAAAGAGCTAAAAACTTACAGCGCTCTTAGTTTTGACCAAATAAACTTTTTCAACATGGCGAATTTGTTTTCACTTTCTCGGAAACCCTTTGTTGTGTGCTATTGTTTTCGTCAGCCAATAAAAACTTTCTTTCTTGACGCCTGTCAAATGATTGTCAAATCGTGCGTCCTGCACTTGTTTCCGGTCCCCCAAACTGGAAGACGTCATATAATAAACATCTTATTAGCCTCGTTTTTTCGGTCCGTACTGTAAATTACGGATCCTCGTTTTTTTTTCATCGATTTATGGCCTTAATTTACAGTAAGGCCCGAAAACTCTGCTAATAAGAGTTATTTATTTTGTCCATCAACAAACCAGTATTCGATTTAATGAAGCATGGGAGAAACACGTTAAGAACCTCTGTTTGCTCGTACAGTGTTTACTAATGCATAACCAAGGAATCACAAAGTGACTTTCTATACTAACTTTTCTCCGTTAAAGAACTAGGTCAGCATACTTACATTAATACAAAATAGCTGGTGTTCCATTTACTAGCTCGTCTTAAATACTGAGGCTGCTTACATTCCATATAACCTTCCTTCACACCTTAAAAATATTTTGCAACCGGTTTTCAAAAGACTAAATTAAAAGTATCATCAAAATCTTGCGCCAAAAATAAACAAAAAAAACAAGGCTTCAGTAATCAAGACGACGAAGGCAGTGAATAAGTCACAAAAACTGAATTTGTTTTTTCTCAAACCATCGCATTTAAGTAGCCTCGCTCAATATGTCTTACTGCAGTTGAATTCGAAAGGACTGTATCGAAGTTCAAAAAGAAAAAGTAAAAAAAAACACTCGTCATTATTTCTTTACGTCCTTAACAGAACGTCAAAATAGGACGTGCATTTAACCCCAGAAAATGAAGTGCTGGCAATAACTGTCGGACATCGGACATCGGACATCGTCAGATCAAAATGTCGCAAATATCCGACTAATATTTAACAATTAATGAATTCGGCTTTCGTATCTTATGAAGAATTATGGAGACCGAGGAGGGTGTTATCCGCCTCGGCCTACGGCCTTGACGAATAACACCCTCCGAGATCTCCATAATTCTTCATATGATACGAAAGCCGAATTCAATAATTGGTTTATTATTCATTCAAAATAATTCTTAGTTTAAAAACATAGCTAAAAAATGCTTAGCTCCATCGATGTTCAGTTCATCTTCGATAGTGCACATTTAGGGTTGTTCAGCTCCGCCTATACTCTCCAAATGGCAGATGTCGCCCTTCCAGTTGTCTTCTTGCTGTTCTTGCCAAGTTTTTAGCTCTTATTCCGCCTAGTTCTTACTCTTGGAACGACTGAAATGTCCGCCATTTTCTGCTTTCACAACCAAAACAACTCAACCTCGTCCCCAGGTCCTCTCGGTTCCTGCAAGGCAGCTGCACTTTTGACGTCATCGGTCGATTAATCGCAAAATTCTTCCAAATTAAGTCATCAGTAGCTGGGTATGGTGAATTAGGCGTGTGCTTTTAGCCAATAAGAATCGGGAAAATATTTTGAATGAATAATAATGCAATATGTTCAGACATATTGTTCGGTATATGTTCGGTACATTAACCTGCAAGGCAGCTGCACTTTTGACGTCATCGGTTGATTAATCGCAAAATTCTTCCATATTTGGTCATCAGTAGCTGGTTATGGTAAATTAGGCGTGTGCTTGTAGCCAGTCAGAATCGGGAAAATATTTTGAATGAATAATAATGCATTATGTTCCAAAACCTCGAAAACGGCCAAAGGAAGCAGCTCCCTTCGTTGGGGAATTACTGGGCTCTACTTTCCATATATGGAAATCTAAATGTGCACCTGAATGCACAGGTGGCCCAAGCGTTATATGAGTTTGTATGGGAAATGAAACAGACGAAATAAATGAACTAAGAACGAAAAAAGTTATCAAGAAAGTGTAAATATTCTTACCTGGTGTCGTTGTCTTTGTTTTTAAAGCGCGATTTAAGTAGTTTTACATCATCTAAGCTGACACTGTTACTTCGTAAAAACAACGATAACGACACCAGGTAGAAATATTTACACTTCATCGATAACTTTTATCGCTTTTAGTTCATTTATTTCGTCTGTTTCATTTCCCATACAAACTCTTTATTTCTCATACAAACTCATATTACGCTTGCGCCACCTGGGCTGTGAAGCTACCCTGGGAGCAGAGGCTACAGTTTCGCTGTGTGAGCCGTCGTGCAAAAAGTAGCCTCTGCCGACAACCGTTCAAATACGTCCAGAAATCTGGACGAATAAATTAAAAAAATGAGTTGTTTCCTTTTCTTGACCGGTTTAGAGCATTGCGTGAGTCTTGCGTAGCAGATCAGAGTTGCCGCAATTTTTTTATTCCCGCGAAACTCGCGCCATTTGACGACAGACCTGACAATTAATTTTGCTTGCGAATCGCGTGACGAATTTCGCGCATGCACGATAGGAAATTGAACGGTTGTCCGCAGAGGCTACTTTTCGCACGCCAGCTCACACAGCGAAAATGTAGCCTCTGCTCGCAGGGTACTGTGAAGCATAAACAACAAGATAATTTTTGGAATAGTACAGGGATGCTTTTAAGAAAAATTCACATTGCAAGATGTGTGCAACATTTTTGCTGGTTTTGGGAATATTTTCAATGAAATAAATATCATTGCTTTGGTTCCTTTGTTTACTGTACAATTCCTTTGAAATGATGTATTTTTAATTACATATGAGGCTTGTGGCACACGTAAAGTTTCATTTAACAATCGCGTACGCCATTTTTTTTCAAAACTGAATCGCCATATTTAAAACTACCGGTGTCCTGGGCCCTTTTTCTTCAGAATAACCAGTGGTAAATTTGTTGATAAGCTCGTACAATAATGCCATGTAGTAATAAATCATGTCTCAAATTTTATAAGCTAAGCGCGTTTTAGCAAAACACAGAAAACATCCCCCGAGGAAACATCAATCAAATTTGAAGAAAACAAAAACAAAGTTTCATTTCCGTGAATTACGCCAGCTTCCACTTGAATGAAAATCACATCCAAGCAAATTTAGACTATTTCATTTTTTTTTTTCAAAGCTTGAGATTTATGTAAATTGTGTCTGGAATTATGAGAACTTCGGAGGAAAGTTTATTTCTTTTCAAAAAAGTCGCCAATGTGAAGAACAGGTTCGTGAGAGAGGTTATCCAGAATCATTGCATGAGTTTTGTTGCTATGTAATGTCAAGTAATTTGAGGCATTAAACCAGGTTGAAATCATGACCGTATTTACTCGAATTAGCACGGCCCTTGGGACAAAAATGTAATAACCACTGTGGCCCCGTTATCATTCAAAATCAACGGTTAGTTTAATACAGAAAATAACAATATCTTAGTAAAATGATTCTTTGTCGCGTCCAACTTTCAAATAAACGACGCCCTCAAATAAGCGTCGCATTTAAGGCGTGAAGAATTAAATAAGTGCTGCGGCGCTTATTTGAGTAAATGCGATATGCTTATTAATGACCGACCAATTTTCGAATATTTCCTTTTAAAGTAAAGGTTTGAAAGGAAACATGTCCTTTTAAGTAAGAAAATTTTTTTCCAGCACTGAAAAGTGTTATGAAAGTCAGAGAAATGTACTAAAGGGCAATGCATAAGAAGAGCTAGCTTCTATTTGCTTGTAAAGACAATTGCTTTCGATGTCGACTTTGCCGTCGTCGTCGTCGTGGTCGAGTTTGCTTTTGCTTTGTAGTACAACTCACACACGAGGCTGTGGACACAATCGTCTATGATGGTCAACTATATTAAAATGTATAAAAAGAAAAGAAATACTACAAACTTACTTTTGTAGTGAAGAACCTCAATTTTGGCATCAGGTCCTGATAGCCCAAGCCAATGAATAAAGGAGAAACACACGATGTCCAAACTGAAAGACTAATAACAACCCCAGCCTTAAACTCCAACACATGTATCGGCTTATATATATATAGTAGGGTTACTGAAGGGATGAAAGGTGAACGAAAAAACCATTAGGGATGCGTGACACTTGCAGTTAGATAGCTTATAGGATAATATTCTAATAAATTATCGAAAAGTGTCATAAATGTCTTTGAAGAAGAAACAGACGTTTCGGTTGTATAACTCTTCACCAGTGTTCAGAAAACCGTTGCACCACGCAATTGTCATTAGACATGAAATTGAAGCGTGTGCTTGTGAAAATAGTAGCACACGCTATATGCACGTCACAGCTCAATGCAAGGTAAAATTGATGATATTAAGTCCTTTTGGCTGAACGGTTCCTAGTTGGAAAATCATCCTCAATTCACGCTAATGTTGAATGTTTTGTCATTCAATAATGAGAACTATCGCCATATTGGTGGCGTTGCGATGGAAATCAAAATGGGGCCTAATTATGCCTTGTTGGATACTTTGAGCACCAATTCCAGGAACAGTATACAGCCTTTGTTCCAACCTTACACAGACAGTATATTGACATTGTTTGAGCAGCTTCATGCAGGAGAGAGGAACTGGAAGCCTTTTTTCACTGCGACGATTCTACCTTCATTTGAAATTGTAGTTCCGCCGTTCACATCATCTTCATTCTACGTTTCATTCCTTTCACGGGTTAACTCAACAAATTGGCCTGCTCACAATATATGGGTCTTCATAGCTCAGTTGGTACAGCACTGTAGCGTTAACGCAGAGGCCATTGGTTTGAATCCTGTTAAAGTCCAGAAATTTTTTTCATGTTAATTTGCAATTGCTTAAATTGCAATCGCCACTGCGGCGATTATATCTTCATTAACTTTGCTGCTTACTTCCACCCGGCGCTTCAATTTATTTCCTGAAATGGAACTACCTTTCTTGGACATCACCCTACGCATTTCTGATGCTAGGATTCAAACCTCAGTCTACTACACTCACAACTACCTCAATCTCACTTCTTTCTATCCTCATCACTGCAAACATTCTATCCCTTACAGCCAGTTTCTCCGGCTGTGCTGCCTTTACTCTAATGGTGATGACTCCCTTCTGTGATCAAGGCAGATTGATTCACCCTTTACTGACCGTGGTTATTCCCGTTCCTCTCCCACAAACTATCTACAAAGGGTAGCAACCATTATCCGTCCAGATACGCTGCACCACAGCTTAAGGTTAAGAAACATGTTGGTCTACTCCACTGATCACTCTTTTACCGAGCAGCCGTCAGCGTCTACGATGCAAAAGCTGCAATCACATCAGTCTCGTCGCTGCGATACGAGGCCGTAAGTGTTCCTTTTCTATCCGTGACAATTTCACCTGCCAATCCCAGAATCTTGTTTACTGAATACCCTACCGCCGATGGCCTTTTCTTTACATTAGTGGAACTGGACGAAGCCTCAGGAGTCGTTTTAGCGAACATTAGCGAAGCATACGCAGCAACACTTTAAGGTTTGCTGTGGCCCAACACTTCAGCTCCGCGGGCCACAGTATTTCTGATGTCCAGGTGCGTAGTGCGGCTGTATGAAGTGGAGCCAGCATCCAACGAAAGCGGCTTCAGCCGAAAGGAATTAATATCGATTTCAACTTCCTCTGAATTGTAACATGCATCTTGCCGGCGCTACTATTTACAAACGCACACGCTGCAATTTAATTTATAATGACAATTGCGTAGTGCAACGGTTTTCTCAACATTGAAGAGGATTTATACACCGAAACGTCTCTTTCTTCAAAGACATTTCTGATTCATTATGAAAATTTGTTAGAATATCATCCCATAAGCTACCTTACCCAAGAACTGTCTTAGTGGGTGTTAACACCACTAAATGACTATGACCTACAATGGAGGTGAAATGTTTTTGGCCCTTTCCGTTTATATAGGTAAAAGCAATTCCTCCTTTCCCTCAAACAATGATCAATCGAGGGAAAAACCTAAAGCCAATAAAAAATGTCAATAGGATCAGAGTCCTGTGTAACAATTGCTATTTTAGCTGTCCCAAGTTCTCTTGACAATCTAGTTATGGCTACTGACAGCCCATTGGTTCTGGCCTTATATTGCAGTACTCAGCGTAAACGAAGTTATGGTTTGGATGCCACATTTCTTTATTGACTGCCACTATTACAAACATATAGAAAATAGCTGTACTATGATTAAAGAAGTACTAAGAGGAGACTAAATTTTAACATGACGCTGCATCTCGCTAGATAGGTCTAAATATCGTGAATCATAAAAAACGATGTTCACAAATGAACTCCAGAGGGCGTCGATCCCTTATTCTCCTGTTAGGCATTGCAACTTTTGTTTCGTTCTCTCTAATCGAGGAACAAAGTTCCCCAGACATTTTCGAAGGGTGTGCTAAAAAAACCGCAACCTTCGTATCTTGAAGTCACTCAACCTGGCTGTTTCTTGCACACAAAACGTATTCGTAATGCTAACCATTTAAATGCTCAGGGCTTAGATAATTACATCAATGCCGACACTTACTGAACTACAATCGCTTTAGAAAAAAAAATGTATTGGGATGCATCTCAAGTGAATATGTAACATGTACCCAAATTTTAATTTGACACCTCTGATCTTGCATCTTCGAAGTGGAACACATGGAATGATAGTACTAAACAGGAATTTTAAAATAGCATTTTATTAACACAACTTGCCCAAAGAGCAAGGGAGCGAAATTATACGAGCTGAGATACTCAAGCTACTTATGAAACTAGAGGTAATCATTGTGTACGGATCCGCGTTCGCCACTTACGGAAAAATGACGGAAACGAAATCGAGTCGAAAGGAGTCTAACGGCTGAGGTGCCCCCGATGAAATTAATAGGGGCGGCTACTTTGCAGTCGCTCCTGATAGCTCGAAAATTCCTGCCTTAGTGCCACAGGAACACCGGATTAGGACGCGTTTTGGCGAATGCAACGACTCCTGGGTTTACACCTTTCACAGCCTGCAAAGAGTAGCAGATAGTTGGACACATTTGTGGTCAGTCATGAGGAGAAGCTACAATCAAGGAAAGATCGAAACTGGACATGCTTTATGGTTACCTTGACAAACGCATGCATTACCTGAAGAGATTCAAACTGACACAACCAGTCCTTGATACGAGATTCTTGTTGAAAGGTGGAAGTGGAGACGATCTTCGAAAGGAGCGATCCATGACCAGATTTCACAATCATGGCTGTAAGGGACGACAAAAAATCTCTGCAAAAAAATAATTATAGCTGTTAAGACACATTCTCTGTCTTGAGTGGGAAATGTGAATTCAAATGTAAGAGATAAGAAAGTCCACTGCAATAGATCTTCTACCAATTTACGCGTGCATATTTCTAAGAACGCAGTCATAAGACGGAATCTTGGATCATGCCAAAGTCTTGTGCGGTGAACTTTCCCTTGACCAACGTGACACAAAAACTAAATTACCACTTAAAATTTGAATACCAGTTTAAGCAAGTGGCTTACAGTGAGCAGCCGATAACCGAACGACCCATTCAAGCAATTAAGTACACTAAACGTGTATTTCAAAACCGGGTCAATTTATCTCTGTTTGCTTAACTTAAGGCCTGTTTTCCATTATAACTCTCCGGATTGTCGTGATCGTCTGAGCTCTTCCCAGATCCATATGCGTCATCAAGATGATCAGATCGAAATGCCAAAGTTGTGACATAAGATGATGGCACTGGTCTGCACAGAACTGAGGTCTACATGGACGATAGGATTGCAGTGATAGTGAAGAATGACTGGCAATCATATTAAAATCACCCACAAAAAATTGAGACCTTCGGGGGAATCAATTCCCAGAATTCAACGTTAAGTAATATTATTGAACAAGTAGTTGCTATAGACGAGTGAGAGCCTAGACGACTTATGGAAACCAATGAATTGCACCAATTGTCTCGATCTCATCAAAGTGCTTCGATGTTCCAATAGAACCGAACTTTCGCTGTAACTTATCTTGAATCGAATGCAGAGACTGAAAATTGCACTTTTGTATTTATCAGACATAAGGAAGGTAGAAGCGGGTTAAGAGCACACGTCCATGTAGGATACACATACGATCTGTATTCATTTATTGATTTCGTTAGCCCTCACTTAATTTCGCCAATCAGGTCACGGTAGCTTTTGTGAGGAATAAACGTAAAGGATATACTGTTCGTCCGGGCCCAGTAAGAAAACACATTATAGGCTTGCCAGAACAAAAAGGTTGGCCTGATTTTTCCTTTAGGTCTTCCCTTAAAAATAGAAATACTGATCCTAAAAATCGTAACCTGTAAATTGCTGCTACTGAAGAGACCTACAACTTCGCAAAGAGGAAAGTGAAAAAGGTTCAAAACATGCCAGACGCTCTGCCGTGAAGAAAACAAGGTTGAATTCCTCGAAGGACAATTTCGTAATGAAAAGCTTTCGTTTCTCCACAAAAAGGCATATAAGCATTCTTTTGAACTTTCCCTTTACATTTGCATCTTTTATCAGTGTTTTCAACCTTGAAATGCAAAACTTTTGACTTGAAAACCACCGCATGGTGAACGAACACCAGCCATTTTGTTGAAAATGGATGTTCTTTACTAAGGTGTCAAATCCGTTTCTTCTCTACCTTTTAAGATTCCGATCGGTCAGTCATTTCTAAAACCTTTTGAAACAACAGGGGAGGAACTCGTGTCTACTTAGTCCCTCCCGAAAAAAGTCGGAACGTACGGATATACGTACGGTGACGTCATGGCGAACCTTGCTCGCATCGATAGGTTTCCATTTTCTACAGCAATGGAGGCTCCGCTACTAAAACAATTATTCTTTTTAATCTTGGTGAATAGTGGCCTTAGGAATTTTTACCTCAATTCCAAAGAAGCGAGGGTCATAAGGCCAGCGAAGCGAGTATATACTTTAGTCACGCGCGGATCGTGTGTGGATCATTTGACCCATTTGTATTTGCATCTACAAATCTTTACATTGTTTTGCCTCTGAGTAATTAAGAGAGTGTCTCTGTAAGAGCGGTCCGGTTGATTTTGCTTGAGTCACAGACCTAGCTCATTTCTTGTGTGTTGTAAGATATTTATGTGCCTATGCTAAAACCACAATCCGTTTGATCGGATCTCTGTATTTTTCAGAGTTTTACGGAAATTAAATTTCACTCGGGCGAAGGCCTGTAGTGACACTTTTCAAGACGTTAATTTGAGGCAACTTTGGCGGACAATTTAAAAAATACTATGGGACTCAGCAAAAAACAAATACCACAGCCATGTATATTAACTCTAGGCGACTTTCGTGAACATCACGTTTCAATCAAGCAAACAGGAAGACTTGAACGACACCTTATCGGTTCGCTTAAGTCACACGCGAAAACCGATCAAAAGGTAAATTTTTGAAAAACAGGGACCGCGCAGGGGGTGGGGCCGGGGGGGCTTAAGCCCCCTCACTTTTTTGGCTGATTAGATCACTACTTTTTGTTACTTTAGTAAACCAGGTCTGTCTTTTACAAAAAAAGTACATTACATTATTTTATGTCAAACATGCGGACCTCTTAGGAAACGCAGCCTTATTCTGATTTGTCCATTTCGATCCAATATATTTTTTCGAGGGTTTTCCCGCACAGACACGGCCAGATGAGGCAGTTTGTCGTTACGTTTGTTCCTGAACAGACGATTAGATTTTCGCCTGCGCAATAATGGTATTTAAACTCTTGTTTCTACTTCCACTCGTTGTTGGATCGGTGTTTCTCGATGGCATTGGTTTAGTTGAGTACGAAGATGGAATTTCATCACTGGATAAGCTTCAATGGGGTTTTGCAGAACGTAGTTTTTTTATCACAGCTGTTTATCGCAGTAAATATCTGAAACGGAGAATTATGTACAGCTATGGTCATCCTGGATCATTCAACCCTGCTGTTATAACGAACAAAGAAGCGCATATGATTTATGGTAACATGAACAAGGAAGCTGGCTCCTCACAAGCTACTGGTCTTGTCAAGAAGAAAAGGTCCAAAATTTCCAACTTTTTTTCCAAAACTGAACAGCGCTCTTTTGAAGGTTAGTTTAGGCTTTCGATGCTTTATTTAACTTATGCTTAAATGAAAGCCTACTACTATGTCTGTGCATCACATGTCATATATATGATCATTCTTTTTGTTTAGTTTAATTCTTTTTTTTTAGAGCCTGCATGCAAAAAATCTTGCCAACCAATCGCAGATAAATTGACTGATATTCAAGCTACGAAATCCACTGCTGAACCACCACAAAACCCCATGGTCCCCACCTAGCCACTAGAGGCAGAACATTCTGCATCACCGAGTCAGTCTTCAATAGACATTCATCTCCATGTAACAGAACCGTTTCAACCAACAAACTTTACTTTGCCCAAGAAAACATTTGGCAAAAACAGAATCGCTCATTTCAAGCAAAATGGTTCACTGACTTTCCCTGGCTTCATTATAATGAGCAAAGCGACTCTGTGGTGTGTTTCATTTGCGTCCAACAGAACGAAAAATTGAATCTGCGCGCTGCTAGAAAAAAAGAATGGGTTTTCATTTCGCACAGATTTTCCAACTGGAAGAAGGCTTTGGTGCGATTCAAAGAACATCAACTTTCTGAGTGTCACAAGTTGGCCATGGAGTTTCAAATAAGCATTCCTAATAGTTGCGGAAATATCATCCAAATGTCCAACAATGCAGCCAAAAAAACTATGGAGACTGACCGGTTCTGTCTGCTCAAAATTATAGAATGTTTGCAGTACCTTGTCCGACAAGCAATGCCCATGCAAGGAGACACCGACGAAGAATCTAACTTAACTCAGCTGCTCAAACTAAGAGGGAAGGATCAACCTGTCTTGCTCAAATGGCTAGAGAGGAAGGAAGATAAGTACACTTCACACGAGATTCAAAACGAAATTATTTCTATCATGGCAAATAATGTCATCCGCAATTTAGTAGCAGATATCCGTGGTGGATTTTTCATACTTATCGCTGACGAATACACGGATACAAGTAACAAAGAACAGTTAATAATATGTATCCGATGCATTGATAAACACCTGGAGGTCTCTGAAGATTTTTTTGTTTTTTTTTTTTTAACATACCTGATACAGGTGCAGAAACGATAGTTTCGGTGATTAAAGATGTGTCACTAAAGCTACAATTATCATTAGCTTACTGTAGAGGACAGTGTTACGACGGCGCAAGTAACATGCTTGAACATAAAACTGGCGTAGCTAAGAGAATCCAGGAAGTCCAGCCCAACGCTCATGCCACTCACTGTCATGGACATTCATTAAGTTTGAGTGTAAAGGACACAGTAAAAAACTGCAAGTTGCTCCTAAATACAATGGACACAGCAAAAGAAGTCGTAACCCTCATAAAATTTTCTCCAAAACGGGAACGTCTATTGGGAGACATAAAGGAAAACCTTGATGAACAACCTGCAACCGGAGGTGTCATAAGCCTTTGTCCTACAAGATGGACAGTGCGAGCAAGCTGCTTTCATCGCATCATAGATAATTACTCAGCTCTTCTTCAGGAGTGGATTGTGTGTCTTGACCAAAAGCTACAGGCAGATGTACGTGGCAGGATTATTGGATGTCAAGCCCAAATGAATACCTTTGACTTCTTCTTTGGGCTACATTTGGGTGAGCGGCTGTTCTCGCATACAGATAACCTATCCAAAACATTACAAAAGACAAGGATGTCCGCTGTTAGTGGACAATGAGTCGCCAATCTTACAAAACAGGTCCTGCAGAAGATGCGGAATAACGAGTGCTTCAAATCATTCTATAACACAATTGCAACCAAGAGTAAAAAGCATCCTTCCATCTCGGAACCAGCCTTACCTAGCAGGCAAAAACGAGCACCTAGCGGGTTTGAAATTGGAACAGGGCCCCCATGGTATCCAACAACACCACAGGAGCATTACAGACGCATATACTTTGAGGCGATTGACCTAATGGTCAACGCAATTGATAACCGTTTTAACCAAGCAAGTTTCGACGTGTATGCAAAGATGGAGTCTCTTTTAGTTAAGTGCCTTAATTGCCAGGATTATTCGACGGAGTTGCATTTTCTTGAAACAAATTACGGAGAGGATGTTGATGTTACAACATTGAATGTTCAACTGGAAATATTTAACGTGTTAATGAAAGACGGAGAATTTACCTGTTTTGATCACATTTTAGCCAAGATCAAGCAGCTTTCTGAAGCCGAAAAGTGTATGATAACTGAAATCATAAACCTTAGTTAAACTTCTTCCTGTAAATCCAGCAACCAGTGCAGCAAGCGAGAGATCCTTTTCTTCTGCTCGGAGACTGAAAACGTGGCTACGCTCGACGATGACACAAACAAGATTTAGCAATCTGACAATACGTAATACCCACAAGCAGAGAACAGACAAACTTTGCCTTAAAGATGTTGCCAGTGAGTTTGCAGCTCTCAATGAAAATCGAAAAAGCAACTTTGGCACCTTCAAAGAATCCGACTTAAAAATGTCCGGGTGACACTCATCCGTTGCGTCTGTTGGGTTTAGCTCAGAAGTTAGTCTATTCATTTAAATTTGGTCAAACGTCTCGAGTTTGTTACTCGTTGTTTTATAAGAATTAAAAATTAACTTCACTTTTGGCAGTTTTAGATCCATTCCTAGCCATTTCAGAAGACTTCAATTTTCCCGGGGGAACATGCCCCCGGACCCCTCTAGTTGGCTCAAGCGAACGCGTTCGCATTAGCCCCCCAAGCCCCCCCCCCCCCCCCCCCTCCACCACTCGCAAATCCGCTCCGCGGGCCCTCATAAAGTGAGGTGTTCTTAATTGATCCAACTTTGCGGCCTGACTTTTACTAAAACTTTATAACTCCGTGAACTTACCTAATTTTCGGCAATCTCCAAGTTTGGCCGCCATTTTGAGGGACTTGTCAACATGAAGCCTAGCAGATATAAATCGAGCAGGTAGATCTAAATCCGTCAAAAATACACACGAAAGCATTCAAATGAACTTCACTTTCAATTCAAGGGGCAAAATTTGAAATTGTCCCTTTAAACCTACTGTTCCTACATCCCCATGCGACTATTTCTTCCAACAATTCAAATACTACAACTAGTGTTCGACTTCCCATCGTCGATTCCACCGTCAGAAATAACCTGTTCCACCCAATGTGAAGTACGAATCAAATAACATAACTGCTTCATCTTCGAGGCCATATCACGCTGGATTTTGATTTTCTGATCGACAAGAACGGTGATCAGGAAGTGATCGCCATGTTTACCTCATAAACGTGACCGCAGACCAGCCGCTGAGTGAAAACAGTACAGCGCGGGGTGGGGTGGGGTGGGTGGCGGGCTTATCGTCATAAGATATAAAAAGCTTTAGGACTCTCAGTCTAACCCGTGAAGGCATGCTTCGTGGTACAGACAACTTTTATTTTATTCTCAAAACTTTTTTCTTTAACTTAGAACTGGTGTTAATTAATAGAGTTATCTAAATATTTTTAACCGAGGTACCCATATGACCTTTTTGCTTGTCGTCAGTGGTATAAAATAAGGTGTCTTTTCCTCCAGAACCTTTTATTCATGCCTTATTGCACGGAATGAACACTATACTTAGAATGTTTGTTCTACATCATTTTTGCTGTTCCCAAGAATGTATGCAAAATCATTGCTTTATACAAAGCTGACTCTAAAATATGATTTTCCGTAACAGTGACCAATGTCATTTACGTAAGGTGTTGACAAAACTAGCAATGTACAATTTTTAGCGTTTTCCACTTATAAGCCTGACATACAATTGTTAAGTGAACTATATTAGTTTCAGCTCGTTCCTTGATTCGATGTGACCTTTTATCACTAAACCCTACTCTCTTCATTTACAATTTTCCTGTACATTTTTTTCATACGACGACAAAGAGTTTTATAAGTAAACTGATTTTTTGGTCTACAACGGTTATTACATTGTATATACAAATACATGCAAAAAGGCCGGCTAAATAAGCTCCTCCCCTTGCTCCTAATTTTTTGGTTGCTTTCGTCCCATGCCTCTGCACGACTCCATGTTCAACAAGGGCCATCGCGTCACTGCTTGATGGTGTAATTATCCTTCCACTGAGCACTGGCATTCATTGGTCATTTCCTTTATTTTTGACTTTAGAACAGCTTTGGAATCTCTAGATTTAAGCTGGGTTAAAAATTCTCATCCCTTACCCTTTCAGAAGACGACAGTACCAATGTTATCTAGAGACAGGGTAGCGAACCTTACCAGTCGAATTTAAGTGAAGGATGGGCACTTCATAAGCCAAAAGGTGGCGCTGTTCGCTTCTAAGAGAAAGTAAGGCAGTATCTCACCTCCAAGTTTGAAATTGGTGAGCAATCTGGAAGGAAAGAGGATCTGCGACAAGTCTCGGAAGATATGAGGAAAGGGGAGGGGGAAAACGGGGAGCGCCTGTTTTCCCGGGAAGAGTGGCTAACCAAAGCCCAAATACAAGGATTTTTCTCCCGTTTATCCTCCTCAAGAAGGAGACGGGCAGGTCCGTCTCCGAGCACCGCGGTTGAAGTGAGTCACATGACTACCGTCCAATCAGTTGTAACAGAAATTGGCTTAACCCATCTGATTTTCTATGACATTAATGACTTGTGTGACTACGTCAAGGAGGAAAAATTGAACTATTTTACTGTTTCCATGCGTAAGGAAATCTGTACTTTCTTCGAGTTCCCATTTAAATCTACCTGCTCGACTTATGTCTGCTACGCTTCATGTTGACAAGTCCCTCAGAATGGCGGCCAAACTTGGAGATTGCCGAAAATTAGGTAAGTTCAAGGAGTTATAAAGTTTTAGTAAACGTCGGGGCGCGAAGTTGTTTTCTGTATTTACCTTTTCTGTGGCACCTACTTCCTAGCTATATTATTTGGATCAACTAAGAATACCTCAATTTTTCAAAAGTTTACTTTGAATTTGATCGGTTTTCGCGTGTGTGACTTAAAGGAACCGATAAAGTGTCGTTCAAGTCTTCCTGTTTGCTTGATTGAAACGTGATGTTCACGAAAGTCGCCTCGATGGAGAAGATAGAGTTAATATACATGCCTGTGGTATTTGTTTTTTGCTGAGTCCTGTAGTGTTTTGTAAATTGTCCTCCAAAGTTGTCTCAAATTAAAGTCTTGAAAAGTGTCACGACAGGCCTTCGCTCGAGTGAAATTTAATTTACGTAAAACTCTGAAAAATAAAGAGATCCGATCAAATGGATTGTGGTTTTAGGATAGGCACATGGATATCTTACAACACACAAGAAATGAGCTAAATCTGTGTCTCAAGCAAAATCGACCGGACCGCTCTCACAGAGACACTCTTTTTATTTTAGGAGCAGTGACAAACGAAAACTGAGCTGAAAATTTAGAAATTGACCGTTATTGCGTGTTTAAACAGAAAAGACACTTTTGACAGTTTGTAGAATCCTTTTTCAACAGAACTGTTTGCTTGCCGAAACAAAAGTTCAACGTTTATCAGTAAAGGAGAACTTTAAGGTCAAAAGAATCTATTTGGCGGCCATATTGTTTTTCTTCTTTCCAGGGGAGAGAAAGAGTCGTATGGTTCAGTCAGTAGTTGATCAAGTATAATAGTTCAAACGGCTTTGCATGGACCAAGCATGTAAGGGTATCAATGACTATTTGTGAGGTTTCCGTCTAGCTAAGATCAGCTAAAGGTTTAATTCTACAGAAAAACCAAAAACGTCACTGAAAACTGTCAATCATCACAGAGAGAGAATATATACTTCTTTTCAAGCTTGAGGCTCGAGTAATTGCGGAGGTAGCCTGGTGGAGGACAGTACTGTTTTCCAGTTCGAAAGGTCTGGGTTAGAATCTTCACTTAAGCAAGTAATTTTCTTCGTCTTTCATTTGTTTTTCTTTTTTTGTTTTTATTTACTTGTTATACGTTTTACCTGTGGTGCATACGGCCAGAAACATAATGTAATAAATTGAAAACAAAGTTCAGAGGAACATAAACAACGCCGTATGCATCTTACAGTATTTACTGCTATTTACAGGTCATCCTTGAAAACTGTCAATCACCATAGAGAAGGAGAATATACTAAACTCGGATGGGCAGCGTTTACCGACATGGTCCAGTGGATAGAGGCATTAACTTTCAGTTCTAACTGATTCTGAGGGTCCGGGGTTCGAAACCTCTTGAAGCAAATTTTTTCTAACCTTATTTTTTTTTCTGTTTTTAATATCTCTTTCTTACTCTTTTTTACCTGTGAGGTGGGCCTGTGTGGTGCATGTAGCCGGTAACATAATGTGGTAATTGAAAGCAAGGTTTACAGGAATATAAAAAATGCGGTACGCATCATACCGTATGTACCGCTATTTTTTAGTAATACTGGCAAAACCGTATCTACCGGTATTTTTTAGTAATACTGGATGCTGCTATCACTACCCAGCTATGTGTGTGTGTGGGTGTGGGGGGGGGGGGGGGGGGAAGACGAGGTCTGGGATCGAGAAACGATGTTCTCACAACTTGCAAAATGATCACCCTGCGTGGTGGTAAGCGGATAGTTTTTCCCACAGTAAATATTTTAATTGAAGCGAGGAGCGAACCGGAGGAGGAAAAGATTAATAAATGGAAAAAATTAAATCATGCATCTGTGTTTTTCTTGCATATCGTATTTGTCTTTTGGTACTGAAATCGAGGGGGAAACTAAAACGCAACCGTGTTAGATCTTAACCAACAACAACGGCCTCGACTGATTTATAGGTTGCATCGTTTTTGCAGGGTGAGGACATGAGAAGATTATAGAAGTTATGAAGTTGATAAAAATATTATTACTGGAGAAAGGGTCGAATTTATCGGAAGTAAGTATATTCAAGAGAGCCTTATAAATATGAGCTTACAGCTGAATAAACACTCACACTTCATAACATTTCACTTCGTTTATTACGATCACTTAACACCTTGAATTCAAAGTTAAAATTCAAAACAACCCTAACAAACCAATCACAACTACCACTGAAAGCTCTGTAACTTGAAGCGACCTTAACTTTCCTAAGGTTTTGCGGCAAAACACTGCTCGATAGCTTAACTCTGATCTTCGGCGGTTCTTATCAGCTGTACGCAGCTATATGTTGCATATTCCAAACTATAGTTTAAATCAAACAATAAACTTGTAATCCACAAATCAGTTAACTTAAGGGCACATATGTGAATTTTGAGGGAAAGTTAAGGCTAAGTTATTTTAGAGTGAAAAAATTCTTACATCGAGTTGATAGCCCTATATGTACATCTTCGATCACATTTAAGAACCATAATGGCTCTTGATCACAGTAGATTAGGCCTGGAAAGCAAATTCTTGGAAAACAAATCAGGCCGAATTTTCTGCGTTCGACAAGTTTACTTTACAAAATCTTGCCAACAAACCTGGGTGCGTGTAAACCAACCCAATACTTTTTATACATCACATCTGAGGTGAAACGGTACTATGAGGCGCTGTTTTTATCATACAGACCTCAGACAAAATGCAGTATTTCACAGTTTTTCAAGACAAATTGCACTCATGCGATATTCAGAACCATCGAAGCACGCGTAAGCTTTTTGCGAAAACGTTCAAAAAATTTCCAAAATCACCTATACGGCCAGCCGGTTCTCACTTTTGACAAGCGCCAAATTTGCGGTGTTTAGTTTTTATTTAACGGTTTTATAACAATGTGTAATCTTAAAAAGCGTTTGATACACGCGGCATTTTGAGTACTCCTGTAAGCGATGTTTGTGAACGACTGAAAACAAACGGTAAAGCGATTAAAATTGCAAGAGACTACTAACAATCAATAAAAGAAATATCATTCGGTGAAACATTGACAGAGACAACAATTTTGATTGAGACGAAGACGAGTATTAAAGTGTCTCTAAAAATCCTGAGTCTTTCAGCTTTAACGTTAAGTTTATGTTTTAAGCCGGCTTCCTGGTATTTAATGTTTTCAAAGATGAACTCGAAGCAAGAAAATCGCTCAAAGCTTTCTTTCTACAGCCAAACTTATAACTAAATACTCTTTAGAACGTTTTTTCTTTCTGTTTGCAGTGAGAAAATATCGACTAAAGGCTTTTTAAAGTTCTGTAAGCTTAAATCAAACCTCATACTAGGTCAGATCATTGTCTTAAATCTTAATACAAACGTGCATAAACTAGCCTCATAGACTATGCTCGACTTCACGAAATTAGATATTAAAAAAAAAAACAAACAAACAAACAAACACCAAATTAATACAATCATTACTCAGGCTTACCATTCGAGATGCAGTTCCTGAAAGCTATCAAGTAAGGCCAGAATCGCTTGAGACTTTTCAACCCACAAACAGCAAAGTGAAAAACGAGAACGATGCGATCCGAAATCAGATTTCCGACTTTGACAAGCGGCGTATTTCTCAACCAAAAATTCAATAAACAAACCAACCATGAATAACAGAGGACTGTTGATAGCAGCTGTATTTCATTTTATGCGTCCAGTAGAAAAAGACAGTTAAAAACATCACAAGTTGACAAAAAACTCTGTCAGCTTCAGCTGTCAAAGTAAACAAGTTTCAAGATGCTGTACGAATTTTCCGCATGAACTCACCTGTCAAATTTTGACCAATCAGAGCATAAAAATTGGACGTAGGTGAGAAAAGTGAAAAGCATCTGTCTTCCCTGCTTGTATTTTTAAATAACTGGCTGAATTCTCGCGTCCGAGATCAGTTTGAAATCAAAATGTTAATAGCGCGGGGCCATAGTGACATAAACACAACACCTTCTGTCATCATATCATTATTTTGCTGCAGTTCTCTTTGCCTTTATATTTCTCTTTCGCGTTGCCTTTGTCTATTCATTCTAGCTACGTCTCGATCTGCTTGCCAGCGTTCTTCACCATAATTTTCTCTCCTTCTTCTAGCCCTGACTCGTTCTGCTTGCCGGCGTTCATCACTGAAATTTTCTCTGTTTGCTCTAACCCAGTCTCGTTCTGCTTGCCGGCATTCTTGGCTGAAATTTTCTCCATTTGTTCTTGTCCTGTCTCCTTCTACTTGCCGACTGTCTTTGCTAAAATGTTGTCTTCTCCAGCTACTTCTAATGCACTCTCTTTGGTGATCGTCTTCGCTTGTTCTACGCTGCCCGGTTAGCTCAATGGGATAAGCGCCGGTTTGTTGAGCGGGAGGCCATAGGTTCAAACCCCGGCCGGACCAACACTCAGGGTCTTTAAATAACTGAGGAGAAAGTGCTGCCTTTGAAATAACATCTGCAAACGGTTTGACTTTCTAGTCTTCTTGGATAAGAACGATAAACCGTGGGCCCCGTCTCACAAGCCCTTGCACATGTAATAAAAAAGCTGTGGGACGTTAAAGAACCCACACACTCTTCTTAAAGGGTAGGGCACGTAGTGCCCAGTCTAGTGGTCTATCTCACTTTCACACTCATTTATGGGGGCATCATTACTCATTCCTTCATTACTTGTAAACTGTACCTTAAGCAGTCTCGCAAACTCCCCCAACCAGTGTTGTACATTATCCCTGAAAAGACCTGGGGGAGTGGATAATATGATATTTACACTTTACATTTACAGCCTGTTGACTCTCTTTGCTCTCTGCTTAAAACCTGTCGTCTACACGCTAAAATCTCTCTGCTCTTGTTTGTTGACACAATAGCTTTCGTAACTTGTAATAAAAAGTTATGAGGGCTCTGTCGAAAAACCTTTTTGCTGAGTTGCTTTGAAATTTCTTTTTCAAAACCAGTTGCGCGATAATATAATTGCGCGAAGTTGCGCCATGTGATTTCCCGCCAAAAAGATCTCTTTCCCCTATCACAAGAGTCCGTGCGGACTACTTTCCATCACCCAGAGAGTCCGTACGGTCGTACGTACGGACGGACGTACGGTGACATCATAACCAAATTTTCTCGGATGGATAGTTTACCAAATTTTCTTACCCATGGTGCTCCACTGCGCGCGCTTCCCGCACGCGAGAGCTCCGCTAATAATAATAATGACTTTATTTTAGTGTCGATGTATTTAGCTTAACAGTTAGCTAATTGGGGACACTACAAACTATGTCTGAGAAGCAACATAAAATCAATAAATTTGCGAATTACCAAAATATAATTATGAGAAACAGTCCTGCCTTGGGCTGCCATGTTTTTTGTTCCTTCTGAAAACCGTTGATCTGTGGTTTTGACGTAATGCACATGATCAATACGCAAATCCGGTGGCAAGACCTTTGCTGATCGCTTTGGAAGTTGTGAGAACATCGTTTGGATTTCATTTAAGAGAATGTATGGGATGTAGTTCCCCCCCTCCCCGACCCAGCTCAATCGTCGATTTTCACATGTGCCTAATTTAATTCGGGAGGTAACTGCTTTGAGATGGGAATCAACTAAATTCGATAGTTTCAAATTAAATACGACTTTGTCGAATCTGCGACTGAAACAGTCGAAAATTCCACTTACCAGTAGGTTCAACATTTGATTTAGAAGTCGCATTTCACATGTGCTGAATATAATGCATTAATTGTAGAAGCCCTTTTCCATATTGGATAAAAAATGTTACTAAAGACTGGGAATATTTACCAAACACAGAGTTAAATTCGGCACCATCATATCCGACGTCTGAATCAACTGCCGTATTTAATTACTTTCATCGACTAAAATAGGTATTCGGCACTCATAAGAAATTCAACGTTCGGAAGAGGCGTAACATAACATAAGTTTTAGCTTATAGGTTTGCAGGCTGTTATAAAGTTGTTGTTTTCTTTTCAGTAACAGCAATTCGTACCTCTCTTTGTAAATCCATTTTATTAATCACCTTGTGCCGCGACTTAGTGTGCCGCGACAGCTGTAATAGTCGGTTTTACTTTCTTTTTGGCATGATTGGATGTCACTAGACGTGATTTGTATATCAAAAAGAGTGATTACTTTAAGGTTTAAACTCGAAGCTTTATATAGTGTAAAATAATTATAATTTACTTTTACCAGTAAACTTGTAACAATAATAACAACAACAACAATAATACTAACAACCCTTTAGGAGTAATACGGTTTTAAATTGAACTAGACAGATTCAATAGTAACCAAAATATACCTGGTGACTGCCTCATCTCCAACAAACAAAACACATTTCTGTGATTTAGAAGCCAAAGAAACTGTCTGACAGTTAAGACCGACCTAAGTATTAAACAGATACAAGTGAGTAAGAAACTGTCAATATAGAAATGTGAGGAATTTGTGTGTTCCACCGTTTCTTATCATTTTGCGTTTTGATTACCGGAATGTTGAGAACATTGATAGTGAATAAGAAAGCTGAAACTCAATTATTTCTGGACCCACCCAACTCATTTCATGGTTTCTCGTCAACCCCCTTAAACTGATGCTAAAAAATGTCCCAGCCCATTTAGAAAACTGAACAGTCTCGAACTCATTAGATGTATCCAAGCTGGCGATCTTACCACAAACGAAGCGTTACCATATCCATGAAGCCTCGATGTGGTATCCTTATACACCACAATATCTATACAAGAAGCGATCACCAACGCTACAGATAGAATCCAGAACCAAATACTCCACCTCTCCAGACAAAACGTCTCACACCTCCTCCAAGTCACGCAAAACAAAAACATGTACTTCTCCTTCAGAAATCAAGTTTTTCATCAAAGAGAGAGCCTACCCATGGGTTCTAGCATTTCAGGCATACTGGCCATCCTGTTCATGGACAAACTAGATACCATCAACCTCTCCTCGCACCTAATGATAAGCCCTTACAAGAGATATGTTGACGACATTTATCTCCAAACAACTAATGAAGAAACAGCAGACATATAATAAACAATGTGCACCCTAATTTGAAATTTGAAATTGAAAAACCAGAAACAACACCGAGTGGCCTGTCATTGTCATTACTCAATTTCAAAGTCACCATATCCAAGGATGGCAACAGCTCTTTTGAATTCTACAAAAAGCCAGCCAAGAAACCACTATTTGTCCACCATCAATCAGCTATTCCCACAAAATCCAAACTCAACTTCATTCGCAATGAACGAAAACGCATCGAGGACAGATGCTCCTCACATATATCTGCAACACAACACCTAAACACATTTGATGACATCCTTCACCTTAATGGTTATCCCGAGAAAAGTATAGAGCAGACAAAACGCCCCCAAAAAACCCAACGAAACCCTCAACCTGCCAAAACAGAATGGTCGTACCTTAAGATCCCGTACATTTCTGAACGACTCAATCACAGGATCACTAACATTTTTAGAAAAGAAAACATCCCGCTACGCATTGCCCACAAATCCTACACGCTCAAACAAGCCCAATCCCACACCTCCACGGAGCGCAAATACACTAGAGACAAATGCCCTATCTCTAATGCCGGATTGTGTTTACGAAGAAATGCAGTGTACCAGCTCATGTGTAACAGCTGCGATCAGCAATACATTGCTAGCATGACACGTTTCATCCACAACCGCGTAAAAGAACATCTCAATAATGAAAACTCCTCTGTGAAAAAACATATCTATTCCTGCCAGAACAAAGACTATAAAGGCATTGAGGTCAAGATTATTATGAGCGAGAACGACCCCGCTAATCTAAGCTTTATGAAGCATTTTACATTAGAAAGTTCAAGCCTACGCTCAATTCCCAGGAGGAATGTAGTGAATTCGCAGACCTTCCATTTTAGTATTTTATAGACCATTCTTAAGCGCTTTTAGAGGTCCTTTGTCTAGAGACATTCCATCATTAGAGTGTTGTATTCCATACACAGTTTATTTTTATAGCTTTCAAACATATGTCACGTCTTTTACACATCTCACCCTACACCTTCTTTGAATATATATAGCATGCGCGGAATATTTTCTCATCCCTGATGATGCCGTTGATCGGCGAAAGCTTGGATTTTACTTTTTTACACCGCAGTTTAAGGCCTCACTAGAACAGTTTTATATTAGCACTTATTTCTGAATGACTGGTAGTTAAGAAAAGTTCCTTAAAGTGTACAGATAGCAATTAAACTCAACAAGTTTACAATTTTTAAGAACAACAATCTGAAACCTTTTGTTACTTCTCCATACGAATTTAACAGTTGTAGCATAGCAGCCATCATTATGAATGAATGAAATGTCGTAGATGGAAGGCCAGTGATCTAGACTAGATGCACAACTGCTTAGGGGATTAGTTAGGGGCAACGTCAAGGTAAACAAAGAGAAGGATGTTACCGCGGGGCAGAAAAAGGAAGAAATGCCCTGAAGATAAACCTTAATAGATGAATGGTTCAAATCATTGGCCAACATTGTGGGGAAAGGTGCACAGCTATCTCTTCACAGGTTGGGGGAAGAAACCATCTTGGCCAAAACACCCGTCCTGATGGCAAAAACTGATATAGCAACGTAAGGCAGATGGATAGAACTGAGTAGTTGATGGTGCAAGTCTTTGGTTGAGGAGGAACTAGCAATTCCATGCCAAGACATCTTAATAGCCGACAGAGTGAGGATAGACTCGGGAATGGTGTTAATGATAGTCAATCCCGAGAACGGTTAAGCTAGTAACAGGTACCTCCATCTTGTCAAGCCCTTATAAACTTGAACACAGGTTTGGAGGTTGTTATGGCACACAGGGGAAAACGGGGGGCCCAGGGTAGGAGACTCATACAGATAGTGATGAACGAAGTTGACCCCAAAGGGGAGCACCATTTCCTCGAAATATTGCCCACGCCACTTGCTCCCAAGGAAGGGACAATTCGTGAGGGTATATTGCTATTTTCCTGTAGGCATTAGCCAAGTCAAACTTAGCCATTAACACTCTAAGGCCACAGGCCATTTTGCCATAATGAATGCATCAACTGAAATATACTCAACAGTGAAAGGCAGGTTGGGGATCAGATCATTTATGCTGTGACTCTCTGGAAATGAGAGCTCCACGATGCCACTTACCATGCTGATAATTCTTGGAAATTCCTCCGAAATGGCTAATGGTGCAAAGAAGAAAGAGGTGGGGATAGGAAAGGATCAGCAACACTGTTAGCCAATGGCGAGACCTCCAAAACTGCGGTTAGAGGGAAGAATGTGTCAACTAGAACACTACATAGAACGGGAACAGAAAACGAACTTGCTGCAAGTGGCAGTCTATGCTATTAGCAACAAAACCACGGTATTTAAACTATATGCAAAGCAACCACTTGGCACCTCATACCTTCCCCCTTATCCCACAAGGGAGGGACAACGGAAGTGGAAGCCGCTACAATAGGGAAAAGGGCAGTGAATCTTGGGGTGCTCTCTGTCACAGTTGCTGGATTCCTGGTGAGACATGTATCTACCAAACAGCCACCAGAATTGACCTTTATTCCATGAGGCAAAAAGGAAGAAGCACGCCAGGGTCTAAGCTGTCTGTGAAAGACAGAGAGGACCAGGGAGAAGTCGTCTGCACTGACCGAGAGCCTGGCATAGGCTATAGGAGAAGAGAATGGCACCAGTAGCCAATGAGAAGGTGCCTGAGGTTGTAAAAGAAAATTGTACAAATCCAAATCAATTTTTTACAAATTATAGAAATCAAAATCAAGTGGTTAAGGCCTGAGACAGCAACATCAATCCGAAATACAAGATGAAGCTCTAGCCTCACCGTACCACTGAACTGACAGGTAGACCAAATAATATAAAGCAGTTTGTACTTAATCAAATCTGACCAGTGGTGCAGGTGTACCAGTCAGAAGATCAGCTGCAAAATTGTGAAAGCAGTTTACCTTCCAGGAAGATCTTAGGCTCCTGCTCCGATCCATGGATGTTGGCAGACAGCAGGTTGGCCACAAACTGACCATCTGTCATCTTATTGACAAATCTCACAGCAACAGGCACGTGCAGTGAGAGGACTTATTAGCCTTTGGCCGCAAGGTAGAAGTCACCAAACACAGCAAGCAACTTACAACACTGAATAAAGTCGAATTGATACAGCAGGGCTGAGTGGGACTGTGCCAACCGAAAAGCAGAACAAGTTGCCTGAGAGGAGGTGTTCCCCTAGCCTGAATTTCATCCCATTACTTCTAGTCGTTATTACTCCCTCAGTAACGTCTGAATCGACCGGGCGTTAATGCCGTCCAGTGACGTCACTACTCCCTGACAGTTGCTTTAATTCATGCAAAAAGTAAAACACGATTTTCAAGTGGCAAACCGAGAAATATCGTTTGGAAATGTCTGCATGATACAGAATTGCTTTATTTTTTCGATCGTAATTCATGTTTAACGTTCAAACTATCAACTGCATGCAGTACAACACTGAACCGGTTGTACTGAATTCTATAATCAAAGTCGGTCGCAATCTTGCAATGAAATAAACACACACATGAAACACTTAGTTCAAAAACACAATGATTTGCTTCAATTGAAAAGAAGCTATTTGGTCCTTACCGAAGAAAAAAACAAGGAAACAAGAAAGAAAAGCTAACAGAATCATTACATCTGGCGGTGAAAATAGCAAGAAGGTCGAATTATAACATTGTTCTCTGAAAACTTCGCGTAAACAAAATTACCGGCCGCCGAAACCACAAAGCGGCTCTAAATGAAAAACGTACCGACTCTCCGCAATGATTCTTCATTCGCAGTTCAATTTAGCATTTCAGTTTCGAAGACAAGGGCAATTTTGCTGTTTAACATAAAGATTAAGCTTATCGAAATGTTTGAACTACACGAAAGAATGCCATGCCAGGGATGCGATCCGCTGAATATCAAGCGACAATCCCGCTAAGATTTTTCATAATTACACATAATTATGCGAATGTTTAGACAATCAACCAATCAAAATCACTACCCGGTTTTTGGGTAGTGAGTGACATCACTGGACGGCATTAACGGCCCGTCGATTCAGACGTTGTTGAGAGGAGAAAACTCGAAGCAATCGGATGAATTTCAGGCTAGTGTTCCCCTTCATCGATGAAACTGATAAGCTCAAAGTGCTCACCCTGTCAGACACCTGGCTAAACAGCTCCATAACCGACCTGGAACTCGAAATTCCAGGTTATGATGTCTATCAGGTCGATCGAAACACCAAGTCAGGCGGCGGTGTGGGTGCTTAGGTCCTGCAAACCTACAAGGTCAAGATGATTGATGACCTATTTAACATCTCGGACAATGGTCCACATCAACTTTGGATGAATCTTCAGGTCAGAAACCTGAAGTCAATTATAGTCTGTACAATATATGGGCCACTTGTTAGTCTGCTAACCTGCTTTGATACTGACCTATCAAACTCCAAGCTTGGGTTCTGCCTCTTAACTAAACAAAGCAATTTATATACTCGGGGACGGAAAGTGCAACATACTTGAGCCAGATTGCAGAGAAACCATCCACCTTGGCTAATTTTTGTCATTGCTTCAATTTATCCAAGCTGGTTTTGCGACCAACTCGAGTAACTAAAACTACTATGTGATTATAACATCAAACCCTCAACAAGTTATTGAAACTGGTGTTATGCCAAGCTCGATAAGTGATCATGATCTACCCTATGTGGTTCTTCGGTTAAAGAGGGAATGTCCTAGATCAACCTACATGACTGCGAGAAGTTTCAAGGGATACAAAGCCGATTGGTTCTACAAAGATCTGTCGAACGTTCCTTGGTCCTTCTTAGATATTTTCGATGATGTAGAGGACAAACTGTATGCTTTTCATATATTATTTAATGATATATTGGATGAACATGAACCGATCAAAAGGATTAAAATACACGCGTGCCCCAATCCTTATGTTACTGAGGAAATTCAAGCCCTTATGCGAACAAGAGATCAGTGGAAGAAAAGAGCCAAGAAAAAGCCAAGATCCCTATGCCTGGTCGCAACATAAGACCTGTTGCTGAAGGTAAAGTGAGAAATTCGGCCGGCAGAGAGAGAACATGTAAAGCAGCAAATCCAGAACAATAAAAACAATACAAATTGCATATGGAAATCAATCCATGCATACCTGAGAAGTCAACTACCCAGAGAAACTACAGCAAAGATCATGAAAGCCTGGCTAATGACTTAATCATTTCTTCGCAAGTGTGGGCGAAAACACCATCCAAAAAATAACATTGAACTTTACATTGCCAGGAAAAGAGGCACATCAAATCACAACGTTTCATTGAGGCCATGGTAAAAGTCGTAAGGGGTATCATGGGGAAGGCTGAAGAGTTGGGTTCTGATCCACATCCTGCAATGCTGATTTGTCGTGCGACCCCAATCAGACCAGATCAGCTCAGCCCTGGAGAGAGATGCTCACCCAGCAGAAATATAGAGCACTTGTAACTACCCGTCAATATCTGCATCCCAATCTAGGGATCGACCGGGATCAGTAGGGAATAGTGGATAGCACAGAAACAAGCCCAAAGGTGATCACTACGATTACACAGCTAAGCAACTTTGAGATATACTCCATTTATATTTCACAAACGTCGGTATTTCAGAACTCATACAGTGATTGAAAACCAACCACAAGAATTAAACCAGGCCCCAGTCATTCCTAGAACATGAACAAAGCCACCAAGGCCTGACCAGTCAAGCATCAATGAGCTCAACAACAGCTGATGTCGCCAAGCAGGCACCACCAAAGCCATTGCTAAGACAGTGTGCCAGAAAAAGCTCCGGTTGGCATTGCATTGTCTTACCCACAACGAGCTATTGGACCACCTATGCAGCTAACTGAGCAAATTTAGAGACACTACAACAAGATAACAGTTCTTAATATCATTAGTATTTCTCTTGTGTATGTGTGTGCGTGTGGCAAGCTTTTGAATCAAGGACACCTTAACAGCTTTTCAACTTTTATTTTGCACATACCAACTTTAGAGAACTCGGGTGTGAGAGTTGTGTGCCAAGTTTTCTAGTCATTGATGTCACCATCTTAAAAGAGGGAAGATGTTGTAATACGATATTGCATATTTATAAGCATGGAAACTATTTGTATTGTTCATATTTAAATTAGCTGTTCATGTAGTTCGCGCTAAGAAGAATAATTATTCATAGTTAAGCCTAACTCACCGGTTCAACCTGGAAGTGAAAGTGTAAAGTACGCGAGGAAACAGTGGCATTGACAGTTCAAATACTTTGACTGAGCTAGGGTGGAACACCCCATTAGAACATGCCGGAGAGACTCTGCAGCTTTTTCACATGTCCTACATGTTACATCCCCCTGGGTGCTTACCGTCTAAATGAAGTATGCACTGCTGTATACAAGCTGTAACATGGTTGACATCAAAAGAAGACTAGAGGAAAGAGGACCAGACCAAATTACCGACACCCTGTGCAGATAGACCTTTGCCGCAAGGTCAGGGGTGAACATTTCATCCCACAACACAGTCTAACATACTCCTAGAAACTTAAGGCTAGACTCTGCCTTCAAACTTTCAACAACCACAATTTGATCCAGCCTGAGATCTGCTGGCTCATTCTCTTGTGACCCTTTTTTGACATGCATTGCATTTGTTGGGCGTCACCATGGTGTAAAGTTGATCAGCTGTGGAAAGCAGTCTCCAGAGGTGGGCAAATCTCCACCTTACATTCATCATTACTATACACAATGCAAGCTGCAATGTCACCATCTGAATAATTTATTGGAACTGTAAAACAAACTATATCTTGCTCTAACGTCAGGAACATATCTGCTAATGCTGTAGCTGATGGCTTCCACCAAAAATAACTTAAAAATAGGCGGGTTTCGTATTCCTGGGCAGCCTAGGACGAGCACTTGTTTGTGCGTGAAAACAAGGCTAATGCGGCTCACTTCTCACCAGGAAGACAAACAAACATGAAAACTTTGGCCAAAAAAAAGGACAATTTGAAACGATAAGAGGTTTCGGAGCACTCAAAACTTACTTACAGGAAAAAGAAATCATTGTTTCAAACAGCAAAAGGAAAATCAGCTCGTCATCACTAAGAAAAACTGTACAACGAGCATAGCCAGAAATTGACCAAAATATGGGTCGGTGAGTGAGTTCAACAAGAATGCGAAGATGGTTACAAAATCCTTAAACAAGGTTATACCCTGAAGCCATTTTACTGTTTTTTCCAGTGATGGTTAAAACCTCGTTAAGCCATACTTTCCATTGGAGTGTACGTACTTGTCGAAAGCTTGCAAGTTAAAATGAAACCTTCTATATAATTGACATTTTTTCTAACGGAGTGAATGCAAAATCTTGTGTATTTGAAAAAAAAAATAAACTGACGGGGCAGACGTTGTGCATAAACTCCTTGCACTGTAAGGAAGTTTAATCGGTTTAAACGAACACGATTAAAGCTGTATTAGTTTATTTATACATAAGCTTACATTTAGCTTACATTCTTTGTCAAAATATTCAGTCACATAAAGAAAAACGTACGCACATTTCACTCGACAAGAACTCAAACAGAATTTTATACAGAAGATATACTGAGCAGTTTAAACTCCATTTTACAGATAAAAACAAGAGTAAAATAGAATACCAAGAGGTAGGATAATTAAAGGAAATAAAATATTGTCATTTTAACAATTTCAAGCTTAAAAAGTTTACATCTTCTTTTGGTTTCGTCGCTTTTTTCTTTCTCCTGTTAAGTACGATCAGCCTTTCCCACAATTTTGTTGTTTGCAACAGATATCCCTTTGGCTTACTGGTAAAGTTTAAGCTTTGAAATCTTACTGTTTTTAAGATTTCTATCGTTTTCCAGCTACTCCGCGGCAAATTACCTATGTTTGTTTTTGTTTTTGTAAAGACGTTTACACGCATTAGCCTCGCAATCGAGCTCGTCCCAGGACCGTCGGGGAATACGGAACTTGCCTATTATTTCGGTCCTTTCTTACCGAAGCATAATTTGCACTTACGAAATTGCAAAATGTCATATCTATGAACCACTTGTATACCTAAAATTGTCTTAGCAAGGTACAGCAAATATTATTTTTAAGAGAGCACCACTTACGCGTGTGTTTTAAAGACGTCCCTACAGACAGAAAGTCGTCAACTTTTGTTCATTCATCGCCAAACCCAGAATTTTCAGATAATCCCAAATAATGCCAGTTAGGAAGGTTGTGCAACTAAGAGGAGTTGTGTCACGAAATTTATCAACATTCAGACCGTGGCAACTGCCACCAAATTGACGGAAACAAAAATAACTGCTCAGAACATGAAAAGAAGGTATAATTAACACAGTGGATTCAAAAGAGGCACGGATGGATAAACTTGACGAAGACTTAAACGGATTGCAATTGTGGTTCACTTTTGTTGTTTGCAACGCTTGATGTGGTTTTGTATAATGCTTGGGAGACATTTGTTTAACAAGAAGCTGCAGTTTTGTCATTCACAAGTAATTTCTCAAGTTCCATAGCAAACAAGAAGGCACAGTTGGCATTATTAACAAAATAAATTAGGCAGTCGTGACACAGCCCCTTTAAAAGCAGATAAGACGGAATCCATTGGGAAATTGAGTAATTATTGAGCATATTGCATCCTTTTTTACACTTTTCGAAGCTATAAATATAATAAATTATATGAAATAACTCCAAAGAAAAGGATCTGGTGGGAGCCCGAGGAAAGACACTTCAAAAGCTTCAAATTTCAGAAAATGAAATCTTACGCATGACGATTTTACCCATGTTTTCTCAATTCCTGTGAATTTGAAATTTATTTTTTCGTGCTCCCATTAGAAATTGTCTTTGGTGTTATTACTGATAACTAAGTACCTCTATAACCCTTGAAAAGTGTAAAAAAGAATGCGATATGGCTTAAAATATTCTGGTACAAGGTTTTAGTCGATTTTAGCCACTAAAACTTTGGATTACTCAATTTCCCGATGGATTTCGTGTTAATTTAAAAATTCAAAAAAGATGGTTTTCCCTTTTGCTAAATATCCCTGTACCCCCTATTCAATGTTCAGATATAAAAGAACAGCGCAAACACTGGTTTTGTTCAACTTCGCGCCAGGGAGAGGGGGAAAGAAGGGGCAAAATGAAGAAGCCTTCAAAACAAGTTTGACTACGATTGTAGATACCTTTTGCTCCCCCTTGGAAATTACACATCCATAAATTTCAAGCTAAGGAATGACTCATGAGCATACGTACCATGGAAAGACAATAAGAACTGTTTTGAACTGTAAATTTTGCCTTTTATCTTCTGACCCACGCGCAAAAAATCAATGCCCTGATTGATGTCGCTTAATCGCATTCATTCCAGCTTTATGATTTATCATTCAATTACGTTTAAAACTCATCCTTACATATCTTAGTTATTGGCTAAATTGGTATAAACAATGTTTTCAAATGACAGTTAAGTACGTTTCACCTTTAAGAGTTGCATTATTTGTAACTTCAAAAAGACAATATAAAGTAACATTTTACATCAGAAAATAATTTAAGAAACAAATACCTCTATCTTCTTCAACAAAGCAAAAGGAAATACAAATTCCACAAGGAAGCCTGCACCCTCCTTATATGGTACTGAAAGTGAAGAAAGATCAATCATGTAAGTTACTAATTTTATTTTGATAGCGTCACAGAAACAAGGTAAAGCTTTTTAAAAGGCGCCCTTCCCTCTTGGTCTTAAAAAAACTCATTTTTGCCTGAGGTGCATCTTGTGAGTGTCAATGGTCCCTAAGAGTCTTGCCATATGTTTGCGAAGTCTACTACCACTACCTGCTGCGCTTCCTACTCCTACTCCTGCTCCTGCTCCTCCTCCTCCTCCTCCTCCTCCTCCTCCTCCTCCTCCTCCTCAGACAGCTCCAGGATTCACTACCAGCTGCTCCTTGTCTGTCGTATGTATTGCCCAGGGAGCTCTTTCTCTAACCAATCCTTTATGGTCAGAGAGCATATGTCGCTGAAAAAACTTCCGTGGGATTTTTGTGATGATTTCAAGCAACCAGTGTAGAAGTGTTGAGAGGGACCGAAGGAACATGTTTAATGTTGTCGGCACCTCTGTAATTCCTGCAGGAGCTATTTAAGGGGCACTGAAAAATTGCTCATTGAACTTTACATGAAAACGAGGCTAAAGTTTGGAAATGCTTAAAAAACGGCTGTTCATTCACGCTCTTTTCAGTAAATGTAAAAGTAATATTTCGTAAGATATCTAGGAATGTTTAATAACCGCTAGTGCATTGGTAAAAGTTAAAAATCCAAATTTGTAGTTCAAAAGGAGCCAGTTGCCTTAGATGAAAATAAGATTCCTTGGAATATCAATGCGGGAGAACAAGTAATTTGTCCTGCAACAAAGGTGGACATTCTTCGCTTTTTTCCCAACACTTAAAAGTTCAGGTATAAACTAGACTGCTTTTATAATAAAATAAGAAATTCCATTTTCAAACTATGACAGTTATATAGGCTATTTTTTTGGCTTCATTGCACGTGCTAACGCATATTCCAGTTTTCTGGTTTGGTGTTGTATGTTGCCACATGAACATTTGGGATACATATTGCCGTTAAGTCTTTTACCCAAACTAAATGTCGAGTTCTACAGAAACTGGAGAGACCAAAGACCAATTTATATTTTTGTGTATTATTTGTGGCCAAACTTAAGCCAAATGAACGACTTGTAGAGAAACCGACTTCTCATGACAGAGTATTTACGCGCACACAAGAATGGCCGTCTCACGCCCATTTAGAATATTTCGAAAGCTGGTTAAAATTAAAAACGTTTACAGCTCAAAAGCTTAAGGATAAAGGAGTATCGTGGCACAGACAGTGTTTAAGTGGTGTAAGGACGCCATCCATGGGGTCATATATCGCAATCGCTCACAGATTTTCGAGCCAAAGAGAGACTGCTCACGATCTATACGAGAATGCTTGTGCAAGCAAGAGAACGGTACGCAAGAGAGTTGGCTGGACCTAATGAAACAAGAAGGAAGATTTCAAACGTGGCGCCAGAGGAAATACTGCCGCAGCTGATGAGATTTAAAACATCACCATTTAACATAGGTTGGTGCTTCTTTTGTGACGGCAGTGAGTCTCGCAGGAAGGCCCTTTTACTTCTGCTACCCAGTCCTTACATACAGAGTTTTCAGCAATGACAGAGATCAACTTAAGAAAAGGTATGATGTTGACTATGTCCGACTTACAAGCAGCATATTTATGGGAGAATTTATTGAAACAAACAAAACAATGTCCATGAGGATGCATGGAAGCGAAAAACACTAAAACCATTGACTCAAATTTTGATACCTGAAGTGGAATTTCACCGACCACCAAAAGCTAACAAATCAGACCGACTAAGCGTTAAGAAGACACGGGATACCACCATTCATCTAGTAGAAAAGAAAAGTAGTGACGATTAAAAAAAAATGAATGTACCGTTTGAAGCTGCACTCTTGTTACAGCAGGCAATCAATAGCTGCACAAAATGCGTGTTTTCAGTGATTGGCCAGTTTTCTGTCAGTTCCGAGGTCTTTGTGTGCACCCGATGGTAAGATGCCTCACTATTTCGCACAGCGCTTTGATGACAATTCTTGAAAAGTTAATCGCTTGGTGGTGTATCAGAGCAAAGAGCGACCACTGGTCCTCAGGTAAGTGCGAATGAAAGATTAAATATGGAACCCTCATCTCAGCTGCGAGTTGCTCTTGTTGACGCCAAAAATTGACAGATCGTCAATCTGTCTGCAAGGCGGTCGATATCAAAGACTGTTCGCAATGAGCTGAGCCCTTTACTGCCAGAATCATCCATGAGTACAAATCCAATGATGAGGTCTGTCTGATTTTCGATAGATATGACTAGCCAATGTGTCTGAAAACAACTACCTGAGTAAACGGGCAGGCTGGTCAAGATCGCGTTTATTAACGTAGTAGTAATTCCACGCTTTTCTCATAATAAGACCGAGAACGAGCCGTCTACAATTGTAGCTACCTGGCAGAGAAGTTCCTAGATCATGCTATCACGACAAATCTACAAGTTGTTGGACGCTGGGTTACCAGTGTCGTCCAACACAACAAAATATGAACCATCTCTAAAGTGATCAAGAAGAAGCAGACACCAAGATGTTGTTACACGCTCTGGACACAACTGCCAACGGTGCAATGGAGCTTTATATCCATTCTGATCTCCAAACAAAGATGTTACTTGTGCCTCTAAGGCGCTATCCGGAGCTGTGTGTGAAGAAATCATTTGTCTTTGCTACGGGTGATAACCATTGTGTGGTTGGTCTTAGTCCAATAGCTAGCGCCCCCGGTAGTGTTAAACTTGCCGCATTACCAGCGTTCCACGCTGATATCACCGGGCGTTTTCTGTTAAAGGGAAACTTTTATGCTGGAAAACGCTCATGAACACAGAAGATACCATAACTGCTTTGGTAAGCCTTCACGAGCCACAATGCATCCCCTGAGACGAGATATTGGTCCTTGTGGGGAAGTTTATAAGCCAGCTTTATCAGCCTTGAACCGGTATCTCACAAGTCAAGGAACTAAGATGGCATACATGTATGTTCAGATAAAAATCAGGCGAATCGGATAGGCTTCCACCAAATGAAGGGTCATTTTATGAAGCAATTCTCCGCGCCCACTATCAAAATGATAGTTTGGAACAATGATAAAGTGTGCTGTCCTAGTTTGTTACAGTCAGATGGATTCGATGGGAGAAAAGGGAGGATAAATGGATCCCCGTTATGACATAAGAAGCACCTGCTCCTGAAGAAATCGTCCAGTTGCTCAAGTGCAGCAGTGAAAGAACTGATGCTCACACAATCGATGGCACCGCCGGAAATCAGGCTTGAATTACACCTACCTCTGTTCTTGCTGTGACGGTAATGATCCCTGTTAAAATTCAAGTGAAGATACTAATACACTAAAAATTGAGGAGGACGACCCTAACAGTGAGGTGTAGAAAGATTAGAGAGTCGAAATTTGTTGAAAAATATGGCTTTCAATTTGTCAATGTGAAAAGGTATTAATGTTAGTACTCTTTAAGGGTCACATTGTATTAAGGCTCTACTTCGGGTCACGTGACCACCCAAAAGTGTCGCCATCAACTACTTATTACGTAAGACATCCCAGAATATCGAAACTGATTGTAGTTAGTTCCAAAATTCCAATAAACGGCCATTTTTCAGTCGTTTTATTGTTCAGCCTCATTCTCATGCAGGGGAGAACAGCGCTCTTCTTTTAACGCCTTCTAAAAATCCTCTGCACGCAATACAAAAGTGCCGACAACATTAAACATGTTCCTTAGGTCCCCCTTAACAGTTCTGCACTGGTCGCTTGAAATCATCACGAAAATCCAACAGGACTACCATTGCTCCTAGACTATTACTCTTTCCTCACGCTTTCTTCTCTTGCAGTCATCAGGGTGTTCCACTTCACTGCAGTTTCTCCTTTTCCATGCAGCCTTTAGTAGTCTTTCTTCACTCTGACTTAGATAGTCGACAAGGCAAAGTTCCTCCAGCTTTACACAATCCTCCACGCTGATCAGCCCTCATCCCCCCTCCATATGACTGGAGAACACCATGTTTACTAAGCAATTTTCTCGTCTTTTGATCAACATTCATTAACCCAGCCTTAGGCCAGTTGTAATAATACTACCACTAATAATAATTATTATTATTATTATCATTATTAGGGACTTTAACAAGCACTACAGAAGCATCTAGTGAGGAGACCGGAAGTGATTTTTGCAGCCAGGTGTCAATGCGTCAGTTGAGGGTTTAAATACAGCAAAAGACAAACGTCAGATTCAAGTTGCAGAAAATAAGCAGATAAAAACAGCTCAAAACAATTCTTATGGATAAAAAATTGCATGAAACTGCTAATTTAGGTTTAGAAATAACTTACAATAACAGACAAGTAAATAGGAAAAATGGTCAAGTGGTACAAATTCCCATTCCAACACGCATTCTTTCGATCTTTATCGCGATTATGCAAATTCGCTTAATTTGTCAGATGTAGGTGAAATCTCTTGACGATGAATTCCTAGTAACCATAACCAAGTTCAGAAAGAAAAAATAATGTAACCGTCGCTTGTTTGCATCCTTAATAATATGTGGAATTATGAATTTTCTTGTCGAATTCATGCAGTGACGGGTAAAACATGTTGCAAACTAGTGTGATGCAAGTGCAAAATTGTTGTGTTTCTAACAAAATCCTTTTTCTAGCCATACTACTGCTGGGTGTTTCAAAAGTTCGTTCCGATTATATATTTTATTTTGCGCTAAGCATTAATGCTTCTTCAGGCAAATGTACACTGATTCAGGTAAGAAATTTATCGGAATAACCTTTCAAAGCAATTTCAAACTAAAGTTTGAAGAAATTATAGTATTTTTCAAGTTTTGCCTCAGATTTGCACGTACGCGAGTTTTTTCCCGCCATATTTTTCCTCCCTATTTTGTAGGGTTTTTCAATTCGTTTTTTTTTTGCTGCCTTCTTTTATTTTCTCTACTACTTCACGAAAACGAAGGCCTACACTATTTGTGCTATAGAGCTCTAGAGCTCAGGCATCTGTTTTTACGGTCTTCTGGCCATTCAATCAAAGAAATTGATAAACTGTTGAAGAAGTCTGAACTATTTAAGTGAACAAGTGATCAAAAGTAAAGACTTTAGAAGACAAACCAAGGAGTGGATAACCGTTGTTTTTTAAATGTACGAGAAATGTTATCGAAAAAGCTGTAAGTATATGCGTAATAATTCGACAGGACAGAAAGGTAAAAAAATTCAACTTTACAATATGAAAGTTTCGAGTACAACAGTATGAAGATATATGACCAACAATGGTTGGAAAGCCTTGAAGAGAAAAAAGCGGGGCACATGCGGACAGTGTCAAAAGGATTTGCAAACTTTATAGCAAAGGGCGACGGGCTGGCAAACTCACGTGATGTGAACCCTCTAGAGACCATCTGGACTATCGTTGACAAGACAACATACAAAGATCCAGCCCCCAAAACACTGGACGAGCTAAGAGAGTGACTACGCTTCGTGTGGAAAAATGTTTCTTTAGACACACTTTGGGAGCTGGTACATTCTATACCTCACCACTTAGAAAATGTCAGAAAACATAAAGGAAGACATTTTGGTTACTAACATTTCAGATATTCAATGTTAAATGAATAATAAAAAACATACTTAAGTTTTACAAACTGTATTTTTAATAATCAGTGAAATTCAAGCAAAGAAAAAATCGGAACGAACTTTTGAAACACCCTGTACACTTCCTGAATACGTTGGAGACCATGATGGGCCGTAATATGAGGGACGTAAGTATTTCCTTGTATTTTACCTGCTAAGAACGCCAGTATTTGAAACAGAATTGAATTATACTTTCTCGGCATGCTTGGCCATTTCTCAAAGCTTATTTTTCGATGTTGAGCACCAAATTCGGTGTGTGGCATGAAAGCCCAACAACTTGATTCTGTGGATTGTATGTGTATTAAAAGTAGGCTCGATTAGCTCTTACAATTCATAGCATGTCTTTCCGCATTTTCGACTCATATTGAATTCATATTTCAAAATGTGTGCAAAAAAGGTGTACAGTGTATAAGAAGGTCAAGAATGAAAAGTAAGGATCAATGTTTAAGTGTGATATTAATATTTTTGTTTTTTTAAGCGCATGGAATGGCGCAGTAAAAATGATACAACGCAAAGTATTTGCAAAAGATAAAAGAAGAAGACAAAACTACAGTCAAACCCTTTACGGACACCCACTCAATAGGGACACCCCATTATTACGGACAGTTTTCTTTGTCCCTGGGGAATGCCCATACATTTCCTCTAAATTCAACCTGCTTAAAGGAACTATGTCAGCCCAGGCGCATGCACGGATGATGGAAAACAACTTTAAAAGGTTGGCCCAACGGTGTCAAGTTCTGTTGGAGACTTTGGAAGGCTGTTTTTACCTGTTTAAATTTTAGCCAAGGTTGGATAGTGCAGTTTAGAATTAAGAATCGTTCTATGGTGATTACAGAAGACTTTTTTTTGTATTATTTTTGAAATTCTTTGCATTTTGAATTTTTTTACATGCATTTACAGTGTCCTCTTATCGGCGACTGTTGTACTGGCTGCGGCCGAATGAGAAATGACTGCTACTCCACAATGAGTGATGGAATCTTAGGTAGAATCTTTCCTCATAGTTCACAGAACCTTTCTGTTGACTTGTTTTAGATGCTGTTGGCTCTCCGATATTTTTTGTGCTCAAAGTATGTGGACATATGATGAAGCAGCTTTTGAGTTGGTGGTGGCTGTTTAATTAACCAGCTACCAAACATCATTCTTTTGGAGGGACTCGATTTCCTTCTCCATTGCACTCATCCACTTCACCTTATCCGGGCTACTTAGTGCATCTTTAACAGTCGTTGGCTCAGTTATCTCAGCATTTGTGACACATGCCAGTCTCCATAGTAATCAGGTGCTTTCTTCTCCCGGTTTGATCTTTGCACCACTGGTTCTGCTCCCTCTTCAGTTGTGTTCTTTATCAGCTACATGTTTCTCATCATTGTGAAAGTCCAATTCCACATACCGCTCACTGCTCCTTTCTGGGACACTTTGCTCCTTCTCGATCCTGGCTTGATTCATCGAACACGACATCCCGGCTATAAAAGACTCTTTCGCACCTTGGATCATACAGTCGGTAACCCTTCCTCTCAGTACCATAGCTTAGAAGTACACACTTCCTTGATTTTGCATCCAGTTTCTGACGCTCGTCCTTAGCTACATGAGCATATGCAGCACATCTGAAAACTCTAAGAAGTCCCACATTTGGTTTCTGTCCTGTCCAGGCTTCAAAAGGAGTCTTCCCTTCCACTGCAGTTGTCGGACTTCGATTTCACAAGTACACGGCTGTTGACAGCGCTTCAGCCCAGAAACAATGTGGTAGACTAGAATCAGCCAGCATGGATCGCACTGCTTCGACTAGTGTTCTATTCACCCTTTCAGCAACACCATTCTGCTCCGGAGTTTTGGGTACAGTCAGCTCATGTCGAACTCCTTCTTTCTTTAAGCACTTTTCAAAATCTGCTGAGACACACTCACCACCATTGTTGGTGTGCAGAGTTTTCAGCTTTCTGCCTGTTGACCTTTCAACTCTAGAAAACATGGGAAGACTTCATCCTTGTGTTTCAGGACATATATCCAGATGCAGCCGGTATTGTCATCAATAAATGGAGTGTTCTCCTCCACTCAGGAACTTGCCATTCATCTTACTACACACATCACTATGCACCAACCCCAGGGGTTCACTTGGTCACTTGCCTCCGTCAACTGGGAACCTACTTCTGTGGTGTTTTCCTTCCACGCATGACTCGCAGAAAGAGGTTTCCCTTGACGTATTTAAATCACAGTTATCAACCAGTTTTTCCTTGGCCAACGTTTGCAGGTTCCGTGCTCCAAGGTGGCCATATCACCGATGCCAAGTATCTTCCTTTGTTTCTTTGCTCTTGTTAACAGCTGCCTTGATTTGTTCATTATCAGCCTGACAGTTCAGGTGGTACAAGCTTCCCACCCTAGTAGCAACAGCTATCACCTTCTTGTTTGAGTCCAATATTTCACACCCAGTCTCAGTTAACTTGACAACCTTTCCAGCTGTTGCTGCCTTTGACACACTTAACAGGTTGTAAAACAGATCAGGCACTTCATGCGGAAGAACTTCGGGCAGTTTACACCTGCTAACCTTTCCACCTACTTTGGTCAACTCCAACACAACAGTGCCACGCCCTGTTGCTTCTAATGCATATCCATCACCCAGCATCACTTCCAGTGGCTGCTTCAGACTATGAAGCTCATCAAACAGCCTATCGTCATAACACATGTGGCTGCTCCTGAATCCATGATCCATTCATTCAGGGGGGCCGTGAAATTCGCTGACAACACGTGGTTAACAATCAAGCCAGCAAAATCAACATCTGAACTGCTGCTATCTGTTCGCCTCACTTTAGCCTTATTCACCTTCAACTTGTTTCTCGTGGCCTCCCTTTCATTAGAGTCACTCTTCCTCTTGACCCATTCGTTACAGTTCTGCCTGATGTGGCCAAATTTCCCATAGTGATGGCACTTGGATCCCTTTCCTTTTGGTCTTTGCTTCCAGTCATCGCTCCTTCTCTGCTTCTCTCAGAGCCTAGTCATTCCTTCAGTTTTCTTTCTTCATGCAGCAAACGTTCAGTAACAACTTCCATCCTAGGCACAGCCTCATTCCCTTGAAGGGCAGTAACCAACACATTATAGGATTCTGGAAAGGTGGCCAGTAAGTGCACAACACAGTCTTCATCAGAAATAGGATCCCCAATCACTGACAGCCCATCAAAAGTCTCGGTCACAGCTTTAATATGTTCCTGTACAGAATCACCCTCTTTTAGCCTCAAAGAAAAAAGTTTATGCCGCATTTGCAACTTGTTAGCCCATGTTCTTTTCTGAAACTGACTTTCTAGCTTTTGCCATACATCACTAGGGTCTTCAGGGTCGCCAGTCAAGTACAGTACAGTAGAGACGGTTGAACGGTTAGTATGATCGTCACCACCGCTTTGTCTTTCCTAGCAAAAAATGTTGGGAAGTTTTCATCTTTTACACCAGGAGACGGCGACTAGCGCAGAGGAAGCATGTTGGGCCCATAACCGGTTAAGATTCAACTTGAACGTCTGTGACAACCACAAGTTTCTTAAACGCGACTTGAACTTAATTTCTACCAGAAACTTAAGAGAACTCTGTTACAGATTGAGCCATGACAAAAGAGTGCACACTGGTATGTTGAAACTGCTTATATAACGCTAAGACAAAAACCTGTTTATCCAGTTCTTATCTTGTCATAGAAAGTTCTAGAAAACATTACGTAATATTCTAATTGGGTCCTTGAAATAAACAAATAGTCATAACAAAGTACTCAGCATAAACGCATCTGTTCTATAGCGAGTGCTTCTTCCTCAACAGTTTATTAAATACAACTTGTTTTATTATGTTGACTACGACAAGGTGTGTTGTTGAATTATATCTTCTCCTAAGAACGAATGTAAAAAAATTTCAAGGAATCATAACTCTCTTACTTTGTCAACAAAAGAAGTTTCAGGTGCATGATAACATTAACCTAGGACTTTATTGACAGATTTAAGTTACAGTGATGAATCATCCTCTCATATCTTGGTCTAGAGATGAACGAATTAAATTATTCACAAAAGTGATCATAAGTATTTAAGAAATGCTGTAATTGGTGCTTTGATCGCCTATGTAAAGAGGAGTTTGTATTGACATTTACATTGGGGAAGATGTGCAATGTTAATAACAGAACTGACACAGGCGCATTAAAAATAAAATTATTGCAAGCATTAATCAAAGGCAATTAAAAAATGAATGAAAAAATCATATTTGTTTTTTGGGAAAGAATTCGCTGAAGTGCAACTGTCCCTTTACTATTCAATTCTTTGGATGTGATGATACTCATGGTGTGTATCCTATCCATGCTTTAAGCAGGAATACTAGAGACCAATTAGTTTTAAAAATTTTCGTTGTACTGATTTACTATAATTGACTTATAAGAAAGAAAGAGGTAACGTCACTACCTTCATTGATCAAACCAGTTGCGTTGACATTTTTCCGTTCCCAATTTGACGATAGCCAATTGAGTAAGGGGCAGGGCAAAGAGGGGGTTGGGAAGGAAGGGGATATGGCTCCAAACTTGATTAGCATGCCCAGAACCCAATTTTTGCTTTGCAAGCGACAGAAAGTTAATTAAAAATAAAAAATTAGTTTGGGCTCCACAGCAAAGTAATCTGCAGTAGTGTTGCCCTATAGGCCATGGGAATTCCTCAAAAAGGAGCACACACAATGTACATCTCACCAACACTATACTGAGTTGGATGTTTGGTTCTTATTAACATCGCTACACTTAAAATAATTTGTGATGGCTCCCAATAGGCATTCCACTGAGCATTTTCAATGCAATCATGGCTGAATTGAATTTTTCCATTTGGGCTGTGAGGACAGCATTGCGGAAAAATGACTGTGCAATGTGTACTGGCAGGATCTCCAAAGATACAAATTGGCAGGTGAAAACGCAAAACTTTCATACTGTGTCAACAGGCCAGAATCTGCATGCATTCCTGCATCATGTTTTCTGCCTTCTAAAAGGTTATCACTAACTTTAGTTTCCGTTTTTTCACAGGTCCATACAAATTTCCAATGAGCCCATTTGGTAAAGTGATGGCACGGCATGCATCCGTTTATGGCTGTTGTATAGAACTCCCTGATGTCTAAAGGTCTTCAAATTAGACGGACGGTTCCATCTATAAAACCAATGCAATTTTGAAGTGGGGATCCTTTCCCTGCAATGGCCTGTGTGTACTCTTCGAGTGCCTGAGCACATAACAAATGTGGGTTCTATCCAGTTAGAAAATGTCCATGAGTGTCATACATGTAGTCCAGAACTGTATTGGTAGCCACACTTAGCACTAGAAGAGGCATACTGAAACGTTGAAGCATATCTGCACAGCCACAGGGATAGGTAACCGTCTCAGTAACATGCTCAATCCCTCCATACCATTCTATTTTGCTTCTCTGTCGACAATTAAAGCTTTCCAGTATTTGTAAGCTTCTGCAAGGGTCACTTAATCTCTCTTTCTAACTTGAAACTCCGCCAAACATTCATCATCTTCCATGTCATCAAGATCAAACTCGCCATACAAGGAGTGTGGAAAATACAAGTTAGTGGGCGAATATTCTTCGTAAAGAATGCAAAAATATCTGCGGTACGCAGTTTAGCAGATATTTGTTTTATGCACGTTCTTATATGGTTAATTAGGTGTATTATAGTGTCTGTTTGTGCCTCGGTATTTAAGTAGTGTTAAGTAGTTTGCATATGGTTATATAAGTATCTCGTTCATGCGTATTCATCCTTCGGCTCTGTGAACGCCTACAACCCACAGTTTCATTTTAGCTGTTGCTATGCCCAAGGAGCAGGAGAAAGGATCTTCGGTTTCGACTGTTACTGTTAACGACGACTCAGGCACTGCAATCAGCCCATCCATTACCGGGTTAATTGCCGAGTCTATCGGTGCTTTAATTGATAACCTTACGCGCGCAGGTTATCAAAGATCGTCTGGGCGGTTTCGCCAAGCAGTTTTCTGAGGAGAATAGTTCCACTGTTGAGCAAGCCGTTAAAAAGGCGCGTCGAGAAAGTTACACCTGTAAGAGAGAGGGAAACCAACAGCAGCTGGACCATGCTGTTCAAGTGCTGGACAAATTTGACGAAGCATCCAACGCTTTGAAAGCAAAATTGTACGACAAGGTCAAGGCCGCTTTGGACTCAGGTACTGAGGTTGTTTCTAAGAGGATAAAGGTGATTAAAATGGCCGATAAGAGTGATTTTGGCTGGTCGATGGTGAATGAATACCTTTGGGACGAGCTGGCTTCAAACTCTGATGACAAAAAAAAGGATGTACAGGGCGGAGAGAAAGGCTGAGAGAAAAACCAAGGAAAGATGTCGTCGTTTCCGCCCCGCGGATCGAAAGGAATCGGCATCTTCTACTTCTGCCGCTTTTTCTTCCCGTTCAGGACCTTCCTATTCAGCGGGTGGTCAGCCTAATCAAAGGGTTTTTTAGCTCTTCGCAGCATTTGGGGCCTTGTTTTAAGATAAGTAGTTTTCTTTACTTTACACGTTAGACTTGCTTTGTTTTCACCTTCGGATTTATGGCGTTACTCCCAGGCCATATCCAATATTCTCCAGTATTTGTTTGCTATTTTCGTTTCTTGTTTTTCTATTAACTTCTGGTAAGTGCAGAAGGTAAAAATATCTGCGGTACGCAGTTTAGCAGATATTTGTTTTCTGCACGTTCTTATATGGTTAATTAGGTGTATTATAGTGTCTGTTTGTGCCTCGGTATTTAAGTGATGTTAAGTAGTTATATAAGGTACGGTTATATAAGTGTCTTGTTTATTCGTATTCATCCTTGGGGTCTGTGAACGCCTACAACCCACAGTTTCGTTTTGTTTTATTTTATGGTTTCGCCCTTTCCAGCTAATCAGGCTAATTGATAATAGGTATATATTTTTTGGTCTTATTTTTATAGTGCGAGGAGTTCGGCCACTTGAGTGCTTTTTGTTTGAAGTCGTCCAATTCTTCAAAGGCCAACCCTCGCTGCGACTGTCTAGATGAAGGGGAGGACTCTCATTCTTTAGTTGAGTGTGATTTTCTTTCTATTGGTTTTTCAGAGGAATTTTGTGCCGGCAATGTGTATGCAGCAGTTAAGGGCCGTTTAAAGTCCTCCGTTAGTTTTTGGGCATCCACCTTAGATGCTCCTCAGTTTACTCTCGATGCCATTGTGCATGGCTATCGGATTCCTTTTGCCAGTTATCCAGCCCCGTGTTTTCTAAGCAATAATTTGTCAGCTCTTAGACATCCCGACTTTGTTGTGTGTGCAATTTCAGAGCTTTTGGACAATGGGTGTATTGCCGAGCATAGTGAGTCTCCTTTTTGCGTTAACCCTTTGACTGTTGTGGAGGGCAAGAAGCTTCGCTTAGCGATCGATCTTAGACATGTTAATTGTCACCTCGTTCGTTTTAAGTTTAAGTATGAGGATGTTCACTCGCTGTCACAGGTTCTTCAAAAAGGACACTGGTTCTTTACCTGGGACCTCAAATCTGGATACCACCATGTTGATATTTCTGCAGACCACCAAAAGTACCTAGGTTTTGCTTGGGCCTTTAACGGCGTACTTAGGTATTTCATTTTCACGGTTTTATCCTTCGGTCTCAGCAGCGTGTGTTCTTGTTTTACCAAATTGTTGCGCCCGATCTATGGGTCATAACTCTTTTGTTTATCTCCACGACGGTTTTGGTAGTCAGCTAGAGAGGACGTCCGCCGTCGCAGCTTTTATTCAGCACAAGGAACTTGACTCTTCCGGTCTCCTTGTTAACGAGGGGAAGTCTCACTGAGTCCCGATGAAAGTTGGCGAGTGGCTAGGTTTTGCGATCAACACTATTACTATGACGTTTCGGATTCCCGAAAAGAAGGTCTGCAAGCTAAAGCGGCTTTTGAATTCCGCCATTCAAAAAAAGTCATCCTCCTATCGTGAATTAGCCAGGATCGCCGGTTCCATTATTTCCGTTGCGTTAGCGGTTAGACCTATTTCCTGTCTTCTGACTAGGCAGATGTACTTAGCTATAGAGTCTAGGTCGGCTTGGGATCACATTTTTCTCTTCCCACCCGCTCCGCCCTAATTCATCCACTGTTGTATTTTCCGACGCAAGAGATGTCGTTTTCGGAGGCTTTTCCGCCTCCCTGGACGGCACTGTGGCCAGAAGTATGTTCACGATCGACGATTTGAGTCAAAGTTCTACTTTTCGCGAACTGAAAGCTATTTATTATGTCTTGCTTTCCTCTGTTGAGCACCTCAAGCACAAGAGGGTTAAAATTTTTACCGAGTGCCACCAGGATAGTTTCTGTTGGTAGCTATAAGATCCATCTTCAGTTGGTGGCTCTAAGCATTTTTCGTTTTTGTATTTCACGTGGTATTGCCTTGGAAGCGCAGTGGATTCCAAGGTCGCTCAACGAGAGGGCTGATCTTTTAAGCCAGTTCGTTGACAAGGATGATTGGCGAGTTAATCCCTCCGGTTTCGACTTGTAAATGCCAAATGGGGTCCCCACACGATTGACCATTTCGCTTCCTATTATAACGCTCAGCTTCCGTGTTTTAAATCCAAGTTTGCTTCTCCTGGTTGCAGCGATGTCGATGCCCTGGGGCAGGATTGGAGTAGAGAGAATAACTGGGTTATGGCCAGTTCTCTTGGCTTTTTCCGGTCATGGGACCTTGATTATTCCTGAATGGCCGTCGGCCTATTTTTGGCCTCTTTTACGTGATGGACCCTCATGGTTTAAGTCATTGGTCAGGGAGGTTTTTGTGGTTCCCGCCATAAAGGATCTTATTTTGGAGGGCCCAGGTCAGAGGCAGATCTATAAGTTGTACCTGTCCGTTTTTCGCGGTTGCCCAAAATTCAGAATGTTGGCTTTGCGTGTGGATTTTGGGTGAGCTTTTGGTGTTTTTAGCCTGATTTGGCATATTTTGAGCCTGAATTGGGATAGTTTGAGCCTTATTTGGCGTGCTTTGAGTCAATGTGGTCTCGTTACGCATGTTTTGTGCCTACATCGGTATTATTTGCTGAAATTGGTCATTAGCGAAGTAATTGTTTGATTTTCACAATATTTTCTTTTCTTTCAGATGTGCTGAGTTCCGGGATTTGGCTTCAAGCCACCTCATTGTCCGATTCTTCTTTGAGTGACATGGTTATAGGCCTTATTGATCTCCACTCAGATGCTAAGGCTCCATCCACCGTGCAGAAGTACAAGTCTGGCTCGTTGCGGTGGCGCGAGTGGGCTCTGTTAAAGATTGCTGTTCCCGTTATTCCAGGAAAACCTTTGCCTGTCGTGTTGTTTATCTCTGAGCTAGCTAAGCATTCTTCCGAGAATAACATCGGTGTTTCTTCTATAGAATCTGCCGTTTATGCTATTAAGTGGGGCCATGTAATGGCCAGTATTAAGGCTTGTCCTGTTAGCCATCCCTTAGTAAAGTTTGCGTTAGGAGGAGCCAAATTAAGAAGACTTGCCTGACCTGTTCAGCCTAAGGAGCCACTGTCGGTTAGCACCGTACAGGCGATTGCTGCGCATTTTGCCTCAAGCGCTTCACTTTCCGATCTTCGTTTTTTATTTATTCTTTTAGTTGGTTTTGCAGGCTTTTTTCGCATTGATGAGATTAGGAATACAGCACTTCGTGATGTCTCAATACATTGTGATCATATGTCAGTTTATGTGCCTTAGCGCAAAAATGACCAGCATAGGGAAGGCCACACTGCTTTTCTCACTAGAACAGGCAAGGTTACTTGTAGACCTGTAGCTGTGACTGATGAGTGGTTGATGAAGCTTTTGCCACAGTCTTCCTCTGCGTTCCCATTAGTTCGCAGAATTGTCAAAGCTAAGTCTAAGGAGTATTTTCATTCTAGTTTGGGTGTTTCTGTTTCCACTTTAAGGGAGGAATTTAAGAAGCATATTAAGCCACTTGTTAGTGATATTTCTAAGTACGGCGCACACAGTATGAAGTCTGGCACGGCTTCTAATCCGGCTTGTAGGAAAATTGCTGGTGATTTGTTAGATATCCTTGCTGGTTGGAGGTGCGAATCCACTAAGCATAGGTATGTTAAGCATGGTCTTAACGAACGTTTAGCTGTATCTAAGGAACTTTCAATGTAGTTGTTTATGGTATTCGTATATATATTTATCATAATATTGTTTTATATTTTCCAGTATTCATTGGTGATTGTTTAATCAGAATCAGATTTTCGCTTTTGCTGACGTTGTAATTCTGAGTAATTTATTTAATACATATAGTCCTGGCGGGGGACATAAGATGTGCCTGGCCCATCCCAGATTTCCTGTCCTTTTTTCCCTATGGGGTTTTTTGGGGCAGGTTTTTTTCTGGCCACCCTGGTACGCTTACATGTAGCTTTAGTTTAATTACCTTTGCTGTAGCTATGTTCATTTTTTGACTATCATTAAGGTGGGTTATGGCGTTACTCCCAGGCCATATCCAATATTCTCCAGTATTTGTTGGCTATTTTCGTTTCTTGTTTTTCTATTAACGTCTGGTAAGTGCAGAACTAGAAATTCCTCCTCCAAAATGAAGTTCGCCCCGTATGAAACATGAAGCGAATCTCTAATTTCATTAAAAGATGACATGGAATTATAATATAAAGAACCAAGCCAAAATCAAGACCAAATTTAATGTAAACAAGAGCAATGAAGTCTTGCAGGATTCTCTGATTTTTCTTGGCTTGAAAAAAACACGTCACATATGCATCACCCTTTTTCAGTACATTTTTTTCTCGTCACTGCACGAACAAGACATGAAAATGCACAATTTCAAGTTTTATGGAGGATATAAATAACGGACAATGAATTTTTGTCCTTTCTAAACTTGGTTATGGTTCTTAGGAATTCACCTTTAGGAGAGTTCACTTACATTTGATAAACTAAGCAAATGGAATAATTGTCATAAATATCAAGAGAACAAGAATTCACTTTTCAAACATCATCGCCATCATGTTACTTTAAACTCACTACCGATGAGTGACAGGAAAATTCATTTCTGGTCTTTAACTTGACAATTCCGTAGTCACTGCTTTAAGTCTCTCCTCAAGCTGATGCTACTACCACTACTACTACAACATTATTAAACTATGAATAAATATTTACCTTTGTTCAAAAGATACAGCGCATGGTCCGTAAGAAGAACATGAATAAAGTATAGTTGTTTTCCAAGTTGACCATATGCAAACATCAGCATCTACTCCATCAGAAGAAAAAAGACAATATAAATTTAGCTCAATGTTTAATTCAATAGGATTAGCTGTTATGATTCATAAGGCTATTAAGTAAATATTTATATGTCCCCTTGTACAGAATTCAATGCTTTGGATACCGACGATTTATAGCTGACGCAGATGTGCCAAAAATAAGCTCACTATTCTCAAACTATTGATAGCCATAGCAAACACTTATTCTTGGACAAACGAAAGTGATTTTTATTTGGTAATAGCTAGGCATGTAATTTAAAGCATTTGGATTCATAAGTAACCAGGTCCAAGAAAAATGTATTCCTTGGCCATCTCATTCACAAACTGCATTAGTTCTGGTTAGACAGGTCTAAGGCGTTGCATTACACTGGTTCTCACTCTGACTAGGATTCTGTAGCAAGTAGTTAACGGATGACACACAACAGACGCATCACGCAATTATAACGGGCCGAGTTCCATTTAAATAGCACTCAGTGAGTTACTGATATCAGCATCGCCTTAATTTGTTTTTTCTTTCCTTGAATTTCCATTCGGAGCCGCATACAGTTATCCATCGAATTTTATCACATTTTTCCAGGCAGGTACAAAAGTCGGACCGGATCAATTCGGACCGCCAGTCCGGGTCGGATCAACTCGGATCGACTCGGACCAACTCGGATCGAATAAAAAATTGAAAATCGGATCAACTCGGAGCAATAAAAAAAAATAAATTAAATCAGCAAAACTGAAAGTTTAACCCATTTGGAGGGTCAAAAAAGGCCAGATCATCCTTTTTTTCTCCTTGGCTTTCAGGCGCCATTTTGTTTTACTAGTGCCAGTTCCTCTCGGATCATATTATAAGCTCGTGGTTGTGGTTGGACAGTAAAGAAATGATAGTTTCAGTCGCCTAGAATGTATATATTTTCTTATTTATTAGACTACTGAATTATTTATGAGAAAATCATCAAAAGCCTTGTCTGTTGATCGCATTTAGATAGTTACCGAAGAGTGTTTGTTTGTTTGTTCCTGTTTGTTTTTAATTTCTGCACGACTACTGAAACTTAATTTTAATGATACACTAGTGAGCAGCACACATACATTTCCAGCGAACAACTTCAACTTGGAAGGAGGAGAAACCATGCTCGCCCAGGACAAAGGAAATTTCCATGCCCACGGCAAGAATCGAACTCGCGACCCTCCGGTTCAGTGGTTGGAACGTCCGATTTTCATGTAGTATTCGGAGGGTCGTGAGTTCAATTCTCGCCTTGGGTACGAAAATTTTCTTTGTCCCGGGCGAGCATGGTTTCTCCTCCTTCCAGGTTGAAAATGTTCACTGGAAGTGTATGTATGCTGCTCACTAGTGTATCATTAAAATTAACAAAAATAAAAATAAAATTAATTTACGCAACCACGAGTTCGTGAGAAAAAAAACAAAATGGCGGGTGAAAGTTGAGAGATACCGACTGATTTTATTTTTCTTTTTATAATGCGTTTTTTTTTTTTTTTTTTTTTATGATCCGAATTGATCCGAGTCCAGTTTTATTTTATTTTTATTTTTTTATTCGATCCGAGTTGGTCCGAGTCGATCCGAGTTGATCCGACCCGGACTGGCGGTCCGAGTTGATCCGGTCCGACTTTTGTACCTGCCTCATTTTTCCTTCTTCTCTACGCTGTAGGTATTAAGAATTGTATTTTTCAGGTCCCATTTTGTCCGTTCTGTGAAAAATTACTTTTCTCTCGCATTTGGCATGCAAGTCTCCACTTACTAATTAAAACATGTTCGCTATTGGATTTAAATCAGGGCTCACTGATATCACGTCTTGAACAATTTATTCTGCATTAGGTCATTGTAAAGTAATGTCGGCCAAACCCTTGACTTCTTAGTTAGTGTCTTAAACAAAGTTCATATTGTATTTTGTTTTCCTTTTCTCTCGCATTTGGCATGCAAGTCTCCACTTACTAATTAAAACATGCTTGCTATTGGATTTAAATCAGGGCTCACTGATATCACATATTAAACAATTTATTCTGCATTAGGTCGTTGTAAAGTAATGTCGGCCAAACCCTTGACTTCTTGGTTAGTGTCTTAAACAAAGTTCATATTGTATTTTGTTTTCCTTAAATTTGAGAAATGGTTTTTGCAAACTTGAGCGGTAAAGATAGCCAAAGAAAGCTAAAGAAATTCTCATCATAAATTTAAAGCCTTAGAATCAAAACACCTTATGCTACAGGTCACACTTGTGTTTTCATCGAGCATGCTGCCACATCTCAACAGCGTGTAATAATAACCACATGGCCTTTTACACCTCACACAATCCTTGTCAAAAATCCTTCGAACACCTATGCGCGTCCCTTTCCCTCTGCAATGTTGAGATGTGATTGCAAAGTTATGTGGCTACAACAACATTGCAAAAGGGAGGGGCAAAACGAAAGGGAGCAGAATTTTCCAAAGTGTTTCAAGGTTTTTGTCTGAGATTGTAGATTAATTATATACACACATGGACCCGAAAAAAAGTACAGTTAAAATACCGTTGTGTTTTGCAACTGTTAGAATTTTTTTTACGTGCAACTGTGAAATTGGTTGGCCTACACAACTTTAATCTCCTGTTTAAACTCCCTTTTTTGGCCTTTGTTTACTTTCTGGTGGGTAGCTCATGCTGTGGAGCTTCTCTCGCATCAAGAGGACATGAAGCGGGTCTCTTTTAAACATATTGTCCTTCTGGTGGTTTTTGTTTGTGACAGAATTTGACCTCTTTTGAAGTGTTAACCCTGATATTGCAATTCAATAACCTCTTAATAACGGTTTTAGTTTCTTAAGTTTGCCCCAAAATGCTTGTATGTAGAGTTGTTTTGTCCATGAATGCAGTGACTCCCTGCTGTGTTTTGTTGTGCTGGGCCCACAGCCTTAGAGATGCTTGCAGGATGTAGAATTCTCATGAGGAGTGATCTACAGACCCTCATTTAAAAAGAAGGAATTATAGCTTACACTGGAAGCTACGCCAACCAACCAAATACGGAGAATTGTACTCAATGACTGATATCCTCCACTTTTCTGTAGATAATTCGAGTCTTTGGAGTGGAGCACAATGTTATGTACTTCCTTCTTTGGTAATTACTTTTGAATTTTATAGCTTCACAGCTTGCAACTGTTCGGCTAATCTTAAATGCCACTTTCTGATCAGGCAAGACCATGGTTTCGGTTCTCTATGTGAACCATATCAGTTGCAATTAAAAGAGCAACATTAGTCTTGTGGTGAGAATGGTAGTCATTCTGTCAGACTAAGCTTTGACCTTGCACATTATTAGAGATACCCTATCAGTGATTGAAAATTCTTATTTTCCTCCAGCCTACTTAAAGCGCAGCCAATTATTGATTGTGGATTTCGATCCTGTTCCGTTTGATAAATGAGTACAAACAAAGATCCCACATGCTCCCCCTAAAATCTGGACAATAACTAGATAAAGATCACTGCTCACAGCAACATCAAATTAAGTACATTTAAACGTGCTAATAATAAAGTTAATGCCAGTTTGGTCTCGAATGGTCCGAAAAATTCACTGTCTTTGTCACATTCCACCAACAGAAGTTCAGGAACTTCAGTATATTTTTACTTTCGGATGGAATCATAGGGCATTTACAAACTAAATAACGAAATATAAAAAACATAGGAACACTTGAAGGCCTACATTTGTATCCTAACCTCTCTCCCTCACTACCACACTGACCTGCCAAAATTCAGTTCTTATATGATTTTTTTAAAGGTGAGTTTTCGACACGAATTGTGTACTTGAAGTGTACACTCCGAATGAATACATTATGTCCTACTCGAATATGTTTTTACAGTATATACTAAAAACTCAGCCTATGGGCATACAAACAATGTTAGTACACAATACACGCTGATTAGGCTTAGATGAACTATACTACATGGGCTTATGTAATATGTTACATCCCCTTCTCTTAAACAATAAACATGCATTATAATAACACAAAATCAGTCCTTCAAATCTAAGTCTTCTTCATAGTAACTTCAACTGATCTGTAAACAAAGGAAACGAGTAAAGTCACTGAAAACGGGATTTGCTGTCTTAGATTCTTGTATCGTAAAATATACCTAATAAAACAGCAGTCAAAGATTTAGTCTTTCTGAGCCAGATTTCATTCGCCTATTCTCGGTTTCTGCTGGGGTGGGATCTCAGGAGTCAACGCTTGAAGGTATTGGCATTTTGAGTGTAGTCGTACTTCCTTGTGGGATGATGGTCTACGAGTTTTTTTGCTGGATTGTTGGATGAGTTGTTCGGTCTAAGGTGGATCCTATACCTTCACAGGTGGACACCGGTCTCAATTTCCAAAGTATAGGAGCGGTGTGAATTTCCTTGATCTACGACCTTAGTGGCACTCCATGCCTTCCTCTCGGAATCTTGTACATAGATGGCTTTGCCCTTGTATAACTCAGGGAGTTCCTTGGTGTATCTGTTGTAACAATGTAACAGCTCTGATTGTCTTGTCTCGCCTTGACAGCCAGTTTCTAAAGTCTTCTTAGTCTTTTGATGGGTAGATCTTTGCAGGGAGCGTGGATTTAAAAATTCGACCACTGAGGAGTTCAGCTGGCAATGCTATATTGGGACTCAGGGGTGTTGTTCGTGGTGCCAACAGGGCTAGATCTATGTCTTCCCTGGTCTCTCCACACTCAAGGATGAACCTCTTCACCGTTTGGACTTGATGTTCTACTAATCCATGGCCACGTGGATAGTGAGGGGATGGCATTATGATGTTGAAGCCGTATTGGCTTGCCGGTTGTTGGAACTCGACAGAGGTGAATTGAGGATTGTTGGCACATTGTAAAGTTTCTTGAATTCCATTTTCTGCAAATATCGTGTTTATTTCTTTTACAACAGCTCCAGTTGAAAGGTTGTTGAGCTTTCTGACAAATGGGAACTTCGAGTAGTGATCAACAACTATAAGAAACCACGACTGTTGGGCATAAAATAGATCTGCACTCACAGTTTACCACCATCTTGGGTTGATCTCCGAGGGTATCATAGGCTCTTTTTGATAAGAAGTTTGGTACTTTTGCACACCCTACACGCGTTTACAAGACTTCCCATTTCTCTATAGATGCTTGGCCAGTGAACACAGGATTTGGCTCGCAGCTTGCATTTTTCTATGCCAAAATGTCCTGTGTGGATTTGCTGCAAGTTTTTGCCTCTTAAGGATTCTGCAGGGACTATGACACAGCTTCCAAGAAGTACTAACCCATTTTCTACTAATATCTCATCTCGCAACGACCAGTACGGTTTTACTTTCAGGTCAACTTCATTAACATTGTCTGGCCAGCCTTTCACGACCTGCTGGGATAACTGCTGTAGGACTTTATCTTTTGCAGTTTCGTCCTCGAACTCTTGCATTTTAGCTGGAAAGATTCTGATTCGATGGTGAATGTTCACATTCATATAACTGGTACCTCAAATTCATCTAACGACGAGAGGTGTGACAGGGTGTCAGCTGTGACCATTTCTCTTCCTCGAAGATATTTAATGTGTGGTTCCAGAAAATATCCATACCCCCCACGGAAGGGATTTGCCGTATGACCCCCCTCCCCTCTGGATTTTCCAAAATCGGCCCCCAAAATTTACCCCCCCCTCCCCTCCGGAATTTCCAAAATTTTCTCAGACCTCCTGGAAATTTTGCTATCTCTAATTGAAGTGAACAAAGAAGTAGTTTCGTTCACTAGGATACCAAATTTTGTGAGTTTCATGGTATTTCCTGTTGAATTGTATAACAGATAAGCGAATTCCTTATCCGAACTCCTTATGCGCTCTAGCCTGAATTTCATCCGATTACTTCGAGTCGTTATTATTCCCTCAGTAGTTGAGAGGAGAAAACGACTCAAAGCAATTGGATGAATTTCAGGCTGTTGAGAGGAGAAAACGACTCGAAGCAATCGGATGAATTTCAGGCTTTATAACAGCGTGAGTATCGAATTTCGTTCTACCAAATTTGCATATTTGAATTTGCGGTAAAATTGCGCGTCGCCGATTTCATTGATAAGTAAATTGTCACGCAAAGTTTAACGTGCTGGAAAAGACTCGTGCAACTTGGAGAAACAGTCAAGAGAAGAAGAAATGCAACCAATTAAAAAAAATTATTTTTCGTGATTTGTGTTCTCGACATGCAAGGAAAATGAAGTTTCGTTCCGCTGGCTCATAAACTACAAAAGTGTAAACGATAAAAAATATTATTTTCGGGAAACTAGTTGAAAAAAAAAACTTAAGTATTGACTAAAACGTATGTCAATACTGTCGATAATCGGTTGATAATATGAAAGCGAAGCTGGCTACAAGGAGCAGACATGCCTAACTATTCAGAACCACACAATAACACAGTAATATGGTTGTGGATACAGCAGCATTCTTTGACGGCGTGGGGCGATGATCGGATTTAACCACAAATGATCTTCCATAGAGATAGGAATGGAATTTCTCACAGCCATAGACCATAATATTTCTCGTTCAATGTTGGCAAATGTTCATGTTTCCGCAGGAGGTGAGCGCTTTCGATGCAAATGCTTTTGGTCTGTTGTTCGGGAATAGAGCTGCACCCAGGCCCTTGATCGATGCATCAACATGAAGGAAAACTGGTTCATTTCTGTTGTAGTACGCGGGAGTAGTTGCAGTACGGATTTGAGACTTTCTCTTTTCAAAGGCTCTCAAGTGTGATGGGTTCCACGCAAAGTCAACATTCTATTTGAAAGGTCTCTTAAGGGCGCAGTGTGGTCAGCTAACTTGGGAGTGAATGAGCTCATGCAAGTTGCCATTCTCAGGAAAGTGTGAAGCTCCTTCTTGTCTTCAGGTGGTTCCAGTTTTTTTTATGGCTTGGACTTTGTCTGGGCTTGGCTTGACACCATCTGGTGTGTAAAGCATAATGAAGAAATTGCATTCCTTTGTCTTGATAACACACTTCTCTTCACTGATCTTGCTGCCAGCTTTCGCGGAAGGTTCCATGATTTCGTGAAGGTCTAAGTCATGTTGTTTGACATTCTTTCCGCAGAACACGGAACAAGACTTTCAGGGAATTGAATTTTCCATGAACTCGCCTCGAAGTATTTCATGGGCCATGAAACCATAGAACGAGACTTTCATGGGGCATTAATTATCCATGAATCCAAGTACGGTATGGATTTCAACAACCTTTGCCTTGCCCTGACGAGAAGATAATTCCCTTGTAGAAATTAAGTATACTTTAAGTATACTTCAAGTATACTTTATATGTACTTCTCAGAAAAAAAGTACGTTTGAAGTATACCTCGTTTGTACTTCCAGAAAAAAAGTATAAATGAAGTATATTTAACAAATGTACTTCATTTATACTTCAAATACTTAAGTATACTTTAAGTATACTTCTTCAAACTTCAGTACTTGTGAAAAATAGTTTCGCAAAGAAAAGTGTACTTTAAGTATACTTTGAAACTGAAAGACACATTCTGATCTGAGGATCTAAGAATTGGTTTGTCCGGATCTTGAAATCACTACAAGACAAAAGTATACTAAGAGTATGCTTTAAGTATAATTTAACTTCAAAATACTATTCAGATCAAATCAGTTTTCTTCTATTAAGGACACAGTTGAGATCATGTAAAGATTTCTTCAGAGTGGTGAAGTATATAACAGGTTTCTAGATACACAGGGCACACATTAGCTGTTCAGTCGACTTCCTTCGTAAGAAAATCATCCACCGAACCCATGGCGAAATGGCAAAGTCTCACAGTTTCATTCTGGTCATTTCTTTAAAGTCTTTCGCGGAATTTTTGCATTTGGCAGTAAAAGATACTGGATGTAATTAAGGCCCGCGTCGTTTTACCTCCTTTTTTACGAGGACCTTAAGAAATAGAACGAGAACTCGAAGCAAAACCATCGCTCATCGTCGGACATCTTTACGTTCGAGGAAAGAAATGTATATATGAAGGTGTTGAATTACCGCTGCCTTCCAGCACCGTCGGAACATATAGGGGATCTTGTGGATTTCCTAATACGGTCATGTATGAATCATTTACAGCATACCTACTTCCATATATGGTTTTGGCGGGCGATACAGATTCGAAGGAACGTTCGTTGAGCTTTGCCGAGAGTGTCTTCAAGATATTTATACGCTTGGAATATTGCCTTTAATTTATCTTCACAATATAATTCGAGCACAATATGAGTGGAACTTGAAAAGAAAACAAAAGAAGTACACCATGACTGAATTTTGACGATACAAGTAAGGTTTTGGAGTGAAAAATGTATGGGTTCCAGTCGTTTCAATATATATCGATTCTTCTTTGCGAGTCATTTGCAAATGACACACGAGTTAAGCCTTAAGGTTTACAAAGTGAAAGCTTGTTTACTTCGCCTAAAGTGCAGTGTAAATTCAAAATATAAAACCCAAGTCTTGTTTTCGTTAGATCGCATTTCGTTCCAGTTTTTGTACGTAATAGGTGGAAATATTTCTTTAATAAGGTAATGCCACAATTTACTTTGTAGCCAAAGAGTACAGATCTAATCATTCTTGTCTATTAAACATTTACTAAAATTAAGAAGAATATTGTGTGATGGTTCTAAGAAATAATTATTAAGTACAAGTGAGTTAAAGAAAGTTCAGAAAGAAACCTGTTAATATACATGCCCCTTCCTTGAAATGATCTCATTGTCAATGAAAATTTTACTAAAATTAAGAAGAATAATATATTATGGTAATCAAATGCAGTGAGTTCCTTTGGTAGGAATAGAAAATGTATATTTTTATGTTGTGGAAACCTATTCCAACAAGATTTGCTATATATTTTTTTATATTTTCTTAGTACATTTGTATTGCTTTAAGTTAAGGGTAGTTTTTTTTGTTATATCAATAAATGATTTTACAATATATTGATCCAAGTCTGACGTGTCTCAGTGATTGATAAACATATTGCATTGAGTATACTTTAAGTATATTTTAAGTATACTTGAAGTATACTTCCATTAAGTATACTTCACTACTACTTCCAGTAGATGCTCAACACTTAAAGCTGATGATCGTAAAATTACTGATCCTGTCGAAATTGTCAACAAGTTTTGTAGTTATTTTTCAAGCATTGGTCCTAATTTAGCAAAGGGTATACAGTCGTCAGCTTCACACCATAGTTTTCTTAATGGTTCCTTTACACAGTCAATATTCTTCAACCCTACAACCCAAGATGAGATCGCTGAAATTGCGAAAGCTTTTCCTCCAGGCAAAGTAGCTGGTTACGACCAGATTCCAATGACAATCATTAAGGAGACCATTCTACTTGTTTCTGAACCACTCACCCATATCATAAACTCGTCAATCCAGCATGGTATTGTTCCCGATGAAATGAAAATCGCTTGCGTGATACCTACTTTTAAGTCTGATGATCAGTCACTTTTCACCAACTACCGACCTATCTCGGTACTTCCCAGCTTTTCAAAATTCTTTGAAAAAGTTATCTACAGTCGTTTAATGCAATATCTGATGAATTTCAACATCCTCTGTAGTAACCAATACGGCCTCAGGAAAAATCATTCCACGCATTCCCACTAATCGACTTGCATGATAAGATCTCCACGGCCTTTGACCTAGGTGAATTTTCCGTAGGTATTTTTCTTGACCTCTGAAAAGCCTTCGACACTGTCATCATGTAATCATGTCATCCTTTTTGATAAACTCGAACATTGCGGTATTCGTGGCTTAGCGCTGGACTGGATAAGAAGTTACTTTTCAAACAGAAAGCAATATGTTGAATCTAATGGCCACTGTTCATTAACAAATGAAATCTCTTGTGGGGTCCCTCAGGGTTCTATCCTCGGACCTCTATTTTTCTTACTGTACATTAATGACATCAACAATGCTTGTAATCTATTAAATCTGATATTCGCCGACGAGACCAATGTATTCATGTCACATAAAGATCTGAACTATCTTTCAGATATCCTAAACTTGGAGATGGACAAACTGTCAATCTGGTTTAAAGCAAACAAGCTTTCTCTAAATCTTAAAAAGACTACATTTACGGTCTTTAAACCAAGACAAAAGCATTCAATTTGTAATATTCAAATAAGTATAGATAATCAAAATATTGTTAAACTAAAGGAGACAAATTTTCTAGGCGTAATTTTGGATGAAAACCTAAATTGGAAGTCGGAAATATCACACATTGCAAACAAAGTTGCGAAGTCAATCGGTATAATATCTAGATGCAGCTTCTTTCTTCCTCAAATGTCTCTACGTATGCTCTACTATTCCTTAATTCATCCTTATTTTTACTACTGCAATATAGTTTGGGCTTCGACCTATAAAATCCACAATCTCCACCACCTTGTTATCCTGCAAAAGCGCATTATTAGAATTATTAATAAATCACATTTCAATGCTCATACAGACACCATCTTTAAGGACCTCCGTATACTAGAATTTAATGATATCCACTTGCTTCAACTGGGCCAATTTATGTATTCTTGCAAAAATTACCTCCAAGGTTTAATAAGAATTTCTCTCAAAGCAATCAATTCCACTCTTATAATACAAGAAATTCCCAGGCCTACCGTCTACCGTATTGTCGTACAAACACTAAGAAATTCTCGCCCTTTTTCAAGGGCCTAAGTTTTTTAATTCACTTGACAACGAGGTCATTAACTCTCAATCCCTTTCCTCTTTTAAGAAAAAACTGAAGATTAATTATATTATTGAGTAAGAATGAAAACAGTTCATAAATCTTTCCATCTTCGACTTTTCGCCATCTTTTCTTCAACTGATGTGAAACAGCTCTAGCCCGTAGTTTAAGGAGGCCTAACCTCTCATAAGCTCCTATAGTTTCTGTTAGGCCTCCTCACCACTTCTTTTTTTCTTCTTTTCCTATATTTTTTGTATTTATTGTGTGGCAAATAAAAAATAAAAATAAAAAATAAAATTATTTAATAATTCTATTGAAAAAATACTCTGGGGACGTATTTGAAGCTGTTCAAAGCACTCACAGCATGTGTTTTATCACTGGTTAAAAATTCTTGCACGTGATTAAACACTGCTGTTCATGGTTTAAACATTTCTTATAAACTGTTCATAAAACATTAAAACCTAAAATGTAAATCAGTACAGACTCCACATTTATAAGAACTTAATTCTCTCACCCTGTGAAACTGTTCACCATTTGTTTCAAATACTTCCAAAGATAAGGCAAGGATCTTGTTCTGATCAACTCTAATAAGAAATAATAAAACAATTACAACAACAAGGAAGATAAACAGAATATATATATGATGTAAAGGTCGTGTCAGTGTAGTATTAGATATATACCCAGACCTATCGCCACAAGATGAAAACACTTATCAAGAGCGGTCCATAATGACTTCTTAACAAATAAAGATCCTCCTGACCATCTGAGCAGAATACTAACTAAAAATCTTTTAGATCTCAAGCGAACAAGTCACCTGACTGAACCTGTAAACAACCAGATTAGACCTAAACACAAACAACCGCCTAGAATCTACGGTCTACCTGAGATACAAAAATCGAGCATTCCTCTGTGACCTATAGTTTCTTGTGTAAACACCTTTGCCTACGATTTATCAGCCTATATTTAGCCGACATCTCAGCTCTCTTAATGGGAAAGTCTGACTACATGGTTAAATATTCAGCCCATTTCTACTATTAACAAACAAAGTTGATGAATTCCTTCCGTTTGCCCTACTGCAGGACAAATGTAAGGAAATTTTCACTTCGTTTTCAAGGGCCCAAAATATTTAATTCCCTTAGCCCTGAAATTCAGAACGCCTCTAGTACTGCTTTGTTTAATTCTAAACTTACGTCATTTTTTCTTGGCATAAGCACACTTTAGCTCTCCTAATGCTTGTGTGTAGTTTTTCGCTTCTTGTTTTTTTTTTTTTTTTTTTTTTTTCATTCATTCTTGCATTATTTTTTCTCATAATTTCTTTCTCGTTTTTGCACTTACACGTTCAGCCTTTTCTATTTTTATCCTGTTCAATGATTATTTTCTATGTTCCAAACAAATTGTGTGTACTTAGAGTTAAATTGCCGATGTCAGTATTGTAATTATTAATTAGATGACATAATGCTAAAAGGTGGTCCTATACACAAGCCTTATTGCCTTCCTTGGGCTCCCTTGCCTCATCTTATTTTTTAAATTTAATGTGTATATTTTGTGTTTTTTGGCAAAATGATAATAAAACAATAAAACAATAAAAACAATGAAATCGAGATCATGGTATCATTCAATGTAGAATCTTTATTTACAAACGTTCCGATTGAAGGCACTGTACAAGCAATGCCACAGAAACTAGAGAGGACCCACCCCTTGCTGATCGGACAACATTAACACCTATGCAGTTTGCTGACCTTTTTAACTATATTTTAAGGTCCACATACTTTCAGCATGATGGAGCAATTTACGAACAACAAAATGGCGCAGCTGTGGGAAGGCCAGTTTCTGCAGTCATAGCTGATCTCTATATAGAGGACTTCAAACAACAAGTGCTAGCAGCCACACCAACCGCACCTAAAATCTGGAAACGTTATGTTTTTTCTACAGCATCTCAATGCTCCACAACCAACCCTCCGTTCTACAATGGAGACTGAGAATGATAATACCATTCTTTCTCTTGACACATTGGTCATAAAAGATTCGAAAGGACGCCTGACTAAAAGCGTTTACAGGAAACCTACACTCACAGATCAGTACCCGTTTTATAACTTATACCTACTTGTACGATCGAATAAATCATCACCAAACCATTGGTTATCTGTGATGAAAAGAAACACTATACCTCTGTCCTTGTGACTCTAGTCCTTGTCCCTATTCGTTTGTATGTAACATCACAAAATCCAAGAATCAGCTAGTGTAGGGAACGGTATTGAGCCCACCCGCCACAGTTTAAAAATTGTCAACATTGTCATGTGATACGATTGCATCAGAAAATTGAGAGGACATGTGTGTAAGACCATTTTGGCGACATTTTGGCGACCCTGCCAGGACATGTCAATGTGGGGATTTATTTGACTTTATACATTCGCAAAAGATGTTTACATGTGTTAGCTTCGAATGTGCAGCTATCGCTAGCTCGTGCCCTCGATACTTGTGCGGATCGCTCATTCATTCTTGTGAGAACTGATTTGCATTTGGAATGGAAGTATTGCTCTGATGCGTGTCGCTCTCGCTGAGTTGTTTCAGTTTTGTGCGGAATTACTGAATTCAGGAGGGAGTAGGAGATATATTTTTGTCAAGTTTGCGAAGAGGAAAGTCGACGACTATGGCCACACAATCCGAAGTGGAAGAGCTCCAGCTTCAACTTGAATCGAAGATTTGCAGCATTGATCTGAATAGTTTGGAGGAGCTGGCAGCGCATTTAAACGTGGAGTGTAAGGAATTAAGAAAACTTGCTCTGTCGAAAAAGATTCATGAAGAAGTGGAAAATAGTTTGACCGAAACTGAAGATAACAAAGTATATTTGGTCGGCCTTCTTGCCTTTGTAAATGGAAAACCACCGCCACTTGAGGGTGACGCAACTGCGAATAAAGAACAAGTGGAAGTGAAGCATGAGTCGCCTAATCAGTCAGGAACACTGAAGGAGAAAACTGAGACAAAGGAACCCAAGGTAAACATTGATGTTAGTAAAGTGCTAAAGTGCAATTTCAAAATTCATGGCGTCGTAGCGGGAGATAATTTTAAAGATGGACTTTCGTTTGTAAGTTTGTCCCTGCTGGTCTCAAAGCGGGCTACAAAGAAAATGAAATTATTGACGCGGTGATTCGAGCAGTAAGCCCCAGTTTACAATTGAGGTCGTATCTGGAAATGATACAGGGCTTAACTTTAACCTGTTTGCGTCTTATAATGAAAGCTCATTTTAAGCAAAAGTCGGGAACTGAACTGTATCAGGAATTGTCTAACCTACGCCAAGAGACAAGTGAGACCCCTCAAGATTTCCTTGTGCGAGCCATGAGTTTGAGACAGCAGATTATATTGGTGTCCAGTACAAGTGATAGTCCTATTAAGTATGAGCCTTCATTGGTACAGTCATTGTTCCTGCATGTGTTAGAGACTGGGTTACAGGATGAAGCTGTGAGGGCAAAACTACGTCCTTTCCTTGAGAAGACTACTGTGAGTGATGAACAGTTGCTGGAGAAAATAAATCAGATCATGTCAGCAGAAACGGAACGCTACAATAAAATGAGTTCAGGTGGTAAGAAGGGCTTGCGTGTTAATCAAGTGGGGACTTCCTCTGTATCCAGCAACCCTGCCCCGGGACAGCCAGGTCAAACACCTCAGAGCGAGAGTGCTAAATCAGTGAAAAAGGAAGCTAAGCCAAACAGTTTGGTTACAGCACTTGAAGCTATACAGTCTGACCTTACTTCACTAAAGCAGGCTTTTGACAAGGCCCACACCTCCTCAGAGAGAACTGCAAATGAAAGATATGGATCGGCCAACCAGTCACAGTTTAGACGTCACAAGTGTACTGCATGTTACTCAGCCAGTGTAGAGAGGTGTGACCACTGTTCAAGCGATCACTTTGCAAGAGGATGCAGAAAAGGGCGTGGTTCGGAAAACGAGAGGAGACTGCACCCACGGGACAGGGTGTAGCCGGGAAAGCCATGTCCCATGCCTGTCGGTTCTGTGGGAAAACAGGGGGTGATATCCCCTTCAAACAGTGTAGTGGTTGCAAGGCTGTGAGATATTGTAGCAAAGCATGTCAAGCAGATCACTGGAAAGAACATAAGACACTTTGTCAAGCTATATCAACTTTGGCAGACCAAAATTATCGAAAAGACAGGGAGTGATCGCAGACATTTGTCAGTCATTTATCGCAGAAGGAACATGCACAAGTGATTCGTCTTGTTGGGCGGAAGTGTACAGTGAAGTGTCTTTTAAATGGGGTTGAAACCAAGGCCTTGTGGGATACAGGAGCTCAAGTGTCAATTATCCCAAGTAACTGGGTGAGGACTTCACCCTAACAGCATCAACAGGGGCGACGGAATTGAGATTCCTGAAGTGTGGATCGCAGCCAATCTTTACCACCACGCACCGCTGTGGGAACACTTTCCTCCTCTAATAATGGCAACAATGCTTTGGATCAGAAGCCACCAACCATGAGCAAGGATTGTTATACACCAATCACTAACAACCATGGTGGTAGAAAAAGTTCTACTCAGTAAATCGACCTTAAATGCCTGATGAAGACTTGCAGTACGTGGCCGAAACGTCATTATCAATATTTGTGAGCAAATCGTGAGACAAACGATCAATGAAACCCTTTATACACATAATCCACGATGAACAATATCTTTCATGACATAACAGGAAACCACTAAATCGGCCAATACAACACATTGTGGCACAGGAATATATCCCACAGGAAACTGTAAAAAATGTGAGTTTGAGCGTATGGACATTAAAAGATATATACGCTTAAGAAACATCCCGATTTTCATTGCAAATGCTGGTTTCAGTCAACTTCCTGGACATAACACCCTGGTTAAGGGACTGTCAAGCAATACACAAGCTCACCAAAAGTTGAGAAGTCAGATAGTCTCAAGATTTATTCACTTTTATCGAGAAAAATAACTGTTTTGTCCCAACCAATCAGGATTGAAGAGTTTTAATGTTTAGAACGGATTTTTAGTGCTAAAAGGAAATGTTTAACGTAAAGAGTTATCAGTTCCACTCTTTGTCTGTTTTGTCTTTTTGACTAGATAAAACAGATACTTGCATTAATTGATTATTTTTTTTGCGTTGCTAGGCGATCGCTCCTTTGATTCTTCATTAACTTATTAACTTATTTTTCATTTCCTGTTTTAACTTTTTACATTCCTGATTTTTAGTCTTTGTGTAGTTTTTTTTTGAGGAAGATGATCACAACGTCATAGGGACGGGCGAGAAGACACGTGAGCAGTCGCCTACAAATATAGGCGAGGAGACAAATGGAGAGGCAAATCCAGATACTTGTGAGGAGAAGCCCAAGGAGATGGCATTCAGCCGTTTCTGGGAGCAGATGCACCCAAATTGCCTGGTAGTCCTGTTAAAGCACCAACAAGGTACCAACGCATCCGCAACACGCACAAGTGCATGCAAGACTATGTTCTTACTTTGGCATATAAGCTTAAGGACTCTTTTCCAAAGAATTGTATTTCATTTATTTTGTTTCGAAGTTTTTTTCTTTGTTCTATAAAAGTCTGTTCACTTTAACCTTGTTTACGCAAAGTTTCATCGGGTTATTTCACAATACAGCATCTTGAAATTTTTTACTGACAAGAGTAGTGATCGGGACCCTACAACCAGTTGCAAAAATGATGAGACACTCCCACGGAAAACAACCTTTCTTGCTTCAAATCGCTCCTGGTCACAGGTCTGTAAAATATAATACTGACCTCCCTCCTCCCTCCCATTCAAAGTTGTTCCTCCAAGTTTTGAGTATGGTCTTGTATTGCTAGCAACTTTGATAAGGGGTGCAGGGGGGATCACAAGCACAAGACCATGGACACGCCATTTATGCCAAAATACGGTACAGTGTCTCAAGTACTTTTGCAACTGGTCGTAGCTTTGTGTACTGTTTTTAACTTTCCATTTGTGTATTTCTACGGCACTGCTACAAAGTGAATTCTGTGAAACAAAGCTGTTTGATGGCTTGTTTATTTGGTTTTCGATTGAGGAAAGTTCATCTATGACTACGTTAGCAGGCTTTCACAGCAGTGTTGGAGAAACCTTCGGTGTTTCTGACGGCACTTACTGCATTTTAAAAAAGTGGATCTAAGGTGAACTTGTGCATTTCTCAGTGTTTTGTTTGTTTGGTTTGACTTGGCGCCTGAAGTCAGGCAAATAATTATGTTATGTCACTAACTATCAATATTGACAATCATGCATGTTTTCAAAATTTGGGTTAGCCTGAGTTCGCTTTTTTGGGAACCGTTTTAAGTTGATGTATTAAATGCTTTTACAATTTGTAGGGTACCTCTGGTGCACATTTCTCAGTGAATGCCCTGCAAAATATATAATTAACAATTATTCCATGAATGCACATTGGATATGCGGTAGTAAATAGCCAACAAGGTGCGTAGTGCCAAGTTGGCTATAACTAACTCGTTTCCAACAAGCGCGAATGGAATAATTGTTTTATTACATTTTTTTAAACTCCAAACGTCTGGTTATTACAACTGAATTTGAGAAAATTTCATTTCAAATATTACAAAACGACTGGATATTAATGTAACTTCCAGTAAACCAAGGGAAAATCGCATAACGTGTGTGCCGTTTGCGAATTTAGCTGAACGAAAAATGTGAAAGGGAAGGACGTTGTGCCTAAATTATTCTCGAAAAGTACTGTTTTCGCTTTCCCTCACTGTGACTGTGGAATTTGACGCTGGATAGGTAGACCTGATGGCTCTTCAATTTCATATTCTTCCTCCACTGAATCAGAGCTAAACAAAGACCCAGCTTCATTAATCAATTTGTTGTTGTTGTTGTTCAATAGAAAGCCGCTCGTTGTAGGATTTACTTGAGGCCCATTATGGTCCTTTATGGACTTGCGAAAGTGTTAAGAGGTGTAAAAGCTCTTCAAACACGCAAAAAATCTGCTAGTGGTTTTGAAAACTTACTCCTGCAAAGCCTTGCAAGCCATTCTGAAAATTTTTAAGGTAAACTTTAATTTGCTGTTGTTGTTGTTGTTGTTACATAATCAGCTCGATTTACGGGAAAATTAAGCTTACAGTTTCTTTAAATTCCTGAGGAAACGTCGGAGTATCATTAAATAATTTCAAACCAAAGTTTGTTGCTTTTTTGTCGCTGTCAGTATGGTATTTTTTTTTTTCTGTTGTTTCGTTGGTAGAAAGCTAGCCAAATCTACTTTTTTCTGCTGCTTTGTCTGAGAGAAATTTTGTTGCTTTCCATATAAGGTCAAACTAAGGTATATGAGCTGATAACCGAGATTGAGTGAACCAATCAGAATGCTAGAAATGCATTATCTGAGGTTGAAAATTTAAGAATGGTATTTAGTCATTCATATGGGAAAAATCATGACTAATACGTATTTAATGTCCTACAGTCTCAGTCAAAATCGTTGGGACACTTTACTGTCTTCTTACTCTCCCAATGTAGGTGTTCCAGATTTGGTGAGTTAGGTGTGGCAAACAACATTGGGGGTACAAGGAGAATGGGCCACAAGTGAAAAACAGCATTCAGGAAAGTGTCCCAACTATTTTTGTCTGAGACTGTGTTGGGGAAGGAATTTAAAGTATTTAAAGACATGCTGACAGACACCCAGATTAAGTTGCAATTCGGTCACAAGAGACTCAGTTGTAGTGCATGGGGTGTCCATAGTGATTCTACAGCGGTGAACTGCTTTGATATAAAGAGAACTGTATGACTGAGAATTTCCAGTTTCCAAAAATATAAATTTTTTGAGTGCAGTATTGGAGAAATAAAAGGAACCGAGTGTATAGCATAGCTTTCAAGTGTAAGAGTAAAAGCGCAACAACAGCACTTGCATATTTCTGTCTAAAATTCATGCATTCCCACATGGAGAGTCACTCAAATTTGCCACATTTCTAATTGAAACCTGTGGTGAATAAAAAAGACCTCTTTGGGCCTCTTCACATGAGCCCGACTGACTGTGCTGGCCAGGTTACCAAGACCAATTTCACATTGGGTTCATATGAGAAAGTTCAGTCCAGTTTCGGAGATGAAAGAAGGTCAAAGATCTTGGGGACGACTTCTGACACGAATTTCGAGAAACAAAGCAAACATGGCAAAACACAAAAATTATAACTTTCGTGCCAAGCATAGCTTTGGTAAGTCTTAAAGCTGTATCACTGCAGCTAGATGGGATGCTTAATATGTGGAAAATGATTGGAAATGTGGGCTTATTAATCCTATCTTGAAGAAACCTGGATTGGATTTGCTGTACAAAAATTACAGACCAGTTAGTAACTTACAATACGTATCCAAGTTGACTGAAAAAGCCGTTTTTAATCAAGTTTACGATCACATGTTTCAAATGCTATTTTTCCTGCGCTTCAATCTTCTTACAGGCAATTCCATAGCACTGAAACTGCACTTATCAAGGTGATGAACGATATTTTGTTAAAGATGAACTCTCAACATGTCACTATGTTAATTTTATTGGATCTCAGTGCTGCCTTTGACACTGTTGATCATCGAATAGTTTTAGAGGCTATCTGACGAGGTTGGCATACGTGGGACTGCTCTGAATTGGTTTAGATCGTACTTGTCTGATAGAAGTCAGCACGTTTCTGTACATGGAGTTGTTTCTCATCCTTTTGACTTGAGCTGCGGGGTACCCCAAGGCTCATGTTTAGGGCCTTTGCTATTCATAATATATGCGTCCAAGCTGTTTAAGATCGTGGAACATTATCTTCCCGATGCTCACTGTTTTGCTGATGATACGCAGCTGTATCTGAGTTTTAAACCACTCGGCAACACTGCTCAAGCTGATGCTATACAAGCTATGGAAAAGTGCTTTGACGCGGTAAGGAAATGGATGATTCAAGATCGGTTCATGATCAATGATGATAAAACGGAGTTTTTGTTAGTCGGCACACGACAACAGCTTGATAAATTAGATTCATGTTCCATAACTGTGGGCAATAATCGTATCAGTCCAAGCCCATGTGTTAGAAACCTTGGATCTTGGTTTGACAGCAACTTAAGCATGACTGATCATATAAACAAGGCTTGTAATGCGGCATTTTATCATTACATAACTTGAGACGTATTAAGAAATACCTGTCGAGAGATTCTTTAATTACTTTGGTTCATGCTTTTATAACCAGCCGTCTTGACTATTGTAATGGTTTATTGTTTGGCTTACCAAAGGCGCAGATCGCTAAATTACAGCATGTACAAAATGCAGCAGCAAGACTTATTCCTGGCATTGGAAAGTTTTCTCACATTACACCGGCGCTTTATGAGCTGCACTGGCTGCCGGTTTCTTTGCGTATTGACTCTAAAGATTTTACTTTTGACTTTCAAATGTATTAATGGCCTAGCGGCAACTTATCTTAGCGATCTTATTAGTATAAAATCGAATTCATTATATAATCTTAGGTCTACTGGTAAGCTCTTATTGGACCATCCAAAGGGAAAGATGCTTACAACACTGGGAGCAAGATCATTCTCAGCAGCAGCGCCGAAACTCTGGAATGAGCTACCTGTGGAGCTTCATCAAGCAACATCACTTGACAGTTTTAAATTTCGACTTAAAACCTATATTTTTAAGAAGTATTTTTATAGTTTGTAACTTAGTTCATTTTATTCTCACGGTAATGTATTTTCGTTTTCTTTTAAACATATGATTGTAAAGCGCTATTGATCAGCACATGTAAATATGCGCTATATAAATTGGTAAATTATTATTACTATTAAATTATTAAAATACAGCAGGCAATGCAAGACCAAGCCATCCAGGACGGTAGAGTTTATCCCGGTAACCGGGCTGAAGTGATCAAATGACAAAAATTTCAGCCCGCTTACCAAGAACCTGGTTGGAAAAACCAAGATCTCAGGAAACAAGCCAGACCGCCCTCTCATAAGAACACATCCAAAATGTCACAAAGCAATTAGAGGTAAGGCGAGATCTTGGAAACTGGGCCATCCTGGTCAACTGGCTCATGTGAAGAGGCACTTAGCCAACAAAGATTGTACACAACACAGCCGTAGTAGGGGACAACTCTTCAAGTTAAGTACAAGAAGCTTAACACGGCAGCTTTAAAGTGCAATAAGGTGATTTTGAAAGAAAGAGGCCAAATTTTCCTCTTAACAACTAATGCAAGAGTCCTGAGATAGTCCCAAGACATATCAACGAAAACAGTATATTTATATCCCATAGAAGGTAATATATTTAGCAATTGCAATTGACACTGCCTTAACGGAAACAAAATCTTGAAGTGGAAGCATGACATGCATAAAACAGTTTACTTTGCATTGATGCTCTTAGGGACACCACAACAAGAATGAAGTTAATGCAAATCAACAACAAATTAAGGAAAAACCACTTTCAATGTGTTACCTGATATCACCTGATGTGACAGGAATCTCTTGCAGTGATGGTCTTTTTGGAAGTCCTAAGATAATGCCTGTAAGAGTGACAAAACAGGAATAAGGAAAGAACTGATCCTCCAAGGAATGAGCAGGAATTCCCATTTGTCTATAATGACAAAGACATAACTAATGACATGAATCTTCTAGCACAGAAGCTTAATTACCTCTTCCCTGTAAACCTACCTTCTGCATACTGCAAAACTAGAATAACTCCTACTATAGATAACATTTCAAATCAAGACAAATAACTTCTCAAAAACTTATGTAAAGGCGATGTACAAACGGCATATGGCCCTCTCAATTACACACCAGGGCACGAAGATTAGCCAATAAAGAATTCCACTAATGTGGTATGGCAAATACGCAAAATGTCGCTGTCATAGAAAGCTGGTAATGTTTCAGTCCTCTTTAAGAAGGGCAAAAGAAGCGACTGGAAATAATAGACTTTAAAACTAAATCAACAACAACAAACAGTTTTACAAAGAATCTGGGACATAGAAAAGGACTAACTTTGAATCCTTGTTACTGTATCTAACAGAAATTTAACCTGAGATCAGGCCCAATTTTAACGGTTGTCATACATTCTCTCTAACGGCTCTGTTTTCGTTTCGCCTTGCCCGCCGGAATGTTATTACAAAGCGAAACGAATATTGAGCCTGCATGATCTCAGGTTAACAGAAGGAATGATAAAGGAAAGTGATTGGAACTATCTTAATTAACTTTCGTAACGCATTTCATTCCATCAACAGTTAATCTTAGGCTGTGAGATAATGATGCAGGTAGGTGGGAGTTATTTTGAATGAAAACCATTTGCAAGTTGTAAATATGTAGCCACCGAAGCAAACGTTTGCCAGTTTACGGGCCAGCCTTTTGGACATTGCAAGATCATATTTCAGTTTCTCACTGGCTGCCTACTCGAAGCAAGTGGCTTTGTTCTAACAAGCTTTCACTAAATATAAAAAAATCAAGTTTTGTTATCTTCCATCCTCCACAAAAGAGATTTCCTGTGATTTCCAGTTAATCTTAGAAAACAAGTGCTTAAATCAGGAAAAGTGTATAAAATATCTTGGTGTCTTCATTGACTCAAGTTTGTCATGGAAATCTCAGATTAACCAAAATAAAGAGAAGTGTTGGAATATTATCCAAGATTCGCTACTATGTTGATATTAATGTACTGTCTAACCTCTACTATGCTTTAATTTATCCTTTCTTGACTTATGAAATAATTGCACGGGGCAACACTTATTCAACAACTCTCCAACCTTTCTTTATTACACAGAAAAAAGCTATTCGCCTCATGACATTTACAAGTTTTCATGAAAACTCGAGTCCTATATTTAGAAAATTGAACATAATCAAGCTGGATGATTTGATGTTATATCATATTGCAGTTTTCATGTACATATTCAACAATTTCTTATTACCTTCTGGTTTTGATGCACTTTTTTCTAACGTAAGTGAGATCCATCATTACAAACACGATCTGCAGCTAAACAGTCATAATACCTTCCCAAAGCTAGAACTAATTATGGAAAATTTAATATTAGAGTTCAAGGACCAAAGATCTGGAACTCAATTGATGATAAGATTAAAGCTGTTTAAAACAACAACATCTTTCGCTGTACTAATATTGCCAATTATCTTGTACTTCGTAACCTCCATCCTACTTTTTCGCGCTTGTATATGTGTATATCTGTGTGTTTGTGTGTATATACAGTCTGATATGCTGCCATATTGTACCCCGCACAATAAACTTATTTAAATTATCTTACTGAATCTGGCTTCTTGGCATTTTTTGACCTATTAGTTATTACAGGAAGTCAGTACCCCTTTTAGTTAACTGATTAATTTAACAACTTGTAAATAACTATAGTATTCTGCTTTGGGTACAATAAATTGTTGTTGTTTGTTAAAAAGAGTACATTATTGTTTGCCTATTTTGTTAGGTGTCTTAAAACGAATGACTGGTGAAGTTGGGTATCATACCGTCATAACTAGCTGATTTATCACTGTATTTTGATACTTCTTTAGTATTCAGGTCAGCAATACTTTTCTTGAGGTGATCATCTGTGTACATGTTAGTTTGGTGGCTGCTGTTCTTGCTCTCCTCCCGGTCTTCCATATTTTCACAAAGCTGAAGCGCAGCAGCACAGTTGAGTGACATACCACCAGGGAGATTCACACTTGATTCAAAGTCTCTACAAAACTGATCCAAAGAGTCTGTTGACTGTAAACTACCGTTTAAGCTACTACAGCTCTCTTGGGGATGGAGTGATGCTTTGTGATACCCAGACAAATGTAGCGAGCCTGCTGGAATGAAAGAGGTAAAGTATATAGGTAATTATACTGAACCACTGAAAGGGAGTACTCATTTATGCAAAAAAATATTGCACTGTCTTGTACATGTAATGGCCTACTGACTGCCTCCCATACTTCATAATACACTCTCAGGCTTTTCAAGACGACAGGGACAGGAATAGTTTTATCAATTCAGATCCCACACATGTGTATTTCATGTTTATGTTGTGGTTCAGCTTCATCCTTGGTTTAACTCTTATTTCCCATTGTTTCAAACTCATTATCATACACTACCATACCCAGAGCCAAAGGAAAATAACAATAATACCAAAGACAAAATTAAACCACAACACACATATCTGACTGGACTTGCAAAAACATGGCTATAGAAATATCTCTCAGATACCTTCTGACTGAGTCTAATGTAGTGATCGAAGCATTTTTTCGGTTACTTTTGTATCAAATATTTACTGAATAGTCTGCAGTAGATACACTTTGATGCGTTTCTCACTGGCTATTAACCTAACTCCCCCCTGGCCTCATAACTTCCCATAATTCTCTGTTACTACAGCAGTGCTGTAGTAAGGAGTTTTCAGTATTTATGGTCAGCGGTTTTTACCATTTTTGCTTAGGACTCGTGCTAGTTGCCGTCATACAGTGAAACCTGTATTAAGCGGACACCCTCTATTAAGCGGACAGTAGCCGAAGTCCCCAAATTTATTTCCCATATTTACTTTAAATGAAACCTTTATTAAGCGGACACCTCTATTAAGCGGACGTGGACACCTAAAAAGTGCCTGAAATGGTCATTTCTATTGTTGCCAACCTGTATTAAACGGACACTTGTAACTAAATTCTACCACCCAACATGCCAGACACCGAAGATGCGAAAGATTGCCCCCACAAATTTTAATATTTTTACTTTATACAACGTGATTCGACGAACTTATTTGATTAGTTTCACAGTACAGTGTTGTTTTCTATTTCGTTTTGTTTGTATAGAGCTTGTTTCACTCATCTGAGTTCTTCAAATTTGAGTTGCAATCTATGTTTATGGTACTATCATCAATTAGTCCTCTTTAATAAAGAAATTAATGCAAACGTATATCGTCATAGTCTCTGGGAGTATTCTAAACGTTTCCACTGTTCATTTGAATGGCATTTGACACCTCATATGACGTTATCTATTGAAACCTGTATTAGGCGGACACCCTGTATTAAGCGGACACTACAGCATTCCCTGAGGGTGTCCGGTTAATACAGGTTTCACTATCTTCTTGTTTATCACATGTGTGATTTAAGTTTACAATCCATGTAATCCTTCGCTCATCTGTATCGTGTAAGGCAGACTAAGTTGTTATCTGAAGAACTGAAGAGTTAAAGATTATCTGGAGATAAAGATAAGACCTGAGGATTAAAGTTTTTCCTTTTTCTTGTGAATAACAACGAAACTCCTTCGGATGCCAAGTACGACTTTCAACGCCAGCCACAATAACAACCTTAATTGTCCTTGGTGAAGCTTTGAACCACCGTGAAATCATCGCTGTCACCACAAGAAGTTCATAACGAAAGCCGGACGACCTGAGGAGGATTTGAATGGATACCAAGTGGTGTAAACGTTTGTAGAAAGTTAGTTCTGATTGCCTTTGGTTTGGATTCAGTACTCATTATGTCTCGAGAGTTGAGTGATGTTCCTGAGGCTTCAATGCCCGATGTTTGTGGTGAGGTGATAATTTCCGCTTCAAATAATTGTTTGGATGATGTTTGCGAGAGGCCTTCGCCTTTAGTTGTTGATCTATCGGAGAATGCCGAAAACAAAGGATTTTTCCATGTGGAAAATGAACAGCATTCGTCAGAAGTTCGTATCAGGAAGCTAACTGAAAAGGGTCAATCCTACCAAAACGATATAAAGTTGAACTCTTTCAAAAATAAAATGTCAAGTTTTAAGGGGACACTGAAAAAAACACTGTTGCTTCGGGGACATTATAACGAATTATCAAAGTGGAAGCAAGAGCTTAGTAAGGCACAGGTTCTGGGGAATGAATTTGTGGATGCATATAATGACATTTTAGAAACAGTTCCAGACAATGAGTTAGCGAAGGTCAGGAACATCTGGGAGCAAGTTTGTGGTGAGTGGTCTGATTTTGAAAGGGATGTGAGGGATGAGATAAAGTATTTAGAACAAACAGTTTTGGAGTCTAATCCTGTCATTTCTAAGAGAAGTAAAACAACCAAAAGTGTCAAGTTAAAATCAAGTTCAGACAGTGTACTTTCAACTAAAGTAGATAAATATAAGCTTCTACAGGAAGAAGCTGCTTTGAAGGTGAAGCTAGCCTATGTGGAACAAGAAAAGGCCCTAGAACTAGAAAGGTAAAAACAGGAGCAAAAACTGGAAGAATTCAAACTTAAGAGGGAACTTGAACTTAGTAGAGCCAAGTTAAGTGTATGCAAAGAGATTGATAATGAGCAAACAACCTCCCTTGAAGAAAATCTAGTCAGTCTCCCTAGTGAGAGTAAAGGCGAAGAAGTGAAAAGATTCTTGCAATCTCTAACCGTAACTACCCATGCAAATGAAACTGATACATCAGTTCAGTCCCAAGTACAAGTGGCCCAAACACCTGTTTTGACAACAACATCCACACCAAAGACTACAACATGTGGTTTGCAGGCTTCTGCTCCATCATTCTCACCGAGAGCCATAACACAGTCAGTAATTACCGTTCGTCATTTTGAACCTGAACTTGGTCTTACCATTCAAACAGAAGCAGCTTGTACACAAGCTTTCTCGTCGGCAAAAACTGTTCTGTTGTAACAAAAACTCCATAAGCGGTTCATCAATTATGTCAACATTCATAAATTACCCTTGAAGTTACCAGTTTGTTCATCCTCAAGGTCAAGTTAACTCCTTCTGTGAAGGGTGGGAAATAGTTGCTTCATCATTAGAAAGGTGTATGGACAAGTTAACAGAAGCTAACTTAGAACAAAAGTACTGTGAGCAAAGAACTGTTTGCTTCTGGACAACTTCCAAAACTGACCATTTCCGTATTTGAAGGTGACCCCCTGCAATATCCTGTGTGGGAGTGCCTTTAATGCTCTAGCTGACTCTAGACCACTGGCAGCAGACATCAAGTTGAATGTTGAATCAGTATGTTACTGGAAAGCCAAAGCAAGTTCTGGACCGTTATCTTCTGATTGGGACAGAAGATGCTTATCAGAAAGCCAGGTCTGTATTGCAGGAAAGGTGTGGAAACTGTAATGTTGTGAGTACGGCATTTGTTAACAAGTTGGAGAAGTGGCCTAAGATAGGACCCAAGGATGCCAGTGCCTTAGGGGAGTTCTCAGATATGTTAGACAAGGTATTGGCAGCAAAGAACACCATTCCAGGTCTTTCTGTACTGGACCATGCAAAGGAGAATGTAAAGTTACTATCCAAGTTACGCTACTATCTTGAAACCAAGTGGAGAGATGCAATTAAACAATGGAGACATACCCATGGTGAAGCCAGTTACCCTACCTTTCTTAAAAAGTTTGCGGATTTCATCAGAGAAGCGGCAGAGAAGGCAAACATCCCAGACTTAGAAGGCCTTGCTGCATCGAGTAGTCCTACATTTAACAGAAATCCGAAGCCAAAACCAGATAATGAGAAGGGTAGTTCTCTTTCCACATCAGCTAAGAGTGGGGGTAACGGTAAATCAGGCCCCACCGATTCTAGTAAATCAAGGACCCTGGTCCAAATGGTTTGACGAAGTGTCTGTTTTGTGGTGCAAAGCACAAGATAGATGACTGCGCTGATTTCTGTAGAAAGCCTCTCAGTGAAAGGAGAGACTTTTTCTTCCGCAAACGTTTGTGTAAAGGTTGTGCACCCAGTAAGAATCATCAGGTAGCCAACTGCAAGGAGAGGTTGAAATGCAAAATTAAAACAAGCCAAGGAACACATCCCACATGCCTTCACAAGGAACTAACACAAGAAAATGCTGCCATCTCAAATTGTATGAGTGTATGTCTAATTCCTGAACAAAGCGGTGGATTTTATCGCACCATGATAGTACCAGTGTGGGTTAGGCCAGTGGGAGAGGCAGAGAAGGAAGTCTTGCAGTATGCAGTCCTCGACGATCATTCAAATGTCAGTTTTGTGTGTGAGACTCTTTATGAACGGTTCAACCTGCAAGGCCCATCAACTGAGCTTCTGTTGACAACAATGCAGCAGCAAAATGCCCGTGTTAAAACTAAAAAGATATCTGGGCTAGAGATTTTCGTTTCATGATTTTTAAAACTTTTTGCCTTTTAATTTTACCTATGACATTTACCCACACCCACACCCACACCCACAACCCACGACCTCTACCCACTACCCACGACATTTAGCTACACTTATCTTCTTACTATGAAACCTAAAAGAGTGCTACCGCCCCCTAGAAAGTTTCAAAGAGCCGATATGTATTGTTGCAGACGTTGGAGAAGAGTTCAGTATCTTGCAAATGAATTCTGGCTGAGATGGCGGGGAGAGTATCTTCAAAATGTTACAAGTCAAGCAAAAGTGGGTCCAGCCTAAGAGAAACCTTGCTGTTGGTGATATAGTCATCTCTAAGGAAAGTGAAAGCACGCGCAACAAGTGGCCACTTGGCAAAGTAGTGCAGGTGTACCCAAGTGACGACGGATATGTGAGAAAGGTCAGGTTGCTGATGGCAGACAGGAATTTGGATGATGGCGGCAAAAACCAATGCCCACCATCATATTTAGACAGTGTTCCAGGAAGATGTCTTTCACGAGACCAGGGAAGTCCCCATCGAGGAGACAACAGAGAACAATTGAAAGACGTTGCAAAGGTTTTATTGTCAGTGAACATTGTAGTGAACACTTGATTTTGATTAATTCATTTAACATTTATTCGCTGTTGCCAATCAGTGACTTGAGCTTTCGAGATTCTCCCGTTTGAGTATCAAACTGATAGTTTGTTGAACGTTTAGCCTTAGGGACTCATGTAGGTTTATTGTTTTGTCTTAACTGCATGACATGCAGTTGAGGAGCCATGTTACTACGGCAGTGCTGTAGTAAGGAATGTTCAGTATTTATGGTCAGCGGTTGTTACCATTTTTGCTTAGGACTCGTGCTAGTTGCTGCCATGTTCATGTTTATCACATGTTTGATTTAGGTTCACAATCCATGTAATCCTTTTGCTCATCCATATCGTAAGGCAGACTAAGTTGTTATTTGAAGAACTGAAGAGTTAAAGATTATCTTGAGATACAGAAAAGATCTGAGGATTAAAGTTCTTCATTTTTCTTGTGAATAACAACGAAAATCCTCCGGATACCAAGTACGACTTTCGTAGCTATTTGATATTTGATGAGTTTTCCTTCTAATCAACGTTTGGTGAGTTGACATTTATTGTACTGTAACAACTTGCTTAACTTGCACCAGATGATTGTATCAAGGAAAGACAGAGGAAAGTGAATATACAGCATGAGAATTGACTCAGCTCAGAATTTCGCGTTTTCATTCATTTACAGCAATAACCAATTTCGCACAAAAAAACAGCCTATATATAGGATGAAAAGGTAGATTCATAATTCTTGGTATAGTTACACTGAAGTACTCAAAATTGCTCATGCACGTTAAACGTGCCTATGTTTTAAGTAATGCTATAGAAGGCCATAAAATGAAGCTTATATCCATTCAATTGGTTTTATTAGGGAGCTCTTTTTGGTCACACTTCTTCGTCGCGGCACAATTAAGACATAAAATTTCCGAGGTTTTCCTTGAGGACATAAACAAGCAATGAAAAATTTTTCCTTTCTTTAAACTCCGATTGAATTCATTTAAAATGGTGGCGATTTTGCCGACGTCGCATTGAAACTGCACGACACACATTTGCAAAACAGCAAAAATAATTTATTCAAGAGACCAAACTTTAGCTCTTTATGCAGAAAATCATTTTGTTTTTGAAGTTGAAATGATGCCTATAGAAGATATACAGGAACGTAGATCAGATGGTGCTTGGAACGTTTCTTTTAGCGCACTTTTGATGCCCGCTTACAAAGTGGCCAAAGTGGCCGGACCAGGGGCCTTCAAAAGGAGCGGTCATTTTCTATGATGAAGGATTTTTGACAAAGCTCAGAAGCTGTCAGTTTGTCACAAGTTAGTGAAATGTTACGGCAACTTACAGGACAAACTTCAGCTCACTTCTCTTCTTCTAAGATAAGAAATACTCATTTACGTCTTTTTCATCCGGACCAAGGACCATATACTGTACTCCAAAAGCCTCAAATATTTTTGCTACTTCCACTTACCTTCATACAACAGTAGCTTATTCCACTTGTCATAATGTTCATCTAACCCTGCTATCGCTTTTGTTGTTGGGCTTTCACAGAGACTAGTAACACAGTTGTCTTTTTCATCTCCCACTTTATGGCTTTTAGTTTTCCTTGTACTGGAATCAAACACGTTGCTCTCATTTCCCAGAACCTGCTCAGTCTGAACGTTAGTATTAAAAAGCCTTGAAGACTCATGTACTTCAATACTTTCTTTGACTGGCTTCTTGTTTAAATTACTTGTGCAGTCAGTAGTAGATTCATCAAAAGCAACTGTTTGCTCCTTAGGGTCTCCAATAGGACTCAGACATCTTGTTATTGTAGATGCACTTGACAAACTGCTGCTGCTGAGTGTGCTGAAATTCTCGACCTTTTCAATGGAGATATGCATTTCATTTTCTGTGACAAGGGAGGCTGCTTGTGATCCTTCATCAGCAGCATCCGTAGCACATGTATCATCTACGTTAAAATGAATGAAGAACCTTAGTTCATATACAGACATTTGAGACAATACAAAACCTATCTACATTGTCTGACAGATTACCCAGTTTCACTTCAGCGACTGAAAATAATTGAAATATTATAACACTTTTAAGTGTGTCTTCTGGATAACTTTTTCAATAGCACACAACTTTCCACAGTTAAATACAAATGTAAAAAAAATGACCAATCAGATCAGATGGACAGACCTACAGACAGAAGCCAAAAAGCAAACAATTTTGAAATTGATAAAAACTCGAAATTCATAACTGTGGAGGATCGACATTTGCCCATTTCCACTCATAGAATTATAGATCACAAACATTCATACACAAGTGACCATGCATTGTAAGTACACGAAATTCCCACTGTACACAAATGTTGCGTATTTCCACTTTTAAAACAATCTCCTTTGTACATTTTTTAAAAATAAAAACTGTTTTCTTTGCTAACGCCAAAAGCTCTTACCCAAAGGAAAGTGAGGGGTTACTGGTTTACCACAGAAACCAATAATGATGACACAGAAAATATTTTGGGTCAAGGACTCATTTTATAATCCAGCCTAAGAAATGCGCTATGCTTTTGGCCTTCCTTGATGTTTTGTCATTTAAGGTAATGTCCTTGTTTTGTACTGCACATCACCTACTGCGCATAACACTGAAGCATAACACTGAAACATCAAAGCCTAAAGTGAGGTAACAAAGGACCCTTTTGTAGTCCACATGGTTTTAATAGTGATTGTGATAAATCTTCCCTGCTAAAAAGGTGCTGGTCTTGAAACTTGTTCCAGTCCTTTTCCACAAAATGATCATTTGAAGGCAAAATATTCCCATTATTATCTTACTACGACAAACAAACACGGTGACCCCCAATTTTTAATGCTGCTTCTTACTCGTTATGGATGCAAGGAAATATATTTTAAGTAGAAAAAAATCTGGATAGTAAAAGTTGTGTTATTTAGATATGAATGATGTGAAACTCCCCATTTGGCGCCACAGAGGAAGAGTATGAGATATTAAATGTTAAAACTGTCTACTTTTCTCACGTTTTGTAAGATTGGGTACTTTGAAGTCATTTTACTGAAAAATTATAACCCGACAAACAAGCAGGCTATAGGTTATAGAAAAGATTCATAGTTTTTGGTAAGAAATATGAATTTTTTTACGGTTGTTGATGATCAAGTTTTGAACATTTTACGCGCAAGCAGGAAAAAACACTTAGAATTACAGGCACACAAGGCGAAAACAAGCTCGGTGACCCCATCATTTTAGTGCAGTTTTCATTTTTCTATATATGGCTGCCAATTGTGCCAGGTTTGAAAAAAATGTGGATAGTACAGTCCTTTTCAAAGGAATTACCTTAAAGTTGAAAAAAAACAAAAATAGCTGAAAACTGGCCATTGCCTTAGGCCTTTCTTTGTTTGTCCTCATTACCCACATTAATTATCATTTTAACACTATTACCAGTATTCACTTTGGGTATCTTAAAAATACCAGTGCACTTTACATTATTGTAGACCTAACTTACAAAAGAAAACAAAACATTCTGGAAGTTGTAGCGAAATGGTGCCATCCTACAAATACTTGGATGCAAATACATAATATTGCTGGGCACAATTCACCTTGAGGTGGCTGGTTTCCATAACCAAGATAAGGCCATTCCTAGAAACAAAGTCAGCAACCATCAAGAAAAGTCTGCTATTGGTTACTTTCTCAGTACATCAAAGATATAAAGTGCAGGAAAGCCTCTAATACACGCATGAACAAACAATATTGTTCTTCTTAGTAAACAACAAAACAACAAATTGAGACATTGAGATTGAGACTCAGCATACAACTGATTAGTTTATATTCTCACCCACAAATAGCTTATTAAGATAAGGTTCATCTTTTAGGTGGACTAAACAACAATAAAGACACTACGATACAATAAATAGAATAAACTAACATAACGCAAAGTAAGTAAATAATGATTATGAAGAGAAACGAAACATATAAGCAAAGGCAAGGAAAACAATAAAATATTCGATTTACGAAAGAAGAAGCTAAGAAAAACTTTACGGAGTACATTCAACACATGTCCATCCATCTTGGTCAGCTCGCGTGACTCCTTGCAACAGCAAACAAATCACACAAGGTCAAGTAATACAAGCAACATTTGTCTAGGCTCTTCCAAACTGCAGTGGACCCATTCACCGATCTCATAGTATGTGTAACTAAAATAAGCGCGGCGAGGGTAGCCAGCGGCCTGCAGTTGACAAACAAACGTGACAGTTCCCCGGGTCACCTCGAGAGACATTGTCAAGATCGCATTGGGAGCTAACTAATGGGTTTGTTTGTCGACTGCAGGCCGTTGGCTACCCTCGCCGGGGTTATTTTAGTTACCCACCATACTATGTGATCGGTGAACGGCAGTTTGGAAGAGCCTAGTTCGAAATTCAGAAGCTGATCCAGCAAGAGAAAAAAGCTTCGCTGGTGAACAATCTGTGGGAGGAATTGCGAATCGAGTGAATGGACCTGGAACTGCAACATCTCTGCTTTGAATTTCTGGAAGAATTGAGGGCGGGGGTAATTTTCCACTGGAATTATTCGCCTCGAACGACAGACACTTCGGAAATTACTGTTCAGCCTTGCCTTTCTCTTAGCAGTGGAACACCAAAGTAGCGCTAACTCGCCGAAAATGCCTCAAAACGGCCTGAGACGTGGGTAAACAAAAAATAAAACAAGGCAATAGGGTAAGTAGATTTTATTTAAAAACATAACATTTTTTCTCTCTTTTAAGAAAAACCGTTTACATCCCATACAAGCCTTTGTAAATAACCGTTTGTAACACAACACTACTCGCAAGCAAGAGTCACGTCCGCGATCCTGAAGTGAGCTTGGGCCGCCTGTGATAAAACGGCCATAAATCGGCCCATGGACCACACAGGAGAGACGTAACACACATTTTATTTAAGGTAAGCTGTTTTATATTGAAATCCTTTCGTTTTCGTGGGTCACAGAAATGATAGGTTTTTTCCCCATACAAATCCTTATATTTCGAATGTTATGCAACAATGCCGATGGTCGCCGCTGCTCATTTTTCGAGCTTGGGCTACCTGTGCTTCCAACAAGTTTCAGATAATCAGAAGGATTGTTTTCCAGCCACTCGGTTGATTATTTGCCAGTTCTTGCAGCAAATTTAAAGTTCTCTTTGTGTTTCAGTTATGGAATTTAACTGTGGGGCTTTAATTCTTCCATCGTCCATGTCAAGTCCCTTCACCTCCAGATTCGTAGCTTCAGTTGAATGGAGCTTATTAATTCATTGATGTTTAACTTTTGTTTTGCTCGAATGTGAGATAAAATGTACATCCAAGATTTTAAAAGATCGTTTAATTTCTATGTTGTTCAGAGTGGTTCCTTGTACGGTATAGACTCAGTTACCTTGCAGCAAAAGCTCAGACTTTTCATGGTTATAACTGTTAGGCCAGAGCAAGTTCCATAATCTTCTTTGTTAGAGAGAGATCGTCTTTCAAAAAACCAGTCAGGTAGTGTCAGAACGAACCTACTTTGATCTCTTCATTATCAACTGTAATGCCACGGATGTCATTACTGTTACTGTTTGGAGCCCTGAGCATTCATTTACAGCAAGATATCTCAATCATTGTCTGGACACTTCCGCAGATGTAGTGTTTCCTTAAAGTTGCAGTAACAGTAATAATAACAGCTCCCATAACTTTGCCTTAAATTTCGGACACTGGTAGAGCAACTCCTATAATGCTCAATTTCTTTATCCTCTAATGTTTACAGTAGAGAAAAAAGTTGAGATTTAACTCCCACATATTTAACTCCCACAAAAACATTGCCTTCTCCATCTTCTTTTCCGAAACATTTCAACAACAAATAATCCTTTCCTAAAATCTCACTTTCGGTATTTTATTATGACATGTTTGGTCAGTACATTACTATGTACTCAGAGAGGAATGTCATTTATCTGCTTTAAATTCAACATCTTGTCCACATGGCAGTAAATTTATATCACGTTCAATAAATTAAATCTCCTCAATTAAATTTGATGATTGTATAACCAGGATTATGGTTGGCTTTGTTACTTCCTTGAAACATAAACTCAGTTAATATGTCATACTTACTTGGTCTAAGGCAAAAGAAATGAAATCAAGGCCAGATACCAGTGTCTGAAGAATGGCTATTCTCTGAAAAAAAAAATATTACATTGTAATTTTACATCGTTACCGCTAATGAAAAACAACTAGAGCCGTGTGTCAAAAGGGTAAAAGGCCCTCCCCTAAAGTTCAGCAAGAAGGCCTTTATGGGTCTGCTAAACATGTTGGGAAATCTTTCCTTTAAAGCCTTAAGTATTTGTATTTATTTCACGAATAAAATAAAAAAAAATACATACTAAAATTAATAGTAACATCACCATCTCTTGATATAGATATTATCTAACATTATTGGACATTGCTGTAATAAGAAAACATTTACCATTACTACACATCAATCACCATGTTGCACATTTTCCTTTGTTGTGAGACACAATTTTCAATCCGTAGTTATCTGTCATTCACAATCATAAGGCATCAATCACTGTCACTAAACATTATTTGTTATATCATTTTACATCATTCACTATTAATAATATGACGCCATTTACCATTATGAATCATCATCCACCTTAACAGAAAATTATTTACTTGCACCAATTAAAACATAATTCACAGTCGCCAGACAAAATCACTCTCATCTGGCATCATTTTACTGTCACGTTATTCAGGTCAGTTCAGCCTTATTAGCCTGCTATCGGTACATGTAGCCCAGTACTACCTATGCGGGTGGTTCAAGATCTGAAGGATATGGAGGAATTTCAGGCTGTACTTGAGGGGTTTGTTCTGAAATATTTACGGAATGGAATGTATTCACATTATGTAACATTATTCAGGTCAGTTCAGCCTTATTAGCCTGCTATCGGTACATGTAGCCCAGTACTACCTATGCGGGTGGTTCAAGCCCAAAATCTGAAGGATATGGAGGAATTTCAGGCTGTACTTGAGGGGTTTGTTCTGAAATATTTATGGAATGAAATGTATTCAAATTATGTAACTTGGATAAGAACATTTAAAAAAAAAAAAAAAGACTAAGGTCCTCACCGTGAAGGGAAAGCGACTCTCGACCAAAATAGACAATATCCCTGAGATTACTTGCAATGGCAGTTTGTTAACTAACGTTATGAACGTTAAGCTAATGGGTCTTGAGATTGATGAACAGCTATCTTTCTCTGAGCATATTACGACTGTTTGTAAGACAGTTTCAAAGCGCATCGGCCAAGTTAAAGAAAATTATGAATTATCTGCCCCTTAAACAAAGATTACTTTATTAAAATGCTTTGATCAGGCCAGTGATTAATTATGCAAGTGTCCTCTGGACTAATTGTGATAAGGAAAGCCTTAGGCGGGTCCTGAAGCTCCAAAAACGAGCAGCTAGAGTAATCTAGAGAGTAATCCTGAATGCCCCCCCTCTAGCATCATCAGTTCCCTTGTTTAATCGGCTGAAATGGTTGCCTTTTTATAAAGACGCTTTAATATCTAAATGTGTCATTGCTTATAAGCGATTAAAAGGTGACGTCCCTGTTTATCTAAACGATCTTCTTAAATTAAACAGTACCATCCACAGTAGACAAACCAGGTACTGTTTGGCCTAACCTCTCCGAGGTATAATCGCGAAAGAGAAGGAGGCACAACTTTTACCGTAACAACTTGCAAAGCATGGAACAGCTTATCTTTGCCTGCAAGGCAAAGGGACTCAGTTGACTCTTTTAAAAAAGCATTATGGAATGAATTTTTTAAACAACAGCAGAATCTTGATCATTTTTCTATTTAAGTAACTTGATGAATTGTGAGATGATTATAATGCTATATTTTATCTTTTAAATTATTTAGTAGATTCTATAGTATCTGACTATATTCTTTGGTTTTTACCTTGTATTTTTTATAGCTTAGCATACTCATTTATTATTTTATTATTTATTTATTTATTATTTAGAGGAACACAAGTTTATTAGCCCCGGCTATTTCGTGCTAACTCTCATTAAATAAAGTCTTTACTTACTTACTTACTTACTAATATTCAAATCAAATATTCAAATTAAATCATTCAGGAATACCAGCAAGCAATACAAAAGTATGAAAGAGAAGGTAGTTCAGAAGAATGTCCATGCAATGAAATTACCCAACAGGATGGTCGTCCCATTTATCATGTGCCTCATCATAACATAATCAGACCAGAATGAGAAACAACTGAGTATCGGATAGTGTTTGACGCATCCGCAAAAACTGAAAAAGATGTTTCATTAAATGATTACTTAGAAACAGGCCCAGCATTACTGACAGAACTTGTTAGTTCCCCCGTCTCAGAGAGCATCGCGTTGTGATTATGGCTGACATTTGGAAAATGTACCTGCAAGTGAAACTCAAGAGAAAGATCGCGATGTCTTCATTTATCTTTGGCACAACCTGGACTTGGGTGCTCCACTGCGATGAATCATGCGAATAGCGACTCTACTTTTTGGAGCAAAATCATGTCCCTTTTTGGCAATAGCAACAACAAGACATCACACGGAGAAGAATAAAGAGAAATTCCCTCTACCTGCCAAGACAGTCAAAGACCACTTCTATGTTGAAGACCTTTGCTCAGGAGACAAATCAGATGACAGTCATTAGATTATATCATGATTTGACACAGCTTATGGCTCACAGGGGCTTTCAACTTTGGGCAAGTAATTCAGAAGAGGTGATAAAAGAGATTCCTGACTATCAAAGATCAATGGAGACAAAAATTGAATTCAAAGATGGCAAACAGTTTCAGAAAGCACTTGGCATAAGCTGGAATCCAAGGTCGGACACCCTTCATTTCAAGTTTGCTGAACATGAGCTCAAAAGTGGAACTAAAAGAGAACCTGTTAGTCTCGTGGCTAAGGATTACAATCCTTTTGGACTATAGAGTCCAATTACTGGTAAAAGAACTATGGAAAGATCAGTCCGGCTGGGACGATGTCTTACCCTTATCCATTCAGAAAAAATAGAGCAAGCGGCTTCAAGGTATGAAAAAGATGGAACAGGTAGAGGTTCTTCAACGCTATTTCTCTTCATTGCCAGATCCAATGGAGAAAGAAATTCATGCCTTCTGCGATGCCTCACAGAACACTTACTATTTTTTTTTATGCTGGAGCTGTCTACATTAGAACTGTTACACCATCAGGTACTGCTCATGTATCATTAAATCAGAAAGGTTTTTTTCTCTTCAGAAGTTGCTGTGAGTAATTGCATATATAATTGAAAAATGCTAAAGGCTTGCAAAGTGAAAGGAACACGGGAGTGTTATCAGCAGAAGAATTCAATGAGACTGAAGTGAAAGAACTGTTGGATAAACTAAACGTGTCAAAGGCAAATGGTCCAAGTTTATTTTCTCCAAAACTCTTGAAATTAGCCGCGCCTGGCATTACACCATCCATGACCAAGCTTTTTAGCACCAGTGTTTATTTGAGAAGTTGGCCCAAAGCATGGAAAAGTGGTGAGTGGGTCGCCGTGTATAAAAAGGGTAACAAATCTGATGTTAAGAACTACAGACCGGTAACAGTGCTGGATTCAGTTGGCAAAGTATTTGAACAGTCGATATGTAAACAAATTGGTCAACATTATGACACTGTACTTTCACCATACTCAACTGCACATCGCAACACCCATTCCTGTGAAACAACCATGATACGATTAGTAGAAGACTGGAAATTGTCACTAGATTGGAATTTGAGTGTAGGGATCTTATCAACGGATCTGTCAAAAGCATATGATTGTTCGCAGCATACACTTGAGCTGAGGAAACTTCAAGCATATGGATTTGATTATATGGCCATACACATACTAAGATCATATTTCAAGGAAAGACTGAATAGAGTTAGATTAGGTTGGTTTGGTTGATTGGAAACATGTCAAAGGGGATGTCCCCAAGGCTCTTCTCTTGGACTTCTAACGTGGAATTCGTATCAAAATGATTTATCACACTTTGTCAAGAGCATTGACTTTTCAATGCATGCAGATGACCACCAGCTTTATGTGTCTGATAATTCTATAAATGCTGTTGAAGAAAAGCTCAATGCAAATGGTGAAATTGCATCACAATGGTACAAAAATAATTTTCTCAAAGGCAACAAAGATAAGTACAACGAGATGCTACTATCTCGTGTCAATAATGATCCATTAATGTTCACATTGATGGACAAGATATTACCAACTGTAAAAAACTAAAATTACATGGTGTCACAATAGATAGTGATCTTATGCTTAGGTCAGATATACAAGAGATCTGCATTAATACAAGTGAGAAGATTGGAGTCCTGTCACGTTTAAAGAATCTATACAGTGGAGGCTTCAAGATATAGCTATAACGATGTAATATATAGATTTAGCCAGGGCTAAAAGCGAGGCTCCCATTAATATATTTATAATTTAAATCAAACAATAAACTTGAATTCTGCAATTCAGTTAACTTTAGAGCATATAGCACATTCATGTGACTTTTGAGGGAAAGGCTAAGTGATTTTAGAGAAAATACCGTAAGATTCCGAAAATAAGCCCCAGGGCTTATATTTTTCAAACGCCCTTTTTGAGGGGCTTATTTTTGGAGGGGCCTATATTCGGAGGGGCTTATGTACGGAGGGAAATTTGCGTTTCAAAAATTGTCTGAGCTAGCTTGTAGTGGAAAGGAAATTTGCCATTTTTGCTTTGTTTTACTTTGTATTCGAGGGCAAATTCCAAGTACAAGCCCCCCGGGGGGCTTATATTCGGCGGGGCGATTTAACGGAGGGTTTTTTGCGTTACGATTTTGGGGGGCTTATATTTGGAGGGGCTTATTTTCGGAATTTTACGGTAATTTGCAAACAGCCTAAGAGTGAACAAAATCTTACATTGAGTTGATAGCCTCATATGTACCCCCCAAAAACAGCAATCATCTTCGATCACATTTAAGAGCCATAATGGCTCTTTATCACCGTAACATTAATTAAGCGTGGAAAAAAATCAGGCCGAATTTTTTTGCGTTCGACAAGTTTACTTTACAAAATCTTGCCAGCAAATCTGGGTGCGCGTAAACCTACCTTTTATACCATTTATACATCACATCTGAGGTTAAACAGTACTATGAGGTACTGTTTATATCACACAAACCTGGGACAGAATGCAGTATTTCACAATTTTGCAACACAAATTGCACTCATTCAATATTCAGGATGATGGAAGCACGCGTGGGCTTTTAGCTAAACCGTTAAACTGTGGCATAACTTTATTATTTCAGCCTCCCTACTCCCCCGATTTCAATACTTGTGAATTTTGCTTCCGTCATATAAAGGACTATTTGCGTTTTGCGTCGCTAACAGCTATTTGCAGAACATGAAACGAAAATCGCAATCGCGGAGGCTATTTTACAAATATCCCCAGAAAACTCGTTCTCGTATTTCTGCCACTGTGGCTATGTTTTCTAGTTTTAATTGCTTACATGTAGTAACGAGAAATTTACGGAGAGCATGTCTTATTTTGTTTGTAGGAAATACATCTTATTTGGAATAGCCGACCGTCTGTGTGTTTTCCTATTGTTTACTTTCTGGAATTATTAAACCTTCAAAACCAAACGAATTGCGTTCTCTGTAACCCAACTTAAAACGTATTATTTTTTTAATGAAAATGAACATGTCAAAATCAACAGTTTTGCGGTAACAAAACGAAAGGCGTATAAACGTGACAAAATAAATTACAAGAATTTCGGCATCATTGCCTTCAATTGAGAGTTCTGAAACTGATCAATGATAAGTGGAAGTTCCAGTCCTGGCTCTCAGGCCAGTCTGGAACTTTATTGTTCAAGGCTCTCTGTAAAATTAGAAGATCACGATCCAGTTGCATTAGTTTCCCAGTACCATACTGGAGCAAGTTCTGCGCCTTTAATCTAGGCCGCATCACTGCAAAGAATGATGTCTTGGCGCGCTCCAGTGCGCTTGCTAAACGTTTGATGTTTTCCTCTTCCTCTGCTGCTTGACTTTTCTTTCTCCGTGCGAAGAATTTCCGAGTAAGCAAACAAATCTGCTTGACAAACATTCACCATATCGCCACCCTCGTCACAATAGTGAAGTCTAATCTTATGTGCGTCCAGGTGAGCCAAAGAAGAACAATTCTTTCTTATGCTACTTACAAGACCATCGTATGATACGTTTTTTAGGAGAAAAGGTGCGAAGCGTTTCCCTCCGTATTCAACTTTCACCTGGAACGTCATTTCCGTTCTCTTGTTGTGAGACCTGTAAATTCCCAAGGGAGTGAATGGACTTATAATTTGACATCTACGCCCTTGGAAATTCTCATGTTCTGATTGGCTGGCTCGCTTTAAAGTTAGTAAACAGTCGTCAAAAAGATGTCAAAATTTAATCAAAAACTTTCTCGAGTGGCAACGGTAAGGCGCGTAGCACTATAAGACACTACAATAAAGGCTATGTTGTTGTTTTTGTTGAGGCTAAGGTGCTTTGGATCAAACAGACACAGCATGAAGATTTTAGAGATGAACTGGTCTATCTTAAGGGTTCTGAAGTCTTACCGAAGAAAAAAAGGCTCAACAATCTGTCTCCATATTTTAACAGTGAGACGGGGTTAATCAGAGTTGGCGGAAGAATTCACAAGACAAGCCTTCCTGAGGAAACAAAATATCCTGTCATTCTTCCTCACCAGAACAGATTCATAGCCTTGCTAATCCAGAAAGCTCATGAGAAGTAGTTACATGCGGTAACCAATCAATACCCTCATGCATATAAGACAAGGGTATTGGATCATTCAAGGAAGAAGTGCGGTGAAGAAAGTAGTGAATCAGTGTCGTATCTACTGCTATTTCAAGACCAAATCTCTAGTACAAAAGATAGCACTTCTCCCAGAGGAGCAATGACACCATCCCCAGTGTTGACAAAACAGTATTGATTTTCTGGGACCTTTGTACATCAAGAACGAATTCCAAGAAGCTGAGAAGGCACGTGTTGTACAACACGTGCAGTAAATCTCGAGCTCACACGCAGCATGACCGCCGAAAGTTTTCTATTGGCTTTGGCAAGGATGATGTCAAGAAGTGGCAAGATTGACGCGATTTGGTCTGACAATTTTAAATCATTTAAAAACGCTGACAATGAGCTCTGCCAATGCTGGGAAGTTATCAAAAGCGATATCCCACAGAAAGGGGTCCAGGGTAGTGGTATTCATTGGAAGTTCATTTGCCCTTGTCAACTGAAAAAATGTGGACAACACTTAGAGTAGCCGAGGAACAAATAAACAGTTGCCCCTTGACGTATTGCAGCAATGACACAACTGACCCGCTCCCACTCACACCAGCAGAAATTATCATAGGTCGACCCTTTCAGTGGGTAAAATTGAAGTCAAAAGATATGGAGGGCAGTTCTTTGTAGAAGAATCTTCTTCATGCTTGGAGAAATCATCAAACGCTGGCTGATAGCTTTTGAAAACAATGGTCTCAAGACTATGTGACTCAATTGGTGGCTTACAAGAAATGGGCACAAGTTACCCCTCCCTTACAAGTTGGGGATGTAGTCCTAGTGAGCGATGACCACCTTCCAAGACTGCGCTGGAAACTTGGACGCCCACAAGAAATATTCCTAAACCAGACTCCGAACCAGGTCAAGAGCTACAAGGGCAAAAACTGAAACTCAAAGCAAAAGAAAAGCTCTCTGGAGATGACCAAGCATCATTTGTGTCATTTGCGGAGTGGGTAGAGCTCCGCATACAAATCATGGAAGAAGCCAAAGGACAATTGGGTTGGAAAAAAAATTTGAAGGATCACAAGGGCAAAGGAATGGAGTTCATAGTAGAAGTTTTAATACTAGTTCCAAATAAACAGAATTCATTGTTGACACATGTACACAAAAACACCCACCTAGGGTGTGCAAAGTCTTATAAGAGTTACCTATACAGAAGATAAAAGAGCTGATTACACGCACACGTCGTTGCCAGCTGCTGGTCATCATGGAAAGGAGTGTCATAATGCTACGAAATGTGATGATGGCGGAAGTTTACGTACAGCTACTTGCATGAACATGCTCCAGATAATAGACGAGCCAAGGGCAGCTACAGGCAAGTGCCCCTCCATTCCACCAGGAGCAACTTAACCTGGAACCTAAAACCTGGCATGATACAGGAACAAACACTAATGTTTCAGCACCGCTTGACAATTGTGCCCAAGACAAACACAGAAAACTGGGCATGCTGAACATATTTCATTGATAACAAATCCAGCACTGATAAGTAAAAATTGGAGATATACAACTTAAGATAAACGCCATGCTAGACTCATGTTTGAAGGGCTCTTTTAATTCGAAGGAAGCCGCTGAAGAACTCCAATTACATGGACAGGCTTTAAACCTAACCATTGCTCGAACAGGAAGACCTGAAATCAGGACACGCTCAGGCAGGGTTGAACGGATAGTAACAAACTTAAAACATATGTTTTTAAGTCCTTTGCAAGCTCATGTTGTTGATAACATTGCTGGAGATACTCTGGCTATCCACTGTTTAGAACTAAATGAAAAAGGCCCCACCTTCGCAATTTGCCATTTGATAATGAAACAAGAAGGCAAGAGATTGATATCATGATTGGTAGGATCATCCAGTCTTTAATCATGGGTTAAAGGAAGCTTCTAGGTGACAAACCAGATCACTCTGTTGCGTGACAGACAAATTTGGGTTGGGTGTGCTTTGGTCCCACTGTGGTGGAAGACTTTCGACACAGCTCAGGTTCACATTTCACATGTATGTACCGCAGCAGTCAAATTAACAAGCCATCTCTACTTGATGAAAGTTTGTGCATTTTGGGAACTTGAATTCCTAGGAATTAAAGAAAAAGCGGAAGCACTGAGGACAGTTGAAGAGAGAGCAGTGGTTCCACATGTAGCTGAAAAACTCAAGTTTGAGAATAGGCGATACTGGGTGGAAATGCCATGAAAGGAGTGCAAGCAACATTTAAATAACAATTTCGAACGGAGTAGTCCTAACACTACCCAAAAACCACGAGTCCTTTCAGACAAAAGGACCAAAAACTATGAAACATTTAAGTAAGATCTTTAAAGATCATGAAAAACAGGCTACCAAGCAGTGGTTCTTACCCCATTTTACAGTCACAAAAGAAGACAGGGTTACAACAAAAGTTCACCTGGTCTTCGATGAGGTGGTGAAGCATCACAGAAAGATTTTAAGTGATGCCATATTGCCAAAAAGGCCCAGAGCTTCAACGAGACATGAGGAACATCTTAACTCATTTCCACCATGCACCTGTAGCTGTTACAAGTGAAATCTCAGAAATGTTCTTGCAAGTGGAATTGCAGAAAGACGACTGCTGGTATCACCAGTTCCTCTGGCACTTCAGGAGAGCCTGATGTATATGAATTTCAATGCTTGTCCTTTACAAACACTGCCTTGTCATTTTTCAAGCTACGAAAATTATCATTTAATCAACCTGTGGTTTTTTAAGACTAACCCAAGGAAGATCTATATCAACTATCTGCCCTTGAAATAAACAAAAATGAGCTGCTTAAGACGAAGATCCTTAAAGTCACGTGGGAAGCTAGAAGAAATGTACTTAACTCTTAAGAACCACCTGATGGTTACAAAACGCCCACCAAGCGAAATGTACTGAGTACTATAGCAAGCCTATACAACCCACTTCAGTTCCTTGCACCTTATACAGTGAGAGGAAAGATCCTAATGTAAGAAATCTGGGTGGCTGCTATCAGTGGGAAAAAATGGGTATTGGAACTCCCACAGCCCCATTATTAGTGGATGGCGTACCCTTAGAACATTGAGCTGGACCTCTTTTCAAATTCTTCTAACGATGCCTTTGCTTGAGGTGCCGATTTGGTCCACCACTAATTTCACAATACCCTGTCTTCATGGTCTAATCGCATCAAAAAGCTGTATCTCCAGTAAAGGCGATACATACATTGTTTACAGGTAGCCATTACGACTAATGCAGGAGGATCGTGGGGATCGTGAGGTTATCCTTAAGATCTTAAAGCCTCAACTTCAAACCATTTGTTGCTAACAGAGTTGCCGAAATTACAAAAAAGATGACAAGTCCTGAGCAGTGGCGACGCATATCAAGAACGATGAACCAGGCAGACTTATCAACAAGAGGTCTTTCCGCCATGGCCCTAGCTGAGAGAGAGGGAGGGAGGGACCAGTCATCTTTAAAGAGATGCGTCAACCTGGTCAGTGGCACCACCTCTGAGAGAGGAAGCAATGAAGGCTTAACACAATGAAAAATGGACAACCAAAAGAACACACAAGACCAAGAACCATACTAGTGCAGGCATCGATCTCAGACCTCAAGCATCTTGTTTGTGTAATTGTACTGGGTGTCTAACTGCAGACTTCCTCCTCTCAGGAGAGACATCAGGGAAAGAGACCTTCTGAATCAAGCAGGCCCAAGTCGGGAAGGCCTTCCCTGATGCAGAAAGGAAAGGGTCGCTAGCTCAACTGAATGAAAAGATGAAAGGAAAGATGGAGATGCTTACTTTGAATGGATAGATGTTGAGCTTCCCTGAGGATCTCCCCTACGACACAAGAACCAAACAGCCAAACAACGACCCTTTGACAACACTAATTATTGTTGATGCGTGTGAGACTTGTCCATGGTTCTGGCATGAAAAATGTGCTAACACAGTAGGGAGTCATTTCTGGATGATAAAAGAAAGACACAGAGTGAAAAACATTACTGATCGTGTTATGGCGGTCCATTCTTGGCAAATCCAGGACGTGGTAAGACAAGAGCCAAATGCCAGTGCCTCCACTAGAGGCTGGGGAGCAGTATATGGAGCTCAGACAAATGGTCATCTTTAGAGCTTAGACGAACAAACTTTCCACATTAACTATTTGGAGCTGAAAGCAGTTTTGTCGGGGTAGAAATCGTGCTTGGCCATGTTCATAGAAAACACATAAGGATTAAGTCTGACAATACAACCACAATGGCATATGTTAAAAACAAGGGGGCAACAATCTGCAGAGTGTGATAGTTTCGCTACGAAAATTTGGCTGTGGTGTACAGAGAGAGACATTTGGCTCAGTGTTTGCCACACATCCGGCTCTGCCTGTGTAGATGCTGACACTGAATCTAACCAAATTAACAGTTCAACTGAATGGTCTTTTAACTTGGACGTCTTTTCAGACTTACACAAACTGTGGGGTCCATTTGAAATTGACCTGTTTGCATCCAGATTTATATTACAGCTGTTTTGGATAACACGCGACCTGTATTGTCAAAAATGCTTCATGGTTCTTCTGTTTCCTAAGAGGTCCGCTAAGATGATGAACAGCAGCGTAAAATGCAATCATTTTGTTTGATGTCCCAGAAAAAAATCCAAAGACGTTTTTGACATTGCAGGTCGCGCGTTACCCAAAACAGCTGTAAGGTTTCTAGTACTGTGTCATGGGAAACAGATCCTGGTGCTAAATATGTCAATGCCATTTTCATCAGTTGGAAGGAATACTAATAATAGATACTAATAATACTAATATAAATGAATAAATAACAGAACAGAACAGAAAAGAATAATTTATTACAATTATAGCAAAATACCAAAGACTTGCAAAAAAGTAATACGGACAAGTTTTATAAGAAGTGAGTTTAGGCAGAACTAGGTAACTAGGTAACGTTAGGTTTCTACAAGTATTGACAGTTTCTAGTTCCCGTTTGGCAGACACAACCTTGGTTCACCTCTCTCCTTCACCTGTTAGTAGACAACCCTGTTCTTCTCTGAAATCCAAATCATCTCCTAACACAACCACACGACCTTGTGTTGCATCCCCCTCACAAACAGGTGAAACTGATGGCTTGCACGCTTTCGGGAAAGCCTCCAGCAGAGAAATAAATAAACGCTACAGCAAGCCTACAGCAATAATCCTTTTAAAAGTTCTGGTCTGACGGAATGCAAAATCAGTACAAACCATACATCAAACAGTGGATGGATCTATGATCCACCTCTCGTTGCCGGTTTAGATTTCCTCGTCACCATCAATACTGCCAGGAATGGCATATCAGCAGTTACTATACCTAAAAATAACATGACCGTTAGCTGTCATCCACTTGTTTTCCGGGTTTAAGAGAGGTTTTTACAATGACTGCCCACCAATTCCACACAACCAATCAACTTGGAATGTACAACCAGTCTTAAATCACCTTTCCTCCCTCCACCCTCCCGAGAAGCTTGATTTAAAATCACTTTCTCCAAAGCTGGTTATGCTGATGGCCCTGGTCTCTGTACAAAAAGGACAAAGTTTACATATGCTTCACATTGGTTACATGAAAGAGGTGCCTAATGCATTTGAATTCTTGTTCACGGAACATGTCAAACAAAGCAGGCCTGGCTATTTGTCCAGAGCTGAAAATTAAAGCTGACTAGTATTCCATTTCTATAATTTAGAGATTTTTCGGGTTATTGTGTTTCAGCTTTGTTGTTATACTGTTACTAAGTGTGTTCATAAGAGCATTATTGGTTAGCATGAAGCGTTTCTCGTTCTTTACTTTTATGAGCGAAACTTTGTTCCTGTAAGGTGTGGGGTTGTTTATGCATAAACACCCTGGGTTTCTTTCCTTGTGCGGCTGTCTTAGCTTTAGAGTCTCGTAGGCTCCCTGGGGCAGTGATGACAAGATCACATACCTGCCCAATGTCAATATTGATGTTTGCTGTATCCACCATTTATTCTACTGAGGTTTTAATAGGGATGGCCCTATGACACTACTCCTTTTAGTGGGTGTTTTCTTTGACACTCACATTCGTCTGTAAGTACGGACTATGCGCATGCATCTAGCTATCTCACATGATGCCTTGGTGCAGTTTGATGAATCGATAGAATTCTGATCAAACTTCAACTTAAAAGTAAGTCAAGTTTAATTCGTCAATTATTTAAAAGCTATTTACTGCAAGAAGAAAGCACTGATTTGTCAGACAACATTGACAAAACACTATTGGAGTAACGAATTAATCAATGGAATTACTTTGTGATTATTTTCATTGTTTGATTGTTTTCGCAATGACCGATATTCAAAGTACAGATTCATTGGTTCACAGATTTTAGCCAACAATTCTAATTAATTTTTTTTCTATTTCTTTCCACATCAGTTCAAAAATCGCCCGATGGATATGTAAAAATAATTAAAGTAAGCTTCCTACAAATTGAAAATTATACCTGGGTTGCCATAAACTGTTATCGTTTCCTCAACATTTAGTTAGACAGAACCTTGGAGCAGGGTTGAACAATCACATTCTCAAAAATTCTTTCAACAAAGAAACATATTTTGGAAAATCCCGACTTCTTACCGTTGACCAACAACACAAGCAGAGTGCCACGCCCTAACCTATGAACCAATATGTATTTCACTTTTCGGGCAGCGAGAAAAGACAACTACAAACACCTGGTTTTGCATGCTCAATTGTGTGCCAATAAAAACAAATTTGAAGCCAATCTGGCAAAGCTGAAACCTTTATTTGGTAACTAAAGTAAGTAAAAAGACCACACAGTAAATGGCTAAAATGCAAGCAGTTAATTTACAGCATAGGACTTCATTCAGAGGGTATTGGAAATGAACATAACAAAACAACGAACATGATACTTTCTGTTCCCCTCCGCAATGAACCTCTTTTAAAGCTCTAACTGTGAACTAAATAATGCATTTGGGAGAAAAGTAAGACAGTAGCAAAAATATTAGCCTTCTTGAAGACTTCAAGCATGAATAGAAAATCAGAAGTAACAAAACAATGTCTTGTGATGAAGTTATGAATATATGAACATCATATATGTGAACTGCAAGGTGAAGAATTATGTGAAAGAAGATCATCGCAGTTATAGACGCAACTTGCGTCTATAAATGCGATCATCTTCTTTCACATAAAACAATGTCTATTAGACTGTAACAAGATTAAGTGTCTCAAAATTTCCCCTCCTCAACAGACAGAATGCTGTGGAATAACCTATGATACTTTATTTTGCAACTTAGCTCATTTCATGCATCATATACATGTGCACATTACTAACAACACTTAGAACCTTACCTCTTTATCTCTTACAAAGGCGTTCCTTCAAAGTAAAAGATAGAAATGACAAATATTAGTAAGCTTAACTACTTATCAAAAACCTGGAAATGACTGCAAGCTAAAAACTGGCACACAAAATTTTTAGATGCCATTTAATATTCTCCATCAAAACAGCTGCAATGCATCTCATCCCAAAATATACCGTATGGACTGAGAACTTGGCTTATAAGAGGTTTCTATAACTCCGTATGGCCCTTATGCTTGGTTATCAAGGGGTAGTTTAAATTGCACTATATGCAAAAAATGGTGATTCTACAATACCCACCTTGTATAAAATCTTCTGGCAAGCAACTGGTTGTCAACAAACAACCTAATGTAGCTCTCTAACAGGCCATCACTGAATGCTGTAAAAACCCACACACGACCTGACAATGCAATGAATGATACAATTATTTGCTAAAAAAAACATAATAATCTGGAAAACAGACTTTTCCAAAATCAATTACATTGACTGTGAAAAAAAAAACTGTTTTGCATCAATGGGCCACAGTAATCGTCTTCTTAAGCAAAGGGAGGGTGCACCCCAAGGAAAGACCCACCAGGACACATCTTTTTTTCTTGTTGTGACATCCTTCTTTACAGTGCCATCTGGTTTCAACTTTTAAAAACCATCATTTTTCGAAATTTGCAATAATTTTAACATGATTAAATAGAGCTCATTAAGGACCTTCTTTTAAAAAAAATTCCAGAAAAAATGTTTTTTCTGTGCAGACTTAAAGTGCAAAAGTTTTTTCTATGCTAATTACTTTAATTGATCGTTACTGTTGAACCAAGCGAAATCATGGTGTACAAGTATAGTCTTAACTGTTTTTCCCTGGGTTTTGGAAGTGAATGCCTCCAAAGAAGAAAAAAAAGCTTGTCCATTTTCCTCCTCGACTCCAAGACAAAAGAAGACGACAAGATCGTTTTGCAAAGATCTACAGTGGGCTTCAAACTTAGCAGAGAGCGACAAGGGCTTCTTATACTACAAGATGACAAAGCTCCCGAAAAACCCATTGAAACTACAGCGGAATCGAGTTTCATGAGTTTCTTAGCCAGAGGAGCAAGCTTTTAGGTGGCGAGGCAGGCAAGCAAGCGACAGGTCCCGCGCCACATAAAAATCAGATGAAGGACTGTTTTGAAAGTCTATTGTAGAGGGAGAGAAGCTTCAAGGAAAACTCTAGGAAGCAGTTTGCTGCCAGTTTTTCCAGGCAATTAAGCGTCGAACTTTTAGAAAATGTATCAAGTAAAATTAGGCTTGGGTCAACTTGGCTTGTCCGGTGCGAAAATGAAAACTGCCCGTCGCAAATAACTGATGATGCTTTCCCGACAACAGAAAGGATCGAAAAGAGCAGAGCCTTTGAAATACATTGCTCATCTGTTGTTGGGTTTCGTTTTTAACCTTTTCCTGCTGTGTCGTTATTGTTGTCCCTTCTCTGGTAATAATCTACATTGACAGCTTTGGTGTTATAATCCGTTATAATCTCTTATGGGTAATACGCCACCAAAAATCTTTTTCCACTGTTTTCTCGAAATGAAAATCAGGGCAAGTTGAGGGTACGTTTTAATCTCCAAGTCGGCAACCCGAGAACCAATTTGGCTGAAATTTGGCCAAGTTACTGTCAGATAGTTTTTCTAAAAATCTATGTCTGCGAATGTTAATTTCTTTTTTCATTTTTGAGTTAGAGTATTTTTTCCACAGGTAGTGCTAATGATTTGCTACCCCTAACTTCAACTGCTTATAACAAAAGAACAAATGCACTTGACAAAAATCTGAGACACGTTTTTTAGTCAGACGTCTTAAGAAGCGAATGTGATCTTAATTGGCTTCTTCCATTTATTTTTGGCTAGCCTGGACTTTATATTTATTTCTATTTTATTACTTTGCCACACAGAATAAATTACAAGTAGAATAAAAAAGATAATAAATAGGCTAATTAATATTAAATTTAAAATGAGCATACAACTTGGAAAGAGTGACTGTGGCTTATTGTGCTAAGCTAGCAGAAAATGTATGGTTTTTGGGGTATTTATTAAGGCATCATCCACCCTCAAGCACCCTCCTTGCGTTGATCGGCGGTAGCGCTTTTGCTTTTAATAAATACCCCCATAAACCTTACATTTTCTGAAAGCTTAATAGTTCCAGATTGTTGCTTATTCCTTTTAAAAAATCAAAACATTAACGCGATTTAGTAATGAGAAGCTTTTTGTGAAAGTGGGTATCAGTGTAAATTTAATTCCAGGCCAGCCAAAAATAAACGGAAGAAGCCAATTAAGATCGCATTCGCTTCTTAACAGGTTTGACTAAAAAACCGTGTCTGAGATTTTTGTCAAGTGCGTTTGTTCTTTTGTTATAAGCAGTTGAAGTTAGGGATAGTAAATCATTAGCACTTCCTGTGAAAAAACTACTCTAACTCGAAAACGAAAAAAGAAATCAAAATTCGCAGACACGGTTTTTTAGAAAAACTATCCGACAGTAAGTTGACCAAATTTCAGCCAAATTGGTTCACGGGTTGCCGACTTGGAGTTTAAAACGTACCCTCAACTTGCCCTGATTTTCATTTCGAGAAAACAGTGGAAAAAGAGTTTTGGCGGCGTATTACCCGTGACGAGATTATAACAGATTATAACACCAAAGCTGTCAATGTTGATGCATACCAGAGAAGGGACAACAATAGTGACACAGCAGGAAAAGGTTAAAAACGAAACACGACAACAATTTATTTCAGAGGCTCTGCTCTGTTCGATACTTTCTGTTGTCTAGAAAGCATCATTACCTATTTGCGACGGGCAGTTTTCAGCTTCACACCGGGCAAGCCAAGTTGAGCAAAGCCCACTTTTACTCGATACATTTTCCAAAAGTTCGACACTTCCCTGGAAAAATTGACAACAAACCACTTCCTGGAGTTTTTGTTGAAGCTTCTCTCCCGCTACAATAGACTTTCAAAACAGTCCTTCGTCCGATTTTTATACGACGAGGGACCTCTCGCGACTTCGTCGCCCGCCTGACCGCTTCGTGGCCAAAAAAGCTTGCCCCGCTCGCTAAGAAACTCGTTGAACTCGATTCCGCGGTGGTTTCAATGGTTTTTCAGGAGCTTTGTCATATTTTAGCCATTATTCTTGATTGTAGTAGTAGCCCCTGTCGCTCTCTGCTAATTTCGAAGCCCACTCTTTGCAAAACGATTTTGTCATCTTCTTTCGTCTTGTAGTCGTGTACGAAAACGGACAAGCTTTTTTTTCTTGCTTTTTTTTCTTCTTTGGAGGCATTCACTAACAAAATCCGGGAAAAACAGTGAGTACTATACTTGTAGACCACGATTTCTGTCAAATTGCGTGATTAGCTTGGTTCAACAGCGACATACGTATCAAGTATGACAGGACTTGTCAACGATCAATTAAAATAATTAGCATAGAAAAAACTTTTGCGCTCCATAAGTCTGCACAGAAAAAACATTTTTTCCTGGAATTCTTTTTAAAAGAAAGGTCTTGATTAGCTCTATTTAATCATTTAAAAATTGCAAATTTCGAAAAATCATGATTTTTTACCCTGGATGATACCTTAAAAGCAAAAGCACTACCGCCGATCAACGCGAGGAGGGTGCTTGAGGGTGGATGATACCTTAAGTTTTAAGAAGGATTACAACAAATATTTGAAAGGTACTGGTATGTGCTGAAAGAAAAGACAAAGACTAGTATTAATGGCGTTTCATCCTTTTTGATTTACTACCGGGTTTTCTTTTTTTAATGAGTCTTTTGTACCTTGGACAAAATTATAAATGTCAACCAATTACTCATTGCCAATTACATAATTGTGCTGATGGTTTTGTTGAAGTTCCATCTCATAATGCTTCTGTCTCAATAAATTTTAGTGTGTCTGACAAGACACCACTTCATCTCTTTGATAATTCGTAAACGTTTTCCTTCTTTAGGAGTTAACAACTATCAAAACTATGGTTTTTTTTTTTTACAGTTTTTATTGAATTAAAGACAAGTTTTACAATGTTACTTAAGAATAGACATTAAATTATACAATTCTACTTATAAAAAAAAAAGAAAAGAAAAGAAAAAGCGTAACAATAACAACAAAAAAAATATGTATATAATTATTACAACAACGACGATAACAAAAAAGATGCCTGCTAATTTTAACAAACCTATGTGTATCAACTACTACAAAGTGCATTAGTTAGCTTCTCCCACTTTTGAAAATGAAAAAGAAGTTTATTTTTCTCCCTGGCAATATGGAGCTCAATATTGAAGACACGTCTTGCCCTAGCAATAAAACCTCTAATTGAAGGTACGCTATTATGACATTTCCTACAGTAGATATAATATTTAGCTAATAACAAAATAGGATTACTTAGAATATAGTCTTCTACAAAATCAAATTTTCCAAAAATCATATCAGACTCATTAATTGTCTCAACATGAACATCATTATCTCTTAGCCAGGACAAGACATGCTTCCAAAACTCAGAAGATATCCTGCAGGAGAAGAGTAAATGCTCCACGGATTCCGCTGCTTCTTGACAGGAAGTGCAGTTTGGCGATTCCACTACACCAATTAAATTAAGTTTCACGTTTGCAAAGATTATACAATTTAAAATTTTGTCATGAAATTCCCTGATCTTTGTGTCCAAAGTGCAATGAAAGGCCAAAGTGTAAGCCTTTTCCCAATCAATATCTATATTTGAGTACTTGTTTGATAGTTTCTGTTTTGCGGTGGGCGCAATTTGCTTTTGCTGCAGAAAGATTTGATAGATCTGTTTAGGAGAGATATCAAGGATTGGCACTACATTACCACTTGGCAACTTAATAGTTGGGGTAATCGGTGTGGGGTTGGCTGATGTTACGTTTGTAGATGCTTTAATAAGTGAGCGCTATTCTGCGGGAATCAAATTGATACCGGTAATACTCATAAGTTAAAATCTTTGTTCAGGGTTTGTGAGCAAAGAGAAGTCGCACGAGAAGGAGTTGTTCGCAGAAATTAAATCCTTAATCTTCACGAAGCCTAAGTTTACAATATCTCTTCTGTACATCGATTTTTTGTCATAACAAAGAAATTTGTTGTTCCAGATAATTTCGTTAATGATTTCCTCGTAACAACTTGGAGTCTTCCCATTAACCTCCGACCACGCATCAAAGCATTCCTTATAATATGCTGGTAGGTTGATTTTCAATTTAGAAGTTTGAAAGTTGCAGTGCGATACAAAACGTCCTCCGACTGGTACCAGAAGTTTGTCTAGGATTACTTTCCAAAGACCTGAGTAATCCTCCAATAATTTCTTTAAACATGTTATTCGTTTAGCGCAAATCATAGATTGAATGTCCAACATTTTGAGTCCACCCATTTCTATATCAGATATCAATGCAAGACGCTTCACTTTGCCTTTCCCATTCCAAATAAAGTTGTAGAGAACTGAGTTTGCCTCTTTAATTAGTTCTTTAGAGACTGGTATAACCGACGCTCTGAACATAAGCTTTGGGATTGCGAAAGTTTTGACTACCTGTATTCTTCCTAAAAGGGAGAGCCCTCTCCATTTCCATACGTTGTTCCTTTGTCTATCATCATAACCAAAATATATCCCCAAGATTTTTATGATTTCACAAATACTATGAGTTGGGAGGTCATTCTCCTGTAGGATATTATCTCCTAGAGGCATGCTTTCTGTTTTTTCATCATTCACCTTTAGGCCGGAACACTCTCCAAAAGAGTTGAGAATACGAAACAGATTTGTATAAGATGTTTTGTCTTTTAAGACACTGGTCATATCATCTGCAAATAGAGACAGTTTAATCATTTCTTCTCCAATTTTAAGCCCTTGTACATTGCAGTCCTCTCTTATTTTTATAGCTAGGGTCTCAAGTGCTAGTATGAAGAGGTAAGTGGAGAGTGGATCCCCCTGTCTGACACCTCTACCTAGTAGAAAAGGACCAGTCGTAAATCCATTGTTCATTAAACAGCTGGATGCATTTTTGTACAGAACACGCATCCATTGAATAAAAGATGGGCCAAAATTAAATTTGTGTAATGTTCTGATTAGAAATCGAAAGTCTAGTGTATCGAAGCCTTTTTCAAAGTCAATTGCGATCATAAATCCCGACCAACTGTTCTGTTTGGTGTAATCTACAATATCATCAATCGTTCTAATTGTGTCAAATATGGACCTACCTTTAACAAATGCATTCTGACTTGGATGTATTATTTTTGGCAAGACCTTTTCCAGGCGCTTCGCTAAAACTTGAGAAATAATTTTCGCATTGATGTTGATTAGCGATATAGGCCGCCAATTCATTTATTCTTCCCTTTTTTTTTAATTAATGTGATTATAGCCTGTTTTTGTGAGTTTGAAAGTTCTCCAAACTCATAAGAGTAATTGATGCAGTCTACTATATATACTAGAGGTTTCCCAATCAAAGACCAAAAAGCCACATAGAATTCTATTGTTAGTCCACCGTTCCCAGGCGTTTTATTTTTGCAAAGGATTGTAAAACATTAAAACATTCATTATATTCTATCCTTCCTTCACATACCATTCGCAACTCTTCAGTCAAGGTAGGAACTTCCTTTAAGTCTTCTAGAAATGATGATGAATGACTATTATTCTCTTTCTAAAGACTGGAGTAAAAGAATTCTAATTCACTTATAATTGTTTTAGGGTCAACTGTTATTGTTCCGTCGCTTTTTAAAATTTTCCGCAAACAATTTTTATTTTTATTTGATTTTTCCAAATTCAAAAAATATTTGTTGTTCTTTTCACCTTTTTCGTACCACGTTGCATGGGAACAAACAATAGTTCCTTAAGTAATGTAATCATACAGTTGGTCGTATTCTGCCTGTAAGCATTCTAAATCTTCAACATTTTGTCTCGATGGATCGTTGTCACACTTTTTGGTACAGTTCTGTAATTTTTCTTCCAGTTTGTTAAGTTTAGCTCTCCCGTTATCAAAACTATGTTGCAAGCAACAGTGTATCAACTTACAGTACTTTATTTATTTATTTATTTCATTTTATTTATTTTATTTAGTGAACAGCAAAACTTAACTTTAATGGCTTCTCACCAATATTATGCAAATGCATGAAACATTACAAACAAAAGGAGCAAACCTGAATGGGCCATTACATCTCAAGCCATACTATTACATCTAACTTTTAATTAATGTATTTTTATTATATTCAAGCTCACGCCAATAGGTGGCCTTGTTTCCCCGGAGCATCAGGCTATATCCTATACCCTTAGGTGTTTAAGATCCTTCTTAGGGCCTTAGCCGTTCCCAACAAACAAGCTTTCTGGAGCAATATGCAATGATCCCAGGTGTTCCCAGCTTCCTGATCCACATCCTTAGGCATTCACGCACAATCCCAAGATCTCCAATTACAATAAGGATGACAGATGCACTTCTCCAGTTCCAGACCTTTTGCACTTCCACTTTTTAAGTCACCATAGTGGCCGATCTATATCAGAAGAGTTAGTGTGTACGTGTCCCACAGAGTTGCTGAAATCATCTCCACATCAGATGTTAAGTAGTGGCATCACATTCCTAGCACAATGAATGAAGCTGATGATTGCACAAGAGGGAAGGAGATGCATGAACAGACTTTGAAATGTCAGTGGATCAGCGGTCCCGAATTCTTGATGTTACTGGAGGAGGGATGGCTGAGTTCCAAAGAGGACCTGCATGTTAACAAGAGTGAATTTGTCGTCAAGGCCCCAGTCCTCACTACGTCAACTTCCCCCGATAAATTGCAGTAGAATGGGAAAATATTCGTCTTGGAGAAGGCTAATTCGGCTGTACACTTAGTGGATGAGCTATAACTTCATTCTGAGGTGCAAAGCAAAGAGAGTAAGTCCACCTTTGGAGTGTTCAACCATGAATTTGAATGCTGAATGGTGGTTGACCGGGTAAGGACTTGATTCCCCTTGAAGCAAAGCACCAAGTGACTCTTTCACCAAAGCATCCTTTGACAAGACTGTTGGTTTAAAACCTTCATGAGCAACATCTCCACGTAAGGAGGGAACATACACTAGCACTTGTGTGCCAGGAGTTCTGGATTCCACGGGAAAAAGTTGTTCACAAGAAAGATCATCAGTGACTGTCTGAAATTCAAAACGAGACGTGCTACTCTTTCTACTCATTATAAAGTGTTTCTTGGCTGCTTTATTGTCTGATATGAAACGTTTAGTAAAAATCATTACAGCAAATATATTTACATTCGGTGGAGCTAAACGTAGTGGCAGTGACAGAGAATGTAAATACTTTCCTATTGGTATGAACGCACGTGAGCCGCTATGGCGTTAATTGACTCTATTGTTATTAGGTATACAAGGTTTTGACAGTTGTAATGTATTCATCTCAGCTCTCGAACTATCAACTTTTATTTTTATATCTTACTTTATTCATCTATCGATTGATTTTTTACCTTTAACCCCCAGAGGTTGTGCGACCGCATCGGTTGGGGAATACGTTCCTAATTTTTTCCCATTGGGTTTTTGGGTTTTCCTATCAGGCGGCCCACATGAATAGTTAAGCCTGAGTGACTTATCTTAGGAATATTGGTATACCATTCTTTAGTTATGATGTTGAACTTTGTATGTTATTTGGACGGCATTAAACACTCAGGCTCCATAGTTCGAGCTGCACACCCATTCCCGTCTCTTAGTTGTGAATGTAATAGGAACTTCGATTTCCGTGGGCTAATCAAAGTATGACATTTTCTATTTCTTCAGTAAAAAGTCGCTGGCAAGTGTGGTCAAAGTGCCGGCTGCCACCAGCCAGCTGCTATTTTGAACCCTGACAAGTGTAGAATGACCGCAAAAATCTTTGGAATTTCAGGTTAGATTGGATTAGTCAGTTTATACAGTCATGCTATATTTTAGGTGGGCAGAGAGATTGGGGGAAGGGGGTGCATTGTGGAAATGTCTCAGTTAACAATAATGCCAATGGTTTTTGTTTCAAAAGGCATACCATACACATAACTGCCAACTCTCACGCCTTAGGCGTGAGTCTCACGCCTGCGGGTTGAAAACTTCGATCTCACGCCAGCTCACGCTTGTGGGCCAATTTCTCACGCCTGATTGAAAAATGTGAGTTGTTGCCGTTTTGCTTGACACAATTTCCAAAAACATGTTAACTCAGACCCATGTAAGGAACGAAAACCATGTGTAAAATGAATAAATGGCAATACCTTCCCCGCCATCTCTGATTTTGTGGATAAGCATTTTCTCGATAACTTCGCCTTTGGCTGACTTCGGACGTCTTCGGAAGACTTCGGACTTCTTCGGGAATCTTCGGAAATGATCGTGTCGTCTCCAAAAATCCCAGCACTCCCAGGATAAAAATCTCACGCTCATATCTCAGAAAACGTTGGCAGGTATAATATCCCTATCCTATTCCACAGGTTAGAGTAGCTATACAGCCAAGCTGGAAAAAGTGTAATTATAATCTACACTTTTCAAAATATCAAAACATTGCATCGTGCAGTCAGCAGCCCAATGAACCCCCCTGTCCCCCATGAAGGACTTGTCTAATGAAGGGCTTAATCTGCACACCATGAGAAAGATAGGAGACATCAATTCACCCTTTTGGATGACCCTATATGACAAAAGATCGCGCTTTTAATTGCTTTTAATCCATGTTTACAATTATACTTATTTCTATTTAATAAGGCACACAACAAAATTCTCCAAACACCTTGGTACAATAACACTATGCTAGGGAAGGACTTTCAGATCAACGGCTCGAGGATGAGTGGCTGCAGCTCCTATAAAAATGTTCTGCAACTGGTATAGAATTAAATGGCACCAAAATTTGAAACATGTAGAATTGCACACATGCATTTGAGGTATCTTGCTGAACTACTGTTGTAACATGACAGATGTTTGCAGAAGCAACATCACCTACAGTCTGATGATTTACCTTTATCCAAGTCACTTGTTACTTGAGGATGATTAGCAATGTACTTCACTATTTCTGAGTGAGTAAGCTCTTTCACAAATGGCCAGTAACCAAATTCCACTCTCTCCAACCTGTAAGATAAGAGTCCTAAATATCATGACCACTAGTTTCATAATTTTTTCAAAAAGTATATTTTAAAATCATTAACAACTAAACATGTACATGAATATGAGAGAAAAAAAATTCTTTCTTTGTAATGGTGTGCCAATCATTGATTATAATCAATCACTGATTAGGAACCTTAAGCAATGCAATAATCAAATAATGTAAAATGTTTGATTATCACAGAAAAATAAAAGTATTGTTGACAAAAATGAACTTTAACACTGTGAATAAACGATTGAAATTTTCTAATAAAATATTATCATATGGCTACAATAGTATGAACGCTAAGATTCGCTGCTAAGCGGGCATTATTTCTTGTAATAGCCTGGTATTAATAGCTAGCCAGGCGTCCAAGGCATATACAATCTGTGTTTCTGTGGACATCCTTATGGACATTCAAGTAGTATAGAAAGTGACATCCTCAGAGACCCAGGGGCAGTCAGTCAGGTCGCGAGAAAGGGTGGGACGAAAGTTTTCAGGTACGGGTGAAAGAGCCCCTGGGTACCGACTCTTACTGAGCTATTTCCAAAAATTCAAGCAAATGCCGGCTCCTGATTGAGCATAAAAAATGCTTTGTATTATTGTGCCCAATCAGCGAACAGTTTCTTCTGAGTTCTTTTTGTGAGTTCGTACACCACGGCTATTGTCTTGCCACACTTGCCTGGTTTGTTCACCAAACTTGTGCCAGCAAGGGAAACTTTTATTTTCTACTTAATCCTAACCAGAAACGAAGGAACTACCGATGAGTCGAAAAAACGTTTGGAGAGCTATCAGCAGGGGCAATTCAATTTGCCCCAAGAATATTCTGTTTTTGACTCATCACAATATATCGTAAGTAATAGGAAGTTTAAGATGCGGCAGCAATGAGAAAGTCAAATAAGCAATGGTTGGTTGTCTTTACACTAGGCTGTTAAGTAAGACTTAAGAGCTGCTAAGTTTTACTTAACCAAAAATTCGACAGCGAAGGCCTAAGTAAAATCTCAAGTAACTTTACTTTGCATCTCATTAAAGTCGGAAAGTTGAAACAATTCAAGAAAGTTTCAAGCGACTTGAAAACCATTAGGTGACTTGCGGTTACTTGGGGTTTCTTGAGCTTTGGGAGAGGTGAAACATGTCAATGAATCTTAATTATGTTGCATGGGAAAATAGCCTTAAGTTAACCTGAAGTAAAAAAGAATCGGTTGTGTGTGAAGCTTTATTTTACTTGAAGTAATTAAAATTCGCTTGTCTTGAAATATTTCTTAGCTTACTCAGGCTCTTGTGTAAAGACTACAAATAGTGCTAGCTTGACAAGGCAAAAAAAACTTTGCACGTGCATCACACCTTTTTGTACATTTCTTTGCCGTTAACTGCACGACTACCTGTGAAAATGCCTAATCAGTCATGTTTTGTGAAGGACGTAAACAAGCAATGACAAAATTCATTCTCTTCATGAACTTGGATATGGTTGATAGAAATTCAGCTCCAGAAGAGTTCGCTTGCATTTGACAAAGTAAGCAAGCTGGAATAATCACGATAGAAACTGAAAAAATGTGAATTCCTTTTTCCATGCAACGTTTTCGTGGTTGTCAGTCATTGTGGGATCTTTTAAAAACTCCCTAATATTTACGCAAGACGTGAGAGATGCAAGCGTGAATACCTGTTGTAAGCTCAAGCTTGTATTTTTGGAAAAGTGTCTTTAGGTTTTGGGCAGACAGTATTTTGAAATCAGATGGGAATTTTATAACAAACTGAAAGTTTCCTGACTGCGTGCATTCTTTGGTGCATGAGCCAGACAAGCCGTGATCGAGACAATAGCCGTCGTGTACGAACTCACGAAAAGAACCCAAGAGAAACTGTTTGCCGATTGGGCACAATAATACAAAGCATTTTTTGTGCCCAATCAGGAGCCGGCATCCGCTGGAATTTTTGGAAATAGCTTGGTGAGGGCCGGTACCCAGGGGCTCCTTCACCCGTACTTGAAAACTTTCGTCCCACCATTTCTCCCGACCAGACTGACTGCCCCTGGGTCTCCGAGGATGAGAAAGTGATAGTCCTGTTACAACCTGTCCCAAGCAGCCGAGTATAACCAGGCTGTGAACAGGACTGTCACTTCCTATACTATGCTGGCTGAGGCTAGCATGGGTGGCGTGGGCGATGTGGGCCGCGGTTCTCACAGATCTGAACCGGTTAAAGCCACCCTAAAACGGGTGCATGGCGGCTCGCATTGCTCCACTGCTTGGGACAGGCTGTGAACAGAACCACTACTTTCGATACGACACTTGTGAACCATCATTGTGGACAGCAGTCAAAAATCAAATCAAAATAAACAGCAACCTGACTGTAACAGAAATTCCACTTCAAATCATGGCCCCGAGTGTAAAAGAATTTTCACTCTTTAAAATCGACGGTACTGGCGATTTTCGACACACCTTGGAATGTGGCTGCAGCAAAAAAAGTCAGCCGGCACGAAGGGCTGCAAGCAGGCCACCACAGTGAACAGTATTTTCGCATTGGATGCGGTAAAAGTGATAAGTTTTTTTTCAAATGTAGCAAGAGAAACAAATGTTTCAAAAGCTGTAATGGAAAGGCACATGGTAAAGAAAAAAGCTGAGAGAAGCAGTTTAATAATGCAACAAGGAAAGGTAAAACAAAGGCTGACAGAGCCTACCAAACAGCTTGTAACAAAAGAGGAGGAAATAAAGATTACTAACCAAGCTATGAGTCACTTGGAAGAGGCTACGTGTTAAGGGAGAGACAATGAGGATGAAGTTGAGCAAAATGAGGATCATCCCTTGGAGAGGGAAGAATAAGGACATAAGGACATAAGCTGAAGGAAAAGGAAACATTGATATCGAAATGCAAAAAGAGAAAATTGCCAGAGAAATGATATTTAAAGTTCAGTTAGAAGAAAAGGAGGTTGATTTGCTGGCTTTAGAGGATTATGACAGTGCATCTAATTAAGAGAATTCGGTTGTAAAGTATGAGTGTGACCCAAGATTCTCTCTTGAACCTCACCTACCAAAACAAGAACAAACAGCCAATTGGGTTGCCAACTGTCAGCAGGAGACTAAGCCACTGAACCCCAAAGCCGTCGAATTTCCTCCACCGTTGGGCATGAATTCAACACAGGCGGTTTTGTTGAGAGTTACAACACTTCAAGCAATGCAGCCGGTAAAATTTAATTGAAGTGCAGCAGACTTTCCAGTCTTTAGAAGAAGGATTCGAGACAACTTGAAAGATGGCTTATTAACTGATGTTCAGCAAATCGAATTTCTACCGAAGTTTGTGACAGGTGAAGCATGTGATGTTGTAGCAAGATCTGCAGGGTGCCCATATAAAGATATTCTTGCAAGTTTAGAAGATCGCTATGGCCAACCAGCTACGGTCACGGCTGCCTGCATTCAAGAGTTGACAGTGGGACCAAAACTTGGAAATAGAGATTTCAAGGGTCTACGTAACTTTGCAGAACAACTCCAGTGTGCCATCAAGAGATTACAGGGGACTATGAACGCGAAGCAAGCACTACCGCAAGTATGAAGTTAATCACTGGCAGACTGCCCGTCTACTTGATCAACAAGTGGGCTGACATATCGTATTCCATTTAGAGAAAAGGGACAGAATCCAGGTCTGGAAGACCTTGCCAATTTTGTCTAACGACAAGCTGCGATTAAGAGTGACCCAGGATTTGCAGGTGCTGTTGCGATGAAAACCACCGAGACAAGAGCAAACAGAAAGAAACCACCAAATGGAACAAATGACCCTTCAAATCCAAGGCGGACTTCATCCTTTGTAACTGATTTCACCGCAAAAGACACTGGAAGACTTGGAACAGGTGATAGACAGAGTAAGCCCCCAGCGAGCGTGCAGAACTGTTTGTGCTGCTCAGGATCACACAAACTGGCTTCATGCCTGAATTACAAAACAAAGATCTCCAAAGCCGCTGGGATATTGTGAAACATCATAGGTTGTGTCCTGTTTGTATGAGACCCGGACATCATACATAGAGACAGGTGTGAATCCCAAAGGTTATGTCCATGTGGGAGTGACAAAACAACACCACAGACTTCTTCACAACCCCCCAAGGAGGGACACTGCTGAAACCAACGGAGGGAATCAAACCTGTGAAGGAGGACAACAACCTCCCGGAAAGACACCAATTCCAGAGAATGGTGAGCAGCCAAACTCTACTGAAGTTAGCAGCACAGTGCAGTATGCAACCGTGACAGAGCCAACCAAGAAGAAGACAATCCTGCTTCATGTGATACCTGTAAAAATCTCATCGTCAGATGTGAAGTCCATCACCACTTATGGATTGATAGACAATGGCTCAAGTGCAGTGCTTGACTTTCAGAAAAAAATCTTGGGACCAGCTGCCCCCAAGTTTTCATTTTTGGTCGCCAGAACAAGTTACCAGTCGCCAAAAATTATATTTAAGAATTAATGGAATACAATATATAAACTTAACATCTTTTACTTAGCCTTAACAGAAAAAGAATGTTCTAGACTTCCTTTGCACTTTCTTTCGAACGGTTTTCGCTCGAGGCTCGATTACCAGCCGGTGTTCCGGAAAATGAGCCCACACTCAAGTGTAAATCTCCTCAAACAGGTATTCAAGCAATGGAATACACATTTAGATAAACAGACTTTAGGAATCACAAAAAAACTTACCTGGGTTATTAAATAACAAAATCTGCAAAGATTTGTGTTGCGTCCCATGTATTTGCATGTTCAGAAATGAACATCAGTGAAACTTGATCTATTTCGTTGCCTAGCAGGTGATGGAAAGTCTCCAGAAAGAGGAAATGTCGCTAATGTTTTCACGCAAAGAAGTTTATTTTGCGAGCAGTCAGACAAACAGCATGACTTCAACAGTACTTCATTAGAAGTCAATAAAATACAACAGAGTTTTATTTGGGTTGTCACGCTCAACTGAAATTTACATTAAGTTATTTTCAGCAAGCTCAAGAAATAAGCACCGTTCACTCTCAATTAGCTTTAGCTATCATCAGACTAACCTGCTATCGAGTCGGCAATCGAGATACATGTTTGACAGAAAGAAATTGATCGATGTGCTAAGAGTCATTCCCGGAGAAACACAGGACAACCTGTTGAGAACTGCAATCGATTTGCCCGAAAGTCGATAAGACTTCCGTCGAATTCATCACTTGTGATTTTCACAATCCTCTTTCGAGTAAAAGTCCAACGTTAGACGGACCAACTATTAGGTCGTAAGAACAATCCGTTAGTGTTGGAAGAAATCGTTAAGGAGTTTAGACAAATCATTAGAGGGTTTGGACAAACAGTTAGAGTGTTTGGGCAAAACATTAGAGCGTTAGAAAAACCGTTAGCTATCCGTTAGTTTTGTAAAGGATAACAGATTATCATTAGTGTATGTTTTCCTAAAGAAGAAAGTCACCCATCTTGGGGGCCAGGTTGGCGACCAGGCGTCAAATTTAGTCGCCACTGAGTAAAACCTGGTCGCAATGGCGACCCTACAGGTCGCAACATCAAGCTCTGAAGTGCAACATTGATCAGTTCCGACGTCGCCAAGGAACTTGACCTGAAAGGTCGGAAGGAGGTGGTGCCTGTTAGCACGTTTTTGCAGCAAGAAGATGAAGAGTTTGAAGTTGTGCAATTCAAGTTGCAGTCCGCTAGTGGACAAGGAGAAGTCATTACTGTTGAAGAAGGGCTTGTAACAGAGAAGATCAACATCGCAGAGAACTGCCTTTCAGAAGATATTGACAGGAGATTACACTCACACCTAGTAGACATTGAAATACCTGCAGTGAAGTTGAGAAAGGTGTAAGTACTCATTGGAAAGGATGTCAGTAAAGCACATGAAGTTTTTGCACTTCGGAAGTTGAATAAGCCTGATAGCCAACTGCAAGCTCTGTGAGACCCTTTAGGCTTGGTCATAACTGGAACAATTCATGGTTCACAGAACCATAGGAACATTTCAATGAACTTTGTCACATGTGACAAGAATTTACATGACCAAGTGGAGAAGTTTTGGAAGGTTGAGGGGTTTGGCACTAAAGGTGCGCTGAAGATCAGAATAGATGGCAGAGCAGATTGTAGGCGTCGAGACCTCATTTTGTCCAGAGACGATATAAATGCGGTGGACAGCCTGGAGAGAACAACGAAACTTACTGCTGATGATCGCTATGAGACGGGGCTGTTGTAGAGAAGAGAGGATGTTCAGCTGCCGAACAACTGGAGGGAAGCAGAAATAAGGTTACAAAGTTTAAGACGAAAGTTCCATAGAGATTCTAGTCTTCAAGAGAAATAGTGCTACCATGGTGGATTACATAGCAAAGGGATACGCCTGTAAACTGTCAGATGAAGAAGCTTTGAAATCCGGTCTCAGAACCTGGTATCTTCCCAGTTTTGCAGTGACCAGCAGCAACAAGTCAAATAAAGTCTGGATAGTCTTTGATGTTGCCTCAGAACACGGGAACACATCCTTGAATAAGAACCTGCAGCAGGGCCCTGATTACACAAACAGTTTAGTTGGGGTCTTGTTGAGATTTCGCAAAGAGAATGTAGCCCTGGTTGGGGACATTGAGAGTATGTTCGATCAGGTGAAAGTTTGTCCAGAAGACCAAGATTCAGTAAGATTTCTGTGGTGGAGTGGAAGCACAGATGAAGTGCCCCAGGAGTATGCAATGACCGTACACATATTTGGAGCCACAGACTCACCTTGCTCAGCTAACTCTATCCTTATGAGAACCGCTGATGACAATGAAGAAAGTTTTGACCCTTCTGCTATAGACACTCTTGGACACAACTTATATGCTGATGATCTCTTAAAATCTGTGCCTACACTGGAAAATGCAATCACGCTACTGGAGAAATTGATTGAACTTTGTGCTAAGGGCGGATTTAATCTAACAAAATTTGTAAGCAACAACCGCAAGGTTTGGTCTGCTATACCTCAGGCAAAGAGAGCTGACCCATCTCTAGATTTCAATCTTGATGAGTTGCCCATTGACAAAGCACTTGGAGTACGTTGGCACACAGAGTCAGACAACTTTGGTTTTAAGGTGTTTAGAGCTGGAGAAGAGAAACTTGAGGTAAAGAAGGAAGTGTACGTCACCACACAGTTAACCCAGCAGGTTCCTTGAACCGTCTTCTGTTCCGATACTCTGGAACACTCTTCTTCGCACATTTACCTGGATACCAAAGTTTCTACAGTGGTTCAAGCAGTTTTCCAAAAAAGAAGAGACAAACACATGTGAAATCACACAGAGTATTAGTCGAGAAGAAGGCCGCAAGCGAGAAGTTGTTATAATGGTACGGAAGGAAACCTTTCCGCAAGAGTTGAAGGACCTCAAACCTGGGCATCAAGTGAAGGTATCAAGCAATATTGTGAAGCTTAAACCAGTGATCATGGATGATGGTGTCTTGCACGTTGGTGGTAGGATTCGAGAGCCCTTATAGCTCCTGATGCGATGAATCCTATGATCCGGCCAAAAAATCAACATGTCACTACAATTCTGATACACTATGTGCACGAGAGAAATGGACACTGTGGAGTCGAGCAAGTATTGACCCTTCTTCGAGAGCAATTGTGGGTGGTTAAAGGAAGAGAAGCCGTGAAGGAGGTTATTGGGAGATGTATATCCCGCACGAAACGAATGACGCCAAGGATGAATCAAGAAATGGCAGAATTACTAAAGATTAGGCTGACCCCCTACGAGCCACCGTTTACATATTCAGGAGTTAACTACCATAAAATTCTGAAAATAAGCCCCCCCAAAATTAATATAAGCCCCCCCAAACCGGTAACGCAAAACCCTCTGTTAAATCGCCCCTCCAAATATAAGCCCCCCGTGGGCATGTACTTGGAAAATTGCCCTCCAGCGGTCGGGGAAAACATTAACACACCATTGTTCATCATTATTTCCACTGCTTTAGGTTAGGGTTAGAAGAGCTGCTATACATGACCTATCTCCCTGGAATGAAGAAAACCATATGGCTGCCAAATGCATCCTTTTAGTTTTTAAAGTTCTCCTTTATTATAAAAAAATGCTGAACATTTATTTCGGCAAACAAACAGTCAAGTTCAAAAAAGATTTTACAAAAGTCTTAAGAGTAGGTCTCCTCTTCGATTCTAACTTGCAATATTGCTCAATTATGCAACTTTTAAACTTCTGGCGCAGTTTTCGTTTGGTTCTGCTTTGAAAATGGAATAATAATTACTAAGAGACAATACAGTGTAAAGAATTGTTGAGAAACCAGCCAAAACTTGCCAATTTATGACAAAAAAGGTACTTTAAATTTACAAACTAAAACATTCAAAACACTTTGATCACATGACTGATGATGTCATGTCCTTCTTTTGGTCATGAAAACAATTATCAGTTAGAAGATTGCTTTCCTGCAAATTTTCTGCTTCATTATCCCCTTAAATTTTAAATGCCAAACATCAACTGGTTATTTTTAAATGCCCCACAAAACTAAAACCTCAAATTTGCTATTTGTTTTTAACTCGTTAATGAAATCTTGTCACAGCAACAAAAAAAAATTAATTTGGAAATAGTCACATGACTGATAATGTCAATACCTTAGATGTGACATGGGAATATACTTTATGGCAAATGTTATCTTGCTGTGGTCTGACAGTCTTCTACGTATAAAATTGTCAAAGTTATGAGGCTTTTTAAAAAATTGCCTCAAAGGATTCAGGGAGATTTTTTATGATAATTATAATTTACTTTTGTCATAATTATCATTATTATTATGAACAGCTAGAGCAAGTTAAACAATTCAAATACTTAGGTCGTAGTATGCCTCGTTCAGGTAGATCGACGAATGAAGTAAAGATACGAGCAGCTGCAATGGCTATGTCATCATTAGCCAAAATGGACAAAAAGGGGAAAGGCCAAACTACAGTCGAACCCCGCTATTTCAAAGTCCCAAGGGAAATGGAAAAAAGTTCGAAATAGCGGGGTTTCGAAATAACCGGGGAAGCGTAAAATTCATAACAATGAATCATTTTTTAATAAAATACAATACAGTATGAAGAAAGACACTGATTAAATAAAAATACAATGTCGAATGATCAGAATAGAGACAGCAGAGTTCATACATGAGTATTTCAACCGAAAGAACAGTTCACTAACAGTGCGTTTTGTTTTGTAATTGAATAACCCAGCTGGAATTTCTTAGCGGGACACTGCACGTGAGTCAAGCATTGTTAAGTCATTAATTACGCAACACGAGCTTAAATGAAATGCAATACGTTTCCAGCTGTGCCCTTATGTACGTACTCTGTTTTTGACAAGTTCGAAATAACAGGGTTGATTTAAGGTGTAGGGAAAGAACGATGAGTTCGAAATAGCGAGGAATTCGAAATAACCAAGTTCAAAATAGCTGATAGTAAATGACTGAAAACATAAGGGTAAATCCAAGGGAATTCGATCTTCCTTCGAAATAGCGGGGACTTCGAATTAACCGAGTTCGAAATAGCGGGGTTCGACTGTATTAGCTTCAGATTGAAATTGTCCAGTTTCGAATCTGTCGCTCCCACTGAATAGAAGCACTGAAGACTCAATTGTACAGGGTTAGCCTCGACCTAAGGTAAATATATTCACAAATTCCAGTCAGAAGAAGACCTGTGTTTAACTGCGTCTATTGTTTTAAACTCAAAACTCGGAGATGTTGGATAAGAGACATCTGTGAATGGACACAGTACAAAATTACAGGCTATCAGGCTTGCTGAGAAAAGAGACTTAAGAATAATCCAGCATCAGAGTGCGTCTACGGATCCTGAGAGATCTTTGGTGTAAAAGAAGACAAATTAAAGAAGAAGAAGAAAGATTATGAAGTCTATCTTTTGAAGTATAGAAAGTGTTTGTATTTTTGGTGTATAATGAGTGAAAGTACTTATTTTCGTACGTCACATGCAACAAGTTAAAAGATGGAAAGATGATCTTCAACAGCTGTCGTGAATCTTTTTAAAGAACTGTAATGATTTTGCGATCTTGTCAAAACTTACAGCAAAACGTAGTGACAAAGATAACACATAATAAATGATATGAGAAATCTCCAAGAGTATACTGTTCATAGCAGGAAAGAAAATGCTAACTTTGATTGTTGCAGATGGATGCAAGTAAAATTTGCTTAAGTCACATGTGTCTTGAAACCTCTTGCTTTTACACACATCGCAACAGCAACCTAACATTTCTAAAAGCAGTTACAGTTGTAAAAGCAAAGGGAAACAGTCACGATTTTTATACCAAAGGTTTTTCTAAGACTATTAAATTCAATAAAAAGATAATTTTAAATAAGAAACTTCATCTGCACTACAGCATAAGTCACAAAAGCAAATTTCAAGACAAGTGCTTGTTTGTTTACTCTTTTCGGCAGAAATTTTTTGCCTAGAGCTGGTCACCAAAAGTTTCTCATTTCAAAAGCAAAGAATGAGAAGGGAATTTTGTTGTGCGTTCACTGGAGGTTAGCATAGAGGCTATTCAATAAAGGATTTGGTTTGTACAATAGTTATATTTTAGGTACCTTTTGTTTTTAATACTTTAGTGTCAGTCTGCATCAACTTGCACACTATAAAGTGTCAGTGTCATCAATCACACTCAACTAAAACAAAGAGTTAGCGTACTAACTACACCAAAAACAATACATTGCGTGTCCTTGATTGTTTCAGTAATAAAATATGAACACAAGGTGTGTTTTTGGACACACTAAGCCTGTTATGTTAGCATGTTGTCAGCATGTTTAACACTGCTGTCCCTGAAATCGTATGGAAGGTCACAAATCAAGCAAATTAATTTACATTTGGAACCCCATCACAACCAGATTTATTATGTAAACATTGATGGACTGTACGCCATCAGTGTGAAATTTCTGTCACTAAGGTGCACTGACAAGGGTATAGCCATGCTTAGATAAAACACAAATTCTGCAACATAGCAGGGCTTTAGGTAGCCTGCTAGGCAGGATCTGACATTGTGTCGGTATGAACACCAAACTTTCAAAGTATCTGGACAATTTAGGAAACCTGGCTATGGCAAACTGTCCAAGTATACGTCCAAGTTGGCAATCATTGACTATCTGTCACTAACTAATGATTCAAAAAATTAATGCAAAATAATTATTTTTACCCATGAAGTAAAATGTTGTCAAGAAGATCCAACAGACACTGAACATGAATGTTGCTTTTAGTAATATGAATTGTGTCTTCATCATAGGAGGCTCCCTGCTGACTGATTTGTAACTGAAAAAAAAAACAAGTAAATGTATTGACAACGTAATGACTCCTGAGGGGTTATACCAGTAATACAAGGTGTGAGTACCACAAAAATCTGAAGTAATAAGTCAATAATTGGCTCCTGAAGCCAATCTGTGAAGAATTGCACAGTAAAACCTAAACAGGAGTTAGAGTCAATTCTTTCTTGCCTTTAAAAAACTTACACTAACAATGTACAGAAGTCAGAGCATTTACATGTACAATAACATGTAAGCACTAGTGCTGATGGTCAGTGCAAATTTCTGCATGCAAAAAATTAATGGTTATTGTTTTTTCCTCATGAAATATCATTGTTTTCTTGAAATCCTTTCCAGTGATGACTATTCAAAAATAGGCAGGTACAAAAGTCGGACCGGATCAACTCAGACCGCCTGTCTGGGAAGGATCAACTCAGATCAACTCGGATCGAATAAAAAAAATAAAAATAAAATAAAAGTGGACTCGGATCAACTCGGAGCAACAAAAAAAAATTTAATTAGCAAAACTGAAAATTTAACCCATTTGGAGGGTAAAAAAGGCCAGATAATCCTTTTTTTTCTCCGTAGCTTTCAGCAGCCATTCTGTTTTACTATTGCCAGTTCCTCTCGGATCATGTTATGAACTCGTGGTTGCGTTACACGATGCACGCGTTCTGTTTCAAGGACACAGATATAGATGACCTAGAGGAAGGTAAAATCGCGACCATTTGCTTCATTCCAAAGAAGTCGCCTAGAATGTATATATTTGCTTATGTTTTAGTGTACTGAATTATTTACGAAAAAAGCATCAAAGCCCTGGTCTGTTGATCGCATTTAGATAGTTACCGAAGAGTCAGACTGAAGCGTGTTCTCATTCCTGTTTGTTTTTTCTGCAGGACTTCTGAAACTTGATTTTAATGATACACTAGTGAGCAGCACACGTACATTTCCAGTGAACGTTTTCAACTTGGAAGGAGGAGAAATCATGCTTGCCCGGGACAAAGGAAATTTTCATGCCCCGGGCAAAAATCAAACTCGTGACCCTCTGGTTCAGTAGTTAGAACGTCCGATATTTATAGTATTCGGAAAGTCGCGAGTTCGATTCTCACCCAGGGTACGCAAAGTTTCGTTGTCCCGGGCGAGCATGGTTTCTCCTCCTTTCAAGTTAAAAATGTTCACTGGAAGTGTGTGTGTACTGCTCACTGGTGTATCATTAAAATTAATAACAATAAAAATTAAATTAATTTACGCAACAATGAGTTCGTGAGAAAAAAACAAAATGGCAGGTGAAAGGTAAGTGACGCCGATTGATTTTATTTTTCTTTATATGATCCGAGTTGATTTTTTTATGATCCGAGTTGATCCTAGTCCAATTTTATTTTACTTTTATTTTTTTATTCGATCAGAGTCGATCCGAGTTGATCTGACCCAGACTGGCGGTCCGAGTTGATCCGGTCCGACTTTTGTCCCTGCCTATTAAAACATCTGGGTTTCTTAAAACTCAAAACACAAACTTCATACTTCAGACTCAATTCTCACATTTCAAAACTCAATTCATTTGTTCTTTGAAAGCAATAATCAAACTTATTTTTGTGTGGCACTGTATGGTGACTTCATGACTAATCTTTTTCACATTGAAACATGAAGCTTAGAAGATTTACAAAGATCGAGGGCTGTACAAATGTACACGTATGCATGTAAACTCTAAGATTAGTACAAGAAAGCTATTAACCATTGAACTTACTCCCTTTATTTGCTCTGCAATCTGATTAAGAATCTCATCCTTTAACTGACAACTTCTTGAAGACATCAGTGGCCATCAAGTCAAAACTCCTGTACTGAAACATATGACACACAAACTGTAAAAAACTGTGCTACAGTTGAAGCTCCTCTTTCACTCACCTGTGAAAGCCACAAACCCCCTCATAATTATTTAAAATGTAAGTGAGTGCATGACTATGATTGGTAATAACTGAGTTGTCGTTTTCTTTGTTTTTAAGCTCGTACAAGTGACCAATCAAAGATCTTATTTTCATAATAGTTAACACCTACTGCTGTAGTACAAAGTATATGTTTCAGATCAAAATTTAGTAATTCAGGTTAAATTTTTATTAACTGAGGTTGATTCTCAATTTCCTTTGTCTCCTAGCCCTAATTATTCATGAATTAGACAGGAGACAAAAGGAAAATGAGAATCAACCTAGGTTAAAAAATTTTAACCTGAATTTCATTTAGACTTGTGACTACGTGCATGTATATACTACCAAATCACAGTTTCTGTGACTTGACATACCCTAACAACTTGGGCACTGAGTTTGGGTCATAGCTGTAACCTGAGTCAACGCAAAGAGAGCAGGGGACACATTACATTAATTTAGCTAACATTTCTGCACATCTCAAATGCATTGTTAGTTACTGCCGTTCACGTGAAAATAAAACTTGGAAACAATACCCCTGAATGAGACGCAGGATCAAGTCTCGAATTTTGATGATTGAGGATCGAGGATCGAGAAGCAAGGATTTTACTTGAAATTATTTTTGTTTTCCGAAAGAACGATGTTGTACAGTCACCTAGCCATTTTCACACTGTCAATCAGTGTTTGCGGTGTCGGTGCGGTGTTCTGTCACTCTTTGAATTGCAGCTTTGGTAAGCTTTCAATAAGTGTAAATCGATATTTCTGGTTTCGAAGATTTATCCTGCAGTAGGCTGCGAGAAAGCTCTCCTATTTGGGCGAGCGAAGCGAGCCACACAAGAACGTAAGCAGGTGACGAAGCCGCAACAGGACAAGCAAAGGAGAGCTTGCAACGATCTCTCATAAATTTTATTTGTACTTTGCCCAGACAAAGGGCAAGATCACATGAGGACCTGTTCACACTGATGCCTTCTAATTAGAAAAATAATTCCTAACTTGGGAGGACTACCGTAAGTAGTTTGTTTACCCTCTGGCTTCGAGTGAGATGGGTCACGTGACACCGCTTGGCTTTCTTTTTCGAGCGTTTCCTGACTTTTCACAGGAATCATTTTTTTAAATAAGAATTGGTTTATGCTTAAGGAGCGTATATTGAGTTATGGATGGACGTGGGAAGTTTGGAGAGCACGAAAGAAACAACTATAGCTTCTTGAGTGCTCTCCAGACTTTTCAAGTGCACGACATAGCCGAGAAAAACGCTTTCTTATTGATTAACTGCAAAATTCTCGTGACGCGCAGCACAGAAAAACAAACACTTCTATTGGTTGGTTACAAACATGCCACAATAGTCTAGTTTGGAAGAAAATTCTTTTTTTAAAACTGTCAGTGAAAATGTGCTTACTTATTCGTTAATGATCAATGGAAACTAAGCAGAAACAAAGGTAAAATGTGACCCTCCACGGCAAAACTGGGCTTATAAATTTTCACGGTGAGGCTTAATTGCATGCAACAACCGTGAAATGCAGTAAAATGATTGGAATCTCTGTGAAATTCCTCTGAATCGGCATGAACACAGAGTGAAAATAAATCACTCTGTTGTGAAGTATACCATGGAGTGAATATAATTTTTCACGCCACGTAAAGCTTCTGCGGGCTGCAAAAACTTCACGCTGTGAAAAAATTAAAATCACGTCGTGAAAATACCCATCAGCTTTACTAGAAAACATTGATTTCTTTCTTACCAGACTGTCCATAACTTAATCACTACCAAAGTTTTGCAATGCAGAATTGCGTCTTTTGTTGCATGTAATAAGAGACGGCTTAAAAAAATGAAGCACAAGCATGAAAAAAATCGGTTGCTTATAATATGAGAAATCGGTAGTTAAGTTGGCTTTAGGATTTTTCATAACTAATTATTGGCAATATTAACAGAATACAATAATTTGTGCAATGCAGCATTTTAAGTTGTTAAGCTAATAATATAATATCTCAAAAGTAGGTTGATTTTGATCGTCCGGGTGAACGTAGTCCTGAATAGGACTGTTGTTGTTGACAGTGACTGACGTTTCAACAACCTGTGCGGTGATCATCTTCAGAGTCAAAGTGAGTTGTATCATGTCAGTTGATGGTATTTTACTCTGGTTTTTGACCTGATTGGTCAATTACGTCGCGATGTTATTGGTCGTCTGTCATTTAGGCCGTGATGTTATTGGCTATGAAGACTTGTAATCAGTAATTGGTGCATTTCGATCCGTCTATTGTCACAGTTAAACAGTCATCTATTGTTAGTCAAATTGTCAGTTATCCAGTCATTCTCTCGTACTTAGTTTTGCTTGATCTAGTCAATAAGTTGTTTGTACGGCGCTGGTAACTGTTGGCTATGATTCAGTGGCATTTGTTCTGAGTTAGTAAACCAGCTTTCTAAAGTAAGACATTGATAGTAGTCTGTAGAATACATTATACATGTCGCAGAGTCCCAGTCAATTTGATGGTTTGTCTTTAAATGGTGTTCAGCAATGTGATTGTTGACGACACCATTCCTCGTTGCTCATTTGTGTTCGGTCAGTCGCGTGCTTAGGTTTCTGTTGGTTTCACCAATGTATTAAAGAAGCCTGGCAGTCGCAGCATTTGATCTTATATACTGCTCCCTGTCTGTCCTTCGGTTTCTCTTTGTCCTTGACATTAGTAAGCAGTCGCCGTAAAGTGGCTATCGGTTTGTGTGCAACACGTATATTGTAAGGTTGTAATATACGTGCAATAGTTTCAGCGGTGCCCCTGATGTACGGTATAGTCGCTGTTGTAACAGGGCCAGAGTTGGTCTGAGTGTTGGAATCAGTGTTACTGTGAGTGTTCCGTCTAACAAAGTCCGTGTTGTAATTGTTCTCACTAAAAACGTTGTTAAAATAATCAGTCTCGTCTTGTAGGCTGTCAGGTGAGTCGCAAACTAGTTGCGCTCGCCTCGTCAGAGTCTGGATAGTAGTAGCCTTGTGAGAGGTCGGGTTGTACCAAGACTGGTCTAGTAATCGGTCGGTACGTGTTGTATTTCTGAAAATAGTTGTTCTTAGTTTGTTGTTGTCGCGAGTGACCAAGCAGTCTAGAAAAGGTGTCTTATTATTAATTTTTCTTTGATCTCCTTGGTGAACTGTATGTCTGCGTTCTGTTTGTTAAGGTGTTCGTGAAAATCGTTGATTCCGTCTTTGTGTACGGCGGTGAATGTGTCGACAACGTAACGTAACCAAAGAGGTACAGTTCGCGTGTAGGTAGCTGCAGGGCTTTTTCCTCAATGTTTTGCATGACTATTTCTGCTACAACAACAGAAACTGGAGAGCCCATAGCTGTACCGTGTAACTGTTTGTAGTGTTTGCCGCTGTACTGAAAGTACGTCGAAGTCAAACAGAGGTTGAGTAGGTCCATAATGTCGCCTGTAATATCTCTACGACTATTTTATGTTGCCTCTGAACAATGGAATTTTGTTTGCTTTCCTTAGGCCATTTTAAAAAATTATTATCTCCCTTGTTATACTTTAGAAAAAAAGAATACAGCTGCTTTAGTTGTTGTCTGAAATGCAGTGTCGAAATGAATGACTGCAGCCAGTCACTCTGTAGTCTGGGTGTGCCATGAAAACGATGCAAAACACCCACAATTTAGTATGTCAAAGACCAGTATTTTTTGAGATCATGCTGCGGGTCACATATTTAAAAAAAAGTCACTTTCATGTGAATTTTCTCAGTCTTGGCAAAGAAATGTTAAGTGAAAAATGTTCAAAATGTTAAGCTGTTCAAAAGAGAATCAGTCGTCTTTGTAGCCGAAGTAAAATCCAGAAGTTTTCGTCCAGATGTTTTCATTATCTTTTGGCCGCCATATTGATTTGTCATGGATGTACATAACATTTCAAGCAGTGAAGAGCGAGCAGAAACGGCTGTATTTGTGGGTTAACCTCCAAGGGAAATAGCAAAAGGTTTGAGTCATTGGAAGTTCGAATTATCACAGGTAAAATTACATGGAAAATGACCTGAAATGAAACGAAAATTGGTTCAAGTTAGCACGAGGTTCGAATTAGCGAGGGTTCAAGTTATCGGGAGTTGACTGTACAACAATTTCATTGCGATATAAAACTGTCTCCTACAGCTGCGAAGACTTAATGACATTCGCACCGAAAAAGGTTCCCTGTGGCGTTTACTTCCTGAATAATATTGCTCGTAAAGTTGTTTGCAATCTACATAAAAGTATAACCTGCCAGCAGAAGCCCTTGGATCTTAGGGAAGTGTTTTTGACTTCCAGGGCCTCCAAGCCACAACTTTTAATAACAAAATAAACACCACTGCATGGTTTCTCATAATATTTAAACTGATGCGGGATGAAATTTGTTGCAATACTACAAAAGAAAAAACAAGAAGAAGAATGGGTCTGTTAGGATTTCGATAAGTAAAGACACAGCAAAACATGCTTTAAGTGGTCGTCTAAAGCAACCACTTAACAAACATTTCGGTACCACAGTCTAACAAACAAACATTGTGATCAAGAAAATTTTAATCACAATAAGAAATAGGCACAAAAACAATACAAACATTTCAAGGGTACTTGCCCGGTACTTGTCATAGAATTTCACGGGGTGAAATTATTCACTCCGATCAATTTCAGGCCGTGAATTGATTTCACGCCTTTGCTGCTCAATTACATGTAGCACGTCAAGAGTGAAATGATTTTAAACTGGAGTGGACACGGCGTGAAAGTTTAAATTCACAGCGTGAAATTTTTATTTCACGTGCCGTGAACGTGATTTTTTTTTCAGGCTTTTGGTGAAAATTCATAAGAAGACATAGAGTATGGTTCGGATTTGTTAAAAAGATGTTTATGTTTTGCTGGGCGAAATCCAGAAAACTTGTCTATTCAATAGCAAAGACGACTGTCATACCCTTGGTCATATTCATTTACAAACAATGCAAGAAGTCTTAACAGGTCATTAAGGCTTCTTGAGGAGACCATTCAGCCATTCAGTTCTTGTGACTAATAAATTTATGTCTTCTTGTGTAATTTGTCTTGTTATTGCAAGAGAAATTTTCCTACCTCAGGCAGATTGATCGGTTATAACAAAAGTACATGATCATTTTCGCTATTACTTTATAATTAACTTGTTTTCAAAACAAAAACACAAACGTTAAAAACGGAGGGCACTTCATACAAATTGGATATTCCCCAACACAGACCAATTTGTGGTCTTTTTCCAGCTGAATGTTAGTCCTTACGGTAAACTTTTCAGACTTTCAACGACTCAAACATCTTCACCATGTTTTCTGTTGGTTTGAGTGGCTAGAAGCTCAATTTTAAAAATGCTAGAAAGTTCTTCATCACTGCCATCGATTGTTGGACACATAGTTGAGAAGAAGAGATGTAAATCCGAGTTTCACAGGCACAGCTTTTAGATGTTTCAGCACTCAGCTTCCAGTCACATTAAGGAAAACCCCTGTTTCTTTACAGCTTTTGCGATCTCTGCATAAACGTTTGCTTTTCGGCGACTTTTGTCTACTTTACCTTTAATCCGACGGTTACCCCACGCAGTGATAAGAGCTCTGGCTTATCTCCACCGTTCTCTTTTTTTGCAGGCATTTTTTGCAACTTGCAAAAACAAAAGCGTTCAAAAGCCCTCACGCGCGATTGCATGACTATCAATGAGGGAAGGCTACTAAGCTGGATCGCTTTCAGGACGTGTTTGCGTTCGCACTTAGTACGGAACAGTGTCCTGAAACGATCCAGGTTGGATAGATCCCAGATCGATCTCAAAAAAATGCGAACGTTCACATTCAGCTTGTATAAAGACCAGATCGATCTGAAATCGATCCAGCCCCTAAGTAAGTGTGAACGGGGCCTTGAAATACCACCGACTGCATGATGAAAAGTTACAAAATAGTACTGTATAAGGGGAGATATTAAAAGGACCGACATGCAACCAGAAATCTGATATCTGTATTCAGCTTAAGCACTTCGTAAACTAAACAAGATATTTTTCATACCATCAGCAGTATCCAGAGTATAAAAAGAAGCTTGAGACGGAACTTTCGTTGTTTTGAGCACTGGCGAAGGCGCCCGAGCGGATTGCCTGGTCACTCGTCCTCTGAGAAGAGAGACCCTGGGAACGAAGTTACTTGTGCCTCTGATACAACAGGTCAGCAAATTTCCATGACGACAAGAGAGGTTCGAACAAAATACATGTTCGGTGGAAACTGTCTTACAAGCTCCTTCACGAAGTCTAATCGAAGTACTGGTAATTTGGTAAGTCAGCTGTTGTTACAGTAATTTTATTCACTATCAACGAATATATTTTTTGCTGGTCACCTTTTTAGACGATGCTATGCCAGGCATCTGCGGAACCTGGACTGAAATTAAAGATTACGCTGTGGCTATATGGCCGGTAACCGGTCAAGGTTTTCAAAACACTAAATGGCCGGCAGTCCTATATTATCAGTAAATTTCACAAAATCGAAAGATTCTAGCTAATCTAAACTATCAGATGTCGATTTAGAAAAGTCAAGCGATCCTGAAATGCTTTACAGATCTCAAGTCTAGTGTTTGGTTTACGCTGGGCTCAGAGGAGGAAATCATGTTTTGTGACACTTAGAAATTTTTTCAGCTCGACTGCCGGTCAAGATTTTCAAAACACTAAATGGCCGGCAGTCCTATATTATCAGTAAATTTCACAAAATCGAAAGATTCTAGCTAATCTAAACTATCAGATGTCGATTTAGAAAAGTCAAGCGATCCTGAAATGCTTTACAGATCTCAAGTCTAGTGTTTGGTTTACGCTGGGCTCAGAGGAGGAAATCATGTTTTGTGACACTTAGAAATTTTTTCAGCTCGACTGCCGGTCAAGATTTTCAAAACACTAAATGGCCGGCAGTTCTATATTCTTAGTAAATTTCACAAAATCGAAAGATTCCAGCTAATCTAAACTATCATACGTCGATTTAGAAAAGTCAAGCGATCTTGAAATGCTTTACAGATCTCAAGTCTAATGTATAGTTTACGCTGAACCATGTTTTGTGACACTTTTCAGCTCCACTGCCGGTCAAGGTTTTCAAAATACTAAATGGCCGGCAGTCCGTTATTCTCAGTAAATTTCACAAAATCGAAAGGTTTCAGCTAATCTAAACTATCATATGTCGATTTAGAAAAGTCAAGCGATCGTGAAATGCTTTACAAATCTCAAGTCTAGTGTTTGCTTTGCGCTGGGCTCAGAGGAGGAAATCATGTTTTGTGACACTTAGAAATTTTTTCAGCTCGACTGCCGGTCAAGGTTTTCAAAACACTAAATGGCCGGCAGTTCTATATTCTCAGTAAATTTCACAAAATCGATCGCTTGACTTTTCTAAATCGACATATGATAGTTTAGATTAGCTGAAACCTTTCGATTTTGTGAAATTTACTGAGAATAACGGACTGCCGGCCATTTAGTATTTTGAAAACCTTGACCGGCAGTGGAGCTGAAAAGTGTCACAAAACATGGTTCAGCGTAAACTATACATTAGACTTGAGATCTGTAAAGCATTTCAAGATCGCTTGACTTTTCTAAATCGACGTATGATAGTTTAGATTAGCTGGAATCTTTCGATTTTGTGAAATTTACTAAGAATATAGAACTGCCGGCCATTTAGTGTTTTGAAAATCTTGACCGGCAGTCGAGCTGAAAAAATTTCTAAGTGTCACAAAACATGATTTCCTCCTCTGAGCCCAGCGTAAACCAAACACTAGACTTGAGATCTGTAAAGCATTTCAGGATCGCTTGACTTTTCTAAATCGACATCTGATAGTTTAGATTAGCTAGAATCTTTCGATTTTGTGAAATTTACTGATAATATAGGACTGCCGGCCATTTAGTGTTTTGAAAACCTTGACCGGTTACCGGCCATATAGCCACAGCGTAAAGATTATCTGGAGTAGACTGCAGAATACCGGCTGCCACTGTACTTCAAAGGGAGACAATTCACCATGGGCGTAGAGGGAGGGTGAGACGAGGTAAAAATTGTTGTGAATTACCCTAACCAGCACTCTAACAGATTCCCTATCCCTAAACTAGACTTTAAGAAGACTTAAAGTTTAGGGATAGGGAATCTGTTAAAGCATTTCACAACGATGAAACCTTGTTTACCTCCCTCTACGCCTGTGCTGTATCCCTGATTATCTGTTGCTTAATTTGAGCCTTATTTAATGCCAATCCCTGCTTCCTTGGCTGCCTCGCTTTTCTCATTCATCCCTTAATCTGTTTCTCTCATGGTTACATGGAGAAGTCGCCCGAAGTTATGTCGGTCGAAATTTTAAGTTAAGTCGCCCGAAATTGTCATAAAGAGTGTATGTGGTAATCTCATTCTTTAAGCGGCAATAAGACGAAACAAGCCGGATAAATTTGTAATATAATTATCTCGTTTTTTAAGGTGGCTCAACCCAGTATTTTTGTACCTGTAGGTACACTTTCCATCTTTGAATCTCTTAGACTTAAACAGTTTAATCTTTATTGTAAAGCCATTATAACACATGAATTACACATACACTAAACTTTATTATGATCTTATTTCTTGGGCAATCGGAATAAATATCACATGACACTGACGTCACAATACAAATGTAGTTTTAGATCCTACAGTACAGCCCGAAAATAATGCACTGCGAGAACTTCTTTTTGCATGCGTAAGCTGTCAACTTCTTGCAGCTTTTTGCGGGGTGCTTTAAATTGTGCTTGAATCCTGCAAGACGCAAGAACTTCTTTGCAGTTAGAAATCTAAATCGCGGGAAGTTCTTTGCAGTGGGATTTTCGAACAGCAGTGCAACAACTTTTTTAGTGTGGTAAAATCTATCAACCTGCAGAGAAGTCTCCAATTGGTGCATATTTTTACAAAGTAAAACCACAGGAGTTTTTCTCCTTCAGTCGTACGTTTTTACTTTCATAGATAAATTTCTCTGAAAATTTTGCAGACAAAAATATACGGATCAGATCAAGGACAGGCGAGGCGTTACGTTTGACTCGTAGCTTGCCCCTGCGCCCTAACGGGCGCATCTTCTTGGTTTTAATGCGCCATTTCAGTTTTTCTTGCGGGAATCCTGCAAGGCCGCGGCCTGGTGAGAATACTGGTGGCCGTTTGAAGGAGTTTGACCAGGGCTGTCAAACGATCATCAGTTCATCAGACATTTGCGAGATCACAGACACGTGAAAATTTATTATGAACAATAACATAACTGTGCCGCTTTCCATTTCTCAGCAATTCATCGGTAATCTATACTTTAGGCACATACATGTAGTTTTGAACATTCAAAACCCTAAAACTGTTTCATCCTTGCTGGTTTACAATGACGAGAAAAAAATACATAGATAATAAGTGTAAACAAAAAAGATAAGCTACAAATACCTTCATGGTTTTTTAAAATACACACTGCACCTCATTTTGCTAAATCAGAATCGTTGAATTTTGAAATGGTATATATAAAATTATCTTGTGCAAAGGTAACCTTTTAAGTGAGGAAATGTGTACAATTTTGATAAAAATAAGCAGCGCTTCAAAAAAATAATAAGAAACGATCGTACTTATATTTCGCAAAAGAGCGATGTAATTTGAGACCGCATGTGCAAATTTGTCCAATTTTAGTGCTGTTGGAAAAAACATACTAAAGTAAAGTAAGAAATATCTTCACCAAAGGCTACATGTAATTTTCAAGTTACTACCATAAAGTAATGAATAACTGCCATGTTTTCTTTGGAATCGTGATATCCATTGTGGCAGAAATTTAATGCCTAATCTGCAGTTTGTTTTGCCTAAACAAGGCATTGTACTACAATACGTTGGAAACTATAGATCATTTTGTTAAACAAACCCGTCACACACTTAATCTTAAACTTTATCTTGGAAATGCTGAACGACTGAAGTGTTCACTTTGCCGAAAAAGCAGAGAAAGCTGTTCGCTTTCTCAGGCATTAACTTTTTACGTGTGTCCTTGCATGATTATCTTTTGCTGCCGCAGAGTCAGAACAGCTGGATAAATTCAACGGTACAAATGATGTTGTAATAAAAAGGTGAAGAATGTCCACAAACTTCTTACAGGTAAACACTAAAAAGAACGTCTTGAGCCTTCTTGAGGCTTGCGGTAATTTTCCAGCATCTTGCAGTGAACATTTTTGACTTCTTGCGTTTCAATGTTCTTGTGGGTTAAAACCGCAAAAATACAGCACTTTTACTTCTTGCGGTGGCTTGCGTGTTAATTCTTGCAGCGCAGCAACTTCTTGTGCCACTTCTTGTACGTGCATTATTTTTGCAGGCTGTAACTGTATACTTTGGGTGCTTGTCTTCTGTTGTGTGAAGTTTCGCAAAAATCTACAAGAGGAATTTCAAGATATCTTGGAGTTTCTACAAAAAGAGCATAATTAAATTATGCATGAACTGAAGATTGGACTTTAAATGCAGACAAATTTGCTACCTTTGGATATTTCAATTTATAAACTTAAAAGTTTTCAAATAAAAATAGAACACTGATCAATAATTGTAGCGCTGAAATTTTTTAAAGAAAATGTATTGGTGAATTTTGGTGTAATGGTTGTTTTCGTGAAAGTAGCCTTTGAAATTACAAAAAGAGCCCAGCATTCTATTTTTACCCTGATTTACATGTTTTCTTGTTTTTCGAAATTCACTCAGCTTAAGTCTTTCATGTGTTAAGCCAATAATTGTAGAGTATATAAAGGTCATTTATGAAACAAAATAATGAGTGATACAAACCTTTCGGAAACATCCAAAAACTAGCAAATTTGTCTGCAATAAGTCCAGTCTTCAGTGTGTGCATAATTGCCAACGAGCCATTCGAGCGAAGACGCTCGGATGTCGAGGCGGCAGCAGAATAGAGCCGCGCAAGACTGGGCTGTAGGCAGAAAAATTCTTGATCGAGCTTCAAATAGTGTAACTTCAAGTAATGTAGATTCCCCTGAGACCAAGTGATGTGACAGTTTCAGCCAATGAAAAGGCGGTAAACTAAACTTGGCGCCCATTGTGTTCTTTCCTCAGCTGCACGCGAAGACTGAACTTGAGTGTGGTACGCTTTTATTGTTTATTCACCTAAATCTGGCCCCAGCAGTCAAGGAAAATGAAAGCTTGATGCATAATGTATCAATTTTGGGGGGCATTAATGTAAGGTTTTAACCAGGGTTTAACGAAGAGAAGCTTGTAAAACAACAGTTGAAGCAAAGAAAAGTTTTCCATGTGAAACAAGCAATTCTCATCACTAAAAAGGATCAGATTACACAAACAGATATTAAAGGAAAGCTTGATATGAAGAATATATAGTCGCTTTTGTTGGAAAATCTGATGTTGGGGAAAAAATCTAACCAGCAAATGGAAAAGTAAGAATAAAAAAGAATTACAAGCCTAAAGCGAACGATCGACAAAGGAAAAGAAAACAACACTATTTTTTTCGAAACCTGGCCGAGTTTATAATACAGTGAAAACAAAATACTGACGTGCCGCACATGTCGTACATCGCATGTCCTTGAAAATATTTCAAGCAGCACAGCGAATCATTCTAAAATTCAATCGAGAAACAAAAAGCCTCGGGAAATTTCAGAGGAGGTTTAAATAATTAAACTGCACAAATATTTATCTACAAAGTGAAACCGAACCGACACTAATTTTGTAGTGGTAAGAGAAACGATCATTTTTTTTTCCCCATAAATATTACCAATCGCTTCCTCGGCAAGCTGTTTTATAATTTCAAAAAATATGCCTAAGGACACTTTAAACTTTTATATAGCAGGTTCGTAAAGCCAGTCAGGAGTCTGAGAACTGACTCTTCTCCAAACCTTTCTACTTGCATAGCACCTTAGTTTCAAGAAAATAATCCTTTCAAGAGGAAGGGACCAAGAAACTGTCAAATGTTGGATAAAAGGAATCCATTCCTATGCAAAATACGCATGACTTGCTCGACGTTGGCACTCTATCGATAAGGTATATATACCTAGTTTATACCCTTTTTATAGAAATTCCAAGACAGCATGCAAAGAAAGTCGTGTCCGACAGCCCGGGGCTAGTGGATTTTGCGATCGGGCTAGTGAATTCTGTGCTTATAAACTTGCCCGACGGGCAAGTGAAGATTTTTCAGAGAAGTAAAATTACAGAAGTACTGTAAGACAAAAAATGTGATAAATTCTTAATAAATTCCTGCGGACCGTAAGTCGCTCTGACGAAGTGAAATCTGCAAACAAGACGAAGTATCGCAATATTACATGTCAGACAAGACATATTGAGATCCCGCGCGTAAAGGAAAAGCAGATATTGAAAAAACTTTGGATGTAAATGCATGTTGCCCGTGACTAATTCTTACTTATTCAGAGAACGCTGTTTTTCTAAATTTTGCTTCATAATCATTTGTGAGGAACCTAAAAGGTTTTGATCCTGAACTCCTGTGAGGAATTTATTATGGTTTTAGCAAATATTGGTCACGTGCGTTTCAGTATGGTAAATTCTAAACGCTGATACTGTAGGTGTTTGCATTGATTAAAATATATAGACCACCTCGTATTGTTTTCATTTTTCACGAAAATCTTTTAGATGAAAAGTTGCCAGAAATAAAACGAACATTTTCGTTCTTTTGAAACCTAAAACCTTTGGTTACTTGTAACAAGATGAACCACAAATTTGCATAATTTTTGTTCGCATGATATTTGCTCACTGATGCGTGACTTGGCACTCGCATTTTCCACTTCCCCGTGAACTTGAAACTTGACTCGGAAAACCGACTCCCAAACAAACCTTCTTCAGAAAAATGATCTTCTGAATGCACTACTTTTGAATGAGAAGCAAACTGATGAAAGCTATCCAATTTTTATGCCCTTTAATAATATAAACATCTCCCCTGTCCAGGGCCGTAGCCAGGAAGAAACTACAACCTAGGCGAACACACGGTCCGTTGTACGAAATCAGCCGTATGAAATCTTCTAATATTATCAGTCTGATAAAAAAAATAAAAATCGACAGTATTTGGTAAAATTTTACCGAGGCGAGTGCCTCGGTTCGCCTCATACTGGCTACGACGGTGCTGTCAGCGGCTAAGATTACTCCCGCGGCAAATTGCAGAATGAAGTGCTTTCACTGGCAGCTTTTCGCATTGTCTACGTTGTCGTTTAGTGTGTCCATTGAGAACTTTGGTTTCACTGTTTCAACGCCGTTTTTTCCTTAAAAAATGTTTTTCGAAATTGTAAAATGTCTAAAATGCATGTTAATCATTCACATGTTGTGGTGGACTTAGAAAAAATTCTACAGTGTGGCAGCGCAGAGAGCAAAACAGCAAAACTAGATCAAACTAGTTGAAGACATCGCGAGTGAATATTGCATTAAACTCAAAGGTTAAAGAAGATTGAGTATTTGGACATTTTCACAAGAGGTTAACCAATAATATGTAGTTAGCATTGTGTTATTTGTTATTTGGACCTTCATTCCGTTAGCTTATTTAATCACTGTGAGTTGACTTTCATTAGACAAAGGCATTTATAATCAAAAGGTGAGCACTGAATTATTGTACTAGTGTGTCAAGAGTATCTTAACAGGTCTACTTATAGTGCAAACTTTTACGGTTATTTACTACAGCTGATTGTAATGAATAAATGAAGCCAGTAATTTATTAACTTACAATAATGTAATTAAGAAAGGAATAATTAATTAATATTTTTTTCATTCTGCTCGCCAAAAAAATTTTTCGGGCTAGTAAAAATGACTTTCGGGCTAGTAGATGTTAGTTACAGCTTGCCCAAAGGGCAAGCTGGAAAATTGACTCTCTTTGCACCCTGCAAGATATCTTGAAATTCCTCATATTGACTAAGATTTTTTTGAAACTTTGCACAATAGAAGACAAGCACCCAAAGTATACAATATAGGTTAGGTAGCATCAAGCATAATTTCTAAAGAAAATGCCAATAAGGGCTGCAATTTGATTTAGAGCTATAACTACATACTGTATTGCGACGTCATTGTCACGTGATATTATTTTATTCCGATCGCCCAAAAAATATTATTATATAAAGTTTACTTTACAGGGTTGTCACTAAGATTTCAAGTTGCCGGGTATTTATTGTTAGTAGCCGGGGAAGTCGCAAGCAGTCATGAAGCCCCTTCTTATACGATGCAAATGAATTAACAAGCGGCTGTAAAATCAATTGTAAATCCTCATTTAGTTATACAACTTTCAGAAAAACAGAAGTAAAACTAATATTACAAATGAATTAACCCACGGAGAAGCGGAAAGAAGACAAACGGACGATGAATGTACGAAAAAGCATCATAACCATAAGGTTAACGTTATGGTTTGTTGAAAAATAAAAGTACGATAAGGCTAAAACAAGCGTAACGTACAAAAAATTGCGGGATAAAATATGGCAAAACTAAACTGCACTACTGGTAACATTAATTAGTGGTCTGGAATTTATGAAGGAAAGATCACTTAACATACGAAGAAACTGACCTACGGAAAAGCATTTAAAAGACAGGGCTGATACTTTATAAACAACGCTGAGATGTCAAAACAAGACTCAAGGAGAAGAATGCAAAAGTAATGCTAATGCTTTACTTCCCTTTTATATATCGGTAACTTCTTGGAAGTAGAACTGAGCTTAAGAGAGGATGTGATCACGACCTGCGGACAATGATCGAACATTTCCTGTTGACCGTGCGTTATTTTATATACTCGATACCTAAAGCTAAATGTAGACCTGGTCACTTAAATGTCAATATATTAAACATGGCAATCAGTCAGAGTCTTCATCTTCAAAGCCTTCATCATAATCCTCATTATCATCAACATCAGCATCAGGGAGATTAAACGCTCGCGTGAAGCCTCAACTTGTGATGTCAGCAGAGATCTGCTCAGGTGTGACAACATGTTAAACATGAAGCCGACACAACGGTTGAAACTAGGGACTTTTAGCATCAACAAAGGTGACGGCAGCGAAAACGTCACTTTTAAAATGAATTGGCCTTTTTTTCCAACTTTGTCGCGTTTATTTCAATTCGCTGAAAATAGCTAATGTAGGCCAACTTCCTTGGAGTCGATTTCTTTGGGACCGCACTCAGGTTTAGAAAGAGAAAGAAAAGTTTGTCGTCGCTTGTTTTACGTCCTCCTTAAAACGTGAAACTAGGCATTTTCACGTCATAGTCGTGCAGTAACGGCAAAGAAATGTACAAAAAAGCGTGATGCACGTGCAAACTAGTTGTACGTTTTGCTCAATAAACCTATATAATTGCTTTTTTGACATTCTCGTTGCCGTCGCCGTTGTTAAAAGTCCCTACTGACATTTCGATCGCGCACGGAGAGTTTTCGCGCGTGTGTACTAGTACCAAATCTAAGTCAGATGTCTTTTCCCAACATTTCTTAGTTTTTGCACGCGAGTATTTCAAAATTACTTAAACCTGCTGCAGATGAAACTAGCATTTACTTTGATGGATAGTCTTTGTGTGTTTCAAAGGTGTGCCCTTTTGGGTTAATTTAACGACGAAAGTAGCCGGGGGCCATGCTCTGAGTAGCCGGGGGAAATCCCCGGCCCCCGGCCCTTAGTGACAACCCTGACTTTATGTGCAGTCACAACAGCTCATTTCAACTCACTTTTAATAATTTGCAGTACATAACTGTGGATTCAGTTATCGCATTTGTTATCACGGTTGATTGGTTGCGTTGCGAGGCAAATTGTCAGACATTGCTAGGCGGGGAATGATAGCGTTCTGTTGGAGAAAAGGTGCGTTACAGAATGTAAACATCGACCGTATATAAGCAAGAGCAGTCACTCTTATATCCCAGGAAAACCTTAAATCCTCTGACCTAAGACATATCATCATCGATAAAATCATTGAAGGAGGAGGTGACCCACTTACAGTGATATTTCCTGGTCGATTTGTGGATATTGCAAATGAGCTGAACGTTTCATCGGCTACAGTTTCCAAAATTTGGAAAAGCTACTGCCAGACTGGTTCTCAGCTTAGCCCATTGAAGCACAGAGGAGGAAATCCTAGTCGTTTATCTATGGAGATCTTGAACTCATTGAAGTTCTGAAAAGACAGAAACCATCTATAACTCATGCAGAAGTAATGGACTGTTTGTATGATTGTGGCGATTTACCCTTTGGAACATTACTTCAGTAGCAGCGGTGTGCAACGTACGCTGTCCAAAACGGACTACCCAGCGGTACGTTACCCAAGAAAGATTCACAATAGCAAATATGGCTTATACTCAACTGTTTGGCGACAAGTAATGCCAAGGATCCCTTCACACGCTGAAATATTTTGATGAATGTGGTGTGAAACTTCCCTCAAACAATACTCGAAAGTATGGTCATGCATGCAGCGATTGCAGAAAGGGTAATCCAAGTAACATTAAGGTACACAGAAAACCCCAATACTACAGCTAATCCTCTCTGTTGTCTTACTGGAGTAACTTACATGAACACAGTTTTTGCAGCAGCAAATACATTAGACTTTCTCCAGTTTTTTGAAGAGGCATATAACTCACTGAACCCTGTAACTTTGAGACCATGCCTTGAGGTCGGAGACACGATTGTAATGGATAAGACGATAAGCGATAAGACCATGCGCCTTTTCTTTTCCTTTTCTCATGTAGAATGATATCATCCCTACCTAGCAACATCTGAGAATTTGCCTTGCAACGCAACCAATCAACCATGATAACAAACGAGATAACTGACGTCATTAAACGCTCTACCTGAATCCGAGTAAAAACACAGACTCACCAGACTGAGCCGACATATAACAGTGTTGTGTAGCAATATGGTATTGTGAACTGCAGTGACTGTAGTTTACTGGTAAAACCTCCACAACAAATTCATGAAAACATTTTGCTTGTTTACATGCAAAAAACTTTGAAGGAAAAGCTGAAGTTATAAATGTTAATTCAGACTTACGTTGTTGCTCGTCATACGCTGTTAATGTAGATCGATACCGTCCCAATGAAACATGAAAGAAACTTGTACACAAATCTGGGCACAAAACATGGCAGCACCTTTTCTTTTTGGAAAAGCATGTGTTCGACATGCCTGCACGCTAAGGGATGATGGGTAAAAAATGACACCCCACGAATGCTAAACTAATCGCAGTGAATAAACGTTCAAATAAAACAATATTCCCAGCACACTGGAAGGGTGGGGGTCGCTGTGATAACACGTGTTAAACAAAACAAAACCGATCACGAAATATCAGTTCATCCACAAACTGTTCATCATCATAATCCTTACATTTTGTTGACTTCAGTTACAGGCTTCACTCTGCCGAAACAAGCAGGGCAAGACGTTGCACTGCTCTCGAGACTACAGTGTCTCTTGCACCTCGGTACTCATGAGCTCTCTCCCCACTTCGATAACTTTTAATGTACTGAATAGCCACTCTTCGCACTTTTCTATCTTCTCCTGGAAACACCTCTTTCACAAGTGCCAAGCAATAATCTCCTCACAGCATGTTCTTATCTGCCTGATTACTACATCTTCAGGGCGCCAGTTGCATCTTACAGTGTGCCATTTGCGCTGTAGCAACAGAGTTAGCACATACGGTTCCGTCCATCGTTTCCAGAAGTCCTTCACCACTGACTGGACAAGGTGATACCAAGAGGAAGTGTTTGTGTCATATGGTTGCCATCCCAGGGGGCATGGATGCGGTGGCTCATCCCAGCAACAAACTATTGGGTGTTAAAACATTGATGATTGAATCCTCACTTGGTTTCACACCAATAGGAGGCTCGTTCATCAAATTAGACACTTCATTGCAGACAGTGAGAAACTCATGCACAGACAGTCCTTGGTTACTCACTGAAAAATGAATGGAGCACTTTGCCTCCTTAGTTAACGATTCAACTGCTTTTTTATACCAAGGAGTATCAGCAGGACCAAATGCCCAAGTTGATCCGATCATTCTGTGCGGAGCTTCTCGATCTGTAATGACTTCCAATCAATCAATCTTTTTCCAGGCTTCCTTGAGCTCCCTCTCCGCACCCACAAGTTGAGAACCTCGGTCACTGTCAATTTTCTCCGGCCATACACCGATACATGTACTTGCAAATCTGCTGAGAGCCATCAGGAAATTGCTTGTGTCATATCCAAACACTGCCTGGATGTGTACGGCCCTCCATGCCAAGTCTGTGAACATAACACCATAATTATGCTTTGGCACTGGTGCATTTTTGGACTTCTCTCCTTGTACCATATTATGGAGCCAAATAAATCAAGCATGGCATGGTTAAATGCAGTCTTGCTACCAGCAGTAGTCCCATCTGCTGCTCCAGAAAGTTTACGTCGCACAACTTGCACAGCTGACAGCTCATTTTCACTGATCTTGCTTAGTAATGCTCCCATGTGGTGCCCAGTAGCGCATTCTAAATCGGGCCAAGGTTGCGTCTTGTCCCCTGTGTCCAGCTTGGTCAGAGCTCATTGCATGAATAGGCATGTAGCTGGATGCTGCTTGGGTAACAACTTCTGTAGGGATGAATCCGGCATGACATTGCGTTACTTGTACCTTGTTGGCCTTTCACCAACAACCCACATTCCATTTACCTGTACATCAAGTACAGGCCTCAGTTTAGCATAGTGACCTCTTCTGCCTCCTTGTTGCTACCCTTCTTGAGCTCACCGTCAATGGATTTCTGGACATCCCTTACAATGAAGTCCTCTGCTTCTTTCTGGTGCAGAGCACAGTACGGCATAATTCCAGCATGGAAAGTTTTGCTTCTAGCAATGTTTTTCAATCTTGCCACTATTAACTCAAATGATCTGATTGAAGTCAATGAATCTTTCATAGTGAATAAAAGCAGGGTGTGTTGTGACTGTGGCCGTACTACAGATCATTTTCCCCCCTGGGAGTGGTTCTTCCTTCTGTAGCCCACACTTGAGGCCCCTGTAGTTTTGTACGGGTTGGTACAGAACAGAGGGCCATTCCACCAGTGAGATTCCTTATTCAATTCATCAGGGGTGCGTCCGCGTGTTAACCCATCTGTTCTGTTGTTGTGCCCTGATATCCAGGCCCAACAGAAAACATCACCATTCGTTGCTGCTTGAATTTCACCAATAATTTCTGACCCCTTCATACACCTTAAAACGAGTGCAGGTCTTGCATGTTGATCATGTTCAATACAGTCTCAGAGTCTACAATGTAAAACACTCTTTCAAAGTTGAACCTCATCTCTTTCTCAATGACCTTTCTTCCTCGTTTGGACAACACAGCAGCATTCAATTCCATCTGGGGGGTGGACAATTTGTTCGCTGGGGCAATACGGCACTTTTCCACAACAAATCGACACGAGTAGTCACCATTGTCAAGTTGCCATTTGATATATATGTAGGCTGCAAAATCATAGGCTAGATCACTTCCATCACTAAAGATGAGCAGCCATGCATGGTTGACCAAGTGACGGGGTTAGAAAAACATTTTGAACTTCACTTGTCCAATGGACTAGTGAGGTTCTTGAGTTGTACTTGAACATTGCTAACTGCATGATTCACAGCTGCGGGGTTAACGTTGTCAGAAAGTTTTGAAGTAGATGGCTGAGTTGTCAAAGTAATTAGTGGCCAGTCCAGGGATATTTTATTTAAAAAATGCCATCCGTAAAGAAATGCCAAGCAGAGTTAAGCAGGCTCCATGATACTAACCAAGTACACAGCGATTTTCACTGGCAGTTGGCTACTTTTGACAAAACCCTGATGCTGCGACACTGTCATTCTAGGATGACATACTTTAAGACACAGTTCCACCTACAGACGTTTGACTAAGACTTGAGCTTGTTGCTGTTTGAACTGGTCCTAATGTACTGATGGTGTAGTATTTCCATCTTGGGTGGGGGAATTAGCTTGTGAGGGCACTAAGGGAACGCGTCCAAATATCGGCATCAGGTCATACCGATGCCGATCAATTGGGCACCGATTTTTTCCGATTCCGTTGAAGGTCGGACCCGATTTTATCGGCACCGAATGAAAGGGAATCGGCAACGGGTCTCAAGTCTTTATCGGGCCAATTAACAAAGGTCATCAAAAATATCTGGCAGCTCAAATAACCCGTCACAAAAGCAAAAGCAAAAGTGTGAATGTTGTTTTTTATAACCTTATCTTTCTTATAAATGTGTCTTGTTTGAACCGAAATTTAACGTCACGGTTTCGAACATTTGTTTGTATTTCCTATGACAGAGTATGAACAGAAAATATTAAATTTGTGTATCAAAATGGGCACGAGAAGAAACAACAGGCATCTTTTGAGCGAAAGACGGCGCAATGTACATTGCAAGTGTACGATGTGATAATTTTAAAAAATGGTAATTTTAAAATAGCTTGAGCCTTTGCTAACCGGAAGCCAAAACGCATGATTATAGGAATCTTTGGAGGAATAAACAGTATAGGACGGTAAACGAAAAAAATAGAAGTCAGAACATCCACGACCAAAATGCAAATGTTGTTACCATGTTGTGTACTTTAACTGCTAAATTGCCACAGGAGAGAAGAGGACATCGTCTGAGAATCAAGCTGCAAGTTGTTTATTGGTTGCATATGAACTCAAAAAAGTGACTGATGGAGGCGTTCAACTGGTTTTCTCTTTCTCGATTGTCTTTCCGCTATTAAATTGAGTCGAACTTACCGGATGTATGCCAGTTTACTTTAGTTGAACACTCCGGTAAAATAGGTTCTGATTTTTGTCAAACAGTCAGCCACCTAGAGTCAAGCGCAATTTTTTCTAAGTGCTGAGAGTGGAAAGCAATTTTACGTGGCACCATGCTCAAGCTCACAGAACATACAGCAAAGTCACTAAGCCATTCTCTCTTTGGTAGCTCCTGTATGAAGCTTCGTTTCGTGTCTTCCGTGACTCGCGAGTGTGGGAATCTTTCAGTTCCTGTTGCCAATTCCCTGGAGACAATCTGAGGCCCCAATCTAATTGGTCGGTATTTTTTGCCTCAGATCGCATTACACCTTGCGTTTAGGATCGTTGAATGAAAGACGCAAATTTTCGTAAAATTCTTAGAAATTCCCAGAAGTCCCTAGCAATTCCTAAGAATTTTTGGAATTCCTAGGATTTCTAGGAGTTTACAGGTTTTACATCATGTAATCAATCAACATCCAATGCATAAAGTATATGCAAATTTAAATATGATTGATTATCATCTGGAAAAAGCATGAAAGTTACATTTAAACAAGTTTATGAGAATAACGATTGTTCAAAATCACATCTTATGGTACAATGGTTTGTTTTTAAAAAATTGAATACAAGAGTTAAAGTCCTGAGGTATAAATTGTTCTTTGAATCAGTATTGAAAAATTATTTTGGTACACATTTGTAACTGGAACATATACAGGAACACAATCTTGATTGAATTAATTTTGCAATGATAACATGCATATATGTAAAAAAAGAAAAGGTCAGGCCAACTTGCTTCCAGCAAACTTATCTGTTAAGCCCTTACTAAGCCGCTCTCATCTCAAGACGTCTCCTAATCAAGTGAGTACATGATGACGTGTTAACTAATTGTGTTTTATGATGTAAATTTAAGAGAAAACTTTTGAATTTGTTAACCAATAGTTAGGGAAAAGAGTTGAGTGTTGTTGTTGACATCTGCATGAGCTGTGCGAGCTATGGCATTCTGTTTGGAAAGTTATTTCTTTCAAAAATAATTTTTGGGTGAAACTGAACAGTTTTCCGGCACCTCAATATGGGGTCTACCATCTTTTTGAGAGTTATCTTAAGCGACTTGAGTAAACTTTCTCTCAGTTTCAAGGCAAAAACATAACTCAGAGGTAAAAAAACATAGTCACGTAGACACTGCATACTGGTTAAAGCGCATACTACAATAATTAAAATTTAAGTTAACTTCTGCAGTGATCACTTTGACATTCTTATAAAACAATGTTAGTTCATGCTTCTGCTGTGCGTATGTCGAGATATTGAGCACTTGGGAAGTGTGGAGAGCACTCAAGAAGCTAGAGTTGCTGCATCGCGAGCAACTCTTTATGCCTCTTTCACACTCTCCAAACTTCCCACGTGCTCATGATCTCAACACACGCATGCTGACGCATGAACTAATTGTTAAGTAGGTATATCTGTCTGGGGAAGCTGCTCTATACTTAGCCCTCTTTGACGACATGAAGAAACCACATGTAAAAGCTGCTAGACAAATTCATAATATTCCCACCAATCATAATGCTGATGATTGTCACCTGCATGGTTCTATTATCTCGTTAAATGGCATAACCTATAGCCTATATACATAAGAAGAGGGTAGCATTTGAAATGTTCAAGGTTGTGACCAGTGGACCAGAACGTAGACTGTCATCTTTTTTCGAGACCTATGAATCTAGCAAGAGGGGCCTTTTAATGAACATGAGACATAAATGAATACTGAATTTGGCTGGCAATCCCTAATTTTTATGGGTCCGGTGGTATGGAGTGCCTTAAATAACAATGCTACAATGCTAGAATAACAATGCTCCTCTTACGTTACCTGAACGGCCCAAAGACCCTTTCAAGGGTAAAATTAATTACATAACTTTAACTGATCAAGGTTTTGGAGACTAAAGTATGTTGATATGAGCACCATTACCAGTTCCTACCTGAACTCCTTATTTAGTTAAAGTGTTTCTCATCCTTCCTTATAACTATAGGTGCTACCTTTTATTTATTTATTTATTCATTTCATTTTATTTTTGCTTTCTCTTTACTTACATTCTTTTGCCGACTTTATAGAAGACAATTATTGTATTGTTGCCCACCTAGAGTAGCTCTGCTAATTGTGGGAAACATATAAGACCTAACTCATTTGACAACTGAATAAACTGTTGTTGTTGTTGTTAGAAATCTGGTAAATAAAGATCTCTTTAAAAGTGCCTTAAAGAAATGTAAGGAAATCGACCAAATTAGCTTTCAAAAATTAAAAGGAACTTGCGTTAACTCTCAAACAAGAATATTGAGGATTTTATGTATTTTTAAACCATTGTTTTATTTGTATATAAATTTGTCTTTATATGCAACTGATATGTAATGGTTACAGTTTGTAATTAGTTTTTAATAAATTTATTAATTAATTATGTAAAGGGCTTCCTTTTTACTTTTGACCTTTTCAAATAAATGATGTATGTATGTATGTATATGTACGAATGAAAAAACACGAAAAATAAAAACATTAGAAACTGAATGTTGGTGTTTGTTTATTCATCATCATATACCATTTGACGTTATTTTTTCCGCATCTGGAAGTCATTTCAACAACACTTGAGGCACCCAAGAACATCTGTTTATCTTAATCTGTATACTTTATTTGAAGAACTTAACACGGCCGGGATATAGAGAAGCGCTACCCTAATCTTCAGATTGCATGTTTTGAATCCCTATACAGTGCTGTACTACCTACAAGCTTAATGCCACCCAAAAAAATACTTGCCAAATTTTTCCACCTTAAAAAAATCCCCAGAATCGAACATTTCAAACCCAAAAAATCCTTCAATCAACCCCTGAATCACTTGAAATCTGGAGTACCTGCGACTGGGACTACAGTACTGCTCTAAAGTAAGCTACGCGCAGTACCAGTTGTGTCTGCCATTTTCAACTATGCTGTTAAAAGCATACGTTTCACACATAAAATAAGTAAAATACTAACAAGTGGATCCATAATTAACAAGGCAAATTATACTGAACGTCTAAAGGTCACAGTGGTTTAATTTGTTTGTGTGTATATTTTTAAGTCAAGGTAAAGCTTTACAATACAGTAGATTCCTACGTAAAATCGTGCAACAATTAATTTCAGCCATGTCATAGTTCTTCATTTTCTGTTGTCTCAAATAAACAAACTGATCGACCCCGATTTCTTGTACAATCCAAATGTATGGGCAGATGTAACATTGCCCTCAAAGAAACCACCTGACATTGCATATAAGTCTTTAAGCACAAGCAAAGATGGCGGGTATCGTGAATAAGGTCTACTGGTTCAAGAATCTATAGTTTAGGGAAACCAAGATAATTGACACTTTAAAAAAAATTAAATCAGCAAAATTTACCTGCTGCACAGTCATGTACAGCTGTATAATGGCATAATAGATTAATAATAGCTTAATATTTCTCGCAACTTCTATAATCAAGTGTATTTTATTTCCAAAAAGCATGTTTCTCTTTTTGTTTGCTTTTTTTGACAGTAGCCTGATTATGTTAGCTTTAAATCAGAATGTGGGATTTGCAAATTATAGAATATTATAATTAGTAGAATTATGTTACTAATAATATAATTATTGTACAAATGTACCTATGGCAAGTGAAAATGTTTATCACCTTAATTTTCAGAGATTTTAAGAAGTAAGGATGCAGAGGGTCCACAGCAGAAGATCTGAAGGAAGTGAGGCAGAGGTTGATGGACTTGGTACTGTACTTACGAGTATTAAGCTATATTTTCAACATTTAATAAATTATAATCTTTGGTATTTAGTGAATAATTAAAACCCCTTCTGGCAGCTGGTACATTGTAAGGTAATGGCTTTGGCTCAGGGACATTGTCCAAAAAATATATATGTTAATTGCCCGAGAAGCGAAGCCTCGAGGGGAAATCGATGTGAAATTTTGAGGACATAAGCCTCAGCCAAGGGCATTTAATCATCCAATATACCAGCAACCCAGAAAGGGGTTTATAATCCTCTGATTATTATTTTACATCTCTAACATGTTTGGAGGGAAAGAAAAAAAGAGGTGAGCACACGTGCGAATGACGCAAACATGCAAGCACATTGATAATTTGGTTGAATTTTTTAATTGAAACTGTGATTGGACTAGGGCTTGACAGCCTGTCACATGAAATGAACTCTCACAATGCTCCATACATGTAGATTAAAACTCGAAAAAGCAGCGTTTTTAGGTTATATTTTACTGATAGCACTATTCGAAATTACTACTCAAAAAAGATGAAGACTATAATCATCTCATTTTACAACTCATCGATTTTATGGCGTATTGAGTCACTTGACTGTATGTCTGTCCATCCGTCCATTTGTCTTCCACACCACAGGCATACCAATGTTAAATAACTCCATCAACAGGTATTGCAACCCAAATGCAACTCGAGGATTTTTTGGTGGCAAATCGAATGGCTGCCCGCAGTTGTGAAGCAGAGACGGTATTAAAGAGTCAAAAAAGATTCGACAAAACAAAAAGAGGAAATTGTTTCTGTATCCATGTTGTCTAAAATATTAAGCTTAGATTAATTGTCCCGTCCACAAATTTGGAATATAGAGAAAGACAAAGGCAAAGAAAATGAGAAAGTTAAGGCGACAGGCTGGACTTGCCATAAGTTGACCTCATGAGTTTAAGTGAGCGGAGCAAGCTTTTTAGGCCGCAAAGCAGCCGAGCAAACGACTAAGTCACAAGAGGTTGACTTTCGTCCCATACCATATTAAATCAGACAAAGGACTTTTTTGTCTAGTGACAGGCGAGATAGTAAAGCTCATTGAGAAAAAGAGCAACAGAGAGCTACAGCAAGAGAGAAAAAACAAAGGAGATGAATTACATTGGAAGAACAACATGAAAATTTTATGGCGGCCGTGAGAAAAAGAGAAAGTTAGCAGCCAGCAAGGTGATAATATAAGTGGCAGTGAAAAAAACAAACAAACTGGAACACAAGCACAAAATTTTTTGTGAGCACATGCGACATTTTCTCCATGAGGGAAGTTTCACATTGCCACAGCAATGGCAAAGAAGTGTACAAAAAAAGTGTGCTGCACGTGCAAAGATGTTTTTTTGCTAGTTAGAGTTGACTTTTTTTCGCCGTTGTCATTGCTGTCGACATTTAGCATTAAACAATTTTATTTTTTGAGTAAAGTATGCGTATATTAATGAGAGCTTCGCCTTTAGCCCTGACTAAATTTTTTACTATTATTTTTGTAATACAGCTGAACAGGAGCTTGCGAAACTCCAGCGGCAGTATCGTATCATTGAAGGAGACAGAAGGGCTTACAGCGAAGAGACACAGAATCAAATACGAAGACAACTGTAAGTTTCAGTTAAGCTATTGTATTTTATCCTGCTGACCTGTGAGATTTCTTCAATTTTGTACACCATTAAAGCGAAGGTTCATGTACTTGAAAATAATTTACAGATACCTTAACAATTATTATAATTATAAATATATACATGTAGTATGTTCAAATAAAAAACTACACTTTAAATGGAAGGGTACATAAACACTGACATAAAGATTAAAGTTTTCCACAGAAAAAACTGAAAAACACACTATGCACTGAAATGATCAACATCAACTTTCAATGGCTTGGTGCAAAACCTGGGTCAGTAAATTTTCTTTGGAGGAAAAAAATTTGGCAAGAAAAAGTTAATTTATTGTTATCAGAGTATGAGCATTATTCATCAGTCCTGTCACATGTAACAGTGTAGAGGAAGACCAGATATTATATTTAAAAGAAAACACAAATACAGCTTTAAATGGACGTCAAATTCAATTCTCACCCTGGTTAGGTAGTCAAATCAAATCAATTTCAAGTATGTTTTATTCAAAACAAAAGCTATACATGTAATGTACATGTACATGACGAGACAACTAACGGCTTTCTAGGGGCGATACATCTTGACACCACACATGATATGTTAGAATGCAGGCTATGATTGGACAGCTTGTGAAAGGATAATTTGGTGCGGAGCATTTCCAGAAAGTAGAACCATAGCTGTGATTGGCTCAAATCAGGAAAGGAATGTGGTTCGAATTTGAGCAGCCTTTTGTTGGGGAGGAGCATTGCGTTATGAGACCAAAACAGCTGTAATGGAGTAATGCCATCTGGGGATTATCTCCTCTGCACTTGAGCCAATACCCTCCATCATATTAAGCCCCGCAGCCCCCCCCCCCCCCCAGAGGTACGTTTTAACAAAAACTCTACCCACCCCCCTTTTTGTTGTTGATTAAAACTGGCTGAGTGTTGATATTGACAAATCAAACAGCTGTGTACATCCGTATCACATTATGTATTTGTTGCAAGTGGTGAGAAAAAAGATGCATTAAATGGCGGCCAAAAGCTATGAAAACATTATACATTGTAAGTTTAATTCAAGTAAAAGTGTGGAAAATTGTGGCTCTAAAATATATATATGTATAACTAGCTGATTAGATAGAGGGCAAATTTTGAGACTGACTCATGCAGTCCATGCATACTGATGGAATTAGGGCAAAATAAACATTTAAACAAAGCATTCAGATAGATTTATAGCTTTCAATATTAATAACGGCTCTTCAAATGTCCCATGTATTATGCCCTTGTTGAGCAATAAATGATTTGATGATTAATTTCGTATTATATTTTACCTTATAATCACACACATTCCCATTAGGGAAGCCATAAAATCCCTTGAGAGAGAAAATGAAGAATTAATGAAGGACAATACTTTGGCTGGAAGTATGCAGAATCAAAACAAGGTATAGTGTATGCGTGCAACACCATGATCACTATAACATTTCAGTGTGTAGTGAAGGCAATAACGCCAAGAAAAGCAAAACAAATGTCCAGATTTCAAAAAGGAGAGCAGTGGGTGTGCCTTGTCTTTATTATTTCCGACTTTTTTTGTTATTTAGCAATTAATGCATTCTGCTTTCTTAGGATATGAAGAATTAAGCAGATCTCGGAGAGTGTTATAAAGGCCTCGGTGGATAACACTATCCGAGAATTCATTCGAAATAATTCCTAGTTTAAAACATAGCTACAAAGTGCTTACCCGCATCGATGTTAAGTTCTTCCTCGATAGTGTACGTTTAGGTTTGTCCAGCTCCGCAAATATTCTCCAAATAGCAGATGTCGCCCTCCGAGGTGTCTTCTTGCTGTTTTTGCCATGTGTTTAGCTATTATTTCGCCCAGTTCCAGCTGTAGTTCTTACTCTTGAAACGAGTGAAATGTTTGCCTTTTTTTTTTCACAACCAAAACAACTCAACCTCATCCCCAGGTTGCATGTTTGACGTCATTTCCTCGCTAAACACAAAATTCTTTCAAATTTGGTCATCAGTAACTGGTTATGGTGAATTATGCATGTACTTTGTTGTTAAAAAAAATTATTATTCATTCAAAATATTTCCCCAATTCTGATTGGCTTAAAGCACACGCATAATTCACCATGATTAGTCACTGATGACCAAATTTGGAAGAATTTTGTGTTTAACGAGCAGCAAAGGGGGGAATTTCATATATCCCATGATGCATCGCTTCATACTATATTATCAAGCTTCCGAACGCACGTGATCCTATCAGTTCTCATCAGTTCGACAGGGATGCGACAGTTGAACAACGGTGGAAAGCGACTTGCTTTGCCGATAAAACCTTCTGTACCTTTGCTGTGTCGATCTATTTACGATTTTCGTTCTACTATTCCAAATATATTTCTCTTGTTAAGTCAAAGAGAGTGTTTGGCCGCCGATTATTAGTTAACTACTGTAACTAGCCTTACGATCGCAAGAAGCTAGCGAGGAAGGTCTTTGCTTCAGTACGTCCTGTATTAACGTGCGTTGATAAAGCTCTCCATGGATTTACAAGCGATTTCCACGTACTTGTCTTGAAATAAGTACATATTCTAGGTGTGAGATTTCTCTTCGTTGCTTGTTTGTGATCGCGGTGCTCATATTGTCAGTTCAATAATTCATCGATACAGTACATCAACCGTTCGTTGCCCGCACATGCATTTACTTCAACAAGCTCGGCCTATGCAGTCGAAAATACCGAGACCGTCAAAGTACAAAGTGGCGTCTATCGGAGATAAAATTCAAAGGAAGGAAATAGATCCAATAAACAATAAAAATAACAAAGACATCACCATATTTTTCGTAACGCAACAACAGCTAAGCATTCGTCAAACATAGACAGAAAAAAGCTTTATTAAGCAATGGCAAAATATATATACAAAAACACCCACTTCCTCTTTACAATGGATCCTAAAAGAATTATCAAAATGTCTTTAAAGGTTTTATACGCCGGTTGAGGTCTTACGGCGTGCTATTCCATGACATTTGCTGGCCTGTATATTTCAAGTTCGCCTCGCGCGGTTGCGACCGGAAGCCACCACGAGAAACCAATTTTACCTAAAATAATGAGACAAAAAAGCTTTAATACTATAAACCAGTGAATTTAAACACTCATCATACCCTCAAGAGATAATACTTGAGTTTTGATCAGCGAAAAAGAGCGAATTCAGGAAAAACTGTCCCATCTTCGCTGGACTTAGCATAACGACATTGAAACCTTCGCCTTGCATCTTAACGGAGAAAGGGCAGAAAATGCGATATTTCAAAAGGATCAAACCCATAAAAATCGCGAGGTCGAAAGAGGTCGGAGCGTGGAACTAGTATCAAGCATCCCTTGTCCGCCGATTTAAATAATTTATTAGGGCAAAACCTTGCTAGAATAAAGACAGTTTTCGATAATTGAAAGTCATCTAAATAAATATTCACTTGCGAGTTAAAACAGCATGGCTTAACAGGGTCGTAAACGAGAGCAATAATGCGTGAAATGACTTTGGAAACATTTTACATTATCAATCAGGTACCAAAGATTGACAGGACTCATTGAAACTTACCTTGGATGAGCTGCATCTTGAAATTCAGGTCGTTGAAAATCTCCCTCGAAACCCTCGAACGTTCTTTCCACCGCGAAGACAAGACAGAAATTAGCCGCGAAGCATCATGGGATATATGAAATTCCCCCCTTTACGAGCAGCCTTCTTGCAGGTTAATGCACCGTTAACCGAGAAGACCTGGGGACGAGGTTGAGTTGTTTTGGTTGTGAAAACAAAAATGGCGAACATTTCACTCGTTCCAAGAGTAAGAACTAGGCGAAATAATAGCCAAAAACATTACAAGAACAGCAACAAGACAACTCGAAGGGCGACATCTGCTATTTGGAGAATATTTGCGGAGCTGAACAACCCTAAACGTGCGCTATCGAAGATGAACTTAACATCGATCTGATCAATGAAGGTAAGCATGTTTTAGTTATGCTTTTAAACTAGGAATTATTTTGAATGAATAATAAAACAATTATTGAATTCGGCTTTCGTATGATATGAAGAATTATAGAGATCTCGGAGGGTGTTATCCACCTCGGCCTACGGTCCCATAAACCGTACATTTTCTGAAAGCTTAATAGTTCCAGATTATTGCTTATTCCTTTTAAAAAATCAAAATATTAACGCGATTCGGAAATGAGAAGCTTTTTGTGAAAGGGGTTGTCACTGTAAATTTAAGTCCGGGCCAGTCAAAAATAAACGGAAGAAGCCAATTAAGATCGCATTCGCTTCTTATAACACGTTTGACTAAAAAACCGTGTCTCAGATTTTTGTCAAATGCGTTTGTTCTTTTGTGGGTTATAAGCAGTTGAAGTCAGGGATGACAAATCATTAGCACTACTTGTGAAAAAATACTTTAACTCAAAAACGTGAAAAGAAATCAAAATTCGCAGACACGGTTTTTCACTAAAACTATCTGACAGTAAGTTGGCCAAATTTCAGTCAAATTAGTTCACGGGTTGCCGACTTGGAGATTAAAACGTACCCTCAACTTGCCCTGATTTTCATGTCGAGAAAACAGGAGAAAAAGAGTTTTGGCGGCGTATTACCCGTGACGAGATTATAACACCAAAGCTGTCAATGTTGATGCATACCAGAGAAAGAACAACAATAGTGACACAGCAGGAAAACGTTACAAACGAAACCCGACAGCAGACAAACAGTTTATTTCAAAGTCCTTTTCTGTTTTCGAGAAAGCATCATTAGTTATTTGTAGACTGTTCACTGTCCTCTATTTTTCCGTAAGATCATCAAGATCGAGCGCCTTGCTGCCATCTTGCATGAGTGTCAAAACTACTTAGAGGGGCGGGGGCGGTTTGGGAGGAAGCGAGATTTATTTTTCTCGCCCCCCCCCCCCTCCCCCCCCCTCCTCCCCTCCTAGAGCTATAATAGACTTATTCGGCTAACTAAATGTTGTACCCAATTCAAAGCCTTTGGGGATAAAACGTTTTGTTTCAGGAATTTCCATATCATTTAAATGTAAATGCAACATTATCATGCAAATACAGTACACAAAGAATCTTAACCCCGGGAGATTTGAATTGGGTACAACATTGAGTTAGCCGAATAGGTCTATCCCTAGCCTGTTCCAGGCGTTCAGACAGTGGGGAGCGGTGCGAAGTAAAAAGGAGTGCGAAAAAATAAAAGCGAGGGAGGGGGAGAGGTGTTCCCGCACCTCTCTCCCCAGTCCCCCTCTACTTTTCATCGCTTTCTTTACTTCGCACCGCTCTCCACCATCTGAACGCTTGGAACAGGCTAGTCTATCCCCGACGCCCGCCCCCTCGGTACGATAGCCGTGACGGTAAGACGCGGTATATCTAAACGACCTCACGAAAAAACAGGGCACTGTGAACAGTCTGAGTTATTTGCGACGGGCAGTTTTCATTTTCGCACCGGAGGGAGAGAAGCGACGACCGGAAATACGTCTGCGGTTCGCAGGCTACTCTCCCCCTACAAGAGACTTTCAAAACAGTCCTTCGTCCGATTTTTATACGGCGCGGGACCTGTCGCTCGCTTGGCCGCTTCGCCGCTTAAGAGAGGTTAAAAGGCTTGCTCCGCTCGCTAAGAAACTCGTGAAACTCGATTCCGCGGTAGTTTCAATAGGTTTTTCAGGAGCTTTGTCATCTTTCAGCCATTTTTCTTGATTGTAGTAGGAGCCCTTGTCGCTCTCTGTTGAAATTTCGAAGCCCACTCTTTGCAAAACGATTTTGTCGTCTTCTTTCGTCTTGGAGTCGAGGACGAAAACGGACAAGCTCCTTTTTCTTCTTTGGAGGCATTCACTTGCAAAATCCAGGGAAGAACAGTGAGCACTATGCTTGTAGACCACTTTTTCTGTCAAATTGCGTGATTATAGGCTTGGTTCAACAGCGGCATGCGTATCAAGTATGACAGGACTTGCCAACGATCAATTAAAATAAGCATAGAAAAAACTTTTGCGCTCCAGAAGTCTTCAAAGAAAAAACATTTTTTCCTAGAATTGTTTTTAAAACAAAGCTCTTGATGAGTTCTATTTAGTCATCAAAAATTGCAAATTTCGAAAAATGATGATTTTTTACCCTGGATGATACTTTAAATCCTTGAAGTTTTAAAAAAATTAAAGTGCATGTAGCGTTAGCGTGGGGCAGCAGCCATATAATTATTGGGGAATAATTATTGATTTATTGGACTTAATTGACAATGATTAGTTTTTTTAGCTGTACTTCTGCGTACTGTACATGTAGCTTAACCCAAAGCTGAAAGGAAAAGCCAGTAGGGTAAACAGGTGGCTAGTATGCCTTTAGCATTGCAGTAGCAGTGACTGCCAGGTGCAGTAGACAATGCAGCAGTTAGTAGATGGGGTGAAAATTATGTGACATATGTTTGACTCTTGCAGGATAGAACAAATACAGAGAAGCTGAACGGTCTGCTAACAAAGGAAGGTAATATTGTAATTCCTTTTTTGCAAATTTCAGGGCCGGGGAGAATTTCATTTGTATACATATAAACATGAAGAATGCACGGGCAACTCCAGAAAATACTCATAAAATTACTAAAAAAAGAAATCCATGTTTAAGTCAGTTTACACTTTTTTCTTCTAACAACTGGGAGTTTACACTCTCTTTTTCTGTTAAATGTTTCAGTACAAATAGAATAATTTACAAATTATTGAGTCAGGTACAATTGGCTGATAACTTCTTTGTGAAATCAGGTTAAATATCACGAAAAATCAGAAAACCAATCGCACACCAATCTGTTAAAGTGCTGTGTTCTTTGTCAATCAATCAATACCTTTGTGACAAACTTACGTAGTAGTAGAGGAACCACTAAATGGAGACACTACTAATTAAAATAAGTAAATATTGTAACAATTAAAATCAAATTACAACAACAACAACAACAGTTTATTAAAGTATTCCATTTACATACATGGCATTACCTATTCTCTTAAAAAAAAGAAAAGAATTTAAATTAATTCAGTTAATTAGTTAAGTCACCTTTGAAATTACATTAATTGTCGTGTCTACAATTCATAATCTCAAAAATAAAAGCAGCAACTGATTTACAAATAAATGGATCAATATTGTTAAATAGGAACAAACTTTTTGATTTCACATCTGAATCATTAAAAAAGTTATATTTGGTAATGATTTCATCAAAAAATTTGTTGCGAAGCGTATCATACAGAGTGCAAGATAACATAACGTGACATTCATTTTCAGCTTCATTGGATTGACGTAAGGAACAGATTCTTAAATGTTAGCTAATGTTCGGGAGTCTTGGGTACAATGTATCTCCCTGTTTCAATACGGAGTCGATGATTTCCTAGGCGAAATTTATTAATAGCAGATCTACGGAGAGGATTTTTCATTGCATCTAGAAATTCTGTTCTGTTGGTATCTCTTTTAAAAGTATTGTAAAAATTATGTTTCCTGTTCAAGGCCAGAATTAAAAGTTGGTGGCTGATTGAGGCTTTGGACAGATTTTAAGCGACACTGGAGATGAGAGTTTTACCGTTGTTTTCATTTAGAATCATGGAGCGTGAACTGTATTCATCACATAATGTTTTAATCTTTTGTGATATGCCTGGCTGATTTTTCTCAGCCATATCTTTGAAAGTTTAAACACTGCTTTGCGATATTATCGTCTGGCAGGTTTTGTAAATGGATCCAAAATTTTAAAATATTAATATCTATGGTTAACTCAAAGATAACCCTCCGAGTTCATTTCTGGCAGCAACGTTTGAGCATCGTTTGTTTACTCCTAGTGACTGTTTACAAAGGAAGATATGTGTTTTTTCAATAATATCTTTGTCATAGATACCCCATACCTCTGAACCATTGAGGAAAATGGGTTGAAAAAGTGAATTACAAAGTTTATTTGTGGTATCGGATGGTATTTTTGAGAAGTCTAGATAAAGACGAGTTGCGCGAGGATCGCCTTACCTTGTCTTTTAAATTTGATTTACAAACTTTGAAATTTCCATTGGATGCAAAATTGATTCCAAGATAAGTGTAATTGTTGACAATTTCTATGTTGTGCCTATTGATAGGAAAACAGTGTTTATTAATTATATAAGAGTCGACTTCCTATATTTCTTTTCGAAGATCATAATTTTAGTTTTCTTTGGATTCACCGATTAAAGCCAATGTTCACAATACCCTGAAAGAATGGAGAGAGCATTTTCTAGTCCTTCAGCCGACTGAGAGATCAAGACTAAATCAAGGGAAGAAATCACTCTGAAGTATTAGGTTGAATAACTTGAAAAGGGTAACGTTCCAAAATTTTGTACCAGTTTTTAACATTTCATTGCGGATTTTGTCAGAGGTTTCAGTGATTTCGCCATGTTTTCTATTTGAGAAATTGAAGTAGGGCTATCTAGAACGTTGTGGATGTCTTTTGTTTGTTCTAAATTAGAAAGATTTTCCTTGAACGAGATTTGGTCTAACGGAAGGGAGGAGGGGTTTGAGTGTGAGTGTAATTGTTTATAGCCTGTGTACAGACGTCCCCACTCCCTCAGGAAAAATCGGGAGATTGTTTAAAATGCTTAAAAAGATTGTCAACTGGAATATCTTGATTATTTGAGGGGAAGGTTGGATTTTCTTTGAGAGTTTTGAGAAAGTCCAGAAACTTTGGTTGTCTTTGTTCTGGGTAAGGTCGTCAATTTGAGAGTGAAAGAGTTTCAATTTTTTGTGCTTACCGTAATCAGTTTTTTAAAATTTTTCTTTGCGGAGTGGTAATCATGTCTGAGGTTTAAATCAAATGGATTTCTATGCTTTTTATTAAAAAAGTAAATTTAGCTGTTTTCTTAAGAGATGCACAGTCCGAATCAAACCACTTTTTATGAACTTTTGTTTTATTTTTTTCTTTGCTAGTCTAAGGGACTGGGTACAAATATCATTTATGATATCTGTGAATTGTTCTGTAGCTAAATTTACACCTTCACTATCAGTAGTAAAGGTGGTTGTTTCAAATTGAGATAAACGTCAGAGTAAATCATCTCGTTTTAGAACGTTTATAAACTTTTCTTTTGAATCTTCATTCCAGATGAATTGTTTTGGAAGATAAAATGTTTGTACTTGAGGTTCAAAAAATGGTGGGGCAGATGCTGTCGCAGAGATGGTTGCCCAGCAAATGAGTTGAGGATGATCTGAGAAAATTGTTGGTTCCTTAACTGCGAGGTTTTCACACATGTTTATTAATTCTTGGCGTACAATGAAATAATCAACAGTACTAATGCCTTTGGGGGAGTGAAAAGTTATTTTTCCAAAAGAGTCCCCTGTTGTTCTTCGGTTTAAAATTCTGTAGGTTACGCATGGTACACAGACAAATAAATATGATCATGATAAGTATAACTCTTACACTGTTGGTGACTTCATAGCGACACCTGGCTGTAGTAATTTAAGGTACTCTTCTTTGTTTGTTAAAGATGAGTTAAAGGTGCAGCTGGATGATGTGAATCAAGACATAAGAACCCTAGATGAACAGGTAAGATTTGGGTTTTAATTAAAGGTATTTTAATATTATTTTGGGAATATCATACTAGAGCAAATACAAAAAGAAACACCCACCAAACCTCATTTATATTCTCTCAATCGCAACAAAATGATGATCTCATAACCTGAACTAAATATCAGACGTAGTTAATCGATTAAAATCGATATTGTAAATCAATCGATTTAATCCACCAATTGCAATTAAAATCGATTTATATCGGAAATCGATAGAAATCGAAGTCACAGAAAAAATAATTTATCGAATATTATGGATTAACAAAATCGATAACAATCGATAGAAAGTCATTGTCGATTTCTATATCGGAAATTGATATGTTTAAATCGACGTCACTTTTTTTTCTTTATCGATTTCTATCGATTGATATCGGAAATCGAAATTCATCGATGACTGATATCGATTACTATCGATTATTATCGAGGCCTAGGAACTAGGCAAGGAGAACCCTGGGAAGGAGATTGTCACGTGCACGTTCGCCTCGAAAGCAACACTTCCTGTCGATTCTATCAGCTCGGTAGGTTATGTATACCAGTATCTCGATCATAAGCAGTGGACGGTTTAAATTTCCAGTAACATGAGAAGAGAGCGTTGCTGATAAATCGCGCGTTTGGCGTGGTATTGTTTATACCCCAAACTTCGCGCCGCCAGTAGCGAGGTAGCCTGCAAATGCAGATGTGTTTCCTGTTGTCGCTTCTCTCCACTTTTCGGGTGGAGAGAAGACCGGAAATAAATCTCCCCTTGCAGACAAGTAGCAAGGAGTGGAAGTATGTGTTGGAAATAGTACGCATTTTGTAACGCAACGAGCACTCCATTGCGTGATTTTAAGGGAAATGACACGAAATTGTAATTATCGCTAGAGTTTGCACGCGATGGATTAAACCGGATATCAATGACTGCATGACATGATTTTATATTGACAGATAAATGCTTAGTTGTATTCCATAATCTATAGCTGAGGCATATAACAGAGTCATTGTTTCTCATATGTATTGCGTGTTGCTGAAACCTTAGAACTGTATTTGCTGAATTTAGGATAAGTGATAGTAGAAGAAAGGGCGGATTGTGGAATGTTGTTGTTGAGTGTATGACTGTATAACGTGTACGTCGAAGGTGAAAAGTTGGGAATAAAATATACAGTCCTCTTATTGTGAATGTTGTGAATGTGGATATTCCCGAACAGTATGGATTGTAGTCTGCTCGCTGAAAATCCAGCTAATTATGCATAGGGGTGGAAAAATCCTAAGACGGTAAGGCCTTTTCTTGACTGAAATTTCTGTAAATGTCAAGTATCATGCTCAAGGTTATGCTTTGACTCGAAAATGAAATTGAATACTGTTGCTTATGATGTTATTGTGGCTTCTTACTTGGTTTTTGCTGAAACGTTATTTGCATTAGTAGTGTATACATGTGAGAAGTGTTAACTTCTGCTATATCCTGCAATTAAATTCTCATTTTTAATTGGGAATTCGCAGCAAGACCGTTATTTTTAAATGTGTGACCTGGCCTAGCTTACAACACTTGTTTACTCAAACAAGTATTTCAAACATAGCATAAATCTTGCTTAGTTCTCGGTAATCTTTTCGCTTAAAATGAATTGCATACATGGACTCATAGCGGGTAATCAAATTGATCATGGAAATTGTTTATCAAGGCGTTGAAATGTACAACCTGTGCCTTCTTCTGCTTTCCGAGCAGTTCGGTTCTCTTCTACTGGTAGTAGCCTTTATCACAGACGAAACTAAACTCTGGTTACTAACCGGGGTTAAATTATTACCACTACAGCCTGCGTAGCAGGTAGTTGTTTGGTGTGTTTTTTGTTTGTAGCTGAGATACAGCGACGCAAAAGCTTTAAGGTCTGTAGGAGGGTCAAGAGGATTTTCTAAACAAATATCCATGGGTTTCTTATAGTTTTTACTATGATTTTGCAGATAAGAGTCACTGAGAAGAAGATTAAACAACAAAGAAAAAATATGGGAGGGTAAGTGTGAAATTTTCTCATCTTAATAGTTCCTCTTGGCAGTATGGCGAATTGGTGGTGAGCATGAAAGTGAATTGAACCTATCATAACCACTTAATTTCCGAGTTAATTCATAGTGATGGATGCGAAAGGTTATCTGAATGTTAATGACTTACGGAAAATTTGGAAGGAAGAATTTTTACCTAGTATTAAGCGTGAATTGAAAAGCGACCTCGAAGCACTCAGAACAAGCATTAAGACCTTGACAGCACGTGATAACGGGATAGAGAAATCTCTGTCCTTTATATCGGAAAAGTACGAGTCTGTTCTAAAAACGCTAAAGTCGTTGAACCAAACGACAAACACGCTGGGGAAAAAGCATGCTCAGCTGACAAAGATCGCCGACAGCTTGGCCGAGCGAACCAACCGTGTGGAGCAGGCAGTCAGAATTGATGGTGCAATCGACGAAGTCCAACAATACTCTCGAAGAGACTGTCTGGAAATAACGGGCATTCCAATACTGCCGGAGGAAAGTCCAAAGCAGCTTATCAAAGAAATTGGTACTTTTATTGATGTAAATGTTGATGACGTTCACCTAGCAGCTGAGTTCACCGGCTTCCGGACACCAAGAGTGTTAAGCATCGGTTGATTGTCAAGTTCGTACATAGTGATAAAAGAGAAGAAATGTACAAGAAACCCAGGAATCTAATTGGAAAGAATATTAACAACTTGCCGCCCGTACAAGCCGCAATGGGTCTCGCTGCTACAAGCAACAATAAAATCCACATCAATGAATCTCTCACTTCAAGGGAAAGAACAATTATAAATACCTATGGACTGCAAGTGGAAAGATCATGCTGAAGGCTCATGATTCTTCAGAAACCAAATCGTTTGTTACACATGAGGAATTCGAAGACTACATCGAACAGATAAGCAATAACTCGTAATTCTTTTTTTCTTCCCTACACTTACGTGCCCTATAATAATATCTAACCTGTAGACACATACGTGTTCAACCTCAATCATCCCCAAAATAGCCTGCAAGCTTTACCTTTTCATGACCTGGATGGCAGAGAATTTTATATTCCAGATGGATCCTGTCACTTGCAGATAGATAATTTAAAAGATTTAGATTTATATAATTTGCTACCCAACCCTGATAAATCTGATGATGCTGACCCTGACCATATAATAATTAACCCTCAATCTGATTACTATGATATTTCCAGTTTGAATAAGGCTCTAAGTAAATCAGGAACGAAATCCTTCTCATTTCTTCATTGTAATATTAGAAGCCTGTCAAAAAATATTGGCTTGCTTGAAGATATGCTGTATTCTTTAAGTGAACAGCCTGATGTATTAGGAGTTTCTGAAACCAGGCTAAATGCGAATACCACTTTTAAGACTGAGTTGATTAACTATAACATCTACCAAGCTGATTCTCCCACCCCGGCGGGAGGGGTTGCTCTTTATTTCAGTAAAGCTTTAACATCATTTCCAAGGTCAGATATAACTTTGGATATGCCCCTTGTGGAATCTGTTTGGGCTGAAATAGCTACTCCCAAAAACCAAAAACCCATCTTGGTTGGCTGTATCTACAAACATCCAGGTGCGAATATTGATTAATTTAATGGGAAACTTGACGAAATAATGAAGCTATTTAACCCAGACAAGTACCAATTGTATATCCTTGGTGATATGAATATAGACTTTTTTAAATATGAATATAGAATATTTAACAGTTAATGAATGAGGCTGAGTATCTTATGAAGAATTATGGAGATCGAGGAGGGTGTTACGGCCGAGGCGGATAACACCCTCCGAGATCTTCATAATTCTTCATGATACGAAAGCCGAATTCAATAACTGTTTTATTATTCATTCAAAATAATTCCTAGTTTAAAAACATAGCTAAAACATGCTTACCTCCGTCGATCCATCGATGTTCAGTTCATCTTCGATAGTGTACGTTTAGGTTTGTCCAGCTCCGCAAATATTCTCCAAATAGCAGATGTCGCCCTTCGAGTTGTCTTCTTGCTGTTCTTGCCATGTCTTTAGCTATTTTTTCGTCTAGTTCTTACTCTTGAAACGAGTGAAATGTCCATCATTTTTTCAAGTTCACAACCAAAACAACTCAACCTCGTCCCCAGGTCTTCTCGGTTAACGGTGCCTTAACCTGCGAAAACGCTGCATTGTTGGCGTCATTTCCTCGTTAAAGTCAAATTTCTTCCAAATTTGGTCATCAGTAACTAGTTATGGTGAATTAAACGTGTGCTTTTAGCCAATCAGAATCGGGGAAATATTTTCAATGAATAATAATAAAGACTTTTTTAAATAGTCACCCACCTACAGAGGCTTACCTTGACATGTTGTATTCCAATAATTTATTACCAATTATTACTAAACCAACACGTCTGACCTATCATTCAGCTACATTAATTGATCATATCTATACCAACAGTACATCCAAAATTGTCTCTGGGATTGTAATGGTGGATATCTCTGATCCCCTCCCAGTTGTCTGTGTTACAAATATACCAGTTAAGAAACACAACCCTATTAAGTATTATAGAGATTACAGCAATTTTGATGAAGAATCTTACTTACAGGATATCAATGCAGTCAACTGGAATGCTATCTATAGTAATGATCTGCATGAGACAGCTACTAAAATAACTGACCTGATTAAATCAGTTTCTGATAAACATGCACCAATTAGGCAATTGTCCCAAAAGAAACAGAAATTGTGTACTAAGCTGTGGATAACTAATGGTATTCTTAAATCAAACAAAACTAAGCCTAAATTATACAATACACACTTTCTTTCTAACAATCCAATTAAGGTGACGGAATATAAAAGACCTACTTTTCACAACACTTTGACCTATGTAAAAACAACCTGAAGGTATCTTTTAAATTGATTGGTATGCTAGTTAAGCGCAACTCAAAGGGACAAACCCCCATCTCGAAAATTAAACGTAACAATAGAGCTTACACTAATAAGGCTGAGATCGCTGATCAATTTAATAAGCATTTTGTCAATGTGGGTCAAAACCTGGCCAAAAGAATTGAAAATTGTGATGGAAGTCCGACCCAATTCATAAGATTGACTCCAGTAGCTACAGTAGCTTTGTCATGTCCTGTGTCACTGAAACCGAAGTGTGTTCGCTGTTCAAAGGTTTAAATGATCATAAGTCATCCTTAGATATTCCTTTGAGTAATAAATTAATTAAAATAGCTGCCCAGCCATTGTCAATACCTTTAACATATATCTATAACAAGTCTATTGAAACTGGAATTGTTCCTGATATTTTAAAAGTCTCACAAATTTCGCCAGTGTATAAGGGTGGTGATGCTACAGACCCTAGCAACTATCGGCCCGTAGCAACTCTCTCACCTTTTAGTAAAGTGCTCGAGCGTCTAGTCTATAATCAGTTATATTCGTTCATAGATAAACATCAAATCTTGTACAAATATCAGTTTGGATTTAGGAAAGGATATTCCACAGAACAAGCTATTCTTGAAATCACTGACAATCTGAAGCTAGCTACTGACAAAGGTCAAATAACATGTGGTTTATTTCTCGACCTATCAAAGACATTTGACATAGTAAATCATAAAATACTGCTCTCTAAACTATATCTGTATGGAATTCGGGTTACACCACATAATTGGTTTGAAAGTTATTTGCACAATCGAAGACAATATGTTAAAATTGACTCTACTAAATTTAGCTATAAAATATTACCTGCGGTATACCCCAAGGCTCGACTCTAGGTCCTCTTTTATTTTTGCACTATGTGAACGACCAAGAGCTGAATCTTCCGGAAGTCAACCAGGTTACCGGAAACTGTTTCCGCATGGTCCGCATAGTTCTAAAAATAACTTTTTTGGAATCAAGATATCCCAAAGGCGTGACTGGGAGTGTCCCTCTCTGTCCTATTATGGCTCTTGACGTAGAACGTGACCAACGCGTGAACATGGTGAGAAAAGTCAAAAGCAGCTGTCTTCCCTGCCTGTAGCAGCTAACTGAATTTTCGCATCCGAGGTCAGTTTGAAATCAAAATTTTAATTGTGCGGCTCATAAACACAACATATTTCATATGAATTTTTTTAAAAAAAAAATTAAAACTTGAGCCTGCGATCATTTGAAAACCAGTACCTTGTCAGCGGATAACTTCAAAAAATACTTGATAAATCTGATGATGCTGACCCTGATCATATATTAATTAACCCTCAATCTGATTACTTTTTTAACCTGCGATCATTTGAAAACCAGTACCTTGTCAGCGGAAAACTTCAAAAAAATACTTGACCTCGATGGGTCGACACGCTCAAGTGATACTGGTCAGCGCATACCTTGTTTTGACAGCTGTCAATTGATCACAACATTGATGTCCAATATGTGTATCGGTTTTCCTGTGCTCCGATCGCAAACTAGCTAAAAAGTATGAGATTGAACATTGATCGCTATCTAGTAAAACAATTAACTGGTCAGCGGACAGCTTCCAAATAAATCACGTTACCTCAATGACTTGACACATGAGCCCGCGATATGGTCATGGGATACTGGTCAGTGGCTATCCTGTTTTGACAGTTGTCAATTGACCATATTGTGAGTGTCATATAATATAGATTTAGCCACAGCTAAAAGCGAAGCTCCCATTGATAAATTTATAACTTAAATCAAACAATAATTTTGTATTCCACAAATTAGTTAACTTAAGGGCACATTCATGTGACTTTTGAGAAATCGGATAGACCGATTGCAAATATGGCGACGATTTCACCAAAGCGAGGCTTTTCGGTAGCAACCGTTGCTAAGGGCTGGTTGCTGTGTTTACCCGTGCCGTTGCTGGAAAGACTGCAGCTTCTCAGACGTCTTTTCCTTTAAATTCGACAAAAATAAGTCAATTTTCTTCGCTGAAAGGTTTAAATCTGGTATACACGCTTTGGATACTGTTTTTCTATGCTAAATTGAACGATCAACTGACGCACAGCGATCACAGACAGAGTCATTTGTAGCGATCGCGATACTTTGACTGCCTGATATTTTTCATTCATTGTATTTAAGGTTCACATGTAATTATCATTCTAAAAGCTGATCTTCAATTTTTAGAAGTTGATTGCATGCCATTTTTGCTGTACATTTGTAAATAGTATCATGCCGGATAGTTGTTGCGTGCCTTTGTGCTGCAAGAGTGGTTATCGTGTAGGGCCGGATGGGAAAAAGATCACGTATCATTACCTTCCATCGGATGCTGTAAGACTGAAGATACTACTGTCAATATTATCGTTCATTAAACCTATCGTTTCAGATTTCTGATATTTCTCGATACGACATATATTTCAGGAGTGGCTTGTAAAAATTCGACGAGACGTATCTCCAGCATTTCAGATAACCGAACGAACCAAAATCTGCTCCTTGCATTTCAAGATAACTGATTTTCGTGTAACCTTGACTGGTCGTCGATATTTAAAGGACGATGCTATTCCCTCTATCTTTTCATGGTCGGCAGCATCCCCTAAGCGAAAATCACCACGTAAGAGGTCACCAAGCGATTCCGTAGCTCATGATCAGAAGCCATCCTGCAGTAGCAAAAATGACCGCAACTCGGAAAGTGATGTGGATCAAATCAGCCAGTTACGTGCGCACATTGCTCAACTTGAACAAGAAAAGAATATGCTCCAACTTCACCATAAACATCTTTCGAAAACTGTCGATGAACTTCTCGCAAACCAGTTTGGAATAACAAAATTTATGGGTGAAGACTCGGACATCAACTTTTACACCGGCTTCCCAAATTATCAAACACTACTGGCTTGCTACAATTTCCTAAATCCAGGGGAAAATGGTGAGAACATTGTTTACATCACTAGTGCGAACGACGAGTTAGAGTTTCCGGCGTTTCCAACCAATGAGATTAACCGGGGAAACAAACCCGGCAGACGTCGGAAACTAAGTACTCTGGACGAGTTTTTTATCGTCCTTGTCAGAATGAGGCTTGGATTATTTGAACTTGATTTGGCCCATAGGTTCAGGGTACATGTATCTACAATTAACAGAATTTGCATATCCTGGATCAATTTGCTGTACTTAAAATTCGGTCACCTCAACATTTGGCCAGACAGAGAGACAATAGATAAAGCAATGCCCCAGTCTTTCAAGGATAAGCACCCCAAAACAAGGGTTATTATTGATGGGACAGAAATCAAATGTCAAACCCCTTCCTCTTTGGTTCTGCATAGTGAAACTTTCTCTACGTACAAGAGTCATACGACATTTAAAGGTTTGATTGGCATTGCACCGAGTGGCCATATAACATTCATTTCGCAACTTTATGCTGGGAGCATTTCAGATAGAGAGTTAACTGTCAGGTCGGGGCTACTCAGCTTACCTTTTTCTCGTGGTGATGTAGTAATGGCTGACAAAAGCTTCACTATTTCAGATCTTCTGGAGCCCATTGTTGTTGGCTTGAATATCCCCCCATTTCTTGGTTTAAGAAGTCAACAGACCCCTTCAGAAGTTATTGCGACTCAGGAAATTGCGTCCGAGCGTATTCACGTGGAAAGAGCGATAAACAAAGTAAAGAATTTCCAAATTTTTAATCAAGTCATTCCACTGTCGTTAGCTGGTAGTCTAAAGCAAATGTGGACTGTTTGTGCTGTGCTGACAAACATGCAAAATCCAACTATTTCATAGCATGTATTGTAAAGAGGTGTACAAGTACAGGTACACTAATGAAAACTCAAGTTGAGTTATTGTCTAGGGGAGAACGTGCACAGGAATACTTGCTATTAAACGGTATAAGTTTAGTATACAAAAATTGTTTGCAAATATTTCGCTGCATTTAAATAGTTCAGATCAAGATTCTTGTCAAAAATTAAGTCGACCTATTATTTAGCACGTGCTGATACTGCCTGTAGCTGTTGTAGTAGCAGTTAAAACGGTGCACGCTGTTGTTACAGCACATGCTCCAGCTGGCACTGCTTGTGCCTTGAAATATGCAGTATAGTGCTTAAAGAAAAATTGTTCCAATTTCAACAACATAGAAGCAAAAAATTCAGGATCAAAATAAATACGTTCAATGACCATCCCCTTGAATGTATAAGTGACAAAGTCACACCACTTAGCCCCTGTAATTCCCATTTGCCCCTGAACCTGATAATAATATTTGTGCGTCGTCTTAAGCGATGGAAAGTCATCCTTTTTTTCAAGATGAAATTGACTGTCACCGGCACATGCTGTCTCAGGAGTGACATTCCTGTGTTTGTACGGACATTTAATTTCAATGATCCCGTATGGGCGATTCTCTGTTACGTCAATAACCTTCCCATCAGGTGAGCAACCGAGGAAGGGGAAGGCAGGGTTTACAACAAAGCCTGATGGAAAGGTCTTTACGGGATGTCCACTGTTTACAAGGTAATTCTCATACTGTTTCAGGGCCCTGCTTTCATTTTCAATGCCATGCTTTAGGGGAGCTGGTACACTTCTTGAGTCGACAGGCGCATTTTGATCGCTAACAAGGCCTTTCAGAAACGGGCTGGTAATCGATTTTCGACTTAAAATTTCTCCAAATGTCTACGCTGTCAATCTTGGTTTCCTTTCAGTCCACCAGCGGCTACTGTTTCGTTGTGACTGTGTCGCCCTTTCAAGATCTGCAGCATTCTCTTCATTGATTCTTAGTGAGTCATAAAATTGATTATGTTCTGAAGAGCACTGAGTGACTATGAACAAGGGGGAAACCAAAGGTAACGGGAAAGAAGGGTAAATTGTTCTAGGGACATCTTCACTGCTAGCCGGTTGCTTAGATAAGTCTACATTACACGTCACTTTAAAGTTCCCTTCAGTGGGTGCCATTTGATAACTGAGATACCCTCCCAAGGGTGCAAGACCAGCCCTGGTAAGTACCTTCTCACTTCCAGCATTCATGTACAAACTGAGGCCAAAGTTCTTGTTGACCTTCTTTAAATCATCCTTAAAGCTCTCAATCTCTGCATTAGTTGGGGCTGCCTTGATTGCAGGATACAGTGAACAAGTAATACCAGGGGATACAGAAACTGAGGTACTCTCACCTGTACATGTCGTGCCTAACTTAGGTTTTTTGAAAATTATTTCCATCAAAGGCTCCGATGATATATTTTTCCCTCTAGGCCTATGCCACTGCTGTGGAAGGGAGGTGCAAACCAAGTCATCGGGGATCATTTTAGCTTTTGTCATGGAATAGTGGGAAACTAGATACATTAGGCCTACGGCATGATTACAAAACCCCAAAGATCCAGCGACACAGGTGCAGGATGAAGCAAGTACATCGTAAGGTTGCTCTGTTGAGATCGCTAATCTTATTTTATGTGGGGGTTCACTTTTCCGTAGACTTCGGTAGCAAAGGGCTCTGAAATAAAAGGTTTTGCTCTCTTTGTGATTCTTGGCCCCGACGTTATGAAGGTAACCTTCAATAAAAAAAATTGACACCACGTTCAAAAGGCTTCATTACCATGTAGTCCGGGGAATGCTGAATGTTTTTACCGGAGTTTCGGACATATTTCACAATGGTATTATACGTGAATGGAGGAAGATCGTCCAGTAGTTGATCCATATTCTTCTCAGAGGGACAAAATCTAAACTTTTCCTCATTCTCCCTAACAAGATCTGAGTCGCTCTTTTTACTTCGAGCACGAAGTGCAGCGGCGGTCGCTTGATTATTTTGATCATTTTGCCCGCGATCATCTGTACACATTTGAAGTACTTCCTTCACTCTGCACAAAAAAATCAACAAGGGACGCTAATTTTAAACTTGCAATCACTTAGACAGAAAAAAATAATGAGACAAAAGACAAAGGTACATTTAATGGTTTTCAAGTCAGTGTCAAGTGTATTTAATCATATAAAACACAGGGTTAAAAACGCTGCCGGCTTACTTTGCAACAAGTTGGGCCTTCACTGTTAATCCTTTCAGGCTCACTTTCTTCCTTACGAGAATTTCTTTTAATTCCTTCACATGCATCTTTTCCACAGGCCTATCCATTATGAACTTAATACTGTTCGGTAAAAAGAACATACAGTGAAACTGAGTCTAAAACATTTTCAAGAAGTTCAAGTTCAAAGTCGGAAATGAGTACATCGTACCCGTGATTTTTCCTGTCATCTACTTTCCGATTTGAATAATATAGGCAAAGTAAAAAGCACTGACCTTTATTTTAACACAACAAACCGAAGATGACTTCTTCTTGAAAGTTTTTTATTGTTTCCAGAGTGAAAAAACAACAAGATAGTAACGGACTTGCATTATCATGAATAAGAGAACACTCTTGATAGCAGCTCTATTTCATTTTGTACATCCAGTGGAAAAAGACAGTTAAAAACATCACAAGTTGACTCGAAACTCTGTCAGCTTCTGCTGTCAAAGTAAACAACTTTCAAGATGCTGCATAAATTTTGCGCATGAACTCACCCGTCAAATTTTAACTAATCAGAGCATAAAAATTGGACGTGGAGCGTGACCAACACCTAACCAGGGTAAGAAAAGGCCTTTTTCGCCTGTATTTTACAAAAACTGGCTGAATTTTTGCGTCTGAGGTCAGTTTGAAATCAAAATCGTAATAGTGCGGGGCGAAACTGACATAAACACAACATGTTTGCTATGAATTTTAAAAAGGTAAACGTGAGCCTGCGATCATTTGAAAACGAGTAAATTGTCAGCTGATAACTTCAAAAAATACTTGACGTTGATGGGTCGACACCTGAGCCCGCGATACGGTCAGGTGATACTGGTCAGCGGATACCCTGTTTTGACAGCTGTCAATTTATGACAACATTGATGTGCAATCAGCTTTCCCCTGGGCTCCTAAGTAGCTAGAAAGTGTGAGAGTAAACATTGGTATGCCTGTGGTGCGGACGGACGGTCGCTCGGTCGGTCGATCACGTGATGACCAAATTTTCTGGGATGGGTAGATTTATTTAACCATGGTGCTCCGCTGGCGCGCAGAGCTCCGCTATAAAAGATGAGGACTTGCCAAGACACGCCTGAGACACCCCTCGCTTCCTTTTGATAGTCTCCCCTACCCTACCCGTACAATCTGTAGACGCGTACGTACGTACGTACGTACGCTCGGTCAGTCACGTGACAACCAAGCGAAAAGAGGTTGACCATATTCCATGAGTATGAGGCTCTGTCCCACGCGAGCTTCGCGCGCGGGGGAGCCCCGCTAATATATCCCTATTAGAGTTACGGTATTCTTGCTTGGAGATGTGCCAGCAAAACCAGATTAGATTGTCTTCGTATTAAGCATAACAAATGTCTCCGCACCATCTTCTTTTTACATCCTAGAGAGAGTACTGCTCCCTATTTCAAACTCCTAATAATCCTTAAATTAGATAATATATATAAATTAAAAATATGTTGCTTTATACATAGAATGAGAAATGAGACTGATAGCATTCCAGATATTTTCCTTGATGTCCTGACTCCAGCATCGCGTATACACAATCATAATACAAGATTTGTCAGTAAGCTGAATTATTTTAGGCCAAGAGTATCCACCAACTTAGGTAAGAAGTCCTTTAAATTCTCCGCTCCAAAAATCTGGGAGACTGTACCGCCTGGTCTCAAGTGTCTACCATATCAAAAGTTTAAGAAAGAATGGAAGTCCTATCTTCTAACCAACCAAATCTTACCTTGCTTATATGTTCTATCACTGATACTATCTAAGATTTTATTCCTCTCTTTACTGCTGCCGATTATTTGAACATGACGGTGTCCAACAAGAAAGCTCTTGCTACTTTGGACACTGTACACAAATGAACTTAATGTCTTTTAGGTAATTACTATTTTTCAGCTACTTTATTTCTACCTACGTGCACTTATGTAAATATCTTATATAGTGGGAAATAAAGAATTGAATTGAATTGGCTTTCTACAGTTATTGTTTGCTTGTTGCTTCCTTAAAATGTTGAATCGCCAGCATGTGTATTCAGGTTTTTTACGTGATCTAAATAATATAAGTAAAAATAGTGCAAAAATACTTTGGTGGAAATTGTTCAAACTTAAAGCTTGTGGTATCCGGGGAGGGGGGGGGGGACCAAAACCCAAAATCCCGCGAAAAAATACCACGCCGAGTTCCTTAAAAATTTCCAGAAAGCATAAAATGATATAATACGAAAAATAAAAACAATAGAAATTGAATGTTTGTGTTTGTTTATTCATCATACCATCTGAAGTTATCTTTTCCGCATCTGGTCATTTTAACAACACTCCAGACACCCAAGACAAGTTTGGTTGTACTTGGGATAGGCCGTACCGGATACGCCTGACACTACTTCAAATACGCCGTACCGGTCTACGCCTGGCACTACCTCAAATATTCAGAATTGTTTTGAATACCAAAAACAATCCTTCTTAAATCAAGCCACCCCCTCCCCCCCCCCCCCCCCCAAAAAAAAAAAGATTCCTTGAACCGAAAATTTCAAACCCCCCAAAACCCTTCGATCATCCCCATCACCCTGGGTGTGGTATTGTGTTTGAACTCTCACCCTATTCATGTTTTTATCGCTACACTCCACTTATACTGTTCACACAATTTTATTATTTCTGCTTTCGAGAGCCTGGGTTGGGATTTTTATGCTTCTTATGATGAAAATTTAAATTCCTTGGCATTTTTTAAGTTTTCTTTATCATGTTGTTTTTGCAGCGTTCACAACAGTCATCAGCAAAATAAACGAACGCAGAAATACATCAGAGTTCTTGAAAACCGGCTAGATAAGGTAACATTTAGATACATATCTTCAGGATAATCGAGTAACCGTAAGTGGCCCGGTGCTATGTCTGCACTAATGGGTTTTATAAAGTTTTATTGTGCAAAAATGTTTAAACATTACACAATTTTGAACCATCCACACGGAAAGCCTGCAAAAATTACATAATTTTCAATTGATATTTAATTAAATTAGATAAGCGTCTCTTTAAATTTAAATACAGACGACACCATTAAAGTACTTAGTAATATTACATTACTGGAGATCTGCTGCTTTGATGCCTTTTCTGTACGTTTGCATAATCCAAACTAAGATAAATAGTGCTGTAGTTATTGCGACTTTGCTATACACATTTTCATGTATATAGCAAAGTTATTATCAGTTATTATCAGGGTAAAAGTACTATTTATCCATGGGAATTTATCAGTGATTAATTACAATTTGGAAAATTTTTGTGACATACGTATGCCGCGTTGCCCTCTTTAACATTGTAATTGCTTTATGTGAGTTGAAAAGAAAACAAAAGAAAAAAGATCATCAACACTAAAAAAAGAAATAAAAAAACTATTTTAACTGTATTTAAGATTATCTCAGGTGGCTGACTGCATCTTGCATGCCATTCTTCTTCAGGCAAATATTGACTTCAACACTTTCTTGTCGGAAAATGGTAAACTGCGAGAAACTTTTGACCATATGCGCCTAGAAAAGAAGACTTTTGACACCATTCGATTGAAGTTAGAGAGAGAATTAGTTGAGAACAAGCAAAAGATCATGGAGGGTATTGAAACATCAACTACAGCTTACGAGGCCCGGTAAAGTAGTAGTAAAGTATGTTGTAGGTCAAAATGAAGTCCAGGTTCTAATATTATTTTACCTTAATGTTTATTCTTAATTTCCTTTGAGTCGTAGCTCTCATTTAGAAATAATTAGAGCTACAAGATAAAGGCAGGGGATAAAGGAAATTAAGAATCAACCTTGGTTAAAAAAAAAAAATTAAACCTGAATTTAATTTTCATGAATATTGTTACCATAATTATAGACTGAAAAACAAGCCAAGTTAATGTCTTTTGATAGTTTGTTTTAATGTGTAGCTTTTACACCCACTCCTGGCAATCATATTGCAAAGTCCAGTAGCCCGCGTTGCAGATGTAATCAAACCGCGGTTAACTAGCGATTTACCTTACAATGTAAAAGTTTTGTCTGTGGCCCAGGCTAGAATTCAGCTACATATTTTAAGAATGTTTACTGTAGGAGACGCTGTACGACCCATCACAGCAAAGATCAGGACAGGCAAGCATGTCACAAAAACCACAAACTAATCAACGTTGTTGCTAGCAGTTTACTTTCTCATGCCTGCGTGTCTTTTTTCTTGAAACAAGAACATTCCAGAACTTCTTCTGCAGGTCTCGGTTTTGTTAGTTTTACATTAGATATTTTGATGTACAATGTAGTCAGCATATATCACCGCAAATAGCAATGGAGCCGATGAAAGGATGGGTGAATTGATACCTTAAATACTTTTTGCTTTATGTTTTCAATTGACTTTTCACGTTTTAGAGATGAAGCACAAGGAAAAATGATGGCATTAAAAGAAAAAGCTGATAAAGATTTATCACAATATAACACTGAACTTAAGGAGCTCATGCGTATCATAGAACATGATCGCAAGTTGAAAGAGTTCATGAGGATAAAAGGCGAAGAGAGAGCTGAAATGATGGAAGGCGAATTGTCATCACTGAAAAAGAAAAAAGATGAAAAAGACAAAGGTGATAAAGCAGAGGAGACTATTGAGGTAAAATAACTGCGAGCATTTAAAAAGTGAACTCGAAGTAAAATATTGACTTGGTACGTTTTTTAAATGATAATGGGCATACATACATGTATTTTTGTTGCTGTAATCTGCAATCAGGCGTTCTTTTTTTCTTCTTCTCGCCTCCGAACGAAAAAGGGAACAAGGACCGCCTGATCCCAGCGGGCAGGCTAGAGATGCAGTTTTTTTTTTTAGTTAAAACTAGTGTCAGCGATATATAATATAAAGTTGAACCTCTCCGCAACGTTCATCCTTGCCATCCCTTGCAACAGATGACAAGAAACAGTTTTAGTGCCAAAGTATAGTCTTGAATAACAAAACTGCACCATTATTTTTGAAATTCCATTCAATGCGAAGACAAGTTTTTATACCTTTTTAAAGTGATAGCAAATAGCAGGAGACCCTTTTGATTCATATGGAAAAGAGCTAGTTATTCAAATAATCAACCTTCGTTTGGACGAAGTGCTTGCGTTGCAGCTTTGTATCTTCCTGCAATGGGAAGCCAAATGTTTTTTATACAATTTACTTGAAACTTGTCTACTTAGGAAATGATTGCACGGGTTTGTTAATACACCATGTTATTTGGCTTTTCTTGTCTCTGTTTTTTAGTCTTACGAGGAAGCTTTTCAGACCATAAAAGAAGCCACATGTATAGATGACATCGATCGGTTGGTAACTAAATTCATTGAAGTGGAAGATAAAAACTTTGCACTCTTCAACTATGTTAATGAACTTAACAATGAAATTGAACTGTTGCAAGAACAAATTAATGAGGTAACGTATCTTTCATCTTTTGAACTTGTTATTTTTATTGCTTTTCTTATTCATGCAAGAATAAATATATTCAATTTCACTCAGTAGAGTACAAGTAACACTCAAAAAGAGTACAAATGTGTCTCACGGTATTTGTGCTCCAGAAGACCGGTTTGACCGGTTTTCTACAAACGTCGCACATGGCAGAAAATACATTGAGCGCTTACCATTTGTATAGAAAACCCGGAAATTCGGGGGAGAATTCAAATGGAACGGTTCATCCCGGTGGGAATTTTCCGGAAAAAAAGTGATACTTTTCGAGGTATTACGCTTTTAACGAAACGGCCGAAATTTTCTGTACCATTTGTTTGGATTACTAGTGCCAGGCTTCATGTCGAGAGAAAGCGAAAAATTTACCGGTATTTTGTAAATGGTACAACAGTACAACTCAATCACGTTCCTGTTTTCGGTGCCAAAAAAATACTAGAACCATTTGACGGAAATTTTTCACCGAAATTTCCGTACAAATGGTAAGTGCTCATTGTTTTCGGAAGAAAATAAAGAGAAGTAGCCAAATTGTAAAATTAAATAAAAACCGTGTTTCTGGAGTAAAATCACCTTACCAACAAAGAAATGTCGACGTTTATTAGAAATAGTCAGAACAGACAAACTTAATAAGCATACAACAGAGAAGATGAAAACAGACCTGGATGTGTGTAATATTTAGAGAGATCGTGATGGCGACAATCCGTGAAACAAACAGCGTCCATTAAATACAATACCCGACGAGGAACTGAACAGTCTTTTCTTCTAATTCTTGTAAAATTTGAGAAAACTCGACATGGTAGACTCTAGACGTTCTGTAAAGACTTTTCCTTGCGAAGATGGGGTTTCAAGTCGGTAGTTTTCGAGGAGCTGTTTGAATCTCCTTTAATTCAATTGTGGGAGAATTTTCGTCCTTCCATGGCAATTTGCTCTGCTCAGTTTATCTTCTTGCAGTCGGTTTTACACAAAATCGAAAGAACATGAATGTTTGGATGAACTCGTGCCCTTGTTAAGTGTTATAATTAGCCAGTCTTTACAGTCTGGCGTCTTTCCAGACAGTCCAGACATGTGGAAAGAGGCTCTTGTAACTCCTACGCTAAAGAAGTGTGGTTCTGACCTTGCTCTCAAAAACGTTCGCCCTATATAATCTGAAATTTGTTCCTACGTTAGTTGAACGAGCAGCAGCGGAACAACTTCAGACTCATCTGGTTAAGAATTATCTCTTTTTTACGCTTCAGTCGGCATATCGTCCTAGCCATAGCACTGAAACAGCCCTACTCAAAATTAAAAATGACATTTAGTTGAAGATGGACAAACAACACTCTACGCTTCTTATCCTTCTGGCCCCGGTTGTTCAAACGTTGGAAAGCGCTATCCACTGGATAAATCACTATCCAGCGGATAAGTGTTAAGGAAACCAATCGCGTTATCCACTGAATAGATTTCTATCCGGTGGATAACGCTATCCAACGTTTAAACAACCAGGGCCTGGTTTCCTTTAATAGCCGCGTCGATGTTCATGATAGGAGCTTTTATCGAGTTATTTTGGGATGAAGTTTTTATGGTTTTTATGGTTGCAACATGCACGTACAGCTGTCGCATTTGTGTACGGGAATTTTATGGAACGGACCAGTTCGATTCGGTTCGACCAAATGACTTGGGACCACCTTTGAACGTGTTCGATTTTGACCAGTCTGGTCATTTCGGCTGGTTGGACCGAAATGTCCCTTTCCATTTGACAAAATTGTTGTCCCCAGTACCGCTCTTTTGTATCCTTCTTACAAGAACAATAACCAAAAGCGCGGTGGCTTGGGTCGGATCTGTGCAACCGGAATGTACCTTTCCATTGGACACGTGGACTTTCCGAAATTTCAATCCGGAATTTGCGTTGAATGGAAAGTGCTCTTGATCTACCGAGTAATCAAGAGTAAACCAGTTTCAAAAGTTTTCGTTTCTGAGCAATCAGCAACAACGTTGCTTAGAGCACGCGAAAACATTGCGAAAACAGGGTTTTGTAAAGTAGTTACGGTCTGCCACCCATTCTCCTTATTAAGAATATAAGTATTTACTGAGCTCTATACCCCTCTAGTTGAATAATAAATCTCTTATTGGACGGGTTAATGAGTAGTATTGTGGGGTATTTTTACGAGTCACGCCGTATTTTGGCGTACCTGTAGGGCGAGTCAAAATACAAGGGATGAGTAAAAATATTCCACGATACTACACACTAAACTGTGCAATAAGATAACGACCTCCGATTGTCTTTATTTGATTACTTGGTTGTATCATCTAAATTTGGTAGTAAAGATTGTTGTATCACCGTTATTAAAGTTTGTCATTTTATTTCTACTGTGTAACTGCGATATCAACAGAATCAAGGAGAGATTGAAAAGTTTAAAAGTGAGGAGGTGGAGATGGCCACCCATAGAAAGGCCCTGCTTATGGATCTGGAGAACAGCTTGAGTTCGTGCACAGAACAGGCAGATCTCTATGACACACAGTACAAACAGAGCAAAAAAATCATTGAACAACTTAAATCGGGTTAGTTCATAGTATTGTTAAAAATGTTATACTGCCAGAGTTTAAATTTAGCACACATTTGCTGTAGCAAATAGAATAAAGACATTCGCTACTTGTAGATTTTGTCTCTAGGTATACGTAAAAGGTCCTTCGTAAGAGGCCTTTTTACGTAAGAAAGTTGGACAACTGGCCCGCAAAACCTAAACTCAATTCCTTGGCTATCTTGATAGAACATAAACGCGGAAGCGTATATAATGTTTAGAGCTTCTTCGTATCGTTAGTTACCATTGACTGACATGGTACCCACTTTATCTCTTGTTATATTCCATGCGGACATACCTTTTCGCCACAAAGTACTTCGACAACACTTAACTTCTTTCTCAAAATTGTACCGCAAAGATCTTTAATCAAATGCTTGCTAGAAAAAGTTTTATTAATTCGCAACTTTGCCGTAGAACGATAGGCACAAACTGGTAGGGTTTATTTTTTTATAGGGCTTTTTTAACTAACGAGAAGTACATTCTCACCACATCACCATTTAGCGACGCTTAACAGGGCAACGTCTGCATGGAAGCTACAAGTAGTTTAGAGTAAAAAAATGCCATAATAATCAGGTAACCTCTAAGGAAGACGTTGTTCGTGTCTTCTCTCAACGCTGCTCCCTTCCCTCCTCCCTGGGGTTAAAAAGAGCCGGTTTAAAGGCTTGTTTGTAGTGGAAGGTGCACTTAGCTTATCCAGTTAGTTTACAGGCACTCCACGCAAATACTTAGAAACAAATAATTTAAATACACCCCGCTAACATCTATCCAGCTAGACCTATCTGCTTTTCGGGCGACTGACCCATTTGCAGACGTTGCACTGTCAGACATCTGATCGAGGAGGAAGCAACAGAGAGTTCGCTAATTGGCCTTACTGACAAGGAGACTGAAGGCCGAGTTTTCTTAGTATTTTAAAGAAACTTTCAATGAACAGTTACAATTCTGCTTTGGTTCGTTCTGTTTTGTTTTCAAATGAATTAACTTCTTGAAGAAAAATGTAAAAATTTATTTAGCGCCCACTCTTAATGTCAGAGGCAAATGACTGCTTAGTTTAGTAAAGGCTTCTGTTCAGATATACAGATATATTAGTGTTTCGTTTCAGGTGTAGACTCGCTGTTTAACAAGATCAACTGTGACCGTACTGCCATAACTGACATGTTAGGTGGAAAGGCAGGGGTAACAGATGCCAACATGATGCAGGTAACTTTTAGCCCGCAGAACAATTTTTTAGTTTTTGTCTACACAGTTTACTAAGATAAGGTCAGCCAGATCTATGTTTGGCTTAAGTCTCGTATTTAATACAATGGAAGCCCTCTACAGTGTTTACCTCAGTGCCCCTCAGTGACAAGGGTTATTGGCTGCTGTAAAAAGTTGGCCATGTGCGGCAGGTAGACACTTTCTTTATAGGAAAAGGGTAGAGCATCTCCATTTCTTATAGTGTGCACACTATATTGTCTCAAAGTTGAAACAGTCCCTTATGTCGTAAAAACAGAGACCAAATAATGCTTGGACAAAATGATGTTATAAAGTGAAACCGAGGAAGCTACCGTGAGTAAATTCGTTTGCACGAAGCTTGATTTTCTAAAATAAAAAAATGCCACGGCCGTTGTGTAAAGTTGGCCTTCAGTAGAGGTTCTACTGTTCAATCAACAATCGGTCAATCTTTTTTAATTGAAAAGTAAATACTTAAAAGAAACTGATAGCAACTAGTTGGCTGACGTGGACTCGCAACTAAAACGTTAAAAGAAGGCCTAGCGGGATCCAAATACGAAATACCTACATTAGCCATTTAAAACTTTTTTCAATTTTTCCTCCTTTTTTCTCCTTTTGTCCCCTTATCTGTCAATATTCGGTAACAACTAAGATGTTTTCTTCATTTGACGTGCACTTTAATTCTTATTTTAGGTTATTTTAATCTGATCTGAATCAACTTGATTTGTGTTTGGTTTTTAGTTTCTTGGATTAATTGAGCAAAGGACAAATGAACTTCTTCAAGTTCATGGATTCGTTGCCACCAAGGTTTGCAAGTTTTTTCTTAAACTCATTAATTATTGATGTGCTGATGACCCAATCAGCTTGCATCAATTGAGTCAGGTGCATGTATTTTGATACCCAATGAACATACCGATCAAGACACATTCGATTAGTTCAAAAACTGATCAAGACACTGATCAAGGAACTTGAATTTTAATCAGTCTTAATACTAAATACAGTATATTTGCCGCTTCAATCATTACTTAAAACAACAATAGGGCATTATATTATTCTTTCAACTTTTCCGCTGTAGAAATAGATCGTGTTCAATAACGACTTAGCTGATGTAGTTCCCAGCAATTTCTTCTCCCAGAATGTTGCTTCTTCTTGCTCGCTCACAAACTCCTTCTCTTCCTTCTTGCACTTAAAGTGCTACTGAAGCCCTTCTCGAACGCCATCCTTCATCTCGGCATTTAAGCAACGTCGGAACAGGACAAACCTTCGAAAAGCAACACACCAAATTCAATTCCCAAAACAGTGCATTTTAAGATTGTGAACAATGCGGTCTAAAAGTTGTCAGTTACCTTTTGTCACTAGCGTCCAAAGGGTTCAAAGCTTCGGATCCATTTTTCTCCTCCAAATACCGCTTGAGCGCACAAATGATACCATAAACAGTGGCTTGGGAGGGTATCTTCCACCGGACTTTTTAGCTACCTCCATCACGAATTTTGACAACCAATAGTTCAGCGACAGAGCATCCATTCCGGCAATATCTGCGCTCAGAGCAGCTGTAACCTTGTGTAAATCGTAGTCCTTGAAGAGACCACCGCAATCTAATACCGGAACTTGAACCTCTCTTAACCTCTGCCATTCGGCAAGAATGCTCACAGCCCACTTGTTTTTATACTTAGTTGAAGCTGGAACGGCGTCATTCACCAGAACATTTTCTTGAAAAGAAGTTTTAGGAGCGCGAAATCGTTCTGATCCGGACTCGACCTCCATCACGCACCGTAATGTTAACCTACTAAAAAACCCGCCAGCATGGCCGCATATTAAATATTCATTTCAGTTACCACGAATAAGAAACAAACAATAGCCTATTGAGCACGTTTTCTAATTACCTATTCTTCGGAAATAATTCCACTAAATTCTCACACTAGTTTGAGAAGCTAGCTCAAAACCTCGTGCTTCGGTTTTCATCAGGGGTTCCAAACAGCTCGAAGCAATAAAAGCACTCCGCCTTCGGCGTTGTGCTTTCATCCGTTTCTCGGCGTTTGGAACCCCTGATGAAAACCTCGCACTCGTTTTTGATCTATTACTTCTTAAATTGTGGTCTTAGCAAGTTTTTTTGTTGTCGTATACGTGTTTGCGGGTAGCAAGGTGTTTTCGCTTCTGTTAAGTGCCTTCTGTCCCCGTTTTGGAAGTGAGAAAAGCAGTCAGTCTCTCAAGTTTTGTTATTAATTGAAAGTCTTTTAAGAGCCCATGACTGTAAAAATCGAGAATCGCTGGCCAGGCTAAAAAAATCGAAAATGCTGATAATTGGTCAGAAAAATCCCTTTGGGGAACTATCTTCGAAAAAAATATTTTCAACTTTCAGGAATCTATAGTTTTCGAGAAAATGAGGAAAAACGAAAATAGCGGTTTTTACCTAATTAATTATGCAAAAATTAGAGTAAAAATGGCCTACTTTATCGCGTCTGTACCGAGGCAAGATTCAAAGCTATAAAACAGAAATATTTTTGTTTAAAAGCATTCTATCTTTACTTTCTATCTATGGTATGTTTTAAATCATGAACATGATTTTGAATTTCTTACGGTTTTAAAAACTGCCATCAAACGCACTTTTTAAAATGGGTAAAAAATGAGCAACTTCAGAGGCAAAAAACTCACCTTGGTATGTGTGATACCTAGCCAAAATGTATGACAAAGTTTATCTCTTATATTAATAGAATGCGAAATAAAAAATCTGGGTACTCCGAATTCGCCTTTACAAAATAAAAAGATTCGTGACCACCAGTGGCAAAATGCCACAAATTTGCATAAGTCAATTTTGTGGTAACCTTTTCCCCATATCTTTACTCATGCCGACGTAATTAATGCTCAAACTTGAGCGGTTTCCCGCTTTAAAAACCCAGTCTAGCCACCTTAATGCACCTATCAATGTAAAGCCGGCGGGGGAGGAGGCAGGGCATGGGGTGGGGATTTGATTGTCTTTGTTGGCCCTGGGGTAGGGCATTTGATTGATCTTGTTCTCCCAGGGGAGTGGACATTTGAATCTTTCTTCGCCCGACGTGGAGATATTTGACTGCCGACTCGGACTAAAAAGACTGAGACCGAACATATGTTTCCCACTTCCACGCTTCACGCTTGCGCCGTACGGTTTGAAAAGATCAGGAAGTCATGGAGGCCAATGACAACAAGCGAAGGCTGAGTGGATTTTACTGTTTTGTCTTCAAATTGCGTTTGTTTTAGCGTGTTTATGATCAATTGAACCTCTTAAAATACTGTGGTATCAAAGTAAACGGAAGTAAAGAGAAACCAAGTCTATTTTTGCAAGTACAATTGATGAGTGTATGGGTCATTCGCTACAATCACTGTAAACTTATAAAACTGACTTTTTTGTGCCCTTTACTAAGAACGGTATATTTAAACTTACAAAATGTGGACTTTCTCCTAAAGGTTTATGTATTCTACACAGTGTAACACGGATTATGGTTAAAACGTATAATTGCAGCTGTAACAGGAACGTGTATCTTTGGTGATGCAGTAACGTTTATAAAAGATTGCAGAGTTTTATTTGGAGATATTTTTATTAGCAATGTGCAGCCTGGGGTTGGGAAATTTGGTTGCATTTGACTGGAATGATTTGCCCGTGGGCAGGGAGTTTGATTGCAAATTTTTGAAAAAAGTCAAATCCCCACCCCATGCCCTGCCTCCCCCCGCTGGCATTACATTGATAGGTGCATAATTCGCAGCAGATTACCATTTACTTTTATTTTCAATTTTTTTTAGGAATCTGATCGTGAGGATGAACCCTCTGTGGCAGTCGGCCTTTTGGGTCAGGGCCCTCAGCCCGGGATGTCGTCGGTTTCCATTATTCCTCCAACGACTGGAGACGAGTATGATTCCGATGGTTCTTCGGGAACTGAAGACGAGCAGCGACCGCTGACCCAAGAAGAACTGAAAAACAAAATCTTGAAAGGGGTAAAAAATATTTATTTCCGCTGCTTCTTGCTAGAAGTACCCTTTATATCTTGCATTAACCATTTGGTGTACCTCGTACGTAGAACGTTGGCTTGCACCATTCGATGATTTTATTGTCCGACCGTCTTCACTTAAAGCCGCCTAAGTCGCAAGAAGACAGTATAACAATTAGCAAGAGAGGATAAAAGGGACAGAGAAGGCATCCCCCCCCCCCCCCCCACACACACACACACACACACCCTATTCCATAGGTAATTCGTCTCGAGTTATTTTTAAGACACACAGATCCCAAGGGGGATTAGACAACAGCCAATCACATAGCGCGAATGTGTTCCGCGTGGATGACCCACGCTCAGACCCACGCGTTCTTCACGAATTGACGCAGAAAAAAATGGTGGAAGACTCGGAGAGCGATATTGCTATTCGTTTTGTCGACGAAAACGACTAAAGAGAGATTTCTGCTAAAGTGGTGTCAGCGAAGTGGAAATTAAAAAAGAATCGCCCTTCCTCTCTTGCATAGAGCTAAGAGTACAGCAGGGAAATCCTTAACACGCTGAATATTCTCTCAGGATCATTTATAATTTACAGTTTGAAGAGAGCAATTTCTGGTGTGATATTTATTCTTAATTTTATTAGTCTTTTATTATTCAACAAAAATAACACTTGGCGTCCTACTTGCTTTATTGTAGAAACGACCGGTTTCAATAGACCGGCGAAATTTGTCATTTTATTAAAGCACTGAGGTTACGACAACTTCGAGTTAAACTGATTTCACGGGTTGTCAAAGGGTCCAGCGATACCCTTTTCCCAGGTGAGCGCCGACTCATTTTGTTTCAATATTCAGAAATGCTCTCGATCTCTTTACGCTTTCATTGCCTTTTGCCCGACATGTTTTGCACGGCGTTTAGTCATGCGAAACCTCCACGAAACATCCACGCAGCGCGCGTGATAACTTTATCCCGATTCTAAAAATAACTCGAGACGAATTACCTATGGAATATTCCTTTCCGAAAAAGTTTTAATTTTTGACGCCATACTTATATTTGTAGACTATTTTGTAGTTATACATAGACTTCATAGAGTATTTTTAGTCCAAAATGGCACAACTAGACCGAATACTTTCCAACTGACTTATCGTCCATTAAAAGACAATTTGGAGGTTATTAACCAATATACGTTTACTCAATAGATCACAAAGCGCGAAGCTCACCCAAAGAAGTCACAACATCCAGGGTCAGCAGGGTCTGAGAAATCTCCTACCAAGAAAAAGAAAGGTGCCAAGTGAATCAACTGCAGACTAAACACTCCCTAGTAGCAGAAGGTGACCTATCAGCCCTTTGCTACCACCACTGAACTTACCAATAATGTGATTACTGAGAAATGTTTTCCTTCAGGTTTGGTGTTGGTTGACACCTTGTTTTGCAATTGATCAGCGTGCCTTTCAGATGTACGTTTGAAAAGTGTATTTGACAATAAAATGTTTGTAAATACCGGGTATGAGAACGTGGGTGTTGTAACAAATAAGTCCAGCAGCCCGTTTAGGTTACCACGGTTCCCTCGCTCATACGGGTTGTTAAACTGTTGTTTTAAAGGTGCTTCGCTTCTTACAGCGCTATCTAATAAAAGAGTCTGTAAGACAAATCATTCCTGAATTCTAAATGAGTAAAATATTGTAAAACTATAGGGCAGCACTGTTTACAGGGACATTGGTAACTATTAACATTTGATATACTATAATGTTCAACATTGCTTGAGAAAAGATGAGGTTCAAAGGTGGCAATATGTACACCTTTAAGTTCATATATATCCTCATTCCTATGTAGAGTCTGAAAATATTGTACTAATTTATGCATGGATGGTATTTCCAACAACACACATGTCCTGTGCCTTCACTGTGACTGTTACGATACATATCTCTAGCATGAGAATCAAATACATTATATCCCCCAGCCTCAATGCTGCAGATACCAACACCAATAATTGCCACCGTTAAAATGAATGAGTTGCAGTTCAGTGCATGCATTTCCTTGACAGTACGGAGCTTGAATTGTCTTTGTAGCATCTACATAAACTGAGGGTCCTGGATTCTTCTCTACATCAGTACAAAGCTTTAATTGGCCAAAATTAACGCGGTGATTCAAACCGTTGTAAGCACTATAAAATGGATAATTGCATGTACAGTAGGGGCAAATTCTTACTTAAAAGCCTATTTGGATATCTCATTCCACCTAAATCGCCTGGCTTTGATGCTTAGACGACAGATACACCTGACCTCGTTTACGAACTAGTTTTGGAGTTGCCCCTTAATTAAAAACCTCACACTGTTGCAGTTACTTCTGTACCTGTTTAAGCGTAAACCTTTTCTATTTTTAACGTAACAATGAATTTCAGATGACAATGGTGTATTCTTCCGAATACTCTTCCATACAAAAAGTGTCACTTTCCGTGTTTTCTGTAACAAAGATTTTAATTTATTCATCGGTAGCACAGGGTCCAGAGGAGATGTGTTTGTCATTAGAACATCAAAACCCGTCGAAAACCTCTGAAAAATAGGTTATTTTGACCGCGTTACAGTTTCGTTACACATTCAATAGACCGCAAACCAAGAGACTGAGGGCTCGCAAGATCGGCTTGCAGTATAAAATACGGAAAGGGAGGAAACAAATTTGGGGCCGATTTTCGAACCTCGGAAACTCAAATGGAATTGAATGAAATCCCCTGATTTTACTAACCTGATCTAGAATTCTTATGTATTTGCCAAATACTGTAGGAAAATGGCATAAAAAAGCGTTCAAATTCATTTTCGGCGACCGAAATTTTACGGCTTCGAGATAGCGCTTTCGTTCGCTGTGCACCGCAACAGATGATCACGGAAATGACGTAGTAAAGTAAATGTGCTCAAGATCGGAGCAATAAAAGGGGATGGTAAGCCTACATGACTTTTACCTCATGCCAAAATGCTGCTCGTTCCAATAGAGTTTTTTCCTCTGCTGAGTAGATTATGCTCTGGAAGGTTCTACATTTTCACTGAGCCAATGTTATTTTTGCCGCTTGTTTCAAACTGAGAGGTCATGACTCACATATCGATTTACTGTGGTTATTGTTTCTGGTCGGCAGGATTTGCCCTCTGATACTAGCGCATTTTCTTTGACCTCTTTTGAAGCGTGAAGCTTTTTATTACGGCTGAACAAGGGTTCCAATTTTCTCCAAAGTGCCTTCTGGATCTGAATGACTAAGCGATTTTCTTTAATCCGTGAATGTAATGTTTTTCTGCAATGCTGTATCACGCTGGGCCCAGCTCGTTAATTTTGTTTGGAGAATGTTAAATTATTACGGATATTGATTTACAGGTCGTGTGTACTCTTGCAATAAAACGTGACACTGAGTAGAGCGGACGTACAAGGCAACTGTAATGTATCATCACGACTGCGCCATTCTTCGCCAACAGTGTTACCAATTGCGTCTTTGGCTGTGCGTTTTGCGACTACAGGGAAGCCAAACCTGCTTAAGACGTCGAAGACTGTTGAACAACAAATGTCCAATCTTGAAATTAAAACTCTGTTGCCTTCGCATAGATCTCTGAGATCTTTAAAACTCCCTCCGCAGCTGATGTTTTGACTCTGGAATTAGCAGCGGTCTGTTGCTTTTGCGTTTCCGGTCTCATTCACTTCCGTCACCAAGTGATGCGGTTCACAGCGAACGAAGTCACGTGGTATATGCCTGCCCATATGTAGCAATATTTAATATCAGGAGCCCATCAAATGGAGCCTCCATCTCCATTAATTTCTTGAGTCAACCCTTTCCCGAGTAGATTTATAAATAGAACGGCTTGTTTCCCGCGAAAAGTGTCATATTTCCGTGAGTCTCGTATGTCACCGTGAAAAAAATGAAGTTGGATGAAGTCGAACTCAGAAGCCCGTCCTTCGACCGTTTTCCTTTTTTACTATACGTCCATTTTTACAGTTTTACAGCCGCTGGGATCTGGGATGAAATAAAAGTTAATGAATTACCCGACTGAGACTGAGCATGAAGCGATGGGACAAAGGCAGCGAACTGAGGATCACGGAAAGGTTCTTTGCGAGTGTTTTTTTTTTTTTTTTTTTTTGCCGTCATACATCCCACATTTAAGCATGCACCTTGAAAAGAGTCGACGATTAAGCGTTCTGTGGACGATTTGAAACTTCTCGATGATCAGCGCCGAAAAAGTGCCAGGATCATTTATTTTTGTCATCGCCGTGGAGTGGATTTCGCCAGTTAAGCACCGTGTGCAAAAGCGATGACCTAAGTAGCAACTAAGGAGGAATGCTTCAGAAAAATTGCAGTCTTCCTTTACAACTGACTTGTATCACCATGAGAGTTGCCTGATAAAACTGGCACTTGAAAAGTTGAACAGAAGACAACAGTTGCTCGACCGTGAAGCTAACTCAAAAGTAATTTGCTAACGGTGGAATTTGTGACATCGCGCTCCAGTCCAAAGACCCTCTTATCTCAAGAAAAACAAAATGGATTGTATCTGCGCCCAAAGAATTATGACTGACCAACAGGAGAATTCTCAGCAATTAATGTAGAAGTTTAGGCCAATTCTTTCCTTCGAATTCGCATCTGTAGATCACTTTTTTGCGAGAAAACAATGGCTGGGCTCGGCGTTACAAAACATAGCAGGGAATCATCACACTAACTGACGGACAAAACAACCACAGTATTTATTCAGACAAACGCATTTCGGATAAAAACTTGAAAAACTAGAAATTTGATTAATATTGAGTCATTTAACCGAAATAAGAACCTTAACGCTCAGAAAAATTGGCTAAAGAAAACGAATCCTGTCAGAACTACAGACTGCAGGTAGTAGTTAATCCTTACGCATGTAACAGACCAGCTTAATGTGAGACAAGCAACCAAAATTAAGATTAACATAGTCAGAGTTTAAAACTCTCCACAGTATAATCTACCCGCTAGAAAGAAAAGAAAGAAAATCTCTGAGGGATGAAAACGCCAAAGTCACGTTTCACTAGCTTATGATTTTGTTTGGCCTGTCAGCACCGGATTTCCTGCTGTTTCATGAAGTACAATAGCAGTGTCATTTAGTCGTTGTGATTGGCTCTTCCCTCCGTCGGCGCGCGAAATCTCCCCTGGGAACCGTTCTAATTATAAATCTACTCGGGAAAGGGTTGACTCCAAGGGCTTGTATGGGAGATGGAGGCTCCATTTGATAGGCTCCTGTTAATATCTGTTGATTCATGTTTGATTTGGACATGATTTCTTTTAAATTTAAACCTCGCATCTAAAATTTATTTAATTTAAAAGTTTCATTTAATCCTTTGGAAATTTCATTTAAATTTCTTACGGAAATCCATTTAATCTTCGATTAAATTATGGTTTAAACTTTGACATTTTCGTTTAATTCATTCTATCCATTTAAATTTAAACTTTGGAATTCCCATTTAAAATTTACTGAAAAATGTCTTTTAAACTGCTGAATTCTAACTTAATCCTTTAAATTGAAACGTTGACAAATTTCTTTTAAACTTACCAATGTAAATTATATTTAAACTGCGAAAGTAAAATTCATTTAATCTTCCTGGGGCGAGCTCAGCCGGGATCACGTGCTCAGGTCAAATGGCAAGGTCACATGTCGTATCCTCGCCTGCAACTTTTATTGGCAGTAGAAAGTGTGGACGAAGGAACGAAAGGAAGAGTGAGCGAATTCCTAAGCGAAGCATCAAGGCTTCTGCCTTCCAGCACCTCTTCTAATGCTGCTTCAAATTCCACTTGTCCAGCTGCGATACCGCAGGCGACAATCAACGAAACTCTCAGGCGTGCTGAGGGGATGCCGAGCGAAATAGACTGTTCATAGCCCCCTATTTTTCCGTGAGATAGCGGTTGTGATATAGCGTGTCTTACAGTTAATGGCGGCCATCTTGATTTTCAAATGACCGAGTGGGCGGACATCGGATATCGTGTATACATGTAGCTCCAGGGGGAGGGGGGCGAGAAAAATAGAGGGCCTGTAATAACATCACTGCAGCTCGCGTTCACGGAGTGCGTTGTACCAGCAACGCAGGCGTTTGATTGGTAATTAGACAATAGATGTTAATTTGCGTCAAGTGACAACGGGCTTAGTTTAAGCTGCCGACACTGACAAGGCTTTGACAAGTCGTCGTTTCTATAAAACGCACACTTTCATAATAGTGTTGCGGAATTCTTTTAACCCCGCTCCGTTGGTTCAAACAAATCAAGAGGACTGTATCTTTCGATGTAACAACACGATTTAATGCAATCCAACAATCTGCTGCGATGTACAACTCTCACATATTCAACGGTCGTAACACGACGATCAACGTAACTCAACGATCAACGAATCGATCAACTCAACTAAAACATTCTAAGTATACAGTGGTTTTTCTACTATCCTTGCGTAAGGCAGTATTTTTACATTAATCACATGTACAGTAAAAGTTCCCATTGTAATGTATCTAAATTAAGAGTCTATTACAAAATCGCACGTTCTTTCACCTTATTTAGCCTAAGAAAATGCATGCAGTTACATCATTTTATATCGTAAATATACTCGGACTTTGTCTACATTATTGTGAAATCTAATGTCACGAAATCTAACTTCTTTCCGCTACAAATGTCAATTTCTAATTAATATTTAATCACAGAATAATAAAGTTAAGCATCACCTATTTCTTTCCCGACAAATAGCATAAGGCACATCTTGCGCAAAGACGAATTTAGGCATTTTGCGGATGAATCACATAAGCCAACATGCTTTTGAAGCAGCTCGGCCAGGGGAATGTTGTAACACCGTTTCTCCTAAATGAATTGAAATTTAACGCTACGCCGACACAAGAAAGAGTACCTGTCAGAAATGCTTGGCTTTTTATCGGGGGGTTTGACCGTTTTAATTTGTGGTATGTCCCAGAAACTGTATAAAATCACTGTTTCGAAAGGAGATATTTGTAAACACGCGAAATCAATGCTAAATGTGTCTGGCATGTTTTTCATTGCCAGCAGAGTTTCTTAATGAATGAATGGTAAAAGGCGTAAAATTCCTGTCATGCCTCCTGAAGGCGAGCTGCAGTGATGTTATTACAGTCCCTCTATTTTTCTCGCTTCCTCCGAAACCTTCCTTCCTGTAGTTTTGACACTCATCCAAGATGACAACCCGTAACGCATAGCGCTCGATCTCGACGATCTTACGGGAAAATAGGGGACTGTGAACAATCTATGAGTTCATCCACCGGTCTCTGGAGAAGATTAGGGAATTTAAGATAGCTCTCTACCGTAGACTGGGATGGTTGGATGCTTTACGGGCGGCCTGGCCCATGACGGTAAGAAGGCGCGAAAATTTGCAATTTAAGATCGGACAACAACACAGAGGATGGTGAAGTCATATGCGAAACTCGCATGTAATTTCTTTCGCAGAAGGCTCAATTACTGAAGAAGAGTTTCTTATTTAAAACGAAGAATACCAATCAGAAGAATAAGGGTACAAATTAAAGCTAGCTAGTTTTCAAAACTAGTCGATGTTTTTTGTGGTATCGCAGCTGGACGAGTGGAATTTGAAGCAGCATTAGAAGAGGTGCTGGAAGGCAGAAGCCTTGATGCTTCGCTTAGTAATTCGCTCACTCTTCCTTTCGTTCCTTCGTCCACACTTTCTACTGCAGATAAAAACATAAAAATAGCAGGCGAGGATACGACATGTGACCTTGCCATTTGACCTGAGCGCGCGATCCCGGCCGAGCTCGCCCCAGGAAGATTAAATGAATTTTACTTTCGCAGTTTAAATATAATTTACATTGGTAACTTTAAAGAAATTTGTTAACGTTTCAATTTAAAGGATTAAGTTAGAATTCAGCTGTTTAAAAGACATTTTTCAGTAAATTTTAAATGGAAATTCCAAAGTTTAAATTTAAATGGATAGAATGAATTAAATGAAAATGTCAAAGTTTAAACCATAACTTAATCGAAGATTAAAAGGATTTCCGTAAGAAGTTTAAATGAAATTTCCAAAGGATTAAATGAAACTCTTTTAAATTTAAATAAATTTTAGATGCGAGGTTTAAATTTAAAAGAAATAATGTCCAAATCAAATATGAATCAACAGGGATTAAATATTGCTACATATGGGCAGGCATAGTGGTACAAGTTTCCTCCCTTGTCCATTTTTTTACTCGGTACTTCGTGCCTCGGTCGCCCTTCGGGCGACGTGCCGTGCGCCAGCGAGGATATGGCTTGCGGTCATTGATTTTCAAAATAGCGAACAACGTCGATCTGGGTCAGATAAGAAGCGAAGAAATCGTTTACAGTAGATTCATAAAGATCCCATTGGGCTAATTAATCGTGCTAAGCGACAGGTATAGACATTTTTCAAGGTGAGACTTTAAATAAGCAAGAGCCATAATAGGACAGAGAGGGAAACTAAGGGCGTTGGCTGGGATATCTTAATTTCAAAAAAGTTATTTTTAGAACTATGCGGACCACGCGGAAACAGTTTCCGGTAAACTGGTTGACTTCCGGAAGACTCGCTTTCACGATTTCAGCGCGCCAAAGCGAGGCGGCGTCAACAACTAAAAAAAAAGGCAGAAGTGGAGGGACGATCTGGGTTTGATAAATTGGCCTTCAACAAAGAACCTACTGTAGAAACTGCTTAAAACTTCTACACAAAAGGGTCCTTTAGAAGCAACGGTAGAAATCGGTTAAAGCGACCGCGTGACCATCGTTTTTGTTTGAGCAGCTGGAAAGAGGACAAGTAGCATTGCAATTTGCGGCCCGGATAAGCGTTGAAGACAAGATGCGCGGGTCCTACAAAGACGACCGTACAAGCAACCGTGTGGACGTACTTTCCATTGAAAGAGGAAGGAAAAGAACGTATAAAGGTTTCCAGTATTTTTGTCAAGGACATGACCGGGAATCTTGTGGAACACACCTTTTCCTGCTTAACTGATATTTTGTTCCGCACTTCACATTGGACAATTAGCAATTCTTTATTGAACACGAGGTTTTAAATAGAAGCGGAGGTTAATATTCCTGAATCAGTAAAGAAACCAAAAGGCTCAATTTGATTGACGGATCAAATCATGCGTGGAAATCGGTAAACAATAGGTTTGATCTTTACAGAATTTTCAAACATTGCAAATCAAATCGGCATGAATCGGAAACAATAGCCTAATGGGTTATATGGAATCGCCAGAAGTTTAAATTGTACTTGCAAGCCTAAGAAGAAAAGTAGAGTTTTGTTTTCATCTGTCGACTCGCCAAGTTAGGGGAAAAGGTTTTTTTGTGCAGCTAATTTGTGTTGTTCTTCGTAAGTGCAGACAATGGTAGCCCGGTTGCTCGAGGTAAGGAGCCTTTTCAGTCTGTAGTTTTCTCTGTCCTGTTTAATTGAAATCTCGAGCTTTCGTTGAGAGTTGCTTTCACTTTTTTTTCTCATAAGTAAGTTGAATTTGATTTCGGGGGAGAATTTGTTGAGGCAATGTTGAGTTCACACACCTCTTCTACTCGATTTTATACCACTACATGAGAAATTTCTGAAATTTGATTGGCTTAGAGCAGTGGTATTTCAGCTTAATTTGAACTACCTACATGTGAAAATTACAACCTTTTTGCGGGTAGTGGTATAAACAAATAATAGCATGATTTGTAGTGATATTTGGCATAAATACCACTCAGGATATTTCAAAATTGTCTCAAATTTCACTTGCCTAACGGCTCGTGAAATTACGTATAACAATTTCGAAATATCATTCGTGGTATTTATGCCAAATATCACTACAAATCATGCTATTACCTATTCAAACTGTACAGTATGTGGTCCTTGGTCCGCGTGTAAAAGTCATTAACTTGAATATCTTACCCGAATGTTCACGGAACGAGCTGAAATACTCCCTGAAGATAGCTTTTATGTTCCTGTCGATAATCCTGAAGTTTCAAGTTCCCGACATAAATGTTTTGCTTGGAATTCGCAAAAAGGCGAACGTTTTCGATGGTCCTTGGTCCGCGGATCTGGTCCTTGGTCCGCGTCTCAGGTAAGTAGCACGATAAAAACGTAAAAATGTTTTTCTTTTCTTGATGCAATTAAGCCAAAGTTTTTTTCGGAAGATGTTGTGAGCATAAAATAATCTGCTTTTATTTCAAAGACTTCAGACAACAGTCTCCTCGAGTCTCCCGCACGAGCGTCGACGAGCGGTTTTTAGCGCGGTCGAAAATAATTACCAAAAACTCTGTATGTATCCGAGGTATTAAAAAAAGAGAACTTGTAGACATGTATAGGGACGACTTTCAAAACATTCTTCGAAAACAAAGGCCGTCGCTATTTACTTTGGGAAGTTTTATTCAACCAAGGTCATAGGCCGCGGACCAAGGACCGTTAAGCGAAATTTGGTGATATTTTTCATGAGTCGCTAAAACAAAAAATTCAGAGTCTACAGTAATATGCTTCCAACAGCAGAAATAATTTGATCTGAAAACCTGTTCTGCAAAAAGGCAAGTCTTCCCGTTGCGTTTTAGTTATTCGCAGGGTAAGTAAACATGACCATGTAATTTACGTTGCCGCAAAAAACCAAACTTCAAGAAAGACAAATTAACCTACCTGTCAACAAACTTTAATTTCGCGTCTTCACCCGCAGCAAGAAAGCTGAAACTTCGTCATATGAAAGAATGCTAATCAGTAAATCACGATATCTTTCATTATTCAACGTATTTTTTTTCTTGACGAAATATTTTATCATTTTCGGAAAAGACGCGGACCAAGGGCATCGGGGACTTCCGCGGACCAAGGACCACATACTGTAATTGTCAACATTCCATCGAGCAAAAAATACTGCTAAAGTTAATCCGAAAACGCTCTTTTGAAACTTTGAAGTCTTTTCATACCTTCAAAAGAATGGACCCTAGGATTTTGCAGAATTCGGAATGGTTCTTAACGCATTATTTTCTCCGGAGGCTAAAACACTACAAAGATCACTGAGTGTGTATCCTGAAAACGATTTTTGCTTGTCAAAGCTTTATTTGTGTAAGGTTATTTGTGTTTTTTCATGTTGCAAACGATGTTGAAATAAATACGACAGTATGATAATCTCATCTGGAGTTTATTTACTTTATGTGGTTTTACCAAGCCTCATATTTTCCTCATACACCGGTAATAATTAACCTTTACAGATCCTGCACCACAATGTGTAGGTAAGAACAGCCCCAAACATTTGTTATGTGTGTTTAAGAAATGGTAAACGTGCAGCGTGCAACCATGGAGTTATGGATGCACGCGGGAGGTTGCTAAGCACGAAAGAAGCGTAAGAGTCGCACGAGGCGATAGCCGAGTGCGACTCTAGCTTCTTGAGTGCTTAGCAAACCTCCCAAGTGCATCCATAACTCCATGGTTGCACAGCTGCAACGTTTACCATTTCTTTTATAACATAATCAAAAGAGAAAAACATTATTTTCCATTTGCCTTCGGTTGAGTCCGGTCGGTACGAGTTCAAGTATGCTGCCACCTGCCCGCGCATAAACAAATCTTGTTCTATGTTTTTCAAAAACTTGCCTTTGAGTTTTTCTTTCGCTGAATCAACCGTTCTCTGTCTTCAGGTAAATTGCAAAACGTTTTTCGTTGTTATTCTGAATGGCATCTGTCTACCTGCTCTTAATATTAGGGTGAAAACTTTGAGGGAAAACTATAGCTGCAACTATAAACACCAACTAAAAAGACTCTAAAAAACAAGCTAAAACTAAATAAATGAAATAATTATCAAGCTTATTTTATGTGACAATTTTTGAAATATACGTAAAGAAGAAATTAACTAGCTTTGTATCGAAATCTGCCTGGGGAAATCCAGCTATGAAAGTCAAAGTTAAAACTGAAATTCGCCGACACACAGCCGGCGCTGAAGCTGTTGTTTTTCGACCGATCTCTGAACGACTGTTATGAATGAACACTGAGGAACAAAATAATACACACAGAAGTCATTTTTTTAAAAATTTATTTGAAAACCCAAATGTTTCTGTACTCAAATGAGATTCGCTTATTCCAGCGTAATGTGCCCTTTTAAACTCAACTAAAACTTTTAATAGATGCGATGAAACTCCACAACAAAGCTGTCTCGAATTTGAGCAGGTTTCCTGAAATATTTGCTTGGATTTAGCATCAGCTTGACCAAAAAGTCAATAAAACAATGCTAATTGATGAATTTACATTTCAAAGAGACTTTCTCTTCTATAAAAAACATACAAAATGTACCTTCAATCTTCGCTGGCTCGATTTTCCTTTGAACAGCCGATTCTAGCCGCGAGGAAAACAGTGATTAATTCATCCAGGGCAAATTCGTCGCTTGATCTTTTGTCTTTTTTCCTTCAAAACGACAGCTTAGTGTTTTCTTCAACTTCCACTTTTCATCTGTGCATTTTACCGGTGTATTTTACGGTCAGGAGAGGAGATTTGTTGAACTTGCCTGAATTTTACCGCGCTAGCTCAGTTTCGTGGCGTGCACCCACGGGCAAATGGCAGTGGCTAACTGACCAATCAGAGCGCGCGATTTACTTTTGTTATGTTATAATAAATAACATAAGCTTGCCGCATGCATAATAAATATAGGGGTTTGGATGCATAGGACCTTTTGATGTTGTGTTTGCCACTTATTGATCCAGCAAGTTTTGTTTACTTTAGTAAGCACTCATGGTTTTAGGTGTCGGCTGCTGAATGTAGTCTTTTCTTTTTTTCTCTATAGAAAGCACTCAAAAGTGTTAAGAATATAAACTACTGCAATAAGTTTAAGCTGAGCAAAGCTTCTCGTTTATAATTATGTCTTATTTCTTGTACCTCCCCTCGTCGGTGAAAGCCGAATTAACTCATTTTCTACATTGTATCGTGAAACCTGTATTATGCAGACCCCGTATTAAGCAGACATCCTGTATTCAGCCGTCGAATAGCTCAAAATGTGGCAGAACGTTTCTTTCCATAATTTAAGAAAAACAAACCTGTACTTAGTGGATATCTCTAATAAGCAGAAAGCAGCAAAGTTTGTGTGAATGCCCGCCCAATTCTAATTATACAGGTTTTTTTTTTTATTTATAACAACCTTTAATGCATAAAAATAGATGGTAAGAAGAAGCATGAGTGAGGGTATAAAGAGAGAACTGAGTCCTTATGCCAGGCTGGCTCCCTCCCTGAGGATATAATTTAAAATACCACATGTAAAGGTTTCATAAAACCGGTACATCATTTTTATGTTGTGTGCCTTTTAGACTGTGAGCAGTCTCTCTTCAGCTCGAAAATCTGTGAGCGAAAATATTTGAGCAGCGAAGTCGCACGAGTTGTGACGGAGCAAATTTGAATACGCTGCTCAAATACTCTTGCTTACAGATTTTCAAGCAAAAGAGAGACTGCTCGCAGTTTATATGTCTTTCAGTGTCTGCAAACTTTTCTGTTGTTTTCTGACAGGTTGAATTGAAGGAACAATACTACTAGCAATCATGAATTCTCTTTTAAGATGTCTGCATGACCTTAC